>JAZGUH010000501.1:1195000-1795000 GCA_037893225.1 Hippasteria phrygiana
CCTGGAAGTCACGATATACTTTAAGGTGGGACAAGTTTCCAGGCTTCAGATGTGGTTTTGAATAGAGTAGGATGTGGTTTTGGACAGCCCATGCCAAAATGAGATTGTCCTAATCTCCCTGCCATTCTGAATAGAAAATCACATCCAGTTATCACACACTGTTAAAACCAGTTTATAGTCAGTCGCACGCATTTGCGATAACGCGCAACATGTGCGTAATGCGCACCAAATTCAATTGTTAGATGTGACGATCACGCATTGAAAAAAGGGAAGAAATAGTATCAAGTTAAATAGCAAGTTTTACAGAATGCAGTGGCTATTGATACGGCAGCCGTAACGCGACTTTCAAATGCTATTGTCACTGCATGGTAAAAACACAATGCGAACGTATATCAGATTTACAACTGCCCATCCTGCCAGAGCGCTTCGGTAGCTTGATTGGTACGGTGTTGGTTTTGATAGCTGAGGACCCTGGATCGAATCCATGCCGCGCTGTCTGATTTTTTTTTTTTTTTTTTTTTTCACAAAAATGTCTTAAGTTTTAGGTTTTTAATCAAATGGTTATTTGTCTTTTTTAGTATATTCAATTTTCTTTCCTTTGATTTGAGTGGTTTTGGAGAATTTTTTAAAAGGGAAATATAGTCCGAGAATCATTTGGTTGATAGTTTGGTTCCAACAGCAAACATCGTGACGTTGAATACCATTACGTCAGGGAACTAGACAGTTCCGTAAACGATGGCTGCCGTAACAATAGCCACTGCGTTTATAGAAAGATCAATAAATTTGAGGGAATTTGCGACTATGTTTCGTTAGCTTCTTCAGCTTCAAGAGCCGGACCAAGACTGTGTTTCCTCAGTTTCTAGAAGCAGGTACATGCATGTAGGCCTAGGTCTTTGCGCTTTTATTCCTGACATTTTAAAATTTGGATAACGCTATAGGCCTTGGAAACCATATTTTTTCAAATTGTCGTCTAGCAGAAACTTGGATTTTTAAAGTCACGCCGTCTGTTTTTAATCAAAGCCAATTAATGTTAAGCTTAGTTTCGAGCAAAAATGCAGTCCTCCATTTTGTTTGCTGCTATGCAATTTGCATATTCATTGATTTTTACTGACCGCGCAATTCTATTCCAATCATGAAAAGTAAGGTCAGCGACCATGTCAAAGTTCAATCATTTGAAAATTGTAGCGACATCGCCCCAGCGTTCTTTCACCGACTGGTCGCTGGCGCTTCAGCGATAACTGTAAACTGCATGTGTGATGATTGCACGTCAATTTCTCAGCCGCACGACCATCATGCGACCGACTATAAACCAGGGCCCACAATTTCATAGCGCTGCCTAACACACGATTTTCTGCTATTGGAACCCTCACCCATTTCATAGAGACTGTAAGCAGTAAGCACAGCGAAGAGCCCGCTATAACTTCAGAAGCAGGATTTGCTTAAATTGGTGACGCAACAATATAAATCTCCATGCACGCGCAAGCGTTAGCAGGACTTGGCCATGAAATACGCTAATGCTTAAGCAAATTTTCCTGCTATAGTTAGCACAACTTTTCTGTTTACCGTTAAGCAGCGCTATAAAATTGGGCCCAGGCTTTGGACAAATGTATGGCATCTGGTCCACGTTGTTTTTGGTTGCTTGTCTAAGATTTTGTGTATTCTGCATCAAAGTGTGGTTGAACATTGCTTCACAGGCTTTGTTTACTATCACGTCAGCTCAGTAAGGGCACATGCAGGTTCACAAACAGTAAACACACTCTGTAAAAATGTGAACTATATCTTTAGATACTAGGATTCACTCTAATTAAATGTATGTCTTTCGTGTGTTAAAAAAAAATTGATATTTGTTTTTCTTTATTCCGCTTGCTTTTCAAAGCATTTGTAGTAAGGAAATTATGTTAAAAGTAGGATAACAATACAAAGAATGCGAGACTGTTGAGATGCATGGTGGCAGCAGACATTCTCACCAGTCGCACACATGCTCAGAACTACGCGCACATGCTCAAAACTAGCAAAAAGGACCGGTATGTCTGCTGACACTGCAGCGTCTCAAGTCTCTGATTACTTGTGCCATACGTATACCAGAGGGAGGTGACTTTATAATTAGCCATAACTTTGTTTTGAGTTTATTGCTTTAATTGTGAGAAATGTGCTGTAAATAGTATCACGTAATCTCTGGGCCAATTCTCTTGACCATCAATCAGGCATGCAACTTTTCCTCGGATCAGCTGATTTCCTCATTTTTCACTTCACACTTATGCCATTGAAAATTGAAAAACACCGTACAATGTCTTGTGAAGATTGGAATTTCCTCGTTTTTTGTTAATTCCAAGCTAGTTGCATGCCTAGACAATGCTGCTGCCTATCATTTTTTTTCTAATCTTCTTGGAATAGCCACAGCTGCCAGGACTAAACACGCCTTGTTCGGAGTGCCCAGGGTAACATTCAGGACCAATTTCTGTGAGTTGGTCCAGACTGACTACGTCACAGCTTACAGCCATGAGCTGAAGATGCCATTGTATACATCTTTTACTATCGACAAGAAAGCGGTGAGCAAATTTGCAAAATCATCAAACAAACCACAAGGGAAAATGACTATAGCTATAGGGAATATGTTACCGGCTCTACAAAAATGAGTTATATACCAGGGGCGCGGATCCTGAGGGGTCAGAAACCCCCCCCCCCTCTCCCCCCCCCACTCTTTGTCATTTGTGTTTGCTTGTAAGGGGACTACACCTAAAGTAGCAAACGAGAAAAGAAAAGCAAAACGCTGTAAGGGAGGAGTGGTTAATCTGTGGTCGGGCCAGGCCTTTGAAAAGCCCAGCCATGCCCAGGCTTACGGGCTTTTACTCTTGCTATTGTGAGCCACAAATCACCTAACAATAGAGCATCAACTAATCAATAAAACCCAGCCTCTGCCCATGGCGTCCTCTGTACGCAAAGGGTTAAATATAGCAAGTAGAAAGAAAGGAAATTTGTGTTCATTTTGAGTCATCAATGTTAATATTTCTGAAAATGAATTATAAAAATATATATATAATATAGAAGCCAACAAACCAAGAAAAAAAGAAAAAGAAAACTGATATGTTTTGCCATGTTTACATTGAACAGCCCTGTGTGTGTGTGTTTTCGCATAGCGCGACTGAATACCTTTTTTGTAGAGCGGGTAACACAAAAATTAGGATTCTTTGTTCAGGGGGCACTTATCAGATGTATAATGCAGCAATAACTCACACAAATAAAAATAAGCTAGACAGTAATGGTAGAAAGGTGTACAGTGCAGAGACCGATTCTTACTGCCAGTGGTGAAGGCTCGATCACGCAGAACTGCGGAAGTACAACTGGTCCTTATATAGCAAAGGACACGCTTCACTACCCACGTTCCGTAACTACAGGTGTCAATAACCATGAAAGGAATGCTAGGCTACTACAATGTCATGACCTCTTAAGTTTGCAGACTAATTTTTCTCTCTCACACCAGTTATAGGCCATTTGTGTTGCCTTTCCTGAAGTTTTATATTTTATAAGTTTTTTTTCTGGATTTTAAGATTGACAAAAGCTGAGCATGTGTCAAGTAATTTGGAGCATGTTCCCAGGATTTTTCTTTGAGTGGGGCTTACGATCACCAATATTCTGTCCAAGATTTGCTTTCCATACAGAAATGTATTACTGCAGCTATCCATGCATACAATAATACATTGCATAACTGGAAAAAATATATATATAAAAAACCTGAAAACTTCTTGGGCAGGGCTGAAAGCCACATGAGTCTTCTTCCTGAGTTCGCTACTGTTCTGAATGCCCCCTGAAGAAAGACATTGAAAAGACATTGGGAGACCAGCAACAATAGTAGAAGATAGCTCGGTTGGTAGATCGCCAGTTTGGTGTTTCTAAAGTTGCAGGTTCAAACCTATAGCTCTTGTCAATTTTCTCTTGAAAGTTTCCCTTCCCTCACCCTATAGTGTTGTAGTTTTTGCTGGATTTGTGGTAATAATTAAGCTTTGGTGTAGGCCTCTGGTGCAGTGATATAGTCGAGCACAAGGCCAGGCACAAGGCCAGGCACAAGGCCAGGCACAAGGCCAGGCACAAGGCCAGGCACAAGGCCAGGCACAAGGCCAGGCACAAGGCCAGGCACAAGGCCAGGCACAAGGCCAGGCACAAGGCCAGGCACAAGGCCAGGCACAAGGCCAGGCACAAGGCCAGGCACAAGGCCAGGCACAAGGCCAGGCACAAGGCCAGGCACAAGGCCAGGCACAAGGCCAGCTTGCAACAGGCACAAGTAACAGGCATAACCATGACAAAGGAATGCTTTTATTACAGTTCATTTGAATAGCTTTAGACTTGAATTAAGACTGAAGGTCTTGTGCTGGCCTTGTGCTGGCCTTGCGCTGGCCTTGCAGGGTCTTGTGTGGCCTTGTGATCGCCTCGACTACATCACACTGCTCTGGCGGTGTACACCAGAAGTACACCAACCATTGTAGTGGTGTAGTTCTGGTGTACCCCTTCCTGAGATCTGGTGTACTTCTTCTGGTGCATTCCAACATTTTTAATTAGCACCACCATTCTGATTCTGAAAAATTCTTCAAAGAATGTGTGGTGTATTTTGGTGTCCTCATTGCGGCACAAAATTCTTTTAAGAGTATGTGGTGTACTTTTGGTGGTGTTGGCGAGAGTGAAGCTTTTGTGGTGCAGATTTGGTGTAGTGCTAGGGTCTGAATCTGGTGTACTCTTATGGTGGCATTTTGGTGGTTGGTTGAAGTTTCATAGTGTGTGTGTACTTGTGGTGCTGTTGCATATTCAGTGATTGCGTGGTGCACAATTGGTGTACACCAAAGATGCACCAAACCTGCACCAAGTGATGTGGTATACACCACAGTTTGGTAAGGGGAATTGTGATATAGGCCTGCCTAATTGATGCAATTAAGTTTGATAGAAAAGATTCTTAGATCAATGACAATGCATAAAATCCTTTATTTCCATAGTCACATGATACCGCCCCAGATCTGAAATGTGTCAGACCTGACGTTCGTGTTCCAACGAATGCAACTCCCAACTGCACCAACTATGATGTTCCGGACATCCAACCAAATGTGACCTCAGATTTTGACCTTACCAACATGACAATGGGGTTTTCATACTCTCCAGGTGGGTAGAATAAAACTGAAAATGTGACCGCGGCTCTACAAAACTGGGTCTTAAGTTGCAAAATTTGAAAAATAAATTTTATAGTTGAATTTGTCACATCCTAAGCTTTAATTTGGTGTAGGTTTGACCCCTGTGGCATTTTGTGTTCTCGAGATATCTTGACATTTGTATACTCATATTTTCCAATTTAACTGAAGTGGGTTTTAGAGATATACCCCTTTAAACACAAAAAACGTGCAAAGAAATGAGATAGAAGTAATTTCTATCAATGTTAAATTTTTCATCTTTACTCATCAATAGTAATGTTTTTGAAAATAATATATAAAATATATTTATAACAGAAACAACCAACCAAAAACTAAAAATTACTTACGTGAAGATTTTGTCACCTGCTTCACTTAGAAAAGCCCTGTGTGTGTTTTCACATAATACCCTTTTTTTGTAGAGCGGGTCACCAATAAGCTATACCATTCTTTCTACATAATAATTACACCATTTCGAAAAGGGAGGGGGGGGGGCATGATCACATTTTTTCCCAAATACCAGCAAAAATTGACCTCTGAAAATTCCCGCCTGAAAAATAAATATTTTAAAAAGCAAGTGTAGCCAGAATCTTGGAGCACTTTTTGAAAAAGGTTTAAATAGGTATACATATGTAGCGGTCAATATAGTCTTGGTCAAGATTTTATTATAGATTTGATACGCAATCATCCGACGCAAGAGGGCGTGATAAACTGATCGCACACAAACAGCTACATGTATTATAGCTGTTCTTGTGTGATCGGTTCATTGATGATAGTGCCTTCTTGTGTCGAATCGGATGATTGTGCATCAAATATACAACGTCTTGAAGCAAGACTACTGTTAATATGGCAAGATTTAGGTTTTTGCGTACCAAAATACACTCATTTTTTCCCCCATGGTTTGGAAAACTAGGGGAGCTCTAAGCCCCGCCCCGGATTTTAAAATGTTAAGCCCTTGCCCACACAAATACATTGCGTAGTTGTCCTATGAGCGGACATGATTGGTAGGAGTATACTTGTTGTGTGCATGACTGAAGATCAATTTGAATTATCCAAGCTGACACCCAACATTATTTCCTTTGACCATGCTACTGGCATAGTTGTTAGACTTTGCTCAGTGCTCACAAGCGATCTCCAGAGAATAACTAAAGCAGAAGATACGTGAAAGAAAAATAATGTGAGATAAGGCCGTACATGATTTTTTTTTTTTTAGATTGAAATCACGGCAAGGCTAAAAGCCATTCTAGGTAAAGTGTTACGACCAGAGGTGGTAGGGTTGGCGACATTTTGATTTGCCAACCCCACCACCCTTACGGTTTCCTGGGTCTAGGTCTAAATAGAGGATAATTCTTCAACAGATTCCAGAGAAATTATTCAAATTTTCAGACCTATACACCAAGGCGGGGTAACTTCCGCCGTCGGTGATGAGACCAACTCACTGTCCCCAAACATGTATTTAAGCTAGTATAACTGTCATTAGATATTTTGCCATGAGCCTATGTAACTTACAATCCGAATGTTTGCCAAGTACTGAAATGGCTTTAAATCCCATTCATTTTCAGGATTGACAGAAAGTCTTGAATCCAAGATGGACACGCTCATCACCTCCAACTTGGTGCCACAGTTTTCTGGATTCATAAATGGTAATTTCTGAAATGGTTCTGTGTTTTAACCAAAATCAGGAAAACGTCATAACCAGGGGCAAATATCCTGAAGTTGGTAAGCATTTAGTGTTGTGTAGCAATTAAAACCAGATATATCATGGACAATGAGTTCCATCCAGCAATGGATTATTTCACATTCCTTTCATCCATTCCTTTTATGTTAATCATACAGGACACCTCAATTTTTTCTACGAGTTCCGTTAAAAACTGACTTTTGCAGATGACTTTACAGCACCAAAGTGACTTTTGCAGGCTAAAGCAGTCTTTTTTCTTCAGATTAACTCATGTTTGTTGTAATTTTGAAATGCACTTTCAAAGAAAATGTGACTTTCCTACCTTTGTTTGCAGTCAGAGACGTTGTCGTTTTACCCCATAATTTCCCTCATAAATCAAAACCCTCTTTCCACAAAATTAAGCTTGCTCATATTCAACATGATATCTTAGCTAACTATTTAGATGATTCCAAGCACACAGAATGACTTTTCCTGCCTGTATCATCGCAAAATATTGAGGTAAGTTCCAAAACATAAACCGTCTCCTTCATTCTCTTATATGGAACGGGGTCCTAAAGGTAAGGATTGCCCTTTTTATGGGAGTTTTTATCCTTCTGCAGTTTGTGTATAAAATGGATCTTAGTTTTTTCAGTGTGTTTGGTTTTATTATAATTGGTAATTATTTTATATAGACATACTTTTCAGAGAGCTCGAAGAACAAGTCAATTTCTGATGTGATTTGTTTTTAACTTTTTACATTGGCTGAATAAAAGTCTTATCTTATCTAACTGTAACACTGACCTGTTAAAAGTTTTGTGTGCATAGATGCTGGTAAAACAGAGAGAAAATGCCGTTCTTGTAGTCTGGTTCCCTGACCCTACTTCAGACAAAACGGAGCAATTTTAAAGCTGTCAGGGAATGATCAGATCATGGAACTAGACTACCTGGCTCGCACCTGTTCATGGATGTGTAACAAATTAAACAAAATGTGGACTGACTAAAATTGATAAATTGGGGCCCAAGTGTTTGAAAAAAAAATCAGTTTGTTTTTGAAACATGATTTTATTGATATACTGAGAATTTACGATAGAAGAATTGCAAGAAACGTCCAGGAACTATAGGAACCATTTCCAAATGTAAGTAAACTTTTGACCGCAACTATGCTTGCCTTGAAACTGAAGACGTATCCCTGATTATCAACTCTTTACAGATGTGTGGAGCGGGTACCTGGATGAATATCTACTTAAATGGGCTGATAAGTATAACGGCATCAATGTCGTCACTGGGCCTATCTTCGACTATGACTTGGATGGCCTCAGAGATCCCATGGATGTCTTAATGGAAAAGGGGTTCGTAATCCCCCAGGACGCTTAATCCCCCAGGACGCTTAATCCCCCAGGACGCTTAATCCCCCAGGACGCTAATCCCCCAGGACGCTAATCCTCCAGGATGCCAATCTGCCCTGGGCAGATTGTTAATCTGATCAGAAGAATTAGCATCTGAGATTTTGTTTTTTTTGTTCTTTTTAAAGCCAAAAAAAAACAATCCGGAAAACAATACTACATATCATGTAACCCATTTGTCGGGAGGCAAAAAGTAAGCTGATTTAAAAGTGAGATGGTGAAATGCACGATTGTGTCGTCGTAGCTGTATTTAAAGACAATGATTTTCATAAAACTTGTTAATTTTGTGCAGGAAACGATGGGATTTCCAAAATTTCTTTAAAAACTATTTTTCTTTGGCCTAATGTCCTATATATTCTCCAGTAGACTTTGACTCGGACTCGGACTAAAGAAAATACGTCTACATGTGCCTTCTTTAGTTAGTTACTATTTGACTTTTCTTCCTTCCTTCCAGGAGGAAGCTGGGAGACACGATGATTCCTACCCACTACTTTGCCGTCATCACTCGTTGCTCTGGTGACGCCAATCAGCCAATCAGCAAAGACTGTTCCCCACTCACTCCTCTGGCATTCATCCTACATAACAAGGATGGCATACAGGCATGCCAGGTACAAAGCTATGGTCTGTTTATTACCGCCTTTCAGTGGGGTAACTGGGGTCTGATATGCAGGGTAGGTGCTCTGATATGCTTCTTAGAGGGCAGTCCAAAGAGAAAATAAATATAGGCTACAACTGGGAGGGGGAAGAAACATGCCCCCCCCCCTATACTGCCCTGAATTACACCACTGCCCCTAATATTTTTCTCTTTCAATGTGGGCACTGTCGGTTTGTGTATCTGGTAATTGGAAACTCCTCATTTGTTTTGTACACGTTTCCAATCGAGGATGGTCCTCAGTTGGAAGACACCATTGTTCTCTATTACATCATTCTTTTGTTCCCTGTCCTCGATTTACACACCCACACTCGCACACATGTTTTCCCTATAGTACTGAGGACTCAAGCTGATCTCTTCCATTCTTCCCATTGTTTGGACTGTATTTTCCCAACAAGTCCCAACGGTTTGTACATTTGCCCAAAAAGGTGCCAAATATTTCGCCTGCGAATATCTTTTTTTACAAGGGGTGGGGGGGGGGGGGGGGGCACACTTTCTGAATGTTGGTGGCATAATTTAACCTCTTTGTTTTGTTCTTACCCATACAAACAAAATAAGACCTTTACAGAGTTTTGCTTTTCTTTTCTGGTTTGCAACGTCACTTTAGACTATATTTATAGGCCCTTACAAGCAAAAAAAATAAAATCGCCAACGAGCAGAATGGGGGGAGGGGGTTTGACACCCAAAACCCCCCTCTGGATCCGCCCCAGCTAAGGACTTAATTGGGCTCAGGTCCTCAGTTGTATTGTAATCACTATGTTATCCCGTATTGTCCCATGTCCTCAGACATAATGGATAACCTGTGCACACTTACATGTACCTTACATACCGTGTGTGGACATCAGTTCCTTTGTGTTCATGTAGTTAGGAAAAAAGGAGAAAAAAGCAAATTTTACTCTCACTGTGAACGCTCTTTCAACGCAATTTTTTTTTATTGTGATACCCATAGTTCCCCTTCATTTTGCGCAGATAACCCAAACACCAAAATGCCTCTAAAGCTATTTTTCAGAGAGGGGGGAAATCGTGGACTAGGAACAAAAGGGTTAGGGCGTAGACAAATGGTCCACGATTGATCGAACGTCCACAATTTAAAATCGTGTACAAAACATATAAGTTAAAGTTAAAGTTAAAGTACAAACAAAAGAGGGACAATAGGGAGTCCAGGATTGCTGGTATTTACACACGTGTGTGAATGTGTTGGGGTATTCAAACCGCGGACGAAAAATCCTGGAGAACAAAAGAGAACAATATCGTCCGCGATTCCCAGCGTATAGTACATCCGTGATTGAAATCGTGTACAAAACCTATCGGAGTCTTCTGAAAACGTTAGAGTACAAACAAAAGAGGGACGTCCGCATTCGACGGTGGATACGCATTTGTGTGTGTGTGTGTGTGTGGACGGACGTGGGCAAGTCCACATCACGGTCACTCTTCCTGCATCCTGTGGACATCATACGTTCAAAGGTCCACACAGAGTATGCAAGATTAGAGCACCCACACATACTAACCTTACATTGTGAAATACAACTTTAATTTCTTCTAAACTCATTGCGTATCTGCGGAGGAATAATTGGCAATTTAAAACGCTGATCAGTTGGTTGACGGTATCAATGAACGATCAGTCATTGGCCAAGTAAAATTTTTTAATTGGCGCTTCAGCGATTTGCAGGGCCAACGTGATAGACAGCCAATATTACTTTTTTATTGGGAAGATCAATCCATGTGTCAGGACTTGAAAGGGTAGGAAAACACTTGGCATGATAGACTACACTGTACTTGCTTCAAGGATGATGCACGGGCAAGGTCCGAGTTTTTGCTTTTATCAGCAAGTCAACATCTAGAAATTCAGCGAGAACCACACTGCCTTTTTAATAATACCCAACGGACCAGTTATTGGTAACCAGCTGTGAATTGTGTACATGGCTACATCTGATGACACGTTGGTAAAATGAGTACTTGGTTGCAGCAGAAACAGTGTAGTTGCTTTGAAGCGATTCTCGACATCTAATTCAACAGAGCATTGTTGAAGAGAATATTCAAGAATATTCAAGAATCAATAGGGTTTAACAAGTGTACAATTAAGAGAAGATATATAATATAACAGATCTAACGGGCGAGGACTTGGGCGAGGACTTGGGCGAGGACTTGGGCGAGGACTTGGGCGAGGACTTGGGCGAGGACTTGGGCGAGGACTTGGGCGAGGACTTGGGCGAGGACTTGGGCGAGGACTTGGGCGAGGACTTGGGCGAGGACTTGGAAGACTTGGGCGCTCAGCAACGGACAAGGACGACTCCAAATGGTGTGGGCGAACACAGTTCTTTGGCGGCGTAAACGGAGCTTTAACGCAGGGCGAATTCACCTCCAACAAACCGCCGGAAACAGACGAGACCGCGGGGGACAACACAAACTGGCTTTCATCGCAAAAACATGGGATATGAGACCCCAAATAATGAACCGTAGACAGTTCACAAAAAAATTAAATTCAGCTCTCACGCACGAACTTTCTCTAATCGCTCCAACACAGACGAATCATATACAGGTCACAGGTCCGAATAATGAAAAGTCACACACAGTACAAAATCCAATTAAATCCAAAGTCCACCGTCTAGTCCTGATTTTGTCCTAACGCCAGCCCGTATGTATTTATGGAAATTTCCTACATTCTAAAAAATTTCTTACAATTACTCGAACTTCCCAAAATCAACTTACAGAATTCTGGAAACTTCCAAAAAATGAACTTATAGCTTCTAGAAAGAACTACCGTAAACAAGAATCCTTCACAGAATTTTCTAGTAAGGCCTCACGTAAACAAGAATTATGACCCATTCATAAAACTGCAAAAGGGTCAAACGCGGGTCAAACACATAAGTAACAGCAGACATGCATGCCACAACCACAACCACAACCACAACCACAGCCACGGCCACGGCCACGGCCACGGCCACGGCCACGGCCACGGCCACGGCCACGGCCACGGCCACGGCCACGGCCACGGCCACGGCCACGGCCACGGCCACGGCCACGGCCACGGCCACGGCCACGGCCACGGCCACGGCCACGGCCACGGCCACGGCCACGGCCACGGCCACGGCCACGGCCACGGCCACGGCCACGGCCACGGCCTCGATCGCCCATGTTCCATGAGGGGTGTACATTCAGTGAGGGGAATAACAGCATACAGAAGTAACAACAGCTATACAGTTTTAAGTCTGCATCTAATTTCACCACAAATTCAACTCCAGCATTTACAGATCTTGCAGGCTACAGTTTGTCAAGTACACCAGTATCAGAGATGTCAACAGAGACAGCTTCAAAATTATCAGATTCATCTTGCTTGTAATAACAACCATTCTGCTTCTAACATTGAACCCACTTTGCCTTCTTGTTCTGAGACGCGTTGACATCATTCAGGAAACGACCAAAGTGTAGATTGTTACATTTTAAAAGACACAGATTACATTAAAAGACACAGATGTCATTTTTCATGAAGAAAGCGCATCCGGTCAGGAGCGCAACCAAGAGCATGCTCATCATTTTCTTTGACATTCGCAGGGTTGTGCACCGTGAATTCCTCCCCCAGGGTCAGACTGTCAACGCTGAGTTCTACTGCACCGTTCTGATGCGTCTGAGGGACAACATCCGGCACAACATTCGGCACAACATTCGGCACAAACGGCCTGAACTGTGGCGCGCTGGCAATTGGGTGCTCCAACATGATAACGCGCCTGCTCACAGCGCTTTAAAAACGCGCAAGTTTCTCGCCTGCAACAACACAATCGTCGCTAACCCCCCCCCCCCCCCCCCTACTCGCCGGATTTGGCTCCCTGCGAATTCTTTCTGTTCCCTAAAATGAAGTTCAAGCTGAAGGGTCGCCGTTTTGACACTGTGGAGGAGATCCAGCGAGAATTGCAGATGGTGTTTGATGCGCTTACGGAACGGGATTTCCAGGGAGCGTTCCAAGCGTGGCGGGAGCGGTGTATCACTGCACAAGGGACTACTTTGAAGTGGATGGCGGCCAGATTTAAATCGCGTACGGTTTTTGCTTGTTATAGGCGCAGTTTCGGAACTTTTGATCGCACCTCGTATGCAGTACTTTGAGTCTGATTTAATCATATCCGAGTTTTTACCTCAAGCTTGCAGTGAACACGTGTGAATAAGATGAGAAAGAATCTCTTTGTAGTACGTTCTTCCCCATGTATCATATCTTGGATTTGCCGAGAAACAGTGTGTTTCAATGAAGTTGAAGATTTTTTAATATAGGGACACACACTGCTTATTTATGGAGCGAAAAATTGGCAAGCAGCACTCAATTGTTACAATGACAGATGATGTTCTGAATCTTGTTATCGGCCAATTTGATGAAGTATATTTATTGGTGCCTATTTGAATATGGCCAATTTGTATGGGAAATTCAGACACGTGATTGGCAGGTAATATTACTTTTTGATTGGAAAAACAAATCCATGAGACAGGACGTCTGGTGTGGAATTGGTTTAAAAGAGCTTTTGACAACTTGCAGAGTCAAATTTGACATGTGATTGACAGCCGATATTACTTTTTGATTAGGAAGTTCAGTCCATATTTCAGGGCTTCTGACGGGCTGTTGGTTGTGAAAGATTGGGAAAACATTTTGCGTGACTAATTGGATCCAGGATATCACACAGACAAAGCTTTGAGCTTGTGAGTATACCAGCCAGTCAACGTCTAGAAATTCAGTGAGGGTCACGCTGCGTCTTCAACAACACACCAACGAAACGGTCTCCGCTCACGAGCTATGATTTGCGTAGTACTACATGGCTACACTTGATAAAAGTAGACATGATGGAAAATGAGTATACCATTGATTAGTACTTGGTTGCAGCAGAAATCTTTGTTGTTGCTTTGAAAAAAAAAAACTTGTTTTGTGGAGAAAATGTTGATATCAAATTCAACAGCATTACAAACTGAGAATAACTTAATTGTCTCTGTCTCTGCCTCTGATTTCACCATGAATTCAACTCCAGCATTTACAGATATTGCAGGCTACAATGTGTCAACTACACCAGCATCGGAGGATGTCAACAGAGACAGCTTCAAAATTATCAGATTCATCTTGCTTGTAATAACAACCATTCTGCTACTAACATTGAACCCACTTTGCCTTCTTGTTCTGAGACGCGTTGACAACATTCAGGAAACGACCAAAGTGTTTCTGAGATCGCTAACGGCTGCTGATCTCGGAGTTGGGATTTTCATTTCTGCCCCAATAACAGTTTCTTCTTTATCCAAGACCTGGCTGCTAGGAGATGCACTCTGTGGACTACAGGCATTCCTCGCGGTCTTTGCCTCATTGGGCTCCATTATCTCGCTACTTTTGTTAACAGTAGATCGTTACATTTCAGTGGTGTATGCACTTCGCTACCCTTCTCTTGTCACTGTGAAGCGAGCACAAATTGCTGTCTGTTTAATGTGGGGATCTACAGGGCTTCTGGTGACTGGGTATGGTTTTGTGGCCGAGTGGCATTTTGAATTCTACAGTTTCATTCCTATTTGTCATATGGATATCGAAGCTACATTTCTTTACTTGCAAATTATCTACACAATCGTAATAACCTTTTCTCTAGTAACAATACTGATTGCATATGTTCGACTGTTTATGATTTCCAAGAACCACGCACGTCATATCCATGCAGACAACCAAGTCGCTCCAGAGGGAAATCAGCCAGCGAGACCCAACAATAGAACTTTGCACACGGTGCTTATCATAGTACTGAGTGCATTCATCTGCAACCTTTTGCCATTGGTGGGCCAATTTTCTCAACTTGTTACTGATGATGAACAGATGGCATTTTTCATGTTTTTGCTGCCTGTTCTGACTAACAGTTGGCTGAATGTGATCATCTATTACTTCAGGAATAAGGACATCCGTCAAGCAACCAAAAATCTACTGATAGCATGGGTTGCATTTTTCCACCAGTATATGCCATGCATCTGAAATTGGCAAGAACACAACAGGACAGGACAATTGAAGATTGTTCTTATGATATACTCATTTAAAGATTTTGTTCAGTTTATCTAGGAAATTTAGCCTTCATTAGCAAAATTTATGACTAGAGAAATACTTTGTTGCTATAAAGTAATAGGCCTAAGGCTTGTTCTGTCATTTCGTGTTTATGGTGTCAAAACATCTGTAATTGGCTTTGTATTGAACTTAAAAGCCGCCGAGTAGAAATGCAAAATCTCTCGACAAGTGAAAATGTTGTAGTCGAATGTGAAAAACTGAGGTGGTTGGTGAAAGAGATTGAGGGATTGGAAAAGAGAAATATATGGGGTGTGGTCGTGTTTGTTAGAGGGCGGGGTTTCTCCCAGTTTCTTGTTATAGAGTGTGCAAGTCTTGCTGCAAGTACTTCAGAATTACTTTTTATCACTTCATCACGTTTTATGTAAACACACATCCTCACATATGTACCCTTACGGGTCACACTATGTATTGTCCACCCCCACTTAACTATACCTTTGTTCTCCTTTGTTCCCATTGAAATCTCAAACTCCATAGCGTTTTCCTTGTGGGGCCCCCAAGATTTCTAAAGACTACCTCGTGGGGTCTCTATTATCCCTATTGTTTTCTCAAAAGTGTTAAATAATTTCCCACTTGAATTCACAAGGGGGAAAGTTGTGTGTGAAATGTGAAATGCGAATGTGAACGCAATTTTTTTCCACAATTTCCCATTCAGTGTTTATTTAATTGTAGTGTACTGTATAATGCAGTTGATATACAGTTATTACTGTCTCCACATTGCTTGGTTTACTAGAGTCAGCTTGACTACATGGAGACTAACACGGCTCGAGTCAAGGACGTTGAGCTGCTGACCGGTCTACGGTTCTACCCAGATCTTGACCGATACAAGGCAATCCATCTCCGGACCTATAATGTGCAAAGGGACCATTTCTTTGAGTATTGGAATAAAAATTGAATCATCAGAGAAAGCGGCCCAAGAGAGATGAAGTACACCATCAGAAATCGGGGGTAATATTACAAAATGGGGGTAATATACCTAGTGAGGAGGTAATATATTGGTATGAAAATTGAATAATTAGAGAAAGCAGTGCAGCAAGGATCAAGTGCATTTATCAAAAATGGGGGTTATTATTACTGAAAGGGGGAATTTATCAAGTTGAGGAATACCATAATTGTGACCCGCTCCAGAAAAAGGTGATATAAGTCGCACTCTGCATTTACGTGCAATGGCCCTTTCAATGTTGAGAGGGTAAAATGTTTCGTCAAAATTCATTTTTTTTGTGTCTTTAATGACATCTTAAATATCTCAAGTTTCAGGTTTGGTGCACAACAATGTTGATTTCAGTGAAAATAACCTTTTTAGACTGCATTGTTCAATTGCATTGTATTAGAACTAGCTATTTCAAAGCCTGTTTTCTCTGTTGTGCAATTTGAACTCCATAGAACTAATAATATGCAAAAACGCGGTATCTCCAGAACGGAAAGGGCTTTGGAGCTCTATCATGTATCAAATGAAAGCTTACATTGCGGGTTTTCCAAACGTACATAAAACTAATTTTTCATATTTTGCGACATAATATACCTTTTTCCAGAGCGGGTCACAATTTTTTTTTTAGTTAGTCTTTAATATAAATTGTTACCTGCAATATTTATCTATAACTAGCTGGCTAACACTGCTGTAAACTACTTTGTTCAAGTGAGGAAGAAATATGACCAAAGGAGTATAATATAACCAGAGAGTAAAAGGAGACTTACAAGTATATATTATCTCCTCTTTGGTATATGCATGCAACTTTTCCTCGGATCAGCTGATTTCCTCGTTTTTCACTTACAAAGTCTAGTAAAGATTGGAATTTCTTCGTTTTTCGTTTTAAGTTGAATGCCCGAAAATTGATTGAACTTTCTCCTTCAATTTTATCAACCTCTGTAAGTGAACCAGGTTTTGTTTTACTTTGTGTTTTGTTTCTTGTTCTAAATAACAAATGAATAAAATACACGTAGCTCTGTTTGCTCTTTGCCAGATGAGCCAAAAATAGATTAGTGGAACAAACTTCAGGCAGACGCTTGTGCACTGGTATCCTTTTTAGAGGCAAGCATTAAAATTGTAAGTAGAATGTGGCCCACTGATACCCTACACTGATTAAAACTATGTGACTGATAGATTTTCACTACTTGAAGAAGATATGAGGTCAATGGGAAACTGTTATTTATCTCTTACTCTTACTCTGAATAAGATAGATCTCTTTTTGTTGTTAGAAATGTTTACTATCAATATAACAACTTGATCAAATAGAAAAACACTATATTCTATATTTAGTCTGTGCCAAAAATATGGAACAAATTTCTTCAGGTTTTTATGTAAAGATAAATGCATTTACTAGACTAATTGTGATTAAGACATGTTGTGATCATGAGAAGAATTTTCACAAGTATTAAAAGACATTTTCATAGTGAACAAAGAAAAGTGGCAGGAGTGGGATTCGAACCTGCGACCTGCGGAATACCGTACCGACGCTCTACCAACAGCTATCTTGCCCTATGTTGGCAGTCTCCCAAATTGTCAGTATCTTTGTTCGGGTGGGCGCTAGTCCATAAACCCAGAATGCCGTGTAACCAGGGATCATGCCCCAATTTTACGATACAACATGGGAAGTGACATTGTGGGGATCACTCAAATAGGATACGACTTTTTATTAAACTTAAAATTCGTTTTAGAAGATCTTGGAGAAAGAGTGTAAACAGTAAAATGTGATAAAAAAGACTTGTGCCTTTTTTTTTTTTTAAATGGATAAACAAGAAACATTTCTAGGTTTCATTGTAGCATGGAGAAAGGAATGCTATTGTTCTTTGAAATATTTCTTTTCATGAAACTTCCAGCAATTGCCAAAAATAAAAGATGGTATACAACATTTGTTTTTGCTATAATTTTTAGAAATTAATGGATTTGGGGTTAGTATTTTTTATAGCAAATACTGTAACACTGACTTGTTACATGTGCATAGATGCTGGGAAAACAGAGAAAAAAAGCTTGTAGTCTGGTTTCCCTGACCATACTTCGGACAAAACGAATTTCTCTACAGGCATAATGGTCTGCAGGTCACTTTTTCAAGAGATTCTACAACCATCCTTAGCTGTTTAACCTGGACAAGCCACAGACACAAACTTCAATTCACTGAATGTAACCAAAAGTAAATGACTATAACCTCCAGAAAAAACAGGGAACCGATAAAATGATATTCAGTTTATGGTCAAACATTTCCCATTTCTTTTTAGGAAAGCCATTTCTGTTTTAAAGTTTTCTGCGCATCACTGATTTTTTTTTAATGTTTGTGTTTGCCTGTTTTATTAATTAAATCGAATGTTGAAATATTTCGGGTTAAGTTTGTTCTTAATTACACAACCTTTAATTGACATTCCCCATTGCCTGCAAATGAAATTGTATAATATCCTCTACACGAATTGGTTCAGAAAATAAAGCATTTTATGTTGGCATAACAGCTTGCAGTATTTGTTGTTTGCTTTGAGAAATGGAAATTGTTTAGTTCTACTTTAAAAGAAATTCTTTTGACCTTCGACCTTTTTTATGACAAGGTTACCCCCCCCCCCCCAGAAGTTCCTGTGGTGTAATGGTTATGGTTGCAAAATTAATATATTTAGGTGCGGATCCAGAGGGGGTTTGGGGGGTCAAAAACCCCTTTCCCTGCTCTTTGCCAATTTTGTTTTGCTTGTAAAGGCCTACGCCTAGGTACCGTAGCAAACGAGAAAAGAAAAGCAAAACCTCATAAAGGTATTTTGTTTGCATGTACGGGTAAGAACAAAACGGAGGTTAAATGTCTAGTCTAGTCGGTATTTCGTAATAATTCAGTAGTTTTGTTCTTTTATGTTTGCAAATGTTGTATGACACCTATACAAGGTTTCGTTTTTCAAATTCTTAGTTTATTACAAATTACATGTCCATGTATTCAATTAAGCTATCTTTTATTTGTAGATATCAAATTCACAGCATAATGGTCTATTTACAAATAACAGGTTTTTTTTTTTTTAATAAAGCAAACTTGTTTCGTATGCTGATGAGATACTTAAATTATGTGTACATTATTTCCCAGGATAACTTTCCCAGTTTTTGGCTTTACACCTTCCATGCGCACATATTCACAAACTTTCTGCGGCAGTTTTTGTTTTCATATACATGTCATGGTAATCGACCAGTCTCATTTTATCAGCAATCTGGGGCGGATTGCAATACTGCTGGCTAATAGCCAGTCCGTTATTAGCCGGCTTATCGCTCTTAGCCCATTTTTTTAATGCAAATCGCCCATCACAAGCCCTTGGGCACTGGAGGTGTGAGCTACAGAGAATTATGTGGAAGTACAGCCCCTCACACTGAAACAAGACCAGCTAATCTCTTCACAGTATGAATAGGGTCGGAATGGGTAACTAGTCCACTGCAAGACATTAATAATGCCTCTACCTATATTAAGCGTAGAAGTGCTATAGCCCAGGACTGGGCTCGAACCCACAACCTGCAGAATTACCCGCAGACCTTGAATTAAATGTGCCAAACCACTAGGCCACAGCACTTCCACAATTGCAATAAGCCGGTCTTTACTAAGCCTGCAGGGAGTAATGATTTACAAACAAACACTCCATGGTTACCACGATACTGCACACGGTGGTGCACTTTGCAAAACATATCTGTACCCACTCGTTCGTAGTACATACATATATTTGGTACGTCTTGTGTCCCGTACATGTAACTTTTATTCCTGTACGTAATGACATCCAAAGAAAAAGAATGTCGTCCAGCCTGCATAGTTCTTATTCGTCTGATTCAAATCACGCGAAATCAAATCTGTCAATCGCAAGATTGATCGTCGAGGAAATCTGTATTTACGATACAACTCTGTGTCGTCATATTTATCTAAAGGGTCCAATCTCTCCCGAAAAATCCTCTCGACGCAGTGCTCTTCTATGTAAATCATTCATCAACTATCAAATGAAAAGCCATTCTTGGGAGCGATTCAAGAGTACAAATATTTCAATATCAATTTACATCTAATAGAAGAAAATCATGCCAAGCTGAACTAATAGACCGACTTAAAGGCCGGTTCATGCTTGACGCGAATGCAACGCGAATTTGACATCATGTAAAATTTGCAGTGAAGACTTACACAAGTTGAAATGTGTTCAACTTTTGCGAATTCGCAGCACGAAAACCTGCCCTGATGTCACAAATTTGCGTCCGCGCCGAGTATGAACCAGGCTAACTACTTTAAGACTGTCTAAACACTTAGACCGTGTCATTGCAATAGTCTTACTTAATATAGACTGTCTGACAGCCAGAGCTTTAAGACCGGCTAACATGCATAGACAGCTTTAAGACCGCTTTTTGCAATCCGCCACTGGTCTTACAAAAAATCGACCCTTGCTGAATCTTTTGGAAAACTTGTCCTGCCGTATTTAAAGGGATGTTTTAATCTCGTAATCTCATACTGTATAAATAAGTCAATTTAACAAATGCCAACACAACGCTACAGCGTCACAATTGACCTATCACTATTCATAAGCATTAGGCAATCATAGCGTCTGTTGAATATCATGTGACATTCTAAATCAAAACCTTCCAAGCATGTTCAAGTGGTAACGTGCACCCACTATGAACATCTAACAAAAGAAAACCCAGGCAGTCCTTTGTTTGTAACAAAGGACTGCGTGGGTTTTCTTTTGTTAGATGTTCATATAGTGACCTTGTTCATTGAAACACAAGACGCGACCACACGTCAAACACAAAATAACGCGATACAACAGGCATATAATGGTGCTTACGTACATTTAAAGCAAGATATGGGACAGAGGGAACCCCCCTCTTTTGTGTTCCCAGAATCTCAGGAATTCCTTTCAGATATCCAGGGGGGATGTGTTAGGTAACAATAGTCTGGAGTGGGGTACCCTCGTTCCCATATCTTCCTGGGTATACTTACGTTCAAGCATGTGAACAATGAGAAAAGTTGCCTCACACAAATACAAGACAACTGTGGAGATAAATGCAACACACCAAATAGTGTATGCAGTGCTCCAATAAAGCAAAAGATGCCAAGAACTTGCAGACATCGATAGGTCAATTTCCAGAGGTACTAGGTCACATATTGCAATTGTCTTTGTTCTAAGTTTAGCAACAGCAAAGCTGCATTTGTAGACCCAAGAAAGCAGAGAAGTGGAGTTATGTTCACTTGAAACTCTAAAATTAATATAAACTGAAAATTCTACAAAGAATACAAACTGGCAAATAGAAGTTTAAAGTCTCCTTCAATCCCCCCCCCCCAAAAAAAAATACAAACCTGGTCAATAATCCCTACATGCATTAACTATGCAGACAACAAAGTCTTATGCGAATTGTAGAAAGTAGGAGTTTAAGATTTCAAAAATTAAACAAAAATTAAACATAGTGTACTTGTATGAGGACGTGCACAGAAAACCCTCACTGGGGGCTGGTTTTGTCATTTTAATTGTGACAATGAAAGTACGAAGCATCTATTCATGCCGATCACAGAGGAGTAGAGATATGCCATCTCTATCTGCTTGGTTCACGGACTTGAGGGCTCTCTGTACAGCACAGCAACTAGATACATTTTGTATATGAAAATGGTGCACTGTCGGCAAAGTTCATGTAAGTATCGGAGCACATAAGGAAATGTGTACAAGTAATTGTTGATTGTTCACTGCTGTTGGGGCCAAATTGTACACGGAGCCAATAGACCAATCCCTTAAGCTCCGCCCCATTGATGTATTCACCAATGACAGCTGCATGTGCCACACATACACAAACCTAGCAGTCGGAGAAATAAGAGATTTCAAAATCCGGTTATTCTAATTTTATTCAAACCGAATAACGGTTTATCTAATTTCACCGGAAGTTCCCAACTTGCTTACAGTCATGCCAACAAAAAGTTACCAGTGAGGTGCCGCATGAAAAGCCTTCCCAATAACTGGATATAGTTTGCAGGATTCAGTGACCACTGTGCCTTTACAAAAACACTCCAAAGCTGTAATGTTGGGGGGAAAAAATGCATGGGCAGTCTATTCACATTTGAAGAAGACCACTAGCGAGTGAATGCAGTTACAATCAGAGACCATGGAGCAAATTGGAGGATATTCCAGTTGTTTTCTGTAGCCTGTTTCACAAAAAATGAAGGGCTCAATTTGTTTTAAGGTTGCTTTCGAATATCCGGTTTTCCAAAATCGAAGCCGAATAGTGGAATTCAAACCGAATGTTAAAAACCTCCAGATTTATATCCCACCACTACACAAACCTATGTTGGACTTTTTAACCCAAAGACATGGCTTGATTGGTCACTACATCAAGGACGGGGCTTGATGGATTAATGTATTCTAGATATTTGTAATGATGTAACCCTCGCCTCACATCCAACCATAGGTAAAGCTTGAGCATTGCAATTAAATTCAAGTCCATGCTGTGGAAGTTTCGGCCGGATTTTGCCTTCTGAAATTCTTTTCTGGTACCCATATGCTCCCCTGGTGAATACTTGTGATCTTACATTTTCTGAGATATTTGGACACAAAATTACACTCCATACACAGCTGATGCACTGCTTTTATCAATGTTTGGATGCCAGGCCGAGGATAGAGCACAGCGAGAATCCAGGCCACACTGGTTGTACTTGTTTAAATTACAAGCTATTATTTAAACACATTTAAACTGAATATAGATTTAATTTAAAACTTGTAGAATGGGCATGAACTTTTCCACATTTTCTATGGTTGTAAACTTTATCAAAACTCAAAACTTTTCCAGCCAAAAGAAAAAGAAAAATGCAAAATAAAACTGCTTAAAGTTCACACTTTCCTTCCTCTCATGACAGAGCAACATACTTCTTTAACCTTGAAAAAAAATTGTCCGCTGGTTGTTTTGGTTTGTCATGAATACGTATCGACACACTGGGACTTGCAGCTTTTTCATGAAGAATGTTTACAGGCATGTACATGTATGACTTCTGTTATTGCTTTAATATAGTGACCACAATCTCCGACTTTTTGAGAAAAAAATAAAAATAAAAAAACATAAGGGTCACTCCGTGTCAATTCAACATGCTTTTGGACCTGACCGTCACGGATTAAAACAAAATTCGGTGTGCTGATTGGACTTCTTGAGAAACCCCCAGAACCGAAATTTTATGTCATTCGGTTAATTAATTTTTTGAGATATGGGTTAATGAACTTTTGACAAATTAGCATGACCTGCTATGTTTGGACATCCATATCTCCAAAAGTAAAGCACCTACAGAGATAAACTTTACATCATTTTAAAGCACTTGAAATGGTCTTCATTTCATAAAACAAAATCAAAATTATACCACGTACAACAAACAAATTACTTAACAATATGACTTTTGACATTGATTTGCGAAAATGCGTATTCTTCAAAATGCGTAATTTTTTTTTCTCGTTAGCTTAAGATGTGAGCAACATTTCCAGAAAGATTTGGGATGGGCACTCTTACAGTTTTTGAGTTATGATTATTTAAACATTGGCTAGCAAGGACAAAAACTGAAAACGTATGTACATATGCAGGCGTAATGTACATACAGAATATGTGAATTGCATTACATGTACATTGTATGCTTTATACGTAGTGTAACCCTTCTGTTTATCACTGCAATTCAAACTGTGGACCTTTAACAAAGAGGACAATAGGGTCCACGGTTGAGTCCAGGTCTACGGTTGAAAATCGGGTACAAAACCAATGAGGGTCCTTCCAAAAAAGTTAAAATACAAACAATAGAATGACAATAGGAGGTCCACGATTGAAGGTGTTTACACACTTGCTCTAACCTTGCATACTCTATGTGGACCTGTGAACAAAAAGAGGTCCACACGAAGCAGGAGATTAAACCTTGTGTGGACGTGTGCTCTGAAAAACCAGTTTAGGCTTTTTTGGGTTAAGGGTATTATATGTCGCAAGATGAAGGGGAATACTTAAGGGGATCACGATCAAAATTTTGGGGTAAAAAACTTTCACAGTGCATTTAAAATTAGCAAACAGAAGTCCACACTAGGTATGGAACGTAAAGCTGGATGGGTGTATGTGTGTGTGTGGGCCAGGCATTGGGAGTTGTTACATGAAGTCTGCTGGTGTGATAGGTTGGTGGGGCTCAGTCAAAGTTTTATTTTGGAACCAGACTGGAGATTTTTTGCTGTGTCAAAATATTCGCGGTGCGAATTCGCAAAAGTTGAACACATTTCAACTTGTGCGAATCTTCGCTGCGAATGTTTCATGACGTCAAATTCGCTTCGCATTCGCATTCGCATGTAGTATGAACCGGGCTTTAGACATGTAATGGGCAGACCACAGGTCCAACCACAGGGCAGATAGGTTTTATAACACTGCACTGTCATGAGTATGAGTACTTTTTGACGAGTACATGGATTTTTTTTCATATGAGTACGAGTACATTTTCATGAGTACGAGTACGAAAAAAAGTACTCGAGTACGAGTATGAGTATGAGTACTGTAACACTGCCGGGGTGACATGGTTTTCAATGTACATGTACACAGTGCTATACATTACACTGTACATGTCTACAATGCATATTGTATACATTTTCAGTTTTTGTCCTTGCTAGCCAATGTTCAAATAATCATAACTAAAAAACTGTAAGAGTCCCAAATCTTTCTGGAAATGTTGCTTACATCTTAAGCTAACAATAAAAAAAAAATACGCATTTTGAAAAATACGCATTTTCGCAAATCAAGGTCAAAGGTCATATATTTACATAATTTTTTTGTGGTACGTGGTATAATTTTGATTATATTTTATGAAATGAATGCCATTTCAAGTGCTTTAAAATGATGTAAAGTTTATCTTTGTAGGTGCTTTACTTTTCGAGATATGGATGTCCAAACATAGCAGGTCATGCTAATTTGTCAAAAGTTTGTTAACCCGTATCTCAAAAACTAATTAACCGAATGACATACAAATTTCGGTTCTGGGGGTTTCTCAAGGAGTCCAATCAGCACACCGAATTTCGTTTCAATCCGTGACGGTCAAGTCCAAAAGCGGAATTGACACGGAATGACCCATAACAAACAGTACTAGGCTCATTGCTTAGGTTGAGCAATCTTGCTTGGTTAGCAAGTTATGAAGCAATTTAATAGCTGGTTCATGTACAATTTGATGCAAAGGTATTTACACAGATTTGACAGATCCCTTTAAGATGGCCCATACATAGAAGTGCAGTTAATGCATCTTCGATTGCAACACTTCTCAGTTTTATTTTAATATTTCCAGCTTTTTTTTCTCCACTTTTTAGTTCTGCTCGTGTCCAGTGGAAAGTAGTCATGAAGTACTAGCACGGATGGTTTGTAATATCAACAGAAACCGTGGCAACTATGTTGCAATTCGCCATCTTGTTAGAAAATAGGTTTCCCCAGTCCATATTCGACTGCCTTCTGGAAATAGAAGCGTGCCGTGTGAGATAAGATTCCCCATACTAGTACACACATACTATGATCACTCTGAGGAGGTCCAACACGTGGTGGCATTGTTTACATCTAGTGTAGAGCCAATGATTTTCCGTTTCAGAAAAGTCAATTTTCCGTTTCGACAAATCTTCATTTCCGTTTCGCCCAGAACAGTGTACAAATATCTGTTTCATTTCCATTTGACATTATTTCATACATGTAAATGATGCACAATGAAAGAGGCCAATTCCGTTAATTCCGTTTGGTTTTCACTAAAACGGAAAATCATTGGCCCTACTAGTGCTACCTGGTCACATACATGTAGGTGAAAAAGGTCTACATTAAACGAATCTACATGTAAGCTATGCATTTAATGACATCAATTGCGACCCACTCTGCAAAAAGGGCAATTATGTTACAAAATTTGAAAACTGTGTTTTTTTATGTATCTGGAAAGGCCATTTTATAAGCTTTCACATGGTATATGTCTGAGGCCTGTAGCATTTTGCATTCGCGAGATATCTGGAAATTTGCATGTTTGTTTTCAGGAATTTCTTGAAATGACTTAACCCCTTGCGTACGGATGACGCCATATGGCGTCAAAAACAAAAGTGTCACCAGGCCGGATGACGCCATTTGCTGCCGTTTGTGCAGTTTCAATCTCAAGGGGTTAAGGAGAAACAAGCCATTTAAAAAAAAGAAGCAAAGCAATAGATTGAAGCACTCGACACAAACACATTCCTTTTCCAACTTTATTCACTAAAATCAAAGATTTTGTTTTGAACTAGAATAATATAGGTATCAAAGATTCAAAAAATTCCCTCCCTTAAAAATCACTTGTTTGAAGAATTTTTCACCATCTTCACATAGAACGGCCCATTACGCGTAAAAGCATACAGCGACTTATGTGCCCTTTTTGCAGAGCGGGTCACAATTTGGTTCATGATTTGTCAAATCTCACCGTCAGAAAAGACAGATTGTTAATGCACACCATGGGTGACCGTCAATATTTGTATACGTATCACACAAGGCCAAGTGTGCAACTTGATGTACATGTATGTGTATGTGTATGCAAGGTAACGGTACAGTAAATCAGCCTTCCTCCCACTGAGATGGTGCATCTACACACCATACCGAAGTGGCACAATACCAGAAACCTTATTTTCTACCAGGTATAAATACATACATGTGTGCCATTTTTTTTTTACACGAAACCAACATCTCACATGAAAAAAAAAAAAAAAATGCTGTCAGACTTTCAAAAGTTCTGCTGAAAATTCCCTGAAGCTCTGAAATACCAGCGTTGTTTTATAATATATTGATAGAAACTGGTCCTGTAAATTATTTTGGTTACATGGGATTTTTTGGTGCTACAAGCTCAGTATTAAGCAGATACAGTGGAACGCCGCTATACCGAACATTCGGCTATACCGAACACCATCCTTGGCACCCAAATTTTGTGTACAAAACTTACCGAACATTGTTGTTGGGAAAAAAAATAGGCAACTGATTACAAAAATGTACTTTGGGCTGAATTCTCAAACGGCTGCAGCTTTATGTTGAAGAGTGACAGGTGGCTATTACTTCCCCAAGGAATAGAAGGGAAAAGCCAATTGTTGCTTTAGAATTCGGTAAGCTTAGAAAGTATGAACATGAAATTACATGATCCAATAGCCGGCACATCAAAAGAGGGTGCATTTCAAATACGACGCAAGTGTGCACAATTTTTAAGAACGGACACATGTCGGTAGACTGGTGGCTGAAAATCGCTATACCGAACAAAATCTGTGGATCCCGCGATGTTCGTTATTGCGGCAATCTACTGTACTTTCAAAAATGTTGAACCCTGAATTTCTAAGCATCTCTTTTTCATAAGGTGTGTTTACGAAACCTTATCTTAGAACCCGACTACATGTACATAGTATACAAAACTGTTCACGCACAATTCTGTTGGTCAAGTGATTAAATTTAAGGTACGGCAAAAAACAAAACAAATGTTTAGCGTCATCCATTTTAAGTGCCTGCCAGCAGTATTTTCCAAGATAACCATCTGTGTTTTATTTCAAGATGGCTACTGCCGTCAGTGGATTCCACCCACTGATCTCTATATAAACTGGATAGCTCATTGACCGTTGCACGCAGTACCAGTAACTGAAGCCAGCAGCTGTCATATTAACACTCCCATTTTACCACTGATCACTATGTAAGGAGAACGAGGGTGAAAGCAGACCCTTGGGAAAAGGTTGACAAACCCATTGTATTGGGAGTGTTAACATGGCGGTCAGTGGCTTCAACTTGAACAGCCGATGTGCTATCCAGTTTACATAGAGATCAGTGAGTCCACCAAACTGAATCAACACGTCATAGATCGACTCCCTTCTGCCTGTTTCATGTCTTTTTTTCTTTTTTTGAGAAAAGGAAAAAGGGCAGGTGGCCCGTAAAAAGTGAGCAGGCAGGGACGCTAAACATGTTTTATTTTTTTACTTAGCCTTATCTCACCACACAAGCCATGCATAGACTTGTGGGACTTATACAATCATCATGGCAGAATGCTCCACAGCCTTTGCATATGACCATAGCTCCGAGCCTACAGGAGCACTTGCCCGGAGATCCATCTAGACTATCGGCACTCTCTCTCCCGTTTGCCGTCATGTCCATGCGCTGCAGCACTATGCCTGGGGCTGGCCGACACGAGAAAGGATCCCCCTGAGCATTACTGTTTGTTACAAGCTTGATTGAATCCGACGTTCCAACAGGTGTCGCGGCGGAACAAGAAGGTGCATTTCGATGCTGTGAATTGCTGGTCTTCGCTTCCAGGACTATAATCCCACCTGATGAACTGACAATATGTGGTACAGTTGATTGTGTGCCGATTTTGCACTCACTTTTAGAAGGTACATGATCATTTGGTGTTCCGGGATTAGTCCCATTAGGGAGAGCATTATTGGAGTTGGCCTTTTTCTCTTCCTGTGGAGAGGCACTTTTCTGAGATTCTCCAGATGCATTTTGCAAGTTGAGTAGAGTTTTGATCGAGCTGGGCCTCTGGGTTACCTTGGATGCACTTGAAGCTGGTAACACCGAGGTGGCAATCTGAGGAACCGACTCTACAATCACCCTTTGGCTCGATTTGGTCTGCATTGCTATCACTGATTTTGTAAGACCGGGGCTCTTGTTGTTCATCTGCTGAATGGCCGCAGCTGAGGCGGGCACAAGAGTCACCACGTTGGGTTGGGTCACGTAGACGACACTGACGCCACTCCCTGGCTGCGTCTTGATAAAAAAAGGTGGAATGGTCGGAACGACCTGCTGCGTTGTTGTACCCACCTGAATGACATGATTCTGCACCTTAGGCTTGGGCACTGGCTTAGCAGAGGGCTGAGCATCAGCACTGGTCGACACGGTAACGGGAATCACGGTTTTTACAGCACTCCACTGCGGAGAACGCGACCGGCTGAGAATCGTCGGCAAGTGACCGGATATCTTGGCCTGGTTCTGCGCTTCGGCCTGGGCCGCTGATCGTGCCAGCAATTTGGCCGTCGTCTGGGCTTTGATTTGTGCCAAGGTGCGCGTCTGTCCGTGGGCCTGTGCCCGGGCTTGTGTCTGTGCCTTAATTTGGGCGAGTGTTCTTGTATGGTGACCCTGCTTTGCAAAATTCACTGGCGATTTAATGTTGGAAAGGAGCTTGGGCTTAGTGTCCTGATTTTGGGCCCCTGCCGAGGATGACGTCTGAGGCCGTGAACTATTGGCATACGAAACAGTCATCAGCATTGTCGTGGAAGACTGAGTAGAAACAGACTGACCTCTTGAGACTTGCTGAGAGTCTAGCACCACCACGCTATCATCGTCCCAACACATACGCTTCTCTTTCGATTCGGGTTTTCCCTCCAAAGGTCTCTTCAGTGACACAGCCCCCTTTTCTTCGGATGATTTCTGCAGCACCTTGGAGGATGACGTGGAAGTGACTAAACATGCCGCTGCTCGATTCCGCTGGCTTTCCATTGCCATACTGGAGAGAAGAGAACTGCAGGAGAAGTTTGTTTGAGAAGAGGGCATGCTGCTGCTCGCCGTTGACTTGCTGGTGTCCGCTATGACCGATCTAACATCTGGTTCTTTGGATATCACATCTGGCTTAAGAGTGCTCTTGGCCTCTAAGGAGCGGTATTTATGCTCCTTCTGGGCCATCCGCTGCATCCTCCTGCTCTCCCGAGAAGCCATATTCCTGTGTTGTCTTGGAGAGGATTCATATCCCAACTTGTGGTAGTGGTGATGGTGGCTTGCTGAGGTAGCAGATCGCGTATTGCGGTACACAGTGCTGACAGAGTTCATGGCCACTCCCTTTCTCTGGGAGGAGCTTCTTGTGTGCATGGCTGGCGATTTCCTCTCCTCTGGGGGTATGACGCCCATGCTCGCAAAGGATTCTGGGATTTCAGGGGCAGTGGCGAGGAGAGACTGGCCCCATGATGGCTCAAAATGCTTGGCCTGTCAGAAAAAAGAGAACAGCATGTAAAAATGAGACGTATTGCATCTGAATGCCTCTGCAGGGAGCTTCTTGTGGTATTCTGGTGATCTGAGACTAGACAGCATTTTGTCCTAGCTGTTGGATTTTGTCGAACTGTGCAGGCTTCTCATTTTGACAATTGAGGGATGTTGTTGCACTGAGTAGGCCGTCTAGCCAAAATATTTGAGGGGATTAAAGTTATTAGTTAGGACGATGTCAAAACCATGGTATGGATTTCGCCCACTGAACTGTTTTCCAGATTACTTGTGTTTTGGACTCGAATAAAAAAACAGTAATTTCTGCATTTGTTTGACAGAGATGAATTAAAATTTCACTTCCGACATGGATGCACAAACTTTCAAACTCTGGGGAAAGTGTATAAGTATTTAAGGGCTTACTGTATTAAAGCTTGTTTCAATCGTAATGCGGAGACTAGAGCCCAACAACTATTACTTCACATCAGGCTTGATGTTCCTTGCACATGTAAGTGACAGTACCAAGAATATGCCAATGGATTACACAGTGGTGGATTATGGAAGGTTTCTAGGGAAAATGCATCTATCAGGGGTTTCAAAATAAGCCGGCAACCGGCGAATTTGACCGGCTACTTGAACTTTTGCGCCGGCTACTTTTTTTCAATCATGAAAAAAAAAAAAAAATTCCCTGAGCATACCGCTTTGGGGGAATAGATCCTTGTTTTTAGTAGAAATTATATTTTGTTTGTTCACCAAAAAATACATCCTGGTCCATAGATCGTAATTTACGGGGGCTAGCATAGCATGCAGCGTGAAGTATACACGGCTCACTACCCGGACCGCAAAACGTACATGTCTCTACGTTACGCGGCCCAATATGGCGATATTGCTTTTCGCACGTTCAAGATTTATCTAAGATTTGTATTAAGTGTGGATTAGTCCAGATTACCTTGCTCGAAATTCCAGTTATTTCCAATAAATTTGACGGTAGAATAGTACATACATGTATGTATGTAACGTATGATGTACCATGGAAGAATAGAAAACATACATTATGTACTAAATGTGTTGTTTCTTGGATCGTTTTCTAAACCCGGCCCGACAAAACTTCTCCGCAGTCCGCACTGTTCATTTATAGCGCACATATTCCATCGATATGGTGCAGATGTAGTCTTGGTCAAGTGCAAACAACCGCACTGAATGCTACCGTATTATTCCCAATGTACAATGTACGTACACGCTGCTAACGTGTTGCGAACTTTAAGTCTTGAGAAAAGGCTACTAAAACCTGGGGGTTAGAGCAATTGCTTCAATAACTCCAACCCCTAAAGCGCATCTGCGCGTGCGCGTTGCTTTGTCGCTAGCCTTGCTTGGTCAAGTGTGCAAGCAACCGCACATGCCACCGTCTATTGTTCCCAGTGTATGTACAATGCACGTGCACGCGGTACGCGCGAAGCGAAATTCGCCTTGAGAAAAGAGAAACACGTGCGGCGCAAGCGTTGTACCATGTACATGTACAATGTCTGTTTTGTGAACGCGTACAACAAGACGATGTTTTTTGACAGCTCAGCTGAGCTAGCTTACGTGTGATTGTAGGCGCGGTGTCCATATTATTTATCAGCTGTTACTTATCAACAATGCCAAAATAGAAACAAACGTTAGTCTTTCTGAAGTGCCGTAAAGAAGCCAACTGAAGGTAAATGTCGTACGTAGTACTCCAACTTTACTCAACGAGTGAAGCCTTGTCAACCCGGCCCTCCGTTCTTGCCGGCCCGCGCCCGCCCGGCCCCCGGCACAATCGATCTCGGTGGTCGGACCCATTTTGAATGAGGACGGAGGTTTTCGAGCAAGCTGTTCTGCAATTACGTACATTATGCCCATAACTTGCACATCCATGGGCACACCTCAGGTTTTTTTTCCAGATATATTTCATCGTCTTCTTGTTGCATTTCAGATCATTTAACTCTGTTAATCAGAATTCAAGGGGTTTTGTGCGCATGAACAAAAAGGCATGCGGTGTAACTTACATTTCTATGACTGTAAAATAATATTAATAGGAGGTGGGCTGTTTTTCCCACATTTTCGGTAGATATGAATTACTAGGTAGATATGAATTACTCGGTAGATATTAATTACTCTTGCTAAATATATACAATAATTACATGTACATTTACAATCAACTGGGAATCCTCTTGTCAAAATTTTTTGAAAGAAAAAAAACAAATTCTAAGAAAATATATTTTCTTTCAGCCTTCCGATAAAATGGGTTAACCACCCGCAGGGAAACCCCTGGCCAATTTTTTTTTATTTCATAAATGAATGCAAAGTCGGTACTGTACAGTAGGATCTTTGAAAACCTAGTCTCAGATGCCAGGAAATGCCTAGATTGCACCAGAGAGCATCTACAATCCGAAAACTTCAGGGGCCCTCGGCGGGCCCCGGACCCCACGCGCGCCATTTGGGGCAAGGACTCACTGCCGCCTACTTCCATCTATCTGCCTGCTACTCTAAAACATTTTGAAACCCCTGATCTATAGAGGATTAGGATTAAGGATCTGTTTACCAAACAGACAAGAACACCTTGATATTTGATGCCGAATCAGTTTGTACATGAACGGGAATCGGGTTGGCGCAGTGGTTACTGTCCCCGCCTTTCACCGCTGTGGCCCGGGTTCGATTCCTGCCCTGGTCCACATGTGGATTGGGTTTTCAGTCTCTACCTGATTCCGTGGGTTTTCCCCAGAATATTCTTCTGTTTTCCTCCCGCCTCTAAAACTGTAACTTCTTCTCATTGTCTTGTCTCTACAGGTTTCTTCAGGCTTTCGAGCTACAGTGCCTAGGGCGCTTTTGATGAATCCTTGGTTTCATTACCAGAAAGAATTAATAATAAAAATAAGTACCTTCCATGGGTCTAGCTTAATCCGGTCTTTCTCAATCTCCTGTCGGATTCTCAGCTGGGATTCTGGTGTGAATTCCCCTGATGACAGCCGCTCCCTCCACTTACTGCAGGCTCTAGCAAAGAACTCATTATCCAGTGCAGAGTTGTTCATCCTGGAATAAGGTAAAGGCCAGGGCCAATAAGCCAGTTCGATATTTCAACTGTGCATGTGCACAATGACATTTTATCCCAAATGACCCACATGACCTAACGCGCGCGTGTGAATGCAAAAGGTGGTTGCACAATGCGCACGTGTTAAATTCAATCAGAATGGGCGTTCACGTAACAGCGTGACATTACATCAGCAATTTCATCCCGAATAACCTTTGACCTTTGAGATACCGAACTGGCTTATTACATGGAGCTACTAAGCACAGAAAAAATTTGCTCAGTAAACTCGGGTTACCAGCCAAAATTGCACGTGATGTTTATTGCTTGCGACTGGTTCCCCGATTTGTGCTTTTAAACCCTACTAGTCTCTGACCCTCCAAACCCTTTGAAAATCTCAACACTTAAACTTCACATACTACTGTGAGAACCATCAAGAAAACTTCATGCTGTAGGGTGTGGACCCTCCAAAGATCTTCACAGTAAGAAAGTTTATTCACCATAGATCTTCACAATAAGAAAGTTTATTCACCATACAAAACCATACAGCTGTCAGGTTTTGTATGGTATACCTGCTGTACACTCAGTGACTCACTGTATGGTTTTGTATGGTCACATTGCTTATTAGAGATAAGCTGTGTACCACTGGTGTGTGGTACAATAGCTAGTCCACTGTGGAGCTACTGTCTGGTTGGGATACCCAAGATAAATAAGAAATAACTAAACAACTAACAACTTACTTGATGAAATTATCATTGGTTTGAACTCGGTCTACTTTTGGCAGCAGCGTCAGCAATTTGTACTGGTAGTGGGCGGGCAGGCTGTTGAAGGTATGTTTGTTTATCAATGCCTAGAAGAAAATGAAGTACAATTTTATTTTTCACTTACCCTCCTACTGTTATAACTATCATAACTATCAAAAAAAACCTAAGCCCTTCCTCTCCAAAAGCTTGTGTGTTTCAACCTGTCACTCGATTTTGATAGGTAGGATAGTTGGCTCCATTTTGGCACCGCGAGAGGAGGGCTAATTCAATCCAAGTTTTTGTACAGTGCCATGCAAGAGCATGTTCAACTGCAATGTCAGAGTTTAACAATACTTTCTTAAAGATGTACAATTTATGTTTTTATTCCATTTTACAATATAAAACAATTTGACTTTTCTGAAAGAAAGAAGAGCAATGCTAGCTTTGCTGGTGTAAGAATTGCACATATTGACTATTAGTTCTGAGGTCTAAACAGGTCTGAGGTCTGAGGTCTAAACTTTAGGTCTGAACAAACTTCAGTTGAGTTCAAATGGAAATCTGGTCACAGGGTCATCAAGCTTGAATCTGAGTCGATGTGTAATGTGCCATCATGTGTAATGTGCCATCATGTGTAATGTGCCATCATGTGTAATGTGCCATCATGTGTAATGTGCCATCATGTGTAATGTGCCATCATGTGTAATGTGCCATCATGTGTAATGTGCCATCATGTGTAATGTGCCATCATGTGTAATGTGCCATCATGTGTAATGTGCCATCATGTGTAATGTGTAATCATACCAACAGGCCAACCACTACAACAAAAAGACAATTATTTCTAAGGAGTTCCAATCTTATGAGTCAAGTCTACTTACATATATAATGAGTCCCAAAAACTATAATTCACAAAAACTTAAATTCTGCATTCGAGTCCAAGGGTTGACTTAAAATATAAACAAACTACAAACAAGCAAAGGTCTGAATCATAGTCCTTTTTTTTCTACAATATTTATAACAGTTGCTTAACAATTATGTACTAATCCATATGATTTTATTGTATTGTATTTATAATGTATTGTACTTGTACATGTGTGTAGTCATTTGTATTGTATGCAGGGCTCCAATGGAAACCAGTTTTAAACTGTTTGGGCATACCCCGGGTAAAAGAATGTAATGTAAAAACAATTCACTGCAATTTGGGAAACTGCCAACATAGGGCGAGATAGCTCCATTGGTCAAGCAACGGTGGGGTATTCCGGAGGTCGCAGGTTCAAATCCCACTCCTGCTATTTTTCTTTGTTCACTTGAAAATTCACTGCATATTTTGACAGAATACGTGCGTCTATCTGTGAGTCACTACCGGATGACAGATAACTTCACAGAGGTATTTGAAAGCAATTACCTCTGATGCCCTTCGCCTTGTTCCAGGCTTGCAACGGACCAAAGACGAAGTCATGTCTTGTCTTACCTTGAGGTTGACATTAGCCAAGATGGAGTCTGGTGTTTCAAGATCTACGTGGGGGCTCATCTTCTTGGGAGGATGGAGCTTAGATAGCACTAAGAATAAATACAGATGTGTTGCCGAGTGGTAAAAATAAAGGATAAATTTCAAACAACAATTTGGTTGTGCAGTTCAAAAAAGATGAAATAAGGAAACAGGGGAGCCGAATAAGAGGACCAAAGAGCAATTCTCAGTCAATAAAAACATTATTTATTCAGACAATTGTTTCTCGCTACCACAAAAATAAGTCACGGGTATTTAAGGGAATTTAATAATAGGAAAAAAAGAGAGATTTTATATTAAGGGACCGGTCGACCATAGGAGGCATCGAATGGTCACAGATGACCAATTATAAACAAACTACAAACAAGCATCATAGTTCTTTTTTAAAGAAATGATGGATGATAAAAATACCAGCATAATTTACACATCTACAAGGAATTCCTGATATATCTTACCTGGAAACTTCTTTTCCCTGTTTCTTGGCTGTATTGAAGTGAAGAACAAAAATCATGACGATTATTTGGGTTTGGGGGTTTTGTGTTATTTATGGTACATGCAGCACCTACTTGGTGAATCTAAAATTGCACCCAAATATCTTCCTTGATTTTGTCACAGTATATATACACATAATAGGTGGTCTCGAACATAAGACCCAGCAAAATATTGAGACCTCAACTGTCCGAGACAGAGACCAAGGTCATAGGATACCGAGACCGAGACGGAAATCAGCAAAAAATTGTCTGCAGACCAGTCTTTAAGACCTAAAACAGCGTCGAATACACCATGAGGGAAACTGAGTAGATTTACTTGATGATTCCATGTGATCAAAAGTTGTATTCTCACTGAACGATCCCCACACTGCCGTTTACCAGGCTGTATCGTAAAGTTGGGGCTGTACGCCATTATGGACTTAATACTTCTGATATGTGCCCCCTAAACAAAGATATTGACAAGCTGGGAGACGGCCAACATAACCAGATAGCCCAGTAAGTAGAGTGCTGGTAGGGTAATCCCCTCCGGATTAGGAGTTCAAACCCCACCCTTCATGATTTTCTCCTGTTCACTCCAAAAAAAAAACTATTAGGAGGAAATGCAGAAGTGGTAATTTGAAGTTCAATCCCACGGTAATTCTGGGTTTTGCATGGTCCCTCGCGGTTCATTGCACCCAAATTCTGTAAAACCTTGAGGTCAGCCTTGAGTGACCACCTTCTTAATTATGCATTCCTCCTTACATATTATAGAAAAAAAAATTCACCTTGCCACTGAATCCAGGAACGTTGGCCATCAGCTTGCTCATGGTCTGGGACCTCGTCTGCGTCTGGAGAGGCAGTGTCTGACGCATGCTGATTCTCATCGACACCCTGCTGGCCGCAGGGGGATCAGGCTTGGGCATAACAGGTGCATTGCTGCTTTCCTCGCTGGCACCCTGACTGCTTCTGGTAACAGCCCTTGTGGGATTTGGCCGATCATCAACAAGGCTCCCAGAGTTACTGGTAGTGGATTCTCCTAGTACATCCAAGGACGGGGCCGAATGATGATCCGTATGGGTATTTTCTATTTGGTGCATATCACTGACATGGTTTGACGTGTTCCCCAGATTATTTTCAGAGCTGTCCTCTTTGCTGCTGTCGGTGTCGATATCATCATCCTGGCTAGCCCGAGGATCACGTTCATTATCACTAGGCGATGGGGTTAGATCTATCACCTCCGCTAAATTGGAGGAGAGGTGAAGAAAGAAATTACCACATGAGCACATTCATTTAAACTACCATTGACTAACTGCCTTGAAACCATGGCATTAAAATGTGACCTGCATTTTGCTAAGAAGCCTGGTTTGTAAAAGCGCCTAAAAAGTTGAAAGCTTAGAATATTTTTTCAGGACGACTTTGCGTCGTGGATGCTGTAAACTAGAAAAGAGATCTTTGCTCTCTCCCGACGTAATGTATGAAGCACTGCATTCTCTGCGCTTTCCGAGAGCCTGCGGGAAAAAATTCACAGGCTTACTCATGTAGGACTTGAACCCATGACCTCCTGCTTACTCCACCACTGAGCTTGCCGTGGTTGGCTAGGCGGTTCAAATTCAATGTAGCAGCGGGTACCGCATAATCAGTGTAAAGATGAAATTTGAGGACTGCCTATTCAAACTGGGAACCCCCACTTTGCACAATGGGATCAGCTTGGGAACTCCAGGTTATCCCATACGAGAATGCAGGTCTATGCATTGCACGCTTAGACAGAAATGGCCCCGTTCTACTTGGAATCATCAGGGAACACAGCTCATTCCCAACAGGACCACGCACTTTTCACCAAATGCAGATTTCCGAGGGGTACAAGGACATTCCAACTAATGAAACACTCCTTAAAAACATCTGAATAATGCTCGGGCAAGATAAGATGTAACTTCCTTATTAAATCAGGAAAAACATATATCAGTTTTTTATCACTGCATTTCATGAGGAAGTATCGATATTGATTTCAATCATATTTTGGGGGTGATTTTATTTTGGCACGAGAGTATAATTTGGCAAAGTTCACCGACTTTGAGCTTAATTTTCTCAAAGCAAGTGGTTATGACTCAAACAAGTGAGGCCTTCGGAATGAGTTACAACAACACACGATACATCAAATTCAAACTTATAACCTGTGCTTTCGGGAAAGAGGAAATGCCTTGCTATCTTTCCATCCGTTCTGAGGTTCCAGAGTCACATTCAATCTTTGACATCTTACCAGCATAATTAGGCTCTTTTCCCGGCGGCGATTTGAGTGGTTTCAGAATAATCCGTGGTACAATCTGCTGCTTCCGTCGTTGGTGCTTGTGGTGCAGTGTGAACTTCAACCGGGTTGGGCTGTGCATCTGTGAGCTAGCCTTCAGGCCCTTGGCACGATGGTAGTAGTGGTGGTGGAAGCGGTCCTCCGCCTCAGAGGGCGCCCTCGGTGGGGAGTGATGGGACGAGGCACTGCTTGATGATGCGGCAGACGTGGCCGGTATGTGATAGAGTGTGAAGCGGCGCAGGCTCGGGATGAGGTGATGAGCTTTTTCGGGGAGGTAGCACACAGCTGCAGAATGAAGAAGACACAGTGTTTGAACAAATATGAGACACTGTGAAAACCAAATTTCTGGAACAAATGATGCTACCCTAACAGTCCTCCATCCTCCAATTTTAACCCTAACCCCTTGGGTAACTTTACTAGAAAGTATCCTGAATCTGCCAAAATCCACCTATTTTGTCATGCACAAAAAGTTGGTTTTGCTGACTGCTCAATATGGAGGTATCCTGAATCCATCAAAATCCTGCAGTACCGCTAGGCTTTATCCTCAATCCATAAAAATCCCCCAGTTTTCAATATGGAGGTATCCTGAATCTGCTGAAATCCTCCAAAACAGGGGTATGGATTTTGATGGATTCAGGTAGGTTAGGGTTAATATGATTTTCCACACACCCAAGGGAGTTAGGGTTAAAATACAAAAAATCATTGTTCAATTTTTATTTATTAATGCATGCATCTATGTTTTTATCTGTAAATTCTAAAAGAAATACATGAATATATTCCAGGAGAATCTCAATTAAATTAATATAAAGGAAATATTTGGCAAAATATGAGGCAAACATTAAAGGTGGATGTCAATTTAAATGCATCAATACATCTTTGGTACAGTCTACAACTATTTCATGTACAGATTCCACTCACGCATTTTCTTGGACAGCTGTTTGTGGACAACCAGTTCACCGTCTGTCTCATCTAAAACATCCATGGCAGGCAAATCTACCGAATCGTCCAGCTTATATTCTAGCATATGGAGAGCCTCGTTTGACAAGTGGCTCTAGTGAAAAAAATATACTTGATAAATTACATTGAAACAATCTATTTAGAAATATAAACTATCAAAAATCCGCCACAATCCAATACCATGTGTTGTATTTGGATGGGTTCAGGACTGCAGAGCCTTGGCACGATTACTTTACATGGAGCTACATGTATAATGTCTACGGCCAATGATTTTCCATTTCAGAAAAGTGCAAATTCCGTTTCACATTTGTTTAATACATAAAAGTGCATAATGAAATAGCCATTCGGTTGAAAGGTTGGAAAATTGAAGAAAAAAAAGATAGCTACATGTATTTTTATCAATGGCCGATATATTTTTAGACATAGTATTTAACTTCACCACAGTCAAATCATTAATACTGCACAGCCAGCACCACACACATAAGAAACATGCAAAAGCCGTATATACCACGACGTCACACACACATTCTTCAGGCCAAAGCGAAATTCATATCTGCCATTTTTTTTTTCATGCTAACATTAGGCGACAAAAAAGGACAGTTTACGGTAGATTTTTGGACATGGATAAGTGAATAAGCACAACATGCATTCTATAGAGCCAAAGTTAGATGTAAATGAATGGTTGATGATTGAACGGAGAAAAATAAACCTGCCGATGGAGCAAAAGAGACCTGCAAGAGCGTGCCATGAGTGTGATTTTCACTCGTGCGCCGACCGAAAGCTACAGCGTACATCGGGTCTGTCACTCGCTTGCTAACGGTAATGATCTCGTAACATTTATTGCTCTGATCTTGAACGTTTTTGTCCCCCCAACAATCATGATCTAAACAACACTCATTTGTTAATGGCTCGTCTGTTCAATCAATCATCAACAATTCGTTTTGGACCAATACATTTTACGAAATTATGTTTTTTATGAATAAAATTGCAGAAGTTATTTTCTTCAGATTCAAATCCTGTTTTCCGTTTCGAGGAGCAGATTCCGCGAATTCCGTCGCCCTAGATGTCCCGCAGGTATACTGCAGTGTTGGATTTGACAGATTCAGGAGACTTCCCAGTCAAAGTGCCACAGGGGTTAGGGTTATTGTGGCAACTAACCCCAGCTCTCCAAATGTACTTTACAGCATGTGCAGACAAATTTCATGTCATGGATTTTTTCAGTTGGAACAGAACAAACAAAAACTGACCTATTGCTGTTTGTCAGTTCTTGGGCAATTTTGCACATGTGTAGCACGCACAAGAGCATACATTGGCACAGTGCATACACAAGCGCTCGTGAAGCATTTGCTGCACGTGTCTCTGACAAGAGTGGTCTTGGATTTTTGTGTTTATGTGCACGAATGTACGGACCACATCATGCCTGTAGTTGAATCACATTTCCAAATTGTTGACAGTGTTGGAGTCTAGTCCTACAATCCGAGTACCAAGTTCTCCGAGTACATTTAGAGCCGAGTAATGGCTGAGTCCGAGTACATTGATGATCGAATCCTAGGCCAAAAATTTGAGTCCGAGTTTTTCAGGGTCCGAGTACAGGCCAAGTACGAGTACATAAACAGTTGAGTATGGACCGACTACAAGTACACCATAAGAAACAAAAATGCAAAGTTATGTTCTGAACATTATTATGTACCTGCATCATCAAGAGTCTAAACACCAACAATTCAGGAGACGAACAATTTCACTTTATTTCCATGTTTTTTATTGAATTTTTACACAAGATGATAAACCTAATTAAAAAGTTGTACGTCACATGTGATTGCGCCAGAAATTTCAACTTTTGGTAATTTACGCACCAGCCCAAGAACTGTTTATGTATGTGTACTTTCGAGTCCGAAAATGCAGTATCAAAAAGAAAATAATCGATTGTATTCCCAAGTACAGGTATCGAGTACTGAAAATCGAGTTTGGGCCGAGTACTAATTGGTACTAATTAGTACTAATTAGTACTCAACACTGGCTTTTAATGTACCTTCGTACGTTCCGTTTCAATGAACAAGATGCACATGTGGCCGCTTGCGCGTGTTTGGAAGTTTTTGTTTACTTACGATTTAGAATGCAGTGCGATATTCAACAGATACTATTCAATTTCAATTTCAAGAACATCTATTTTCATCAAAAGCAAAGCAGAACAATTAATGAAGTAGAAAGTAATTAAAGATGGAGGCATGATTTAAAAAGTCAAGGCTTATATGGGCATGCCTATGTAGATATACAATATAAAACTGTAAATAAACAAACAAACACCCCAACATCCAAACAAACAAAAACAAACAAACAAACAAACAATTTACTCATAGACAAGTACAGAATAAACACTAACTAAGATGGATTGATTGGCTCATGCTTATGAATGGTGATAGGTCAATTAGAAATTAATGACTGTAGTGTTCATGTGCTGCTGCCAATCACTGACCATTTTAAACACGGCTTGATATTGTGCACAAGTAAATGAAGTAGCTTGTAACCAAATTGGGAATTTTCAATTTTCCATGCAATTTGCCCAAAATAATTTTTTTTTTTACAGATAAATCAAAATACAGCCACAACTGTGATCCATTTGAGAAATAATTTTGTCCCCGAGTTTGAGAAAGAAGTTTTTGAAATAAATGTTACCAGTAGCCTGATATCACTCCGTACATGGCTGAAGTTTTGTCTATCCTAATTTGTGATGTCATTTCTGCACAGTTGCAGTCATTCTAATGCAGTTTTTTTGAACTCAAAACCTAGTGCATTCCAGTCTGGACATCTGCAAGCAAGCTTGCCATGATCAGCCGTCCATTCCAAAAGATTTTTTTTTGGGGGGGGGGGGGGGGGAATTATTAGAAACCTCACCCTCAGTCCATACACTCCCATCATGTCAGCCACTTTATAGAAGGTTCCTTCCGGTCCCCGACAGCCACCATGTAGAACTGCATTCAAGCAAGCAGATGGCACAGTACCACTAAAAGAAATGAGATGATCGGGAAGAGGGGGAAGGTAATGAAACAAAATTATTAAATTCCAACAATTATGCTTTACAAAGTTTACAGACTTCACAAAACAATAAGCATGCACTCCTGGATCACGCACAAATAAAGACAAATGGACCCTGTCAATCCTCATTAGCGGCATGAGTAATACAAATGCAATTCATGGGTCTAAGGTAATCTACATTAAGGCCTTTTCACACTAGACAAAATCTCGGGGGCGGCCCCAGGGCGATGGCGGGGGTGAGAATGTGCGACGTTTCACACTAGCCATTTTCGCCCCAGGGCCACCCCCGAGATTGGTCTTGCCCCGGATTTTTTAACCCGGGGCGAGACCGATCTCGGGGGTGGCCCCGGGGCGAAATGGCTAGTGTGAAACGTCGCCCCCGCGTGCGGGGTTTTGTACAAGCCGGGTTGAGGAACATGTGGTCTTGACAAAAGAATTCCAAAGGTCCTGTCAAAGCGCGCTCTATTGTTAATTATATACAGCTTGGCCGAAAGCACAACACCATTATTCTGAAGCACAATATGTGGCAGAGGGACCCCCCCCCCCTCTTTTGTGTTGGTCATTGTGTTTCCAGAATCTCAGGAATTATTTTCAGCGAGGAGTCAGTTAGGAATTTACTGGCCATCTGGGGGTCGATGAAATACAAACTACTACTAGTGTGAAACGCTCATGCCCAACCCCGGGGAGAGCTCGCCCCAGTTTTGGCTGAGGTAGGTTTGCACGAAATGAGTGCTAAACGACGCGGGGTTGAACTTGGGGGTGAAAATGCCGGGGCGGCCCCAGGGCTGCCCAGGGGGGAGTTCGCCCCGGGGTTCGACACTATAGATTGAAAAGGCCTCTTGTTTCTCTGAGAAGCTTTTGATCAAAGTTTGACCATGATGCACATTTCAACAAAATTTGGTCACACAAGGGAGCATCCGGAAAGTCAGAACACTTGCAACAATCCATCAAGAACATTGCCTGTTCCTATCGGAACACCCACTGTTACCACTGGAACAGCTTCGGAACAATTGCTTGATCCCATCTATGCACCTGTATGCTTGGGTTGTGCATCCGAACTGGGTACCCAAGTACCCAAGTACCCGACCGCTAATGTCAGGAACCGGTTCCAGATTATGGAATCGAGTACCCGTAACCGAATTAACATACAAGTACATGAATTTATTAACCCTAACTCCCTACTGCCTCTGCGGGGAACTGGACCAAATCCGCCAAAATCCATCAGTCAAATTTCTTTTTATACATGGGCTAATGGAACCACCACTGAAGTGTTGGTTGATGTTGATGGACTTATAGTACAACATGCCTTATATGACAACACTACTACTGGATCCTAGGCAAAATTCATCAATTGCACCGGCACTGCTTCAGGCCTCCAGGACCAAGTCCGCAAAAATCCAACGATTTGGGGGATGGATTTTGGCGGATTTGGGACGGTTAGGGTTAATACATGAAAAAGAAAGTTTTGGAATGTCATTTGTGGGGAATTTTCAAAATAAATACCAGGGTGTTACGTAGAAAAACAAAACAGATTAATGTTTATGACACTTTGAAAATTCAATTTACACCGTAAAGCTTTAAAGCTCACTGTACACACTTGCATCTTCCTGCATTGTTGCACCGATGTGGTAGTATTAACGTGCAGAACTTTACTACCAATATGAACTGCAATTTCCGAGATTAAATTTTTGGAATTGCCATTCTTCAAAACCCCAACCCTGCCAAACGCAGCACACTGCATCTGTGCTGAACAGCTCCACTTTGCTGCACTCTGCACACAAGTCAATGTGACAAACTATGCAATCTGATGCGTCTGGCAGGGTTCTAGCAAAAATGCCCTGGAGGGTTAGGGTTAACGGGTTTCATTTCGGTACCCGATTCCCGTACTACCCGTAAATGCACACTCCTACAGCACGTTCCCAATGGGAAAACAGTGTTTCCGAAAGGAAAAACGTTCCCACTTTCGAGATACTCCCTCACCAATCGGTTCACCCGATAGGCCACTACATGTACCTACCAAACTGAAACTTACACATCTTACATACTGTATCCAATCTACATTAGGTAACATTTCGTCACGGTTTTCACGAACTGACACTCACGCGCACCTGGGTGTCAGTTCGTGAAACCGCGTACTGAGTAAATTTCGGTTTCACGAACTGACACCCAGGTGTGCGCGCGCACATCGGACACTGACTCGCAGAGAAGACTTCGTTTTCACGAATTGACACGCAAGCATGTAGCGGAAATACCATTCAAGAAAAACGCTTTAAAAGCTTTGGCACGAATCTACTCCATCTGTATAATTGTGGTTTACAGAAACATTGAACTGAAAACCTCTAAACTAGTGAAATTAAGAATGGTTTCAGTTCGTGAAAATGAAAATGTGGTTAGCGCTACTTGGGTGTCAGTTCGTGAAAACGAAAATGACTCTGTTCTGTAAAATACGCGCGCGCCCTGGCACTCACGCGCTAAGTGTCAGTTCGTGGTGTTGGTGACGATTTGGGTTGGTATCTTTTTTCATTCGGTTTTTTTAAAGGTATACAAGTGTTTACATACTAATTTCTCCAAAGTTTTTTTTTTTTTTACAAAAACCTGTACAGTATCTCAGGAAGGGAAAAAGATACCAACATGAATTTCATACCAAATGTAGATTGGATATACATGTATAGGCCTCCAAAAATGCAAAAAGCATTACCGGTGCAATTATGAATGGGAAAAAAGGGTGGGGGTAGGAATTTTCACGTCATACATGTACATGTACATGTATCTCAGAAACGACTTGGATTTTGGCACTAAAATTGTGCGTGTGTTCATGATACATGCCGAGGTATTTTTAGAGAAAGTGTCAACCAAATCTGAGTCGGACCCCTGACAACCTTTAGGTGATTTGACACGGAATGACCCATTTAATTTATCAAAGTAACTGGTGCAGCCATATACAATGTAAAGTATCTTATACATCCTGATAAACAAAGCATGCTGTGTGATATTTCCAGAGCAGCAGATTTATGCAAAACAGCCCAATCCTTACCTTCTGAAGGAAGATCCATTATGTAGTGACAAGGTTAGGCATGAAAGTCAAACAACAACACTTTGTTATATTTTCAATGTACAACTATTAATAAAATGTGTCTACTGAAACAACAGGCCATTCCAATAAAAGTCATTTGTTGGTACTGACAAATGCCAAATCAAATGTCATTGTTATCAATTTAACACATTTTTTTACAAAAGCCACATTATTAAAGGAACATGCAAGATACCAATGCCTTTATAAAATGTTAACCCTAACTCCCTAGGTGGTGTGAAAAACTGTATTGAAATTGGATGATTCAGGACTGTGAGGGTTTAATACTGTGTATCAACCATTCAATCTTATTTCATACTCTGCATTATCTTGTGTTTGAACCACACAGCAAATACAACATAAACAACAATCTTCAAACATGATCAGCTTGGAGAAGTGAATTCCACACCATGATTGCACAACCAATTTCTGTGCACAAATGTTTGTTAATTCTGATTTTTGCCAAATTTTGATTCAGAAATAGTGAACTTTACTTATAGTATTTTGCTGTACTACACAGATGTACATGTAGGTGAAACTGTGCAGTGGATCCACTGTTTCTTCATTTGTAAGCCACATTTGTATTTAGGGAGCTTTATTGGTCCTGCAAGATTCAGATTAAATTTCCAGCGAGATTATTGTGGTGAGCTATTAGTCTACAACACCCTGAGCAGCATTTGGCTCCGAATTAAGGCCATATGTTTGAAATGGAAATTTTTGTCTTCAGCAAGGAACATTTTAATACAAATGTGGAAAAAAATCGGAAAATTGGTCGGACCAAAATATGTGTCCGAAATCTGGGCCACGCTGCAGTTACACATGTACATGTACAATACACTTCATGCCCAATTTCCGGACACTGCCTCCTGTAAATTTTACGATGAGAAAAATGTAAAGTGTTTTAACAAAATTAAAAAGCCTGAATTACGGATCCAGTCACGGGCTCATAAAAAGTTCACTTCTTACTTGAGACAGTCGAGGAAAAAGTCAACAGAAAAGGGCACCGTTCGTGACATTCAATCATGTCCATGATTCAACCAAACTCCACTTACGTGGGAAAATTCTTGTCTTTTTCTCAAGTTCCAACAACCGTCATTGAAATGTATCACTTATGCTCTCTTTGCCATCCTCAAGGTAATCATTGTGATTTTTAAAGCATTGCATTTTATACAACTAAATCTGAAACCTCAGAAAATCGCACAACATGTTTGATTTTATCCATCGGATCGTTTATGTTCCTGCCCGTACCCGGCAATATGCAACGGTGCCACCGTACAGCCTATAACACGCAGCCCGGCGGCTCGCTGTGCTAGCTATAGCGAGCAGTGTGGTGTAGGTTGTACGGTATGGTGGCACTGGTGTCGTTGCATCTGCAAGGTGCGCGCGCACGCGGTACGCACGCTCCACACACTGATGCATGCGTGGTAATTTTTGCATGTCACAGGTCAATGTTAAACCTTTTATCCAGCTGGAAAAGGCTCCGATCAGTGTAGACCTCAGTGTTTCTACAGTAGAAACATTCCATTTATGACTAGTGAAAGAGATTAAAACTACGCTCGCGATAATTTGTACGTGCCGTTTTCATCGACTTTTTCTCAAGTTTTGTTCTTAATTATAATTCAAATAAAATCGCATTGTTGAAAAATAGTTTAAAAATCAAATTTTGTGGGACAAATTGTACAAAAATTTGAAATTTCATTGGAAAAGTCAAAAAGTTGGTTTTCCGATTACAATCAGAGAAGTTTCATCTCTGCTATATTTCTTTATTGAAAAAATACAAGGTTAAAAAGCCACTCTAGGTAAAGGGTTACAATCAGAGGTGGTAGGGTTGGCAACATTTGGAACTGCCTACCCTAACACCCAAATTGCAAACCCTACCACCATGGCAAAAACTGAAGCCACAGACACAAAATGCCAGATTCCAACATGACCTAAAGCTGGTGCCTTCCAAGTGAGACTTCATGGTTACCAATCACCATACAGGGGACAAGACAAAGATGGCCCCCGAATGATAACAGTCTGCGATGATCTCACCTGATGTCTTTGAGGCTGGCCTCTTTGATGTCCCTCAGTATCTCCTTACAGCTCATGGGTGTGTTAGGCTGCTTCTCTAAAACCTGCAGAGGACCCCCAGAATAAACAATAAACAAAGATTTCTGAACTCTGAACATGAATTAAAGCAGGCAAACTGGAAAAGGTTTTGTTGTGGAAAAGAAAACGGAGGATATTATAGGATTCAGGCCATATTTATGTAGGAAAAATAATGTAGGGAGTTAGGGTTAATAACCTTGACATGTCGTGTACTTAACCCTAACTCCTACACCATTGTTTCTGACATGTAACCTAAATCCTCCAATATTCTCTGATTTCAAAGTGTTCAAGCTGCATGTAACCTGAATCCTTCAAAATCCTCTTATGGGGACCAAAGCATCAATCCTGCAAATTCCTCCAGGTTTTCTTTTTGTACCCCTAGTAGTTAACCTCAATCCTCCAAAATCAACCAGCATCAGATTGGGCCTGATGACCTGGATCCTCCATTTTCCTCCAGAGGCAAAAATCCTCTTATGCCCTCAATCCTGCAAAATGCTCCGATGCTTCAACTTCCAAAGACCCTCAATCCTCCAAATTCCTCCATTTGGCAAAGAGGATTTTGGAGGATTTGGGAAGGTTAGGGTTAATTAATTTCCCTAGCATTAACCCCAACCCTCCAGGGCATGTTTGCTAGAACCCTGCCAGATGCATCAGATTGCATACTTTGTCAGACTGACTTGTGTGGAGAGTCTAGCAAAGTGGAGCTGTCAGCACAGATGCAGTGTGCTGCGTCAGGCAGGGTTAGGGTTAATACATGTATCATGGGGATACTACATTAGGGCCGTGAGCCTGGGCAAGACCCTTAACTACAATTACTTCTCTCCATGGGGGGACTTCTTACACATGTATACTACCTTTTCAAGAAAGTTAGAAATCAAGGAAGTAAATGATAAAACAACTGTAAAAGCATTCAAAACCAAAAGCCGTTGAAATAGATCAGGTAGAAGGAGGCTGACATCAACATAGACAATCATAATGTTTTTCATTCCCAAAAAATGTTTGGCATATTGGTGGATCTGCACAATCACATGACAGTGCAGCGCAATCTCTCAATCTACCATTCACACAAGCATCGGTCAAGCCTGCACACATTGGTCAATCAAACAAGAATTGGTCGATCACGCAAATGTTGGTCAATTGTGAAAACCTTCGATCGCAGAGGGCAGAGTTCGCGATATCTACTGATAGCACAGGAACTTTCCCAATCGACTGACAATCCACCGATCATGCCAGTTTTGTCCTTCGTGATCAGTCAATTGCAAACCCGTCCATTATTGACTGAACACGCAAAACCCGCTCTTGCAAGTTGCATGATAATTTCTTGAATAAGCCACTTTGGTGTTCTAACTGTGCATGCGCACATCATGATTCACGATTTAGTTAGAGATAAACAGTTCACCATACATGTGCAAAATCGTAGCGGGTTACCAACAAAATCAAAGAAGAGTTCTTGTTTTGAAGTAAATGCAAATTTTTGATTTCTTCTAACCCTAACCCTCCAGGGCATTTTGGCTAGAACCCTGCCAGACGCATCATTGCATAATTCGTCACATTGACTTGTGTGCAGAGTCCAGCAAAGTGGAGCTGTCAGCACAGATGCACTGTGCTGCGTCTGGCAGGGTTAGGGTTAAAGGAGAATTCCAGGCTCTATAATATTTTATCTAGTCTAAAAGAACATACACTAACATACAGACTGCACCGAGAGTTGGATTTTCTTTGTTATGGAGAACGACACAAGCGCCCTTTATATTTACGATTTCTTGCCATTCAGCAGTACAAAGGGCGCGTCCATACTGTTCGAAATTCCCGCGACATCCGGGAGATTATGACGTAGTGTCCGCACCTCAATGGAAATCCATGGTTGGCTACGTGCTGTATGCACTGGTATCACACCTAGACGCAGCTTACTGCATATATGAATACGTACAGTATGTGTATGCGTAAGGCTGATGTTTACTTCGACTTGACGTGCTGCAATTTATCGTGGTTTTTCAATTTCTTTTTAGAAGAGCACAAAGTCTGTTCTGGTCAGAAAGAAAATGTTAGGCACTGCATCATCTCGAAGATTCTTGGCCTACCCCAGGAGAACTGCCTGCCGATTTTCCTCGAAGCAATCTGGTTCGAAGTCGTCGCGTTTTTATATTGTTCAGCCATTTCTAACAAATATCCGGTCGTTTGGGGGATTGGGAATTTGGAAGAAGCTGAGACCCCTTTCGAGAATTCGGTTTATTTGAGCAGCCAAAAGCTTGCCAAATGGTCATGATGTTGCTGTACTACAGCACGACCGAGTTTTGCTTTAGCAGTCAGGCAAAAATTCGCCAGGAATATGAAAAACAGACGTGCGTCAAGGAACAACACTGCCATGTTCTCATGTGTGTTGCATGTACGGACAATGGTTTACGGCACTCACACAGCTCAGGCCACGGGGCCGGCTGGGTACCCGGCCGGCCGGCTTGGTAGTGCAGCCAGTACGTCACAGTATCCCGGATCTACCGATATTCCAGAGCAAAAGGGCGGCTCGCATGACGGCAGGCGCGTTATGAAAAAATCTCCGGTTTATACGATTACCGAAACCAATCAAAATGAAATAGAAAGTAAGTCACAATTCTTTAACATTATGTTATTATAAACTCAGGGTGGACTTTCCCTTTAAGGGATTCTGGTTTAAGATGTTTTGTATGCTCCGGTTGTCATCTACAAATACGTGCATTCTTGCGCATACTCCATTTATTGTTTGCCTATTGTTTGCATTACGCCCCCATATTGGCAAACCAGCACTCATTAACCCTCCTACTGTTATAACTATCATAACCTATAAAAAAACCTAAGCCCTTCCTCTCCAACAGCTTGTATGTTCCAACCTGAAAGATTTGACTTTAATACCCCCCACTAAAATCAGTCAAGAACAGCAATTCTTAGAAAATAGGCCTAACCATCCATTGGTGTTCAGAATTGTATAAACATGTGGCACAACCATTAATTTTGCAAATCAGCTAGAAAATTTTCGTGCAGAATAGGGGAAGAAAGTTTGTGTTTTCTGTGTTACATGTTCTAGATTCGGCACTGTACTCAATATTTACATACATGTTGATTTCTGCCTCATTTTTTTACGGATTTTCCTGATATAATTTTTGGCACAACAGGTTGTGCCACATATTTAGATGGTTGTTATCAAGAAGGGTTGGTTATTTTCTGAGAATATGCTGTTCCGGACCGATTTTGGTAGGGGGTAGTCCCAGTAACTAGGACCTTACTTATCGCTTTTTTAACATCTGGACATGATCTGGCGAATCATGTACAAAAAACGGCGCAACTAAAAAACCGAAAACATAAGGCCCAAAAAATATTGTAAAGAGAATACAAATGAGAAAGAAAGTTACCCCGGATAGATCTATACATTCATGGCATTCCCTAAGGCCGCTTTATGGTTCACAACAACCGGTAATTTGACCAAAAAAATGAAAAAAGTTCCGACGATCTTACCGCTGACATCTGCCAAACATTGTTCGCCAAAAAATCAAAACCGTTCGCCATTGATTTTTTGGTTAAGCCGGTTTCGGATCGGACTAGACTCCGGAGGGCGCGTGTTACGTCACAGTCGCCATCGAATACCAGTTGTAATAATATTACAACTGGTTTTTCTTCAGCAAATTTAAAACCGAAAACGTTTTCCTTCTCATTTTTACATAATTAGCTAATTCATTATGCAAATTTGGTAATTATTTTAAAATGTATAGATCTACTTGCATTCCCAACAGCCAGATTTTGCCGACTTGTTTAAAATTTCATTAAGATATTTGTTTTTGACTAAGGTTTTCTATGTCTACATGACAAATTTGCATAATTTACCCCTAATTAGTTAATTAATTATGCAAATTAGATCATTATTATAACTTCTGTTTGCACTTTTGAAAAGCTTTATTTCATACCAAAGCTTAAACTAAATGTCGAGCAAGTCTGGTACCATGTGACAAGGATAAAAGAAAGAATAACATTTCTCCAGTCATCTTTTCGGTGCAAAAACAGAAATAAAGAAAAACAAAAGATAACCTTTGACCTCTTGGCTAAAAAATCCCTCATTTTACGAAACTTAATTGCCCGTAACTTCCAAACGCAATGACCAATTAAAAAAATTCCAAAAGATTTCTTCTAATGAAGACTATTGTAAGTGCTTGTTCCTTTTATTTCAAATTCACCTGAAATGCCTAGTTAAAAAAGCGATAAGTATTAGTTCCTAGTTACTGGGTCTAGGTGGGGGGTAGCCCTAGAATGACGCTATGATATAGCGTCATAGCGCCCAAGTATGCAAAACAGGCCTATGCTAGAAACCGAAGATCAAAAATCACACTTTACCTGCATAAATATTCTTGGCATCATTTTATTCAAACAGTTCAACAGCCCATCTCCCTGTTGGGATAGCAATATTCCTCCCAGAATGTCAAGAACAGGAGATATTTGCGGCGCAAAATCGTCTCCACGCGACGCTGACTTCACAAACACGAGGAGTAATACCCACATTTAGAACGTTCATCAACAGAGGGCGCAATTTACAGTCGCCGCGTGCACCACGCGACAGACATATGGGTTAAATTTATGTCTGTGGGCGTGCACGGCCGAAATTGCGCCCTCTGTTGATAAACGTTCTAAATGTGGGTATTACTCCTCGTGTTTGTGAAGTCAGCGTCGCGTGGAGACGATTTTGCGCCGCAAATATCTCCTGTTCTTGACATTCTTGGAGGAATATTGCTATCCCAACAGGGAGATGGGCTGTTGAACTGTTTGAATAAAATGATGCCAAGAATATTTATGCAGGTAAAGTGTGATTTTTGATCTTCGGTTTCTAGCATAGGCCTGTTTTGCATACTTGGGTGCTAGGACGCTATATCATAGCGTCCTTCTAGGGCTAGGTGGGGGGGTATTAAAGTAAAATCTTTCCCAAAAGTGTTCACATTCATGTAGATTTCTTCATTTTTTTTACAGATTTTGCTGACATAAATCTTGAAATAACAGGTTGTGCCACATGTTTAGACAGTTGTTATCACGGAGGGTTGGTTATTTTCCAAGATTTTGCTGTTCTTGAACGATTTTGGAGGGTTACTTAGGCCTATTAATTATTAAAGTAAAATCTTTCCTCAATGAATATTTGGACTGGTTCACAGTGCCATAGGTTTGTGTATAAATTACATGGTTTGTTTGGCCTCCAAACCACAATGCCTTGAGAATGTCGAAAATGTTTATTTGATCAAAACTAAAGTAAAGAGGAGCCCTGCACTGCACAATCGCCGACTAAAAAACGCTGGCGACAGTCGGCAGTATTGCAAAACTTCCATAACGTTAGACATGATGAAAATATATCGCTAAAATACGAACCGTTTTGGCCGCCTCCGCCCAAGTCCGACCTTTCCTACGTCTATGTTTATCCTTCATGCTTCTTTGTTTAGTATTTCAGGGAACAAATCCGTTTGAAGAAGGACAGAAATTGGAAAAATTTAAGAACATTTCTTCAACGGACAATTTCCCACTCCGCCTTCCGCCATTTTGTTCAGGATTTACCATTTGTAAATAGGGATATAGGTAATGTAATAAATTATTTTGTCTTACGAAAACTTTTGTACTTATTCCTTTCTTAAATTCAAACACTACTTAAATAACATATCTTATGTCACTTTCAGATACATATGATTCATCTTTATACATACAATTTCATTGAAACGATGTGCTGAAAATGTCAGTTCAACCTCCCCAAAAATAATGGTCAGGTCCAAACATGGGTCAATGACATTTTTAGGGGTTTTCGAAACGCTGGCTTCGGCTTCGTCTCCGACTTCTGAATAACTGAGAAGCAAACCAAATGGAAATATTCTTAATTTTGGTAGATGTTCTGCTTCAGGAACATTCATTCGGTTGATTATGAAAGTAAAAATTAGAATACTTACATTTTGTTTGCTTCTCAGATATTCAGAAATCGGAGACGAAGCCGAAGCCAAGCCGAAGCCAGCGTTTCGAAAAACCCCTTAGTTCGTGTCATTTTTTTACCGATTCATTTTCGGCAATTGTCGGGATTTTCCGTCACTGGCCATGGAAACAAGAAGCGTAATGGCGGCCTGCACGACGATAGAAAAGCAGAAGGACCTTCATGACCTTTATAATTAGTTTTAACTACAGGAGCCGTCGGGGAATTCAAAATTAAAGGTTAACAATTTTGTTCTCTAGATTCTGTCATACAAATGGTCTCATGATTTTCTTTCTTGTTGAATGATAGGTGGACAGAAAATAAACCTTTTCGACATTCTCAATCAACAGCATGCATTATTGCACTCAATGGAGGCCAAACAAACCCATGTTTGTACATAATTTATACACAAGCCTATGGCACTGTGTGTGAACCAGTCCAAATATTAATTGATTTTGTGCTAAATATCTGTCATGAGTTGAGAGATACTCTTTTCACATATCTTTGCATGGAACATAAGGAAAATAATAACCAGAAAAATTCATTTTAAATGGCAATAAAAATAAAGGAAAAAGCTAAAAATAAAATAGGGCCTAGCCCTAGGCCTAAAAGGACCATATCGCAAATACCGCCTGTTCGAGACGTCACAATGGTCACAAGGGATTGTGGGAAGGAAATGGGAGCGATTTTGGTGCGTGTTTCTTTCCCACGTCCCTAGTAGTAGTAACCATTGTGACGTCTCATCCAGGCGGTATTTGCGATAAGGTCTATTGGGGAAATTCCTCTCAGAGTCAGAGTCAGACTAGGCCCCCTAGCTAGTTAATACTGTACAATTGAATGCAACTCTGGAATTACAACAGCTAATAATGTCACATTATTAGCCAATCAGAGAAGAGTATTTTTGCAACCATGACATTGACAACCATGACCAATGCGACCAATCACGTCCGTAGACTAAGGCCATGAGAATGAACGTACATGTATGAGTTTACCGTCCACCGCCCGCATGCAGTCGGAGCCCCCCACCAAAAAATTTCATTATTTCAAAATATTTCATTATTTCCAATTAAAATCATACAATTTATCCCAACCGTCCATCCAGAATTCTAAACATGCTTTTGCAATCGAAAAACGCTTTATTTGCATCAATTTGGTTGTGGTGATTTTTCTGACCGGCAACTTCACAAAATCCCGCGCAACCAACCAGTAACCATATCCATGCCATCCTCCGACGGCATCAAAATGTATGGTGATAGTGCTAGGCTGCAGTTTAGAGTGGATCTCTTTGTGCCAGGCTCTGCTCCACAATACAATTGCATAGTGTAGCATAGTGATAGAGACGAGGAACCAGTCCAGCTGTTCTGCGAGACCTATGCGTATTAGTACGCATGCTCTGATTGGTCGATGGACACTACGTGGCAAAATATCATCCAATAGAAATCGTTAACAAAGGGTTAAATGAAAAAGAATGAATAATGAATCATGAAAAAAAGCCCTCATCACTTTTCAGATTGTCTCGGACAGTAAACTCATACTTTCATTTTCATGGCCTAATGTCCTTGCTCTTCTAATGCCAGTAAGGGCTGATGCTGTTCCCATGATGCTTTGAGAATGTCAAAAAGGTTTATTCTCTCCAAGCCTAGGCTAGGCAGATTCAGGAAAATTTCAAGTTGCTTCAATCCCTTTAAATATTATATCACTGGAAAGAGTAAAAAATTTGAAATAAAATGAGGGGTCAATGGTCATGAAAGGTTAAACCTGTGCAAAGTTATGGATTTTTGTTGATTAAAATTGTGGGTCATTTTGGAGGCCAATTTTAGTTAAAAAGTTGTGACCATATTGCCAATTGCTACATTTACTAATTGAAAATGTGAGCCTCATTTATTTCATATCAATTTGTTATCAATATAAATATAATTGTAGGAGTCATTTAAAATAGGAACAATTATCAAACACCAATTATTTGCCAATAAATGATCAAAAACTAAATAAAAACAAATTATAAGCCGGTCACAGTGCTGACAGAAGATTGGGTACCGCAAATAGCGCCGCCAACGCCGGTTCACGTGAATCTGCCTACCTAGGCCCTACGTTAACTTTAACGTTAGTTTAGATTTAGCATGCTTAACGTTACTTAACTTAGTCTTAACGTTAGCATGTCTGCAGTCTAGAGAGCAACCAGTCTGTAGTGCTTAAGCCTTATCATAAATACCGCCTGGTTAAGACATCCCAATGGCCAAAACGCATTGTGCGAAGACAAATGGAGCAATGTTTGTGCCTTTTTCCTTCCCACAATCCCTTTTGACCATTGTGACGTCTCAACCAGGCGGTATTTGCGATAAGGGTCTATGGCTATGCCATTTGGTACGGTAGACACCTTCCCCTTTGACTTTGTCTATTAACCTATCACCGAATACTACAAAATACTACTTGAGTAAACTGCAGTATGCAGTACTATTACTACACTGGCCTATGAGAATTGTGTAGTATTTTGTAGTACAGTGTACTGGACCACAAACGAATTGAATAACACGGCAAGTGTGCTTGTTTTCCCCTCCGCGCTGCATTGATCTCTGTACAAAGTCCGACCGCAAATATATGATGTCACCAGGGTTTGTTTCTTCATTGGAAAATGGCGGTTTTTACAAATAGCACCCTCTGATGATGAACCTCACATGATTTGCAAAGCAGTAGACCAATATTGCAAATACCGCCTGGCTGATGAGTCTGCACTGTGAGCTGGTAGCTAGCCCCCTCGCTATTCTAGACCAATCAGAGAGTGGCTTCTATTAAAATAAGACTATCATCAACCAATCAGTGACGGTCTACCAAACCAGCTCGTGCACTGTTGCCATGTTTGGTTTCAGTTTGTACGGGGTGTGTGTGTGTTTGTCGTCATCATCATTTTACCCCATAATTTCCCTCAAAAATAGAAAAGTTAAAAATTGATTTTCGTTCTCTTATAGGAACGGGATCCTAAACGCCAAATTGCCAAATCCACTAAAAACATACCTTTTTTGTTTAAATTACAAATTTCACAGATAATGTGAGCATATTACCAAGTTGCACAGCGGATGGTAAAAAAACAAGGATGGCGACACCAGAAAGCACTTTAAATGGGGTTTCCGATGCAGCACAAGCCCAGGTCCGGATCGATGCTGGATCCCAGCCCATGAAGGAGAAAGCCAAGGCATTTATCACGCAGCCAAGGACACGCTCCAAACTGAGTGCAATGACTGAGGTCACTGGTATCACCTCACCGATTTCCAGCGAACAGCAGGCAATTTCTGAGAAATTGCCCTCCAAGAAAGGTATCACACATACTTGTGGTTCTGCCTGTTTTCGTGGAGAGCCCTGGTTGGACGAGAACGGCCAAATTGCCAGTATAAAAGTTTTTAGGTTATGACGAGTACGACATGTATTCCACAGCTTTCAATGACCTCACCTAAATCTAGACGGCAAACCCTTCTCTGTAAATTTGATAAACAATTTCCTTGGCTCATCTAAATACCACCATAATGCTTCCTTCTAAAACTCTAGGAACCTGAGAATGAACACTTTATTTAGTTTGGTTGTACCTAAGGATGGGAATCTACATTTAATTTGATAAATGTTTAGCAAAAACCTTCCCACAGCATTTAAAGGAAACTTGATTTAGGATTTATATTGCATTATTTCTGCTTAAAACAATAAAGTATTATCTTGACAATGATATTTTGTGTCCAGAGACAATTCCCAGATTAAATATGAGAAAACAATTTTTGGAAATGTTTGTCCAAGCTACTCCGCCCCCTGAGTGGGACCCTCATTAACATAAGTGTGTGACGTAGATCGAGGCACATTACCCATTCATCACGCGTATGCATTGTGTGTACATTGTACGGCGAAAATTCTTCGTCCAAAATCTAAGCAAAATATAGTGTTTTTCGGCCATGCCGACAAGGTGTGTGGCTGCTGGGTGCAGCAAAACAACGACGAATGGAGTAAACCTTCATTTATTTCCAACTAATGCGAAATATCGGAGAATTTGGACGGCGAAAGTGAAGGTGACAAGAGCGTAGTGGTCCGGCCCCAGCAGCTTCTCAGCGTTATGTAGCGACCACTTTGAGCCGTCGTGTTTCGATACTGGTATTTTCAAATCCTTTGGGATGACCATTAAAAATATGCTCAAGTCCACTGCCATCCCAACAAAGTTCCCAGATGTGAGTAAGATATAGGCAAATGCAGTTAAACGGCCCATTCCCCGAGGAGCCTTCGCTAAAAGGGAGAAAATCAGGGTAAGTTCGATGTTAGTTGTTGTTGCAACTTACGAAATTGCACGTGTAGACCTAGTGTGTGTATACGGGCCGGGTCCAGACTATCGAGTCGATCCATGAATTTCGGTGCCTCGGTCTACGTCATGAACAGCGCCCTCAATTTGAGTCTCAACCAATTTCAAAAAGGGGGGGGGGGGGGGGGGGGTCAATTTTTGAGCGGCAAATAATCACACTAAAACTTCACTTGAACCAGTTTGGCTTTTAATTCACATTTAATACATATAAATGAATTTATTTATGAAATAAAATGTGATCCGGTCAATTTGAGAAGCATGTTTCCTTTAAACTTTTAAACGTTTAGTCAACACTTCAAAAAGGCTGCCGCCTGTCCCGTATGTGTGCAGTAACTGCAGTTACGTGTTTTTGTATAATTCGAATGCACCTGTGCCTGCTCATAGAAGGAACCGCAACCAATGGCGTATTTATTTGCCAGGAACTGGCTCATTTAATTGGCTGAGATATTATTATCACTGTCCATCAGCAAACTGGCACTAGTGGCACCCCTCAAAGTCCAGTGGCCTACAGCTGAACCCAAATACAGTGTAGATACTTTGCAACAAACACAATATACTTCTACATTGTATCAATTTGAACAATGTGGCTGTCAATCATTCTCTGGAAAGGCTTTTTTGGAGCTGAGATTCTATATTGGCATTTTTCTTTCAAAGACCCTGGAAACTGTACACGAAAATTAAGGGGAAACTGAAATAGATTTACAAACATCGTAGATTCTTTGTTTATATAAATAGAGGGTAGATTGCGCAAATACAAGGTCCCACTTTTGAAATTTGAGTTCCGTTGAAATGTTTGGGAAAATTTCTAAACGGATTTGATTTTTTTTTCGTTTAAACGTGTAAACGTCACATCCTTAGTTGTACCCAGATGCCACAATGAAAGATTCAGAAAATCTACAGTCCACACATTGGCCACAATTTTAAAGTAAAATAATGCATTTTTAATGTTTCTTTTATTTTATCCTGTGATAATTTTTGTATTTTTTTTTTTTTATGAAATGTTTAGCATGCATTTTTTAAAAATAAATTCTATTTAAATTTTCAAACCAAGGCTATTTGTATAACTTTTTTTTATTTTGTCTTGATGTAAATCCATCAATAATTTGTTTCTTATGACACAACTTTCACTACAGCACTCAATGTTTAACTGTTTCTATTTAATTGTGTAAATAATAAATTTGAAGTTTTCAGCCACTGTAATTCAAATTAAATAAATCAGAACAATCACTCAAAATTTGCTCTAAATCAGTTGCTCTAAACTAGAGAAACTGCCATGTTCGCAAGTAAGAAAATTGTAAGAACTGAATCTAGTTAATCAATTGATCCAATAAGCAAGATAATCAAGATGTTTTATTCACAAAACTACATGCATATATATGTACATTGTTTTTTAACACTGGTTGCTCCTTCAGACGACAAGTATTGTTAAACTTTCTGATCTATTTACTCTTTTTGGATTAACAGGAAAGAAGCGATCACACAGCAGACGCCAAAGATCCCTGACCCAAGATGAAGCCGGTAATGACTCTGGCATTGAAGAGGAACGGGTGTCACCAGATGCTGACTGGGATGTAGAGGCAAGATTAAGAGATCTAGGTAAATCAATCACTGTGCCGAATATCAACTGCGATTGCAATAATGTTTGACATGGATCACAGTATTTCTCTTATGGCGTTGATTATGTCTTGGAGGGGCTAAGATTTGGAAAGGGGAGTTGAGAGACGATCTAGAAAAAGGCAGTCTGTGTATTAAGCTTACAGTCTCAGGATTGAGAAGCAAGGGGAGCTAATAGATACATGTAAGTTGCTACAAGAGGCACGTGGCCTCATTAAAAAAGGTCTACTCCCAATGTACATGTGCACTAGTTTTTCAGTTTTTCATTGTCTAGGCTTCCTTGGGCTAAAAAACAACTTGTTGCCCTTAAATGGAAAAAATTGGGAGATCGAGGGTCAGTCGGTAATTTTTTTTTAACCATCCATGAAAATAATACTGCATGTCGTGTAACTCAGAAACTGGGAGGTAAAAAGTAAGCTTATTTAAACGTGAGATGACGAAATGCACGATTGTGTTGTCATAGCTGTATTTAAAGACAATGATTAATAATAAAGCGACCTAACTTTTGTGACTTTACAGTCAGTCGCGGAGGGCAACACAACTATCAAAGAACAAAAAGTGCTAAAACAGTTGAACTTTACACGGTGAAATCTTTCATTTGGGGAAATCAATTTCAAAGTAGCAGAAACTGTGAACGTTTGCTAAATAAAACTGTATGCCGATTGTTTTTACAAGTAGATGCATAAACGCACCAAACTTCTTACAGTTGGTTTGTAAAGAATCATTTTATCAGCTCAGGACTGAAACGTTCTTAAAGCAATCGATTTATGTCTGGCAAAAATCTCTAAGACAAGATTTTTAGCTCAGAGTAAATGTCTTATTTTAGGATTTAAATAAACTTCCAAACACTTGTTTAGAGTGATATTATTTCTTCTTTGCCTATACTAGAATTCTACCAATATATCATATTTTTTAGTGCTCTAAGCCATATTTGTTTTAGTGCATAGGGCACTGTAGCAACACCACTGAAAAGAATAGAAGTGAAATCATGATTATTAAGAAAAGAAATCGCAGTTTTACAGTCTGAGATTTCTAACTAAAGTATTAGGGCACCAAATATGAAATTTTACTCCAATAAACATGAAATCACTACCGTTTGAAAACCCTCCAAAATGGCTTCCTTAACCAGTTCACGCCGGGATTATTTTGACATTCACCGGACCCAGGCGCGGGATTATTTTTCACGAACCTCGATACCAGCCGGGTTGAGGCGGAATCGGGCCGTAATCTGCGGGTAGCACACCCTGATATTTCTGGCCTCGCTCGCTGCGAGCGGGTCGCTGACAGATATTTCCGGCCTCGCTCGAGTGCGTGTTTATCAGTCATCCGTTCTGAATACCACAAAACCTTTGCGTGTATACACGTCATCCGACGCGAACTGGTTTAACCCACTTTTATTCGCTTAAAAATAAGGCCTATTTTCACACCTAACTCATTTGGTAAGCTGGTTGTGCCAGTGAGGACATTTCCACAACAATTTCCTAATAAGGATTTTATAATATTCAGCAAATACCTCATTCATTTTTATCCTGATCACCAGACAAGCTCTACCCAATTCCTGAGGGATGGCCTCGCCTCCATGACAAGATATTCAAGCGCCGAGCCCTCTTCTTCCGCAAGCCCCCCTCCACCAGTGTCGATAAGGCCTTTGAGCATCTACAGAAGCTGCAGGATCGTATCGAGGTGTGGAGCAGGGAGGTGGAGCTTAAGATACTGAGTAGGCGGTCGTCCACTGTGGTCGGGAGCATGGTGGGCTCATCGCGGTCTTCAAGTGTGATAGAGGAGACACCAACCTGTAGGTTGACGGCTGATAACGGTGAGTGTAGAACTGGGTTATTTATTTCGTCACTGATACAGCGAAGTACCACTTCGTAAATTTGTTTTCCAATTTTTTTCTAATAATTTGGGTGTTTTTGTGCATATAGAGCAAGATCCCAGTGGGGTCAGCCTAGCTGTAAAGTTAACCAATATAGCATTGGTCTATGCGCATGCCCATGTAGGGAAATGGACGTCTGCCGGGCACATTCTGGTGGGTGTGGGCAGGAGGGCCATGAGAAAGGGACCCCAAAATTGAGCTAGATCAGCTTGTGAGATAACATGATGAAACCTACTGGAAAATATTCAGTATAATTCTGCATGTCATGAATGGTCACTGCCAGACTGTGGTTGGGTATGCCTGCCAGACCCCCCCCCCCCCCCCCCCCCCGAATCCCCCGCCCGCCCGCCCGCCTGCCCCGATCCCAAATATAGAGCTAGATCTGAGCTCATGAGTTACCAAACCCGATGAAAGTGTCTAAAAAATGTTCAGCTTAATACTGTATAGCCCATATGAATGACCACAGGCAGATGTCAGTCATTCGGTCAAACAAATTTCAAATTCTATAGAGCTGTTGTCTCCTACAAGTAATCCCTGTCTTCCCCCTCTGAATCTGAGTCTTCACTCTTTGCTTCACCATCCGAATCGCTCACTAGTCCATCAATAGTTTCTACTTCCATCTCGGACTCGCTGTCACCTTCGACCCCCATGTCCTCTGCGTTGTCTGGTATGGCTGGCCCTTACGAACCAGGTTGGCTCCAGGAGGTTGTCAGTCACAGAGCATTCATAATCGGTTGGTGACAAACCGTCCCCAGGAGATACTGTCATGGCATGTGAAGAGATTGATATGTTTTTTTGTCCACAAGCGTTTTTTTTTTTAAAGTGAAAAGCACATCAATTTTTTATCTTCAGTAGGAGTATGAGATTAAGAGTATTAAAAGGTGCCTAACCCCTTGCCACCGGGTGGCGCCGGGGCACCAGGCCGGGTTATGCAGCCAAGCAAAACGGAAACAAAAGGCTTGTGCAGCCAAGCATAACGTACACAATACCCCAATAATGGATTGAAAATGCAAAAATTGGCCTCTATTTGTGTCAACCGGCCAGGTGGCATTTTCAGTCTGCATGTATTTGTGTCAACCGGTGGCAAGGGGTTAAGTAAGAGAACAAAAATAAGTAGAAATAGGAGTACAAATCAACTGCAAGTACATGTACTTCATCTCTCAAAGAGAAATAGAAATTACTTTTAATGAGTCCAATAATTTCATTCAGTGACAGATGGAATGTTCCATTCCACTTGGCTTCGCCTCGTGGAATGGAACATTGCATCATTGCACTCACAACAAAAAATTCATTATTTGTATACTGTTGACTATTCCGCCGACTAAAACGTGGAGCAGTATTGTGGTGGTGTCTTGGGGCCAACTTCATGGCGTTGCTAAGCAGAAAAAATTTGCTTAGCACGAAAAATCTTCCTTGGTAAATACAGGATTACCAACCCAATTTTGATGTGAAGTGTATCGCTTTGTGGCTGGCATTCAGCTCTTGTTTGCTTACATTTAGCATGAAAATACCATGCAGGGAAAATCTTCAAACATGAAGACTTTTACAGGGTGCTACATCACTGTTGTCAACTTAAAGGAAGCCATGAAAATGGCGTTTTTGGACAAACTTCATCACCACTTGTGATTACCTTGTTTGTCTCACAGGCCGCAAGCAACTGAGGTTTGTCTCTGACTCGGTTCTGTCTGGAGCAGTGGAGGATCTTGCAAGCTGCACAAACGGACGTTCGTCAACAGTGCATTCACCTCGTAGTTCGATGGGGACAACAACGCACACAGCAAAAACATCCAGAACAAATGAGCTGTCGGTGCAAGGGGTTGGTGCTGTCATACCAAAGGGTAATATTTAGTGGGTATGGTTTTTAATTGCAAGGGCTGAAACAATCGCCAACTGATGTGGCGCCTACTAGGTGAAGTTCAAACCTTTGAAAAGATATTAACAATGTCTGTCTTTACTCGAGCATTTCTCCAACCCCTTCCCCACACCCCTCTCCCACATCCCTCTCACCCACCCCTCTCACCCACCCCTCTCACCCACCCCTCTCACCTTGTTGTTACTGACTGTAGTAGAAAAGTTTGCTAACCTTAGCAGTTTATGACTGTTAAGTCATGCTAAGACTCGTATTGTTGCGTCATGATTTTATGCAAGTTTTGCTCTTGAAGTACTCTATTAAACTCTACAGCTTTATGAAGTGGATGAGGGCACTGATACATGTACACATGCATGCCGTGAAATTAGACCCTGCTGGTATGCATCTGGAATTTTGGAGATTGACTGCAATTGGTCTACTTTCTAGTCTCTGAATTACAACCTCTGCCGATGCCACACTGCTATTTATTAATCGGTTGTGTGCAAAAACTGCGACATTGGCAGAGCCTAGCTTGTTGAAAAAAGGGGGTGTTTCATTTACCCATAAAATATTGTGGGGCAGTACATTTAACTCCTTGTGTCCGGCTGTTATTGATGAGGGGCTGGTATACCAAGATCAGGGCTGTGCAGCCAAGTGTAAACGCCAACAATAGGCACCACACTAAATAGAGTAGTCATTCATTGCACTTGGAGTCCCCCCCCCTCCCCCCCCCCCCCCCCCTTTCATGTGAATGAAAGCTTTGTTTGAAAAAGCTCCACTATTTATTACAGTCCCATTGAAGAATAATGAATGGATCAAGTACAGGCAGGAATGCGTGTATAGATGTCAAACAGCCAGGTGGTATATGGCTGCTGTCGTCCGTATTTAAGAGGTTACAGAGATGTAGTCGAGTCCATTACAAGTCCCTGCAAGTCCCTGCAAGTCCCTGCAAGTCCATCACAAGCCCTCCAGTCCTAATCCCAATCACAAGCTATTCAAATGAGCTTTGACAAAGGCATTCCTTTGCCATTGTTCATCCAGTTTACTTGTGACCCGCTTTATGAAAGGACTTCTGACTGGGCTTGCGAAAGTACTTGTGAAGGGACTCGCAGGGACTCGACTCCAACTCTGAGAGGTTAATATCATTTCAAGGGACAATCAATAAATACAGAGCTTGTTTCAAAAAGGTGGTGTTTCATAAACCCATAAAATATTTTGGTGCGATACATTTAAGATGCGGGCAGCGAGAGGAAAGAGTGACGGTAAAAAACAAGACGTATGGTGGGCTGCCCTGCATAGAAACCTTGAGTAGAACCCTAGTTTTGTAAGATCGTGTTCATTCTCAGCAAATCTTTTAATGGCAGCTGAGGTTGTAGTGACTGAGATTGATGAGGAGATTCCCCACCTGGGAGCAGAGAAGGTCATTGATGAGGTCATCGTCCTCCTGGGGCGCCTGGAGACGGACCGTAGTGATACGCAGGCTTTATATGAGAAGGAATGCAAGCGGGTACTATGGCTACAGGCCAAGATTGACCGACTGGCTGCAAGGAAAATGTATGAGCTACCCAGAGCCGTACAGAAAGGTAGGACAAAAAAAAATCCAGCAGAAATATGACTTTGAGCTTCTCATTCTCAAAGTTGAAAACTTTGTTTGAAAAATGTATTTGTGTAAATATTCTTGTACTTGTGTAAATACCTTTGTATGTGTAAATGATTATGTAAATACCGGCAATCGTGGACTAGGGACAAAAGGGTTAGGGCATAGACAAAGGGTCCACGATTGACCGAACGTCCACGATAAAAAATCGTGTACAAAACATATGGGAGGCCTTCCGAAAAAGTTAAAGTACAAACAAAAAAGGGACAATAGGGAGTCTGCGATTGCCGGTATTTACACACTTGTGTGCTCTTGTATTGTACTACGTTCGAGGACAAGTGAAGAAAGAAAATACAAAAGAATCTTTCTTGTCCTCGAGAGTCGGTCTTTTGTTAGAATCGGTCCTCGAACGTAAAGATACGTGCTTAGTCTATGGGGTTGGGTTATATTAAAGGAAGAATAGGAAACACATAACATTGTCCTCATGAGTATAGGAAAGTACGACTGGGTGTGCATGTATATGTGTAAATATTCTTGTATTTGTAAGTGAATTTCACGTAATAGCCAACTTCAATTGAAAATGTATGCAGGGCCCCAATGGAAACCAGTTTCAAACTGTTTGGACACACATTGGGAAAGAAATGTAATAAATAAATAAAGCAAGTAGTCGTGGCAGTTATAACTTCAGGTATACACCGTGTGCTAATAATCAGCTACAACAACATACACTATATCAAATCAAAGCTTATAACCTGTATTTTTTTAGGAGATAATAACATCTCAGTTTTTAAATTTTGCTAAGTTCTGCCAATTCCATGGTGCCAGGTCACAAAACTTTAGCCAGCCAAGTTAGCCCCCCCCCCCCCCCAATTACCCATAAATTATTTGTTAATGGGGAATTAATTAATTTGTTTAACATAATTGCGACAGCTTGTCGACAAGTCATAAAAACCCATGTAAAATCCACTTCCAATAATTAACCCTAACAACCCAAGCCTTTTTACTAGAATCCTTCCCTAACCACACAAACTCCAACACTGTGTAGTAATTATAAACCAATGGCACATTCTTTGTACTTAGACAAAATCAGGGCATCAAGTCCCATGCAAAGTGATGGTGCCAAGGCTCTACAGTACCCAATCACACAAAATTCAACACAAAGGGGTGTTTGATTTTGGCAGGTTAGGGAAGGTTAGGGTTAAAGGTGTGGTTTGGCTTTGGTAATGAAAAAAAGAGATAAGTTTCAATCTGAAAGCTTACTATTTATAAAGATGATACCAGTATCAATCCTCCTGAGAAATATTTCTGTTTGAAATGCTGTCATCTTGAAGAAAATTATATCGGAAGACCTCCAGACATGAGCGGCTTGTTTCAATTTGACAAATCAAAGTCAGCAGATATGAACATGCGCAAAAGCACTTTTAAAACAACGGTTTTTCACTATTTCCCTGTCACTTGCATAACGGATTGAGCTCGAACTTTCACAGGTTTATTTCATGTATATAAATGTTGAATCACACAAAGTATGAACACTGCTTACAAATGTTTTGTCAGCTCTGCCAACCTTTAAACACAGACTAAATTCCAATTCCAATTCCCGACTTTCAGCTATCAGGAGATAAACTAAATGCATGAAATTGTGTTTGAACTCTGTCACAGAGCACGAAGCCTGTGCGACAGATATTGCCGAGCTGAAGTGGCATTGCTCGTATCGAACCAGGCAGAAGAACCGAGTACAGAGCCAAGTGGAGACGGCTGAGATCTTGAACGCCAGATTGATGGAAGATATCGCGTTTGTCCAGAAACACTGGTAGGTAATTATTGTTCTGGAGTTTCAGGTTTGATGTCACAGTTTCTCATGAATCATCTCAAAAAGTCGGAATCTTGGCATGGCTCAATGAGAACCTTGCCTGTTCCGATTGGAAACACCTGTTGTTTCCCACTAGGAATGTTGCTCGATCCTGTATGGGAACATTGGTCAGTGCTTATGAGAACACCTTAGTCGGGATAGGAACTTTTCCAGTTGGGACGCAACGGGAACAAAGTGCAACCCCAACCGGAACACAGTTTTCCCGAAAGTTGCGTTCCAATGGGAATAGGAAGATTTCAACTTTTGAGACGCTCCGTATTCCAAGGAAGTTTATAATGGAGGAGGCGCATTGGTCTCACCAATGGTGGAAGTTACTCCGTCTGGGTCTATTGGTCTGAAAATTGGAATAATTTCTCTGGAATCTGTTGAGGAATTATTCTCTATCTGGGCCCAGGAAAACCAAAAGGGTCGTAGGGTTGGTAATTCAAAATGTTGCCAATCCTACCACCTCTGATCGGAACCCTTTACCCAGAGTTCCTCTTAGCCTTGTATTGGGTGATTTTAATAAATAAAACAAATATAAAATAAAAAAATAAATAAATACAATATTTTGTTTTTATAGACTGAACAAATAAAATTCAAGGGTTTACCAAAGCTGGTGTTCATTTAAAATGGTGCTTCAAGAAAGTATTCACAAAATCACCTCCATAGAGAATTTTTTTTTATTTGTTTATATAGAATAAACAAATAAGAATCTTATTATAAATGGTACGCTGAACGGGGAAAAATTTTTGGGGTTTTGATGAAAACACTTTGTGGTTGTATTCTCTTCATTTCAGCCCCCTGGTGGAGGAGAAATTGGAACTAGAGAGGGATGCCATGAAGAGAATTGACGAGGCGCAAGTTCAGGTGTGTAGAATGTCATGTAAGAAAGTAGGAATCTGGTTTGGTCCCGTCAGTCGAACACCATTAAAGGGAAAGTCCACCCAGAGTTTATAATAACATAATGTTAAAGAACGTCAATTGTAATTGTGACTTGCTTTTAGTTCATTTGTATCGGTTTCGGTAATCGTATAAACCGGAGATTTTTTCATAACGCGCCTGCCGTCATGCGAGCCGCCCTTTTGCTCTGGAATATCGGTACATCCGGGATACTTTGACGTAGTGGCTGCACCAAGCCGGCTGGCCATACCCGGCCGGCCCCGCGGTGCGCAGCCTGAGCTGCTCGAGTGCAGTGAACCATTGTCCGTACATGCAACACACACGAGAAGCCTTGGAAGGAACGCATACACGCAATAATCGGGCCCCTTATAAAACATATGTATTCATATGCAGTCGGCTGCGTCAAGGTGTGATACCAGTGCATACAGCACGTAACACTCACCAAACCTACCAAGTGTTTTCATTGAGGTGCGGGCACTACGTCATAATCTCCTGGATGTCGCGGGAATTTCAAACGTATGGACGTGTCCTTTGTACTGCTGAATGGCAAGAAATCATGAATATAAAGGGCGCGTGTGTCGTTCTCCATAACAAAGAACAGCCAACTCTCTGCACAGTCTGTATGTTAGTGTACATGTATGTTCTTTTAGACTAGATCAAATATTATAGAGCGTGGAATTCTCCTTTAACACTGAAACAAGGACAATGCTGTTCGTTGGCCATTAAAAGAGCACTCCACTCTCAATATGTAACAGAGTTTTCTTTCCTAGGCTACACTCTTCCTTCCTTTTACAAATAATTTGTGTCATCTTTCCTATTTAATTTCATTGTCATTCTTCCATTTGTCTCATCTTTATTGTTTGTCCTGCTAGTTTGTTTAAATTTTTCTTAATATGTGACTTATTCAGGCATGCAACTCTTTCGCGGATCCGCGGATTTCCGCGTTTTTAACAAATCTGATCGTGAAAAAATCCGCGCTTCAGCTGATAGTCTGGTTCCGCATTTGTTTTCTCGCATCAATGAATACAATACAATACATCGGGATACGGACACTATACCCACATGTACATGTTTGCACGACGTCGTAAGAGCTTCACGCTAGCGCTACGCGCTCGTATTTTATTTTCCGCGTTTTTGGAAATTGAAGAGTTGCATGCCTGCTTATTACAAACAGGCCCATACTTTTCATCCTCCATTCTATTTTGTGTAATTTATAATTTCAGTTAAGCCTTAATACTTTGTTTTTATTTCTTAAACTTATATTTGGGTCATTCCATAAATTTGGGGTCCAAAAGTGTGATATTTTTGGTGTCCCTGTATCACATACATTTGTAGTGACAAACAGACATGTATAAGTTTTTTGCAATTCCGGACACATTCTTTAATGCTTTCTATCTCCAAGAGTGATTGTGTAAAGCAAAGTACCTGCCAAACAAGTAAAAAATAGTGTGAAGTGAATTTTAACGATACTTGATGGGATTTTACACAGGTCAGGTGTAACAGGGAAACCGAAAATTTTCGCACTTTTGGACCCCGCATTTATGGAATGACCCATTTACATCCGGAAAGATAAATGTTCCGACTTCTCAATGAATTAATTTGTAATATCATTTACACATGACCTCCAGACTTCCGACATGCTGAACAAGACCAATGAGAAACTGAAAAGGACGGAGGATAAGTCAGCCGAGGCTCATGGGAAGGCCGACATGGAGCGCGCTCACATCAGACGGGAGCTGGGGGCTGTGCGAGATGCCCTCAGAGAAATCAAGTAGGTTTTTATAGTCGAAACAGTGTCGGTATACACTCTGCAGTGCATATCCAGCAGTGGTAAGAGGCTGGGAAACAACATTCCTCCCTCCTCCCGGTTACAATGTAAATTTTCTTTTTTTTAGAATAAAAAATGCCATTTATTGACAAATGGTACTAACCCCCCTTCTCCCGCATTTCAAAATATTTTTGCAGGTTTAAGAGACGTTTTTGCTCTTTCCAGACGTAATGTAAGAAGCACTGTGTGCTTTCCGAGAGCCTGTGGGAAAAAATCACATGCTTACTCGGGTGGGACTCGAACCCAAGACCTCCTGCTACACTATGAGCAAAACTATCTCTTATAATTTTCAGCATCCCCGACGCAAATTCCGTCCTCACATTTTAACTGGTGAAACAAATTGGGGCTAGTTTTCAGACACAAAATTCCAGTTCCCTCTCACCTCCCCCTAACTCCAAACCTGGCTACACCATTTCTGCTCCGTGCACCTACTATTGCGGGCACTGGTTAACCTAGTCATGAGAATCCTAGTTTGGTAATAACATTGCATGCAAGCAAAGCTTGTGTGTCAAAGTCAAGTGATTGTGATTGGCATACAATGAATGCGACAAATTTTCAATTGAATGTGGACAAAATCATAGCGGCATTGCGCGTTGGGCATTTAGTCCAAAATTGATGCACAAAGGACAGTAAACACAGAATGTTCGCCCAGTACCCCAATTTTCCCGTTATCACTATGACAGAGATGTGTACAAAGCCCATAAGATCACGTGTGTTCAGTACTAGATGTAGAGGTCCATCCTGAACATTTTTGCTACGAAGACCTCAAGTCATAAAAATGGCTTTGCATACCAAATTATCCCTTTAATACTACCCCATAAAGTATTTTAGCTGAACACCCTACTCAGTGCAACAACATCCATCAATTGTCGAAGTGAGAAGCCTTCTCAGTGTACAAAATTCAACATTTTAAAGAAGCCAGAATGGTAGAATTAATCTCCAATTAAGTTCATATTTCTGTGGAAAGGCCAATGATACAGGGCATATCTTCTGCCTTCCAGTCCAAAACATTTCCAACTCCTCTGTACTTATCCTGATATTTCCACGCATGCTTCTTGTATTGACAGTACGGAGCTTGATGAAGCTAAAGCCCTTCACCTGTCTTACTCCCATCAGTGCAACTATTTCAGAACAAAGCTCAAAGAGAATGCAGAGGAGAGGATCGTACTCTGTAAGTAACTACCGGTACTGTGCTTCCCTTAGGATCAAAGACAACTGTCTTGCATAATATATGAATAAGCCAGTTCAGTATCTCGATGAAGTAGTCCAGGTCAAAGGTTATTCAGGATAAAATTGCTGACGTAATGTCAAGCGATGCTGCGCGAATGCCCATTCTGATTTAATCTAACACGTGCGCGTTGTGCGACCACCTTGCATGTTCATACATGTACGTTAGTTATCCCTAATAACCCCTGACCCATGTCATTGTACACATGCGCAGTTGAAATACCGAACTGGCTTATTCAGCTAAATGTTGAACTTACGTGTGCATTTTGGGAAGGTTTACTGCATTGTAGAATTTTTTTCCATTAGCAGGGAATGAATTGTGGATTGTTTCAGGATATGATTTTAAAACAAGTCATGTGTACCACCATTGCACACATTAAATGATTCAACATCATGGCAACATATGACAACTCATGACAACCCCCAAAATGCCTAAGAAGTTGCACATGGTATCCTTATTGATGTTATATTTGGGTGCAGTTCTAGGCTAAACGTTTAGTTTTTACAGACTTGCTAAGTTAATTACTTAAATTTTCAAAGTGAACAAAGAAAACTGGCAGGTGCGGGATTCGAACCTGCCACCTCCGGAATATTGTACCAGCGCTCTACCAACTGAGCTATCTTGCCCAATGTTGGCGGTCTCCCAAATTGTCAGTTTTCTTTGTTCGGGGGCGCTAGTCAGAAGTCATAAACCGATTTTTGAGGATCTGGGCCCATTGTCATGGTATTGCTTACCATGTTAGTGAAGAATTGCTGCTAATTGCAGCAGAAAGTTCTGCACTAATTATAATAATATTTCATGGTTTATCAATTAAGTTTGGCTTGTGTGCATGCATACATCCCATAAGTAAGGATTCTGTGCTTACATTGCATAGTGCAAAATTTCTGCGCCAGTGTCGTAAGTGCAGAATGTTGACCGTAGCCTAGAATGCCATAGTTAGCAGAGCCTTAAAATTATGCCTTTATTTTAAAAAATGTGTTCAATTTTTCCTGAATTAATTTGTATATTATTAGTAAAATTGCTATAACATTCTTTCACAGACAAAAGGCCTTTTTAGGTTGGTTCAAAAATATCTGCGAGAACACCTCTTACCAGAAAACCAGCCCCCCTGTAAAAAATGTGGCGGAATTTTTTCAACTGTGGAGCAGCAGTTCAGAATATTGAGAAATGAAATGTTTCAGATGCCCCTAATAGCTTGGTCAGAAATGTCTTCCAACCAAGCTGGTGACGAGAGATTATAGGGCCGAGTCAAAACGAGTAATTGAATATTTGAATATTCGGTTCTCTGGACGGCCGATTTTTGGGTAAACAAAGTATGTACAGAGGCAGTCTAATTAACGCACGAAACTGCTCATTATCACCAATATAATCTCAGTTTTATGACTCACCAGCACTGAGGATGATTTAGTAAACATTTAGCACACGTGCAAAATGCAGAAATACTTTTTTTGCCCTTGTGAGAAAATTTTATTTTCCCGACAAAAAGTAGGAACAGGTATATTCATCATGACGCGTTTGTAACACAGATAGAGAGCCTGCTGTCATACAATTATTGGAGTCACGAATGCAATTTTGTTACAAGAAAATTGAACTTCTTCCCCCTCTTATATTCCTTTGCATTTCACCTTTGAATATTCAAACTCGAAAATAAATATTCGAATATTCAATAATCGATCAATTATTTGAATATTCAGCACAGGCCTAAGAGGTTACATGTGGAAATGTTACCGTTTATCGTATCATTTCTTTTTCCCAGTATCAAAGTGTGAAAATGCCAGGGTAGCCGAGAAGATCCAGTCTGCCCAGGTCAAGGTGATCCAAGAGAAAATTATTGAGGCAGAGTTTGAGCATCGCAAGAAGGCGGACCATAACTTCCAGTTGACCAGCCAGATAGAACGAACGGTACGTCCAAAGTTTGGATTGTATTGCCCTCACAGTGATTTTGTTTAATTACATTCAAGCCTGCTTTTAGGGATCGTTTCATATTGTCTTAATGCAGTATCAATAGCGGTTCCTATTGCAGTACCAGCATTAACGGCCTGCTGGCTGTTAGAATGGGCTCAATCTATACACTCTCGAGGGTGGTTAATAATAATAATAATAATACAGGTTCTTATATAGCGCTTTTAGCAAGATCAAAGCGCTTTACAGATATTATTACCCCTGGTCATCGGGCCCATTAATCATTCCTGAAACCTTCTCAGCTCCCTGGGGAGTATACAGCCCCGGCTGCTATTTTAAGCACACACGGGCTAATCAAACACATAACCATCACTGCCCTCACAGGTACCCATTTACTCCTGGGTGGAGAGAAGCAACTAGTGACAAAGTGCCTTGCTCAAGGACACAAGCACTATGACCTCCAGCGGGTCTCGAACCCACAATCTGCAGTCTCACCGAGATCTTGAGTTCAATACACTAAGCCACGAGGCCACAGCACTTCACTACACAGTATTGAAGCAGAAGTAACTTGCACAAGTTAGGTTTACACGAGATCGTTTGATTATCCCTACAAAAAACCCTTGTGGAGAACCCTTTCAAATGCTACACCCCTGATTTGCCACCTGTTGATCTTTCCACTAAATGTCAACAGAGAAATCAACAAACCAAAAGTGGATGACGTGGAAGGAGAGACCAAGAGGAGACTAGCGAGCTGATTTCTACAAAATGCTTAATCATATCCACTATCTACGGAGCCCCTAAAGGGACTTCCAATTTAATATTTTTTTATCTCGTGCGCACGACTTACTTTTTCTCGTGCGTACGACTTACTTTTTCTCGTGCGTACGACTTACTTTTTCTCGTGCGCACGACTTACTTTTTCTCGTGCGCACGACTTACTTTTTCTCGTACGCATGACTTACTTTTTCTCGTGCGCACGACTTACTTTTTCTTGTGCGCACGACTTACTTTTTCTTGTGCGCACGACTTACTTTTTCTTGTGCGCACGACTTACTTTTTCTCGTGCGCACGACTTACTTTTTCTCGTGCGCACGACTTACTTTTTCTCGTGCGCACGACTTACTTTTTCTCGTGTGCATGACATATATCTTGTACGCACGACTTAAGTGCACGAAGCTGCACGTGACGTGAAAAAGACTAGATGACAGTGTTGGAGCAAAGGCTTTGACCCTCAAGGCCAAGGCTTTAACCCTCAATGCCCAGGCTGGGCCAAGGCCAGGGCCCTATACACAAATGACTACATGTAGGCCTACTCATAAAATGTAGCCACACCATCATGAATCGCTTGTATTAAGAAGAGAAGAAACTGTCATTAATTGCAATCAGAACATTCACGAGTGTTACTGTGTCAACTGCGGAACAAGCCTGCCCGCCGTGCGAGCTGTGCTACTACGACCACAAGTGGTTAATAACTTGTGCAATTATGTCGTGCGCACAAGATAAATTAAGTCGTGCGCACGAGATATATATATGTCGTGCGCACGAGATAAATATATGTCGTGCGCACGAGATAAATGTATGTCGTGCGCACGAGATAAATGTATGTCGTGCGCACGAGATAAATGTATGTCGTGCACACGAGATAAAAAAAATAAATTGGAAGTCCCTTTAGGGGCTTCGTAACTATCCACCTGAAATCATTGTTATTATTATCAAATGCTATATTTATACACATTTGTTGATGTGTCTGCCAAACTGTCCACCACAGAGAAATCAACAAACCAAGGAAGTGGATGACCTAAAGGGTGAGTCCAAGAAGAGATTAGCTGAGCTGAGGGAGCAGGAGCAACAATGTAGACAGATGTCCATGGACATTGAAGATACCGAGCAGAAACTGAAAAACTGGTGAGACGCCAATCCTTAAAGCTGTGGCACTTGTGTCCTACTTCATTAACAAGTCAGTTCCACTGACATGTCCATCGAGAGTTCGGAAGGGGGAACTCCCTCCACAAAATTTTGCCAAAATGTATTTATTTTTTTATTTTTTTAAATTGAAAGCACCATCACTTCACAATCTATACCACCCCTCCAGCTTCCACGCTTTTCAAAGTTCTCTATCTTCACCCCCAATGCAAAACCTAGATATGGCGCTGGTCTTTTCCCTATTCAGTGTGGTGCCTATTGTTTGCATTTACACTTGTCTGCACAGCCCTGATCTTGGCATACCAGCCCCCCATCAGTAACGGTCTATTGGGAGACTGGCAACATGAGGCAAGATAGCTCAACTGATATAGCACCACCATTTGCAGGTTTAAATCCCGTTCCTGTTAATTTTCTTTGTGCATTCGTATAACAAACTATACAGGATATAAAAGCAATTTCTTCACACACAAAATTTCTCCTTCATCTCCCAGTGCCAGACAGAAGGTCGCAGATGGCAAGAACATGGAACGCATCAAGCGGGAGATGACCAATGTGGGGACCCAACTGGGCATCGTAGATGAAGAGTTTGACAAGATCCAAGTCATCAACACGGCGATGCACAATAAGCTGATCGGTGAAGAGGACAAGGCACAGATGATGGGGGAAAGTCTGCAGGTGAGCGGGTCTCTTTGCTAATCACTGGAGCCAATGTTATGAAGCTGCTTAGCAGAAAATATTCTTCAGCTAAGCAGCAATCAGCTAAAAACCATCATTAGCAATACACCTTAAACACGGAACTTGGGCTGGTAAACTGTTTCTGCTATAAAGCACATTTGTTCAATGCTTGGCGAAATATGTACACAGCCAGTGGCGTAAATCCGTGCCAACGAGTGGGGGGATCGGATATGGCGAGTGGGGGATGTGGGATGACTGAAATCTCGGACGACCAAAGACATTTGACAATATGACACTATCGGTGCTGTTCATGAGACAAAGGTCTGGTCACACAGTCGTGTTTTACTATACAACTGAGGACAATGCTTTGTGTTTCCTATTGTTCCTTTACTTTAATAACTCCCATAGACTAAGCACGTATTTTTTACGTCCGAGAACCGATTTTAACAAAAGACTGACTCCTGAGGACAAGAAAGATTTCTTTGTATTTTCTTTCTCCTCTTGTCCTCGAACGTAATACCTCTCAGAGGCTGCTCTGTAGGCTGTGTACATCTAATGCAAATATGACACTTAAGCCTGACAACACGACAGTGCAAAGCTTGTGTACTGTTTGTGTTCTGTTTTGTATGCATTTTGACCGTCAAAATCAGCATTTTTTTTTCTCACCACACAAATCTTAGGGGGGGGGGGGATGATCCAACGGCCCATCCCCCCCCCATGTACATAGTAGCTCCATGAAATGTTGTCCCTCTGTTGAGAACCAGTCATACGCAACCTTTTGACACTTTGGCTGATCGCCTGTTTTTGAAAAGCAGAGCTTTGCTGTGCAAAGTGAATTTCTGGGCTTAGTACATGTAGCTCCATGCATTTGTTCCCCTGTTGTTACCTGCTGTGATTTGGGACATGGCATTTTTACACCTAAGAGATACGTTCATCAAATTCCTCGTAAAGTCACTTAGGTGGTCAGGTCTGTCTCCGCAAATAGGCCAAAAAAAGTAGGCTCGAGAATCAGCGGATACGTTCTTCAGATGAGGGTCAAAGTTTGATTCAGTTCCCAATTCACAAGACTAAACTATACAGTAAATGTCCCTTATAACAACAAGGAGTAATGCCTAATGTGTATAGCAATCAAATATTGCTAGCATGTAAGACGCACTTGATGCGTTCGAGCGTGTTACTCGTGTTAACACGAGTATACTCTTGAGCACACGAACGGCAGGAGTATGACCCGAGGGTAACCGAGAGTATACTCCCGCTCAGACCGAGAGTATACTCCTGCACCGGAGGTGTCATCACGTGATTGTTTCACTTAACATTTTAAGATGGCGGAAAGTAAACATTTCGGACTTTCCCAATGAAGTTTTGTTATCGTTTTTCGATTGTTGAACTGACCTTTGGATTATACATTGTCATAAATATGATACATAAGGGAAAATGTTAAACTATATTCAAATTTGTATGCACATCCAATGGAAGATTGTTCGCGTAGTTGGCAAACGTTGGCAACGTTCGCGTGAGTGGAACGCAGCTCTAACCTTGACCGTTCGCGCGATGCGGTTCGAGAGTAATGCGGACGCAACATTTTCCTGCACCCGCGAGTATCAAGAGTAACACGCTCGAACGCACCCACTGCGTCCTCACCTGGATAAAATCTGCCACGATCTGAACAACTGAACAACCTCGAACAGTGTGCCTGCTCATCTTTTATAGCATTATGCAGCGCGCGCAAAGCATGCTTTCCGACGCCTTGATTGGTCCTTTACCAATAGAATAATAACATTCTTACAATAATAACCTAACGATATTCTAAGTCATAACAACTTGTGCTATTTTTTGAACAACTAAGTAGACTTGCGTACGTCATTCCAACACTGAAATGATAAGCTGATAATCAAGTAATTATATATAACTGACCAATATTGAGGGTTTCTAGTGATTAAACTCTGTAAGTGCAGACTGTTTCTTATCTAAGCTAGAAAATAAGCAAGAGTTGTATTTTCGTTACACTAGCAACAGTGGGTCTAATTTAATGGCTCTGCTGACTGTGGAATGCTGCACTTACTATCACAATTCTGTGTTTAGCACATAATTCTTAGGTAAGGGATGTACGCATGTGCACATCCAAATTCCTTGCTAAACCCTGAAAATATGGTTAGCGTATAATTTTTTAAGGAAGGTACATGTAGGGGCTGTTCTTTTTAAACGGTAAACAGAGCTATGAAATGTAAATGCTGTTTAACTTTTTATGGACAAATTTGCAAGGGTAGCCTTCTACAAATTTCAGAGGAAACGTTTTCCATTGATGTCGCATTTTCTCATCACAATTCTCTTTATGTACAGTGAAAACCTTATTGACAAAAATAACTTTGATTCAAAGTTTTTTCCACGTATGAAATAGTTCAGTTAAACGTGTATCGACTTCCAAACGGGGACGTCCTATTGTTCCCTGTTTTGTTTGTACTTTATAACTTTTTTCGAAAAGACTCCCATAGGTTTTAAACACGATTTCAATCGAGGACGTATTCTGGGAATCGCGGATGATACTGTTCCCTTTCTTATACATCCACATTTGTTTGGGAGAACAAATGCTATGATGCGTGTTCCTGAAACTTTTTTAAAATGTGACTGAAACTCTCGGAATTACTTATGTGGATCAATGACTAGAATTAACCTACTGCATTAAAATTAGGATTAGCCTTAACCAATGGGCAGAAAAACTGTCTCCTAATTTACATTATCCCCAACACAAATTCCATCTTTACATGGTGTATCTGCAACAACAAAATAATAAAAATGTCTCCAGTTGTACTCTTCACCATACAAAGCCTCAAATCATTTTACACTTGTCATTGGCATTCAGTTTGGTATGTCAAGCAAATATATTTACATTTCCAAACAGTATTAATCAACTTTTAGAAATAATTGTGTTGACAAATGTGATGCGATCAAGCAAAATCAGTCCTTACTCGGCAATGGTCAATTTTGGGATTTTAACATATTCATTTGTAGCGTACTTCAAGCTCCATATTAGTGAAAACCCCATGTGAATACGACCTTTGGTTAAAAAGTTACAAATATTTGAACACCGGCACATTTAAATGAAAGAAACTGAGAAAAATCAAGTTTAAAGTTACAGTACTTTTATAATTGAGTCATTATTAGCACACTTATAATACATGTCACAACAAAGTTGTGAAAGAAGAATGTTTTTCCCTTCTGTTTTTGTAAAACAGTCAATTTTGATTTTTCCACCCCTACGAATTTTGGCCCATATCTCAAAACCAGGGTCGAATTTCAGGTAAAAATCTACTGGACAGCTGGGCTAGTAGCACAAATTTTTTACTAGACCGGAAGGTATTTTACAAGACCAATGGTAAAAATAACGCACAGTGTTTTGAATGAGTGTGCTGTTTCGATTTTTCCCCCTTTGCCGACCTTGTTGGGGGAGGGGTTAAAAATCAGTGTTGTAGTCGAGACCATGCACAAGACCATGCACAAGACCATGCACAAGACCATGCACAAGACCAGCTTGTAACAGGCGTGAACCATGACAAAGGAATGCTTTTGTTACAGTTCATTTGAATAGCTTAAGACTTGGATTAAGACTGCTGGTCTTGTGCTGGTCTTGTGCTGGTCTTGCAGGGTCTCATGTGGTCTTGTGATGGTCTTGACTACAACACTGTTAGAAATGCTGTTTTTATTGAAACTCCCTGCCTCAAAACAAAAAAATGGCCCTTCCAAAAATTATGGGGCTTTTTTAGTTCACCAGATTTAGAAAAAAATGAACTTTAGTAATAGCATTTCATGCAGTGTATGAAAAAAATCACCAGACCACCGGACTAGTTCGGTCAAGAGTTCACTAGACCAACGCTCAAATCACTGGACTAGGTCCAGCGGTCCAGTGGATATTTCGATCCCTGAAAACAAAGATTGCCGAGTTCCGACTGATTTTGCTTGATTGCATCACAAATAATACCCAGCATTTAATTACATCATGGAGGAAGCTTCCTCCAAGATTACATGAAGACCTTGTTTATACCACCAACTCAGGCTTGAAGGCCTTCAGCCCTACACATTTTACTTACACATTTTATCTCATTCACATCCAACCTCTAGTATATCTTCGTAGTGTACCCTGTGGTCATCAAACCTTTTCGTAAAAAATGCCTTGAGGTGACTAAAAGAAGGCAGTGATAAGCCAGTAGAAAGTCTGATCTTGATTCACTTGATTAGTTTTGCAATCCTTGATGGGATTACATGATATCAGACTAATACCTTTCACCCATGTCCTTGCTGGTGTATTCAGAAATTACACTAGCAATTGGTGACCTTCCTATTATCATGGAGGAAGCCATGCTATTATTAAAGAGTTTAATTAACCATTTCAGTACCACATTGTTTAATGGCTTATCTTGTCCAGTACCACATTCTTTGTTCAATCAAGCATAACACACTCAAGGAGAAAAAAACAGCTGACTGCTTGCTGAGTGGTTGTTTTGTCAAACAAAGACTTCACCCTGAAGAGTTGATTGAAAAAGAAAATGTTGTGTGTGAACTTTGTTCCATGTGTGTAAACTTTCTTACATTGCAATTACTCTTTCATACGGTGTAGAAATGAAAGTCATAACTGCTTAAATAGCAAAGTTATGACTGTTTTCTCTTCTGGCCCACTTTATCAAACAGGAAACTTGTTACATGAACAAATGGCACTCCATACAAACAACTGTGCAAGGAAAGTTCGGATAGAGTTTTCTTAAAATATTACAATGGTGATACATGAATTTGATAGCACCAGTAGAAAGATCTGAACGGGCTCTTGCTATTGGTATAAGGATCATGTATGAACGGCAAAAAACACAAGCACTAAATATGATGAATACATCTGTTGTTTGGCTGCCCTGGTGTGTGGTTTCCTTAACCCCTTGCGTACGGATGATGCCATATGGCGCCAAAAAGACAGTGCCACCAGGCCGGATGACGCCATTTGCCGCTGTTTGTGCAGTTTCAATCCATTGTTGGATTATTGTGTATGTTATGCTTGACTGCACAAACACAGTGACACCCCGACGTATCCCGTAAAAAAACATACTCAAGGGGTTAAAGGTAGTAGTATTTGCAAACATCCAAAAACAAAACTACTGAATTATTACAAAATACCGTACTAGACTGTAAATAGCAGTCTCAAGCATTCTGTGAAATCATGGCATCTGGTGTGCTGTCGTTTTCAAGAAAAGTGGAAATTCCTATTGTTTTCCAACGATTGTCGGCTGACAATCATTGGAAGTAGTCTAGTTCCCCAACCTGATAATCCCTGATGTCTATAAATTGCTCCGTTTTGTCTAAAGTATGGTCAGGAAACCAGACTACTGTTTTCCCAGCATATAAAATACTAACCCCCCAAATCCATTTATTTCTGAAAATTACAGCAAAAGCAAATGATGTATCCATACTACCTTTAACTCGACATTAGGAAGGAAAGGATTAAAGGTATTTGAAAACCTTTTTGTAAGGTCATCTTTCCTTTACAGGTTTTGAGAGGGAGTGCTCACTATTTTTTAACGTGGAATATTCTCCACCCAAAAAATAATTATCGGGGGCGGAAGGGGGGGGGGGGGGGCGCTAGGACTCTTTCTAACATTGGTGAGGCCATTACATTGAGCAGCACATTATACACTATTTTGTATGCAAATACTGTTGAAAAACCTATGGATCTGTATAAAATGCACATGCACAATTACAGTATCGGGGGAGGGGGGAGCGGGGAGGGGGGAGAGGAGAGGAGAGAGGAGAGAGGGGGTGTTCCCCAACCCCCACCCCTTGGGAGCATCATGATGATATAACTTTCTCTTACATTAAGATTCTCCTACATGTAGCCCCACTCTGAAAATGAACGAACAAAATAAAATAAATGGATCGATAAAAATTAAGTACAAAAAAGAAAATATATGAACACTTCACCCCTTCAATATGGCTTTTATAATGGGGCACCGGTATGCCAGACGGGTTTGTGCAGCGAAGTGTAACACACACAATAGGCGAACAATGGAGTGAATATGCAGAGGAATGCGGGTATAGACGTCAACCAGCCAGGTGTATTTTTTCAAACCGCAGCTATAGCCATCATCCATATTCAAATGGTTAAACATGCTAAAATCCAATATCCAAGAGTGCTATTTTCTAAATTTTCTAAGTGATCAGAGAAAACTGGCAGGAGAGGGACTCAAACCTGTGACCTCCGGAATACATACATACCAGCGCTCTACCAACTGAGCTATCTTGCCCTATGTTGGCGGTCTCCCAAATTTGTGGGTGCTAGTCAGAAGTCATAAACCCAGAATGCCGTATAGCCAGGGATCACACCTAATTTTTACGATACAACCTGGGAAGCAACATTGTGGGATCACTCAATGATGAGGATATGAATTTTGAACTTATAATTCGTCATGCTATTTTCTGTTGGATTTTGCTGTGAAGAACAGGTCTTTTGTTGTAGCTGTTGTATTCTGTCAGATTTAGCAAGATGACAAGAGAAAACCTGAAGGGGTTAGGGTTAATAAAATATACATAAATGAAGAACATAAATGAAAAGCTGTTCTTATGGATTCTTGGCATAGAGCTTTTGTGTAAAAAATAGTATTACCGTGACAGAAGAACTGCATTGCATGCATAAAATATGTACATGATGTTTGGCAGCCCCTTCAAGGCATTAACCAGTTTGCGTCGGAGGACGTGTTAACACGATCTGGCTATTTTTATACACGGGCACGGTTGACGGGTTTAACGTCAAGCTTGCCTCGACTCACCTCCAGGTGATGTCTCAACACGCTAATCCCTCATTTGTTTTGTACACACACACACAAAGTCCGAAAAGTCTGTGGAGGCGGACCGTGTGTTGAACTTGGCCGCTGTGCACAGCCTGTTCTACAATTTACGCTCCGGTGGGCGCACCCGGAGTATTGAAATATGTGAGGTTTCGGCAAGAAATATTGTACAAATACTGTTGAAATGACTCTTGCAAATCAGTATTTGTGGCCTTTGGCTGTATATCAGAAGTTGGCTGCTATATTTTGCCTTTTTTGAAAATAGAAATTTTCGGCAAAAATAATCCTGGCGCGAACTGGTTAAACACGTCTGGTAATAGTTCTCAAAATGTTCAATTTTCATGAAAACTCTACTGCCACTTTAACCCAGGAAATCCTCCCAATTGGTCTCAGGTGGCATTGATGATTCAGGACCCACCTGACCCTCACATGTCCCCTCACTGTCCCCTTCCATTCTTCTCACAGTCACGTCCCCCATCATTGTCAACAGACTGTCTTGACAGACCCTGTCCTTGGATAGTGCACCAGTCATGAATGGACCTGACATTCCGAACCAGACTCCCTAAGCTGTGCAATTTTTCACCATTAGCTGGGTTCTCCTTTCTCCATAGAGATATTGGCCTTGAGGTGTAAATTGAAAGCATTGGGTATCACCCTTGGGTATAATTGGCAGAAGGGATTGTGAGGAATTTCTTTAATCACCTGTAAGAAGTAGACCTTGGGTGGGAATTATGTTAGGTGGGATGTAATGCCACACATCTTAAAGTTGGCCTCTCATTGGTTATCACTCAAGTTCATCACTGTGAAGTCACCTGTCCTTGGCCACTGCTGCTGAACTTTGTTGACAAAGACAATATTGTTGACGTGTGAGTCTTTTGTTTGTGGGTTACTCAGAAGCTTGTAATACATGGCATTGAGGGGGCTTTTCAGCAAGTGCTTGTTATCCAGCCCACTGGGATGGTGAGGGCAGTAATTTGTTTAAAGGGGCATGTAGGCTCTGTCAGAGTATGCTAGGGGCTTTCTCACTCGTGTTATTTGTTAGGGGGTGGGGTTTGAATCTAGCGGGTTGAATCTAGCGGGTCTACAGTAACTTTTGGGGGAAACACAGTAATTGTATTTGTTAATTTTTTTAAAAAGTAAACAAAGAAACCTTAAAGGAGAGGGTCTTTAAACCCGCGACATCCGGATTACACATACCGGCACTCTACCAACTGAGCTATATTTCCCTATGTAGGCGGTCTCCCAAACCAAACCCAAAGGCAAGTTAAAAGACACAGAAGACACGGTTACGCGCACAAGCTAAACGAAAAATAACTTTAAAAAATTGACCGGGCAGGGAAGGGAGTTAACTCGGACGCACGAGAGCGGTTAGCCAAGAACCACTTTCATGACGCGGTTGCGAGTCAGGCTGTGCGTGAGGGCATACATAGAGCCCGCCCAAAGAACTTGGAAGAGGCTATCTCTTAACTGCTAGTTAACACCCCCTCCCCATCCACCCCTGCCAACCCATCACTTCTATCTCTTTAAGGTCCTGCCATTTGGTATTTTCCGATGCTATTTGTAGACAGCTGTTTCGTTTCCTTCTCATAATTCCATCATCAATTGCCACTTCTAATGGACCATTTGTTACCATTTATGAGCCTGACATTGGAAAGGACAGCTAGGAGTATATAAAAACAACTTCAAGGAATCATATTATTATTGTTATAAAATAGTACATTTTGGTTGTAATGAACTGGTGGTGTTTATAATGCCATTGAATGATAAATACATTTGGAGTATTGATGCAGTAAAGCTGGCTGCAGTAGGCAACGTTGGCAGGTGATCAGAGCCAGCTGTCACCGATTTTGTCCAGGGGAATGGTGGAGGAGTTCTGATATACAGCCAAACGCCACAAATACTGATTTGCAAGAGTCATTTCAACAGTATTTGTACAATATATCTTGTCGAAACCTCATATCTTTCAATACTCTGGGTCCACCCATCGGAGCGTACAAAACAAATGAGGGATTAGCGTGTTGAGACGTCACCCGGAGGTGAGTCGAGGCAAGCTTGACGTTTTTACCCGTCAGCCGTGCCCGTGTATAAAAACAGCCAGATCGTGTGAACACGTCCTCCGATGTGAACTGGTTAAGCAGGCGTTAATGTAGACAAGATGTCCTACAAACCTTGAAGTCACCAAGTTAAAATGGGTGAGGGGGAAGGAAGCTGGGGAGGATATATCTCCCAACTTTATAAGAGGGTGGTTTGCAGAATCCTCCCCCCCCCTGAAATTCCAACACTGAAAAAACATGGAAGCTTATTTTCAAAAGAAAATGCAAAAATTTTAATTTAAAAATTGTGAGCATTTGTCTTAGGTACGTGTGAAAATACCTGGTTTGAACAACATGTTTTTACTAATCCTACCCCCCCCCCCCATCCCCCCCAAAAAACTTGGGTCCCTTTTTGGGTAAATTATTAATTTGTTTTGATACCCCCTACTTTTGGACTCGGATTTATGTAAATACTTGAAATAGGTGAAATAGTCTGCATATACTAGTATGTTCTTTGTGGGTTATTGGGTTTGGCACATCCCAGAGAATTGCACAGAAATACCATTGTGATACAAGTGAGAAAATTGGTTTGTAATGTAATTGGACATTTTTGTTCGGTAGGCCTATTTAGGGGATTCCGCCCCCCTACCCCAATCCCAAGCAAACAGTCACAGATTTGTATGAAATTAAGTATGCAAATAACGAGGCCATGATAATTACCTGTGCAAAATTTGATTCCATTTATTCCATGGGTTTTGTAGTTATGATACATTATACACACTGCATCATGTTCTGTGGATGCATGGTTTCTGTGTACAAGGTCGTTGAAGCGATCACGGCAGTTTTCACCCACCGCCGAAAAAAGTTGCATTGCGCGAGAATGGTACCCCGCATTTTTATCAATTTGGTGTCAAAATGTGCCTAGACAATAGTCAGAAAAGGCAGAAAGATTCAGTGCAAAAAAAAAGCACTGAGAGTGAGACACTAAATTGCGAAAAAACTAGATTGGGGAAGATTCCCCCCCCCCCCCAGCTATATGAAGATTAAATCAAACCTTCAATCCGAGTCCTTAGTGCTGAGTCTTATAGTTCAGGTCAGCAAGTCCCAAGTCAATCTAGGCCAAGTCTGAGTCAAGAATCGTAAAGATGAAGTCCAAGTAACAAGTCTTTATTAAACAAATAATAAATCAAAGAAGCTTCCAGTTGATTTCTTCATTGGCGCTCATTGAGATCAGGATTTACAGTTTTCCCTAAGTTGATAAGAGAATGTAAACAATAATGTATGCAGTGTCAACACCGCATACATTATTGTTTACATTCTCAAGATCACAAGATTTACAAGACATTACATTAGTGGAACATTGTTAAATTTTGAGTGAACTTTTGAGTGACATTTTGCTCAAATCAAGTCTGAATCTCAGCTGGATGGGTCAAGTCAGAGTGAAGTGCTCATCGTGACTCCAAGTCAATGTCCAAGTCTCAAAAAAAGGATGACCTGTGTTTAATACATGTATGTGAGTCTAATGTGCAGTTAGTGATTATCATAGTTTGATACAGTAACATCAGAAATTATGGTAGAATCATATTTTTCAGTGGGTGATATTAAATATAATACCCTTGGAAGGATTCCTTCTTATGCCTTAAACCATGGAGCTATTTCTTAAACACAGCCTTCCTTGGTGATATTTCAGCTGTCAAATTAAGGTTGACTTGGAGGTGTTATAAGCCTAATAAACTATCTGACACTGACATGTTGCAGAAGATAAACCACTCAGCTGTCAGTAGCTTGCTCCCTGCACTGCCCTTTATCAACACTAACAAATTCCAGCGGGAGGTCAAATGGTGTAACAAATCAGATCAGAAATGCAGTTGTCTGTTAAACAGGCTGTGAGTGAAGTTATGATCATTTGTGTGTTTATTGTGGTGCATGTAGTTGGAGTGGACCAGACGTCAAATAAAGTCGTGTTCGCATTGGACTAACTATTGTCAAAAGTTACCGTGCGTGATTGTTAACATTCCACCGTGGTTATTTTTCTGTGCGTCCGTACTTGGATTACATACCTCACGGAAAGTCCTTGGCCACGTAAACTTTGCAGTGATCAAAATGCACATTTTACATTACAGTGGCTGTCCGCACTGGACTTTCAGTGATGTAAAACTGGCTACACAGTTGGCCCTGTAAAAGTTCCAGCTCGCAGAGATAAAATGACAATGATCAACACTTGACAATTTGGAAAGTTTACCGGCTGTCCACTCTGGACTTAATTTGGTCAAGTTGACAACAGTCGCCGTACGTTTTACCCAAAAAAGTCCAATGCGGACAATGGCTTGTAATTACTTGTACATGTAATTACCATCCTAATGGAAAGAACTGGTCAGTAAAGACAAAGATTCCATTTATGGCTCATGTATTGTAATTATTGGTATAAAGCCATTGATATAGTTGTGTTGACAGTATCTAAGCATGTTCCCCAAAACTGTGTCAAAGAAGTTAAGACCATCCCTACTGAACTTCCAGCAAACCTCCAAAAACATTCATCTCTGAATATCTTCTTTAACCCCCCCCCCCCCCCCCCCCCCATCTTAGAAAAGCTAAAAAGCACTGAATTAATCTTCTTATGCTCTACATTGATTGATTGATCTGGATATAAGAACCTCACCAGCCAGCTTTTTGGGTGTTTTATTTTGCCTTAAAGTTAAGGGTAAATTGTTAGTCCCATTGGCGGATCAATTGGGAATTCACTTTTTCTGATGAAAAGAATGCAGGTCAACTTTTTTGGCAATTTTTTCAAACCCCCCTCTCCCTTCCACAAAAATTCCTGGATTCCCCCTGTTTCCTACATGTATTCATACCACCAAAATGATCTTGCCTGGTCCTTTTGATGAAATTGCAACAGATCACTTCGGACAGTCTGCGGAAGCAAGTGAAGGAGGAAACTCATTCACGGACAGTCCTGCAAGCCCGCATCTCCTCGGACACCACCGACCTGGCCAAGCAGCAGATCGAGGCCAAGAAGAAAAAGGCTAAGGTCTCCAAGAAGGCCTTTGAGCTGAAGCAGATTGTGGGGAAAGTCCTGGCCGACGTCAAGATGTTGAGGGACAATCATGCAGAGCGGCAAAAGGTCAGCTTTCGTACATCAAGAATTGGGCCAAATTTTATAGGGTTGCTTTAGCAGAAAATACTTAAGCCGTGTTTCTACCGGGACATACCTTTGCATAATTCTACCGTGCATTCCCATTTGGACTTTTATAACCACGACAGAACGTTTATTTGCCTTGCGAGGCTGGCAGAATGTCATACGTTGCGGGCACTGTGCACAATCACTTTGACCTGAATGGGATAGACGCAGTAACCTAGCGTAATTTTTCTCACATAAAAATTGATAAAATCTGCCATGTTTCAAGCAGCGAACAAAGAGACAGGAAACCATACCACCATTTTTGCGCACACGCTAGCGATAATAGCTTTGCAGTTGACTGAGAGGAAAATGTCCCAGGCTGTCCGCACTGGACTTAAAATGGGAAAAGTACCCATCGTCTCTGTAAGCTTTACCAAAAAAATCAGGTGCGGACAGGGCTTTAGAAGAAAATCATGTGCGTAGGAATCCTATGAAATTGGGACCAGTCTGGACAAAATAGCTGTTACATTTCCTGACTTCATATCTTAATCAAACATAGTGTAGACACAGAACCAAGAGTAAAATGGTATGCTGAAAAGTGATGTCATGATTACATAATCATGTGTCATGTGACAAAATTTGAATTTTTGAAACTTCTTTGGCGTATATTTTAACAACTAAAGATGCTTCATGCAGAATTCCTTTTGGAATGGCTGTGGTAGGTAATGAGGATTTTAAGAAAGAATGTCTAACATCTGACTAGCACCCCGTGAACTAAGATTTTGACAAAGAGGGAGACCACCGACATAGGGAAAGATAGCTCAGTTGGTAGAGTACCATTATGGGTTCAAATCTCACTCATCCATTTTCTTTGTTCAGTTATTTAAAAAAATGTTTTAAATGATTTAGATTAAAGTTGTGAATTATGCTTCAAAATAATATTCATAGAATTTTGACAGATTCTGCCACAAAACTGATTGTCTCGTTCACTGAACAGACCATTGCAGAGCTTCGAGCGTCCACATCTAACTTGAAGTTACGGCAGGACGAACTGAAGGCATCGTTGACTGATTCTACAAAGGAACTAGAACCACAGGTTGACGGCCTCAAGGTACATTAAGCAGTTGTGTTTTTAGTCTCAATCAATGCAGGGCAGAGGATGTTGAAATTTGAGTGCTCACAAAGAACTATGCAGGGATGCCAGTTTTCAGAAAAAGCCTGACTTTTTCATGTAAAACGTTGGGGCTAATTCCAGGCCTTAACTTGTATAATCAGGCTTTCCTTGCCATAGGTTGTGGGGTGCCGTAGCCTCGTGGTACAGTGCACTGGACTCAACATCTCAGTGATACAGATTATGGGTTCAATCCCAGCCAGGGGGGCATGGTCCTTGTGTCCTTAAGCAAGACACTTTTTCACAAGTTGCTTCTCTCCACCCGGGGGTAAATGGGTTCCTGTGAGGGCAGTGGTGGTTATTTGTTTGATTAGCCCATGTGCACTTAACTTGCAGCCAGGGCTGTATACTCCCCAGGGAGCTGAGAAGGTTTCAGGAATGTTTGATGGCCTGATCAGCAGGGGTAATAATGTAGCACATCGAGCGCCGTGATATGGTGAATATGTGCACTTTATAATTCTGAAGAATTATTAAATTATTATCATGTTTCAGGCAGGCTCCGAGGAATACCTGTGCACAGGGCATAATTTGCGTGGTATCTCATCGCAGTTTGCGACGTATTAACACACCGTTTGCGATGCATTTTACAAAATGGATCGCATTAAACTGCGATACATCAAACTTGCTTTAATGAAGTAGTCAGATCTTAAAATGTAGCCCAAAACAACAAGAATGTTCTGTTAAAAAATGTGCAGTTTCGGCTCGCAACTTCTGCCCTGAAGTGGGAAACTGATGCCTGCAATTACCGTTACGATATTAGCAGTAGTCCGATGCTGCGTGTTTGAAACGCTACGTTGAGGGTTTATGTACGCAGCCAACAAAGAGAATCCAAACCTCTTAATCAAAGATGTCCGCTACAAGCAGCATCAACCTCGGCCCCATTTTCCTGGATTGCGTCGCTGTCTTGTTTCTATGCATGCGCGATGTGGTTTACGCTTGAGCGAGAGTAATACCGGGTACTGCAAAATGGACCTTACCAACAGAGGGTGCTGTGAATTAGTCATAATTCGAACTTATTTACGCTGAAAAAAAATTCCACACCAGTTAGAAGAAAAAAATTCCACAAACACCATTTTAATGCCCCAAAATAAAAAAATCGCTTTAGAAACGTTTTTTCCTTTTTATATAATAATGCATGTGATCGACCAGAATTGCCACGAGCGCCTTGACTAAAGGCTAGTCCACATACGGTGGACAGCGCCCTCTCTTGAAAGCTTTATACCAGTAAACGGCTGTGAGACAAAATTCTGTTTCTTTATTAACCCCTTGAGTACGGTATTTTACGGGAGACCTCGGGGTGTCGCGGTGGCTCTGGCAGCCAAGCGAACCGCAACAATGTGTTTGTGCAGTCAAGCGTAACCTATACACAATAATCCAACAATGGATTGAAACTGCACAAACAGCGGCCAATGGTGTCATCCGGCCTGGTGGCACTGTTTTTTTTGCACCAAATTCCGGCATCCGTACGCAAGGGGTTAAGCACATGTGCAACTCCGGACAAAACTGCTACGCATGTATAGCAAACTGCTATGCAATATTAATATTGCGTAGCAATAACTGCTATGCAATTGTTTTGGTCAAAATTATGCCCTGGTGCATCCCCACATTCTGTAGTAATTGTACTAGTTCTACATGTACATCTAGGCTTTGTTAGGGGGGAGGGGGGTGACTATAAGGGCTATCACCAAAGTACCATGTGGGTTGTCATGGCAACTGGTTCTAAACAGTAGCATATCCATCCAGGGGTGGGGTTGGCAAAATTGTGCAATTGCCTTTTGTTGGCGTATATTGAGGGTTCCTTCATTATAAGTCATTCCGACATTCTCACAGAATGAAACGCCATTCAGCCTTTGATTCAAACCACAAGGTTGAATTCCTTTTGCAGAAGGAGATCTTGAATGCTAAAAAGCGGCTTGACTACATGGCTTACCGCACGGACCTGATCAACAAGAAGCTAGCCGATATGGCCAAGTCGCTGGCCTACATGCACAAAGTCATAGCCACGACAGAGGAGTCCATCGCCGAGCTATCGTAAGTCCTCTACACACATTTTGTAAAAAAAATGTTACAATGAGCGATTAAGGGTAGTGTACATGATTGGTCGTTGTTGCAATTTTCAGAAATGGGCGGATTTGGGGGTTAGTATTTTATAGGAAATATCGTTTCACTGACCTGTTCAAACTTTTGCGTTCAACTGGATTTGTTATAGCGCCCTCTTGTAAATTAAGCCCAATTTTTGTAAACGGGATCATTTTCAATTGGTCACATAACTAGGCCTAGCCGACTGGTTACAACTCGTCGCTTCAGTACGCGTACAACAGATACACACACATGTACGATAATTGCAACCTTGCGCCCGTTTTCGGATTGTTAACCTATTTTAGATGCAATGCGGACTAACTACATTCGGTCAATAGAGGGCAGTATTAAACAAATCTTCTTTTTTTTTCAACTATTGTTCGGTCGAACAATCGTTGGAAAACGATATAAATTACAACTTTTTTGAAAATGACAGCAGACCAGGTGCCATCATTTCACAGGATGATTGAGACTGCTATTAACTTAGTCTAGTAAGGTATTTCGTAATAATTCATTAAAAAAATTTGCAGGATTACCAATCATGTGCACGACCTTTAACATTCCTCTCTATTTCCACACTGGGATTAATTTCTCCCAGTAGAAAGTCATTTGCCACATAACTTTTCCATTGTTTGCTCTTTCAGAAACTCAACCCTGCTATTGATTTTTTGATCTAATGCCGGATATTGTTCTAGAAAAAGACGTGAAGTATCTTGTCTGCAACACTAACATTTGAAATAACTCCAGGCTTTAAAGTTTTCATACTTTCCTACTTTTTCCTATTAACTGACAGCTCCACTTTGCTGGACTCTGCACACAAGTCAATGTGACAAAGTATGCAATCTGATGTGTCTGGCAGGGTTCCAGCAAACATGCCCTGGAGGGTTAGGGTTTTAAGATGACTTCTGTAATTGCAGTGTATTTTCATGATTTGGAAACAGTTGTCTGATTTGTCTGTGGAATAAGTGCAACGCTATCCAGGGGTGGATCCAGGATTGTTTGCAGGGGGTTTCTGATTATTTTTTTTCGGGGGGGGGGGGGACAGGGGACACACTTTCTCAATGTTGGGGCGCCATTTAACCTCTTTGTTTTGTTCTTACCAGTACATGCAAAATAAGACCTTTACAGGGTTTGCTTTTCTGGTTTGCAACTTTAAGCGTAGGCCCTTACAAGCAAAAAACAAAACAAAAGCAAATGGGCAACGAGCGAGAAGGGTGGGGGGGGGGGGGGGGGGGTTCGACCCCCAAACCCCCTTTGGATCCGCCTCTGCAATGCTTCACAGAAGTTGAAATGTGTTCAAATATTGCGAGTTTTGGCACAACTGTTTGCCCTGTATGTCATGAACTCGCTTCACATTCATATTTGCGTGAAGCATAAACCCATCTTTAGTCTGCATCCATTTTCCACCTGCGCAGTAAGGATCTGGAAGAGATCACGATCCAGTTGACCTCGGGTCAGAAGCAGCATGATGACCTGAAGGAGTCCTTGACCCAGGTCACTCAGCGGATAGAGGAAGGAGGTAGCCAGCACCTGGAGCACATGACGACACGCAGGGAGGTACACCAGCAACTCGAGGTGAGACTTGAGTGAGGGAGTATCTCACAAGGTGGAACGTTCAGAATGATTGGAGGACATTGCTTGTTTTAAATCGGCAACACAGAGGTGTTCGAAAACCAATGTGTTCAAGATTCCAATTTCCCATCTTTCAAGAGAAAAGGTTGACAAGAATAAGATTGAGTTGTAATGCCTCTGATTTCTCTTGAGTCACGGATTATTTTTACAGATTGACTTGAAGAAGAATCTTCAGGAGAACAAGGAGTTTGCTCATCAGTACAGGCTGAGGCAGGATGAGCATCTCAAGCTAAAAGAAGAACTACTAGATAGCTTAGAGGGACGTATTAGCCTGGAAGCCAGCCTCAAAGACCATAAACAGGTGAGAATCTAGCATACCAAGACATGGTTATGAACATCCGGCTATCGTTCAGAGATCAAATTTCTGTCAGCCTAGAGGGTTGTTTTAGCCTGGAAGCCAGCCTCAAAGACAGGTGAGAATCTAGGTGCGTTAGCTAGGAAGCCAGCTTCAAAGACCATAAACATGTAAGAATCTTGCATACTTAGACATGGTAATCAGCTACAATGTACCATTCTTATGCCAAAATTTATTGGCCTAGATGGTCATATTAGCATGGAAGCCAGCCTTAACGGGTAAAAATCTTGCATACTGAAACAAGGTAATGAGCTACGAGCTACCACTGATCTGTCAGTCGGCAGTGCCAGTACATTTATCCAGAGGTTTCAGTTTTCAATCCCAGTCCTGTCAGTTTTCTTTGTTAACTCTGAAAACTTCCACAGGATCAAAATCCTTTTTTTCTTTTCATTTTGCAACGCAGCTGAGCTGTCTGCAGTTCCGCTTGCACCATGCCCTAGTACGCTACTACCACATCCGAGGACTCTTCAACCAGAACGAGCTTCTGCGCTTTGAGGAGATGTCGGCAGAGAACACCCAACGTGTCAAGACCCTGCAGCGGGAGATGGACCAAGCCATTGATACCATCAGTTCCTTCCTGACTGACCAGTTGGACGGGACAGCAGCCAGTATGGTCCATGCTGCAGCCACCGCAGCTTTACTCAAGGAGGAGAATGCCATACAGGCATCTGTGTAATAATGAAGGTACAATTTCATGGGGCTACTTAGCGCAAAATATTTCAGAGCAAAATTTTCCTGAGCACAGATCAGCAGGGAACCAGTCATAAGCGCAGTGTACATCATATATATCATTTGGGCTGTAGCCAGTTTTTGCTTAGTGAAACTTGTCTGTGCTGAGCAGCTCCATGGAATTGGCTTCACAACCTTTCAAAAGTACTGTAGAAGCAGGATTGGATACAGGGGGAGGGGAAAGGGTCAACATCGATATGTGACCTGTTCCCACGAAATGGGGATAAAGTAGCAAAATTATGGTATTTCCTGAAAGTACAGGTTAAAAGCTTTAATTTGATATATTGTGTGTTGTGGTATCTCGTTCCTAGCCCCCGATACAATCTTTTAAAATTATCAGAGCTTTGACCGCTTGTTTTGAGAAAATTAAGCACAAAGTTTGTGATCTGTGCACACTTTAACCAGAGTTCAAAAACGAAATCATCCCCAACAAATATTTCGTGAAGAGATTCAGTTAAAATTTTTACTGTTTCAATACAGTTGTTAACCAGTTCAGGTCGGATGACGTGTATACACGCAAAGGTTTTGCGGTATTCAGAACGGATGACTGATAAACACGCACTCGAGCAAGGCCGGAAATATGTCAGCGACCCGCTCACAGCGAGCGAGGCGAGAAATATCAGGGTGTACTACACGCAGATTACGGCCTGATTCCGCCTCAACCCGGCTGGCATCAAGGTTCGTGAAAAATAATGCCGCGCCTGGGTCCGGTGTTTGTCAAAATAATCCCGACGTGAACTGGTTAAAATCCCAAAAATTTACTTGTAACTCAGAAAGCCATAGTGCGATTCTATTTTCTATTCTCATTTTTTTCTGTCAGGTCACATATGATGTTGTAACAATTGTTTTGAAATACAAAATTAGTTTGATATCATCTTTAGTGGTTTGGATTGTTTTATTTATTTGGTAAATAATTAATGTTGTACATGTAAATGAGAACTAAAATATATCAAATTGTTAAGATAACAAATGTATACCAATGGTTGCTGTGAATGTTAAAATACCTATCATTTGGTTAAATCATATATAAATTGATTTTAGTGAATTTATTATTGAACAGACAATGGTAAAAGGATGTCATCAATGTTCACATCCTATTGGAACCTCAGATTGAAAAAAAATCATTTCGAGCCGAAAGGCCATTTTACACTCTACATCCTTTGAAAACAAACTGGGCGATCAGGACTGGAACCTATGACCAACTGTTCACTAGTTCAGACATCCCAACCACTACAGTGGATCTTGACATAGTTGGCTGGCTGATTTTAATCCAGTACAGCAGCAGGCAATTAATGTCTTCACGTCTTCACATAGACCTATTACTTTGTAAATTGAATGACTGATAAAACATCCATTACTTAAAGTCATTTCCAGTAATTGTTGAATTGTTGAAAACCAACTTGCTGTTTGTCAACTCTTGATATACATTCCATTGTTTAGGAATTAAAAAATGCCAGTTGGTCATTTATGCTCGAGTAATATTCGCCCATGCACCTTCGTGCATCAGCAAAACATCTCTTAGTAAAGCCTAAAATGACATTAAATTTCATTGAGTAACTTCTTGGTCTTGCCTGTTTAATATTCAAAGCAACGACTAGAGCCTTAGTAGCTTCCCTTGGTGGGGAAATATGTAATTGTCCGACTCCAATGTAAATATGTACATTTCGAAATTTTCGTAATTTTCATACAAAACCCAGATACATTTGTTCATTCATGTAAATTATATATGTAATGTCCTGGAATGAGATTTTTTGGTACAGTTTTAGAAAAAAAAGAGAGATTAAAGTAACTTGAATTTTTTAATATTGCTCTGAGTCTTTCATTGGTTGGTTTCAGATATAAAATATAACGTTTTATGTTGTATGATTAAGACATTGTGCAAGTGGACTAGTGTAAGATTAAGAATGTTTCACCAATATGATGTAAACAATTCAATAATTTGAATCAATGAATGGGTTTAGAAGATAAAAAGAATTTAAGAAAAGTATAAAATATATGTCAGCAGTTACACCATAAATAATGTAACTAATGGGTTGGTAAAAGATGACTGAGACACGTTTGTTGTTTGCTAGCAAAATGGCTAGAAAAATTGCAAAGTCAAGGGACCCACATGAACTGAAGGAAATGAAGTCTCCAGATCGAGAAAAGACAAGTTAAATTTTCTTCGCATTGAAGGTTACACTATGAACATCTAACAAAAGAAAACCCATGCAGTCCTTTGTTTGTAATTTGTTAGATGTTCATAGTGTTACTAGCCAGTAGTTCCCCAAGTACAGTCTCCAGATCATTGTTGAGTGAAGCACCCACTGCAAGAAGGGTCAGAACTGGAAGAAACACTGTGTAGTCGACAGTGTAGAGTGGTAAGTCATGCATCAACATAAACATGGAGACATTATCCGACAAATCATTGATGTACACTGTACACCAGAACGAGGGTTGGGCCAGACAGATACTCCAGAATTGAAGAGGATTGCCCTTCTAGGGCCACCTTTAACTGGTTGGAAAAGAAAGCAGATAGACATCTACCAGACACACCTGACTGAAGCTTGTGCAGAAGGCCTTCGTGCCAGACCTTGTCAAAAGCCTTGGATATGTCCAGAGCTACTACTCGCCCCTAATATATAACAAGGACAAGTTTTCTTAAAAGCACCACTTGATTTAATTAAAAACTAATCCACGAAAACAAACATTTGCATCATAAATACACCAGAGTTGTCCCAGTGTAGCATTATATGGAGAAACAGTGTCCTACACAATTAAATAATTGGAAATTGTTGTAATTTATACCATACATAGTCGCTGTCAGTTTAGCTGTTCAGCAGGTCTTACACAACAAAAATATATAGTCTTTTTATATCCGGCTTATAAAATGCCGCCATGTCAAACTACTTTGCAAGTGAATTTTCGGGTTGAAACTTATTGTTTTGCTTTCAACAAGTGAGGCTTTGGAGTGCCCTGTGCAGCCAAGCGAAACGACCCCAATGTGTTTGTGCAGTCAAGCGTAACATACTGAATAATCCAACAATGGATTGAAACTGCACAAATAGCGGCAAATGGCGTCATCCGACCTGGTGCCACTGTTTGTTTGTTTTTTGCGCCATTTGGCGTCATCGTACGCAAGGGGTTTAAATACACATGTACAGTGAAATAAACTCTTGGGTGGAGTGGGGTGGGGTGGGGTGGGGTGGGATTTGAGGAAGTTGGGTTGGATGGGATGGTGAGGTAAATGATTGCTGTAAAATTCAATCCGTTTTGGCTTCTCTGGACCTATCAATAATTATGAGAAGATACGAAAACAAATGTAGCTGCTTGTCTTTCATGTCTTCTCATTTGTCTTGAAAACTGTACTTAAACAAAAGGAATGCGTAATTCATTTTTGTAAGATGGCCAGGAAAGGGTCCTTGAAAATTAATTTCGATGCAAGAAAAATATCAACAAGATCAGACTTTCACTGCCATTCGAGACTCACATTCTTTCTAGTCTTTAGGACACTGAAAGGAGCACCAGGCGAAGTAAACTTCCTTTTTGGGGGACGCCTGGATTTTTTTAATGTTTACCAGTGGAAAATGAGGTGACAAAATCCCCCAAAATGTCAACCGATTCATCCGAAAATAAAATACAAGTTTAAAGCTATTAAAACCACTGTAAACATATTCAATTCTCTTGTCCAACACGTCTCTTTCATTTTTGTGTCTTTGACACCTGCGGTTTTTGGAAATAGAAAAAGAAAAGAATGGCGGCCATCTTGAAAAAAAACAGAAAAAAAAAAACCGGGACGCTAAACATTTTTTTGGACATGGCCTTAAATAAGCTTAACACCCAACGACGATGGAAACGGGAGTTCGGGTCTAGACAAACACCCAACTCCACAATCTGTATCTGATCGAGCAAAAAGACTTTTCTCGGCCAATCTAATAAAACAGTTTAGGACACATTTTCCTTCGCCTAAATTGTTTGTTTGAAATTACCCAAAGTGGGTAACCAACCAAGATAGAGTAGATGGGCAACTTACTGCTTTCTAAGCCGAGTTTTCCCTAGCCAATAAACCTGCGAAGGAAATAATTTGGTTGACAGCTTTATGAACCCATCCCCCACTCACATCTCTGTTTCACACGAACTTTTCAGGAAGAAATGACAAAAGTAGATTTTACTTTCTCAATGTAATAAAAATTATATTGGATTACATGGAAATAGACAATACCAGCAGCATAACTTAGTGACACATTAATTAATATTATCTAAAACACGTAGTAGGATAACCAGAGTTGTTCCCAGAAAAATTTTACATAAAAGAATTGTAAAATCTCTACTGTACATTGAAAACAAATCAGCTATAAGTCGCTAAAATTGGAAAACTTAAAAAAGAAATCCTCCTATGAGTGACACAAAAAATAGAGATATATAAATACATGTAGAAAACCCCCGTAGAGGTCTGGCCAAAAGTAATAAAATATGTTGCCAGGATTTGGAGTTCATCCTAAAATGTGCAAATGTTATTACCTGGTTTGCCAACTTTGCAATACAAAATACCCTCCGAATGCAATAAATTCATGCTATCTTTTTTGCACAAAATACTGCTTTTAAATACCTTAAGTGTTTAAAATTTGACAGGATTCTTCCAACCTCCCATCCCCCCCCCGAAAAAAAACAAAAAAAAAGAGTATGACATGAAAGTCAATCAAAAGTGGTAATACAATATATAAATAGCCAAAATCACATACAAAGAGATTAAGGATTGGCAGTGAGTGCCTCCCTGCATCATAATTTGTGTGCATTCATTTATTGATACCTAACCGTTTTGTTCTTAGATGTTCACTTGTTGTAATCACACCCATTGGTGTAAAAGTAATTTTCTGTGATGTTATCTACAACTGTAGTAACATCTTACATTACTAGTTTACTGTAACTCATTCACTGATGTAATACTAAATTGTTTTGAGAAGCAATGCTCACACTTCATTTTTGTGTAAAGAGTAGTGCGAGATTTCATTGATAACCACTGACAAGCAGGGCTTGGTACTAGACTCGGCGTGTGACTGGTTTAGCAAATACTGTACGTGAAACTGAATCCACTACCAGAAAATTCTCGGTGAATTATTTTTACCTTGGGCCAAGACATTTTTTTGCAAGACTTTCAGTGCATTTTATCACAATTGTCAACCCTGGCGACTCTTTAAAAAAAAAAAAAAAAAAAAATAGATAAAAAAGAAACATCAGAGCAGTCAGATCTTGTCGGGATGGCCGGTCACAATTAATATTATTAGTGGTATATAGTTGTGGCTAAAGTGATAAGGTCAAATCGCGCCAGTGAAAATTGGTTGAAAAGGGGGTGAAAATTCTATTTTACAACAAGCAACAAAACCTTGGCTATGTACCTGGATGTGTGTGTTCATGTATGAACACGGATTGTACCAGCTCAAGAAAATATTTTTAGGTACTTGTTTGGTTTCCAAACTCTTTACTCCAGTTTACATCCTGATGAAAATGGACCTAGGATTTAAAATGCGCAAAATCTGTTTGAATGGCTTTATTAAACTCAAAAGGAGCTTTGTCAACTTCTGACTCATTTTGGTAGATAGGGCTACATGTTCTAAATTCAGTGTCTGAATGACCCTCTGACTGGCACTTTGCATTTCTTTATGTATAACCCCTGACCCCACACTCATCAGTTAACCTTCAGTCCCAAAGGTGCAGTAGCTAAATGAAGATAGAGCACCAACACTGGAAAATGTATCAAGTGACCTTTGGCCAGAGTTGCAATGAGTCGGTGACTCAACTCAAGTTCGACTTAAGTCACAATTTTTGGCAACTCGACTCGAGTCCCGAAGGGTAAATGATTCGACTTGACTCGAGTCAGTGAGCAAATCACTCGACTCGACTCGAATCTATCACCAGAAGACTGGACTCGAGTGAATGCTAATAAGACTCAAGTATCAATAATAAATGAAAACATTGCGAAAAACATTTATGTTCTTGTCACTTCGCATAAACATGTACATGTACGTACGGTACACGTACATCAGCCACTTTAATCATGCACAACAAACATACACCATGTCATGTCACAGACTCCTACCTTGTAGCGCACAAAGAACTTTCACGGAGCTGGACTTTTAACATATTTTCGAATTCCTTGAGAGGTTAACATGTACATGTGGTTTGAACAGTTCCCCATTAGTTACATGTAGATGATGATCAACTGCCACCCCTCATAATTGTCATTTTTATCAAGAGTGAATTGTGGTTTTATGTACTTGCCTGGATATAAATTAAAAAATTGCTTACAAATTACTTTCTCTCTTGTGCTTATTAATTATTTGCTGTTAAAATATTTATGACTCGACTCGATTCCACACTGACTCGACTGGACTTGACGTTCTTGACCTAATGTCTTGACTCGACTTGAGTCACTTCTTTAAAATGACTCGACTATTCAGTGACTCGTTACAACTCTGCCTTTGGCCTCTATTCCTAACCATCAGTTTTGCAGAAATGACATAACTCTATCATATCATTCTACTACTACTTAATCCCACATTAAATATAGACTATTAGTTATTAAATAAGTTCAATTCAATAATTATAATAAAGACTATTGATTAAGCTGAAATCGACAGAAATAACCTAAAAAAGTAAATCCACATTCTTGTTTCGTACTTAAAATAAGCCTCCAAATCAGCTTAAGAGAAAAGAACTTAAACTTTAAAACTGCATATTCCCTTAATAGCACCGATGTATAACACAAAAAACAAGGTATTTCAACCATAGTACCTCCAAAACAGGGTGAACATGAACATTGACAACAGCATAAACAGATCTACAAATCAATTGAAACTGTTTTTCCCAGAAAAAAATGTTTCAATGTGCAATGTTTTTTTAAAGCAGGATTCGGGGACTAAATTTCTTCTTTTCATGATCTTATTTATAGGTTAAAATATTACTTACAAACACCGACAGAATAAAATGGATATATAAAATACTTTATTGACAAGTATCCAGTCACTTACCAGAGTGACTGTGTTTTGGAAACAAAATCTAGAAATAAGAATGTATCACTGATGCCCATAACATGTCTGGATTCATAACCATCTATGTACGTGATTCCCCCCCCCCCCCCCCCAAATGTTTTTTTTAAATATGACTCCCTCTTTGCTTAATCGTAAATCAAAACAATATAAAGCAAAATCTTCCTTTGAAGGTTGTTGACCAACAAGTGTTTCTATCAGTGAAATTTTGGCTGGATTTGAAATAGAGGCATATATTTCAAATCAGGATATAAGAAATAGAGGCATTAAAAAAACCCACTGCTTTTTATCACTGCTCCATGCTTTAAACAACAGAAGAGGGTTAAGCGAATTTCTGGACACCCTATACAAGGTCTTAAACCCATTCCTCTACCATTGAAGACAATACAAACTATGTACTATAGCACCAACCCAGCAGTCAATAACCAGGGCTCTGACTGTACACCATTTGTGAGCAGAAACAACACACCATTTTTCAGCTGAAGGAATTTCACAAAAATAGATCATAACAAATCCAACTGAATGCATTTCAGACCAGAAGTGCATGAAATTCAAAGCTCCGTTGTTTTTTCTTCTGCCCACTGATATACAGTTTAGAGCCCTCGTTTGCCGATTAAAAAAATACAATAAAACAAATGTTGTTGTTTTTTTGTTGCTAATTAATTAATAAAACACATACACCACATTTAAAAATCCTGCAGTATGACATAAAACTTCTAAAATGTTCCAATTTTCTTTTTTTCCTTTCCTTGTACATGTAGGACGAGTTCCAACAGTGATAATGATAACCAGGGATAGAACCTGTGCTTGAGTGCCAGAATCATCAATTATGCCGGTGGGGATGCCTTTTCCGCTCTTTTCGGAGGGACTTTAACTGCACACAAACAGATAAAAAGAGACAAGCAGAATTAAACTCAATTTAAAGGAACAGAAGTACGAAACAAGCCTTTTCTAGGAGGGGCGTCACTTTATCTCTTGTATGGATAACTGAATTAAAGGAAACATGATTTAGGATTTATATTGCATTATTCCTGCTTAAAACAATAAAGTAATATCTTGACAATGATATTTTGTGTCCAGAGACAATTATTTCCCAGATTAAATATGAGAAAACAATTTTTGAAAATGTTTGTCCAAGCTACTCCGCCCCCTGAGTGGGACCCTCATTAACATAAGTGTGTGATGTAGACCGAGGCACATTACAGATTCTGCTGCGCGATGCGAGCCGGCCCCCATTCATCACGTGTATGCATTGAGTGTACATGTACGTGTGTGTGTGCAGAACGGCCAAAATTCTTCGTCCAAAATCTAAGCAAAATATAGTGTTTTTCGGCCATGCCGACAAGGTGTGTGGCTGCTGGGTGCAGCAAAACAACGAAGGATGGAGTAAGCCTTCATTTATTTCCAACTCATGCGAAATATTGGAGAATTTGGACGGCGAAAGTGAAGGTGACAAGAGCGAAGTGGTCCGGCCCCAGCAGCTTTTCAGCGTTATGTAGTGACCACTTTGAGCCGTCGTGTTTCGATACTGGTATTTTCAAATCATGGGATGACCATTAAAAATATGCTCAAGTCCACTGCCATCTTAACAAAGTTCCCAGATGTGAGTAAGGTACAGGCAAAAGCAGTAAAACAGCCCATTCCCCCGAGGAGCCTTCGCTAAAAGAGAAAAAATCAGGGTAAGTTCGATGTTAGTTGTTGCAACTTATGAAACTGCACGTGTAGACCTAGTGTGTATACGATGTATATGCATCATTTACGGGTCCAGACTATCGAGTCGATCCATGAATTTCGGTGCCTTGGTCTACATCACGAACAGCGCCCTCAATTTGAGTCTCAACAAATTCCAAAAAGGGGGGGTCAATTTTTGGGCGGCAAATAATCACACTAAAACTTCACTTGAACCAGTTTGGCTTTTAATTCACATTTAATACATATAAATGAATATATTTATGAAATAAAATGTGATCCGGCTAGTTTGAGAAGCATGTTTCCTTTAAACTTGATATATAAGCATTTCTGATCGTAAATATCTCATTCAATTTTTCTTCCACACCGTGAAGCAATGCTCAAGTCACACAGCCAAACAAATTCCAATTTATATAAACTATTTAAAACCCGCTAAAAAGTTAAACAAACTTTTTGGCCTTTTGTCTTTCTTGCAATTCATTTTCAAAGTGAACAAAGAAAACTGGCAGGAGTGGGATGTGAACCTGCCACCTCCGGATACCATACCAGTTCTCTAATAACTCTTGCCCTATATGTTGGCAGTCTCCCAAATTGTCAGTATCTTATAGGACAAGATAGCTCAGGTGGTACAGCACTGGTACGGTACTCCAGAGGTCGCTGCTTCAAATCCCGCTCCTGCCAGTTTTCTTTGTACACTTTGAAAATTCATGCAAAATTACCTAGTCAGTTTCCATTGTGGTTTGTTTGACAGTATTCTTACAAATAAGTTAATTACTTGTACCAGCTATGCTTTTTAGATATTTCAGGTATATAATTATTACAGTGTAATTAGTAATAAAGTCCAGATCTTGCAAGAACTTGTGTGGTAGTCTGTGAGAAGAAAAATGTTAACTGTACAATTTCAGTTTTGCAAGTTGCGCATAAAAGCATGTAAAAAGCATGTAAAAAGCTGGTAAAAAGGGGCTTGAGTAACTTTGTAAAATCCCTAAGTTTTATTACGTGCCTCAATTTACTAATGACTTGAGTCAGAAAAAGATTTGAGTGCTACTTCTTGAAATCAGAAAATGTAGGAGCTTATAACCTCTTCTGGAAATATTGTTCTGCACTGTGGTTCAAAAAACCTGCACACTTTTCTTTATTAAATGGAAAATATCTCGGAATTGGGGAATCATGGTCAAATTGTTTTAACATATTCGTCAACTACAATGTCTTTGTTGTATATAGTGTAAATTGTGTTAAAAATATAGCTCAAATAAAGAAATGTCATTGATATTTTAAAAAATGGTCAAAAACCAGTTTGTCCAAAACAAAATACATTTAGCACCACGTGCACAAACTCAAACTCCAATAAATGTAATTAGGCCTACATTGATCACATTCATACCCTCTGTCAATGATAAAAAATAAGTGTTTACAGTGAATAGCATTTGACACAATAGAATAGTTGAAGTGTTTATGTTGTGCTTTTGTTTCTTCCCGGGTTAGTGAATACTTATTACTTCCATCCTGGGTGGACATATTGATCTTTGTAGCATGCATGACTCCTATAGACTTTCGTGTGGACAATCTGTCTTTTTGCCATTTTTCTTTAAACCGATGCCATTTAAAAATTTAATTTATCTTTTTAACACAATCTTCACCATATACCACTAAGATGGTGTAGTTAACCCCTTGAAGTCGGTTATTTATAATGAGGCGCCGGGGTGCCGGGATGGCCTGTGCAGCCAAGCGAAACTGACACAATTTGGCCATATTTCGCCAATTCCGAGAAATTTCCTCCACACTGTAGTTTTGTACATACATCCTCATTGCTGCATGTGATACGGATAGATTAGCCCTATTATATCATTTCATACCATGTGAATGAAAATATGATACAATAATATATTGCAGAATCCTTACACAAGTATATTTTTTCAAACAATCCACAAGGGAAACTGACTACGTAAAATGTGAATACATTTTCAAAGTGAACAAAGAAAACTGGCAAGCGCGGGATTCGAACCTGCGACCTCCGGAATACCGTACCAGCACTCTACCTCTTAACCCCTTGGGCACGGTATTTTACGGGAGACGTCGGGGTGTTGCAGCAGTTTTGGCAACCAAATCGAACCGCTACAATGTGTTTGTGCAGTCAAGCATGACATAAACAATAATCCAACAATGGATTGAAACTGCACAAACGGCGGCCAATGGCGTCATCCGGCCTGGTGGCAATTTTTTTTGACGCCATATGGCGTCATCCGTACACAAGGGGTTAAGTCACATCCTCATTGAGTGATCCCCACAATGTTGCTTCTCAGGTTGTATCGTAAAATCGGGCATGATCCCTGGCTATATGGCATTCTGGGTTTATGACTTCTGACTAGCGCCCACCCGAACAAAGATACGACATGGGAGACCGCCAACATAGGGCAAGATAACTCAGTTGGTAGAGTGCCGGTACGGTATTCCGGAGGTCTCACATTCGAATCCCACTCCTGCCAGTTTTCTTTGTTCACTTTGAAAAACTAGATATTTGTATAGAAAGGAGAATTGAAAGTATGTAATCCTACCTGCTTTGAGAGCTCGCTGATTGTTGACTGCATTGTCTGGATTGTCTCTTGTAAATCAACCACCATCGACTCCAAATACGTCGTCCTCTCGTCCAATGCTAATTCTTCCAGAATTGTCGATGTCATCTCACCATCGGATGACTCTGTCTTCCCATTTGGTGTGACGTAGGGCTTCTGGTGGTTCTTGTCAAGTGGAGGATATTTGGCTGTCGTGTCGTTGGCCCACTGTGAGGGCACAGCAAAGCCGTCAGTGGAGCGACGCGAGCGGGACACCCTGCCTACCGTCAAACTGGATACAACCAGATCTGTGACAGAAATCATGACATAATTAATAAAAGGAATAGTTATTGAGTACTCAAAGATGAGAGGATATGTTTTCAAACTTGAAGGAATAAGTTGTTATAATGTTAAATGGTATTAGTAAAGTACAGGGATTTGAAAGTTCATTGATGCAGTATCATTTTCAAACTAACTGAAAGCAACTGCAATACAGTGAAATTGAAACTAGTGTAAGAGTCATACACCTCTACACTTCATTCATGACTAATGGTTTGTTTAAACTGAAAATAAGGTTAAAATTAAATTACTAATGAAGTAAATGCAAAGTGAAACACCATGCATGTAATTAAATACATGTTTTTATTAACCCAAACCCCTTGGTAATTTGTTCAACAAACCATCCTGAATCTAAAATAATCCACCACATGTGCAGTAAACAATGGTACAGTCTTTGTACTTCAACAAAAGTCCCATGGAAAGTAATGGTGCTAATGCTCTGCAGTCCTTTGTGAATCCATCAAAATCCAGCAACAGCATGGGAGTGGAGTTTGGCAGATTTTGGAGGGTTTAGGTAAAGCAGATTGAAGTTGCTGAAACAGAGCACTCAATCACGATTCAGCAATGCGCATAACATAGCAGGGCACTGTGGTCCAATGGTTACCGTGTTTGACTCACGTGCGATGGTATGTGGGTTCGAACCCCGCCAGGGGATTATGGTGCTTGTGTGCTTGGGCAAGACACTTTACTACAATTGCCTCTCTCCACCCAGGAGTACAAATGTGTATCTGTGAGTGTAGAAAACAGACTGCACTGATCTCAAACTGCTGCATAGAACTGATCTCATGGCCCGATGACCAGGGGTAATAATTGTGAAGCGCTTTGAGATATTTGTATAAAGCACTATATAAGCACCACATTATTATTATTATTATTATTAATATTATTATTATTATTATTATTATAGTGCCCCAGAGCTGGGCGGTTTACAGGCAACCACTTGGGATCTCCCATAAGATTTACTGCAACCAGGTTTGACAAAAGTGGAAGCCAATTGACCTGTCACCGTTTACGAGTTAACCACGCCCCTTAGACACCCTCTGGAATTCTGTGCCATACTTTTTGCTTGCCTCCAACTGTGTGAGTTCTGCACTAAATTATAACTCATGTAATTGGACAATATTTCACAAGTTGTGTTCGCATTATTCTGCTGCAATAGATCACAGTAGAATCATTTCAACACAGCTTGTGAAATATAGTCCTGTCAAATTAGTCATAAGTCGACAAGGAATGCACAAAATCTAAAACAAAACTTGATGTACAAAATTCCACAGAGTTATAAGTGGGGTGGCTATGCACTATTTAGTGTTAGGTCAATTACTGATGTTCAGGAACAAAATCAGGTGAAATAAATCAGCTTGAAATAGACATGCTGTCTAAATGTAGAGTGTCGAAGAGGATTTTCATGTTATCATACACATCGTACAAATCAACATTGTCCAGTGTCTTTGTTCATTTTAAAAATTATTTTGCTCTCTTAGATAAAAGAAATTTCTGTGGTGAAATGTTTCCTAAAGGTTTGAAGACGAGACAGTTTTTGTTTTTGGAACTGCAGCACCAAATTTTTTTTTCCATAAATAGGAGGGAAATTATTATATGTGGCCTGGCACAACAAAACATGGCTTTAATAAAGAGCACAATTTTTCCACTTGTTAGCTTTTTTCATATGATGAGCTTTTATGTGATGAATATAGTCATTGTGTGAATGAAAAGATTAACAGTTACTTTGATTTCTAATGTCATCTGATTTGGATACAATGGCCTTGAATGAATAAGTAATTTATTATATATTGAACACAATAGCATTTAATTCTAACACTTTCAAAACCTAATTCGTCAAACAATCCATAAGGGAAACTGACTAGGTGAATTTTGAATACATTTTCAAAGTGAACAAAGAAACTGGCAGGAGCGGGATTCGAACCTGCGACCTCCGGAATACCGTACCGGTGCTCTACCAACTAAGCTATCTTGCCCTACTTTTCAAAACCATTGGAGTTGCTCTTTAACCCCTTGCCACCGGTTGACACAAAAACGTGCAGATTGAAAATTGCCACCTGGCCGGTTGACTTCTATTTGTGCCAATCTCTGCAGTTTCAATCCATTATTGGGGTATTGTGTACAAATGCTTAGCTGCACAAGCCTCTTGTTTCTGTTTCGCTTGGCTGCACAAGCCGATCTGGTGCACCGGCACCCCCCGATATGATACCCGAGGTCAAGGGGTTAAAAAAAAAAAATCCAACAAAATATTAACCTTGTTTGAGTGGATTATTACGTGTTTAATAGCTGGCCTCGGCCTCGGAGGATGTGGCCTCGGCCTTGGACATTGTGGCCTTGGCCTCAGAGGTTGTGGCCTTGGACGTTGTGGCCTTGCCTACAACACTGCTGGCTACTTCGGACTCATTTTCCGAGGTTTCCCATATTTGCCTTTTAACAAAACAGTCAGGAAAGCCGATTGGCCAAAATTGTTTTACAACTGAAGTCTTGCCTGTGTAATGTAGCCGAAAGATATCACGATACCCACAAAATAAATTAAGTCTGAAGAAACACAGTGAGCCGTTATAGGGCTGTACCTAAGCGGATAATCTGTCATGGCTAATAATCTTGTGTCTGGCCCAACACCAAAAACAATGCCAGCTTTGGTTCATTCTCATAGGATGAAACAGAAGTGTACAAAGATTGCTAATTTCCCGACTTTCAAATACCGGAATTATACCCAAACAACACGTCAATCAAAATTATGTTCATCTGAAGTGGTTGTTTTTTTAGCTTAAAATATACTTAATTTTTGGGTGTGGTTTTAAACTGCCTATTTCTCTTTTTACCTTATAAAAGCACTAACAATGGCCACTTTTGGGCAATTGGTGGCAGCAGACTCCTTTCCTAATACAATGTTTCAGTATTTGTGACCTGGCACCACAAAATAGGTGGAAAGCAGCAACATTTGAAAATGTGGATTGTGGTATTTCCTGAAAGTACAGGTAAAAAGCTTGAATATGTTGTATATTGTGTGTTGCGGCGATTGTGTAGTGTAGAGCCCCTCTTTAGTTTTGATCAAATTAGAGTCAAGGGTATTTTTTTCTCATTCCAAAATGACTTTTTCAACCTAAAGCAGACTTCTCTTAAAAGTAGTGTACATGATTGGTCATTGTTGCAATTTTCAGAAATAGGCGGATTTGGGGGTTGAGTAGTGGTAATCGTGTAGTTTAGGACACCCCCACCTCAATTTGTAAATTTCTGAAATACAATGTAGTTTGCATCATTCCAAAATTTATTCTGAAATTTATTAAAACTAGGGTTGCTGGGATTAAGAAAAGATTGCTCCAGGCCACAAAAGTCATTTTGGAATGGTACCAACCTATTTAAGAAGTAAAACAAAAATTGAGGTGTTTTAGCTTCTATGGGTGCCCTAAACTACACGATTACCAGTATTTTTAGGAAATATCGTTCCACTGACCTGTTCAAAGTTTTGCGTTGGATGGCGAAAAAAACCGAGAGAAAACAGCACTCGTTTTCAACCGTCGGGCGGATGATAGCCTTTAGAAAAGGCGCGCGTGGCTACCTGGACGTGTAACGCGCCCCAAATGCCAGCATGTCCGGGGCGCGCCACTTGTCCGGGTAGCCACGCGCGCCTTGACTAAAAGCTACAGGGCAGTTTTCCAACGATTTCCAGCTGGAAATCGTTGGGAAAACGATATACATTTCCACTTTTCTTGACGACAGCACACCTGGTGCCATCATTTCACAGGATGATTGAGACTATTAACTTACAGTCTAGTAAGGTATTTCGTAATAATTCAGTAAAAAAAAGAATTGGAGGATTACCAATCGTGTACACTACCTTTAATTCTGTTGATATCATTTTTAAAAAAAATTGAACAGTTTGTTGTGGTAGAAAATGAAATTTTCTAACGCGCTTTAAGGCAATTGCAATGAGAATCAAAGTGGTTTTGTGTGTTTACTAGGCTTCGCGGTGATCGCCATCTTTATTTTCGCGTTGCGTTTTGTCGTCTTCATCGTCGCTTTACCTGAAACTTTCCCTCAAAAACTAAAACCCTGCCCTTTATCTACGGCATACCTGTTGGTTTGTAATATCTCTAACTAGTTTGGCAATTCCAATAACTGTAAAGTGGATTTTTGTTCCCTTATAGGGAACAGGGCCCTGCACTACACAATCGCCTGTGTTGCTGTTGCTTGTTTCTAGCCCATGACCTTTTAATTACAGATGCTAGAGTCCCAACCACTTGTTATGAGGAAAAAGGGCTCAACATCTGTGAACTGCATAGATCAGGCGAAGTAAAAACAAAATTTAGCATCCCCGGCCACTTCCTTTTTGGAGGCCGCCTGGATTATTAAAAATGTTTACCAGTGGAAATCAGGTGAAGAAAAACCCAAAAATGTCAACTGATCTAGCGGAAAATATAATCCAAGCTTACTAAAACTATTATAACCACTGTAAACATGTTCAATTCTCTTGTCCACCATGTCGCTTCCTTTTTTGTATCTTTGAACAGTTGAAAAACCTACGGTTGTCAGAAATTTTGAAAAGAATGGCGGCCATCTTGAAAATAAAAAATCACCTCCTCTATCTTAAAAAAAACAAAAATGGACGCTAAATTTTATATTTTTACTTGGCCTAATCTCAGGATGCATGTCCGCCCATGTGCCTGCCTGCATATGCACCCACACAGTCTAGCACCGTAATTGTGGGCACATACACTGGTCGTGTGATAGAAATGTTATAGGGACAGAGAAATGTTATATTACGTGTACAAAATGTTAAAATTCCAAAATCCACTTTCCACTGAAAATCTGTTTGTTTTTGCTTGTAACGTAGAATGTTAACGGTGCAACTTTCCACCCATTTTAATAGGTTATGTCACATTTCCCAAATATAACCCAGGAAAAAAATGTTGACTTTTGTTAATGGTGCAAGATGCATAGGGGGAAAAAATGATGTCAGAGTTTGAGGGGTGGTTGAGAAGGACGATTCTCAGGAAATATGGGAGGCACTCGGCAGAGGCTGGTCTGATTATGAGTAATTTTTAGGGACAGTCTAGGGATGTCCGGTCAATTCAAGTCAGTGTTGGAGGTCTCGAGACCGGCCTCGGCCTCGAGGCCGGCCTCGAGGCCGATTTTTATGGCCTCGGCCTTGGCCTCGGAGTGCAAGGCCTCGGCCTCGGCCTCGGCCTCGGAGCGTTCCGGACTCGAAGATCTGGTCGAGGCCGGCTCGAGGCCGCCCACTTTGACCAATTTTCCTACCAATTCAGATGTGTTTTCTGTTTTAATTAATTTAAATTGTTTACCTCATCAAACTTTCGAGAAGCTGCCACAGTGAGTTCCGTGAAACAAAATAAAGTTCAAGCAGATACGCACGAATTAATGAACTGGTATTTGCATTATTGCACCATGGAGCTATATATAGCTCTCCGATTGCACGTACTCACGTACGTACATGTATATGTATCATCTTCTTGTAGAACCAGTCTACTCCCGCTAATAGACTACATGTAGTTCCTGGTCCAGCACTTCACGCGCCCCATGAACTGCCACTATTGTGTTACACGTACTCAGGAAGCATCTAATCTTCTTTTGTTAGATAATCAGTCTACTCCCGCTATAGACTGGTTCCTGGTCCACCACTCGGCCCTGAACGAGTAAACGTTAAAGCGATAATCATAATGGCCGGCAGTGAAGTTGACCGTTACGCGTGCTCGCGCAACGCGAAGCCTGTCACATGTCTACTAATCTATGTACCCATAACTGCATGCCCTTGCAAAGACTGTCCTCTCTGTTCCATCTAGTATTGGTTCCAAGACGTTACTATTGTACTTTTGTACTTTCGCAGTTGCAATGCACATCAGGCAGCGCGATAAGATTTTGGATCTGTAGTAAAATCTTGGATAAGTTGGCATTTCGGGGGCGCGACCAGACTGTGGACTGTGATAATGATGGACGGTAATTATGCAATCAGCGACCGAGTTTGAGCACAATAGACGGATCCAGTGAGCGTCGCCCGATGGTGTTCTGACCAATCACATTCGTGGTTTATGTCCGACATGTGTGCACGCGCATGTGACGCGCGCGGCTGCAGATCAATGGTCATGATGCCTCGTCATGTCCTATGTATTTGCGCGTAATGAATAATTTATGATAAGGCTCAAACTCGGTCACTGATTGGAGTCCTCGGAAAAGCGAGGGAGAATCGTCGAAAAGTAAAGAAAAAGTTAAGAATTGCCTGCCAATTTATCCAAGACCCTTGTGGCGATCCAAAATCGTGCACGTTTGACAAACACCGGCTGCGGATTCGGCTGCATTTTGTAAACTACGCATGCGTGAAGCCAGAACGCACTTACAAAGCCGGGATTTCGAGGACACAACGTTAGTGAATCTGGCGCGCGGGCGCCTCCGAAATAACAACACAAGGGTCTTGGGCCCAAGACTATGTTCCAGCCAGCAGTGCTCCAGTGGAGCGCATTTTTAGCAGAGGAGGGATTATTATGAGGCCCCACCGTGCAAAGCTATCCCAACAGATGCTGGAGACCCTTATGTTCTTGAAATGCAATAAACATATCCTTTGAGTAACCTGCCATTGACTTGAAAATAAAAAAAAATTCAACAAAATCTTAAAGGTTGTGTACACGACTGGTATAGGTAATCCTCTAATTTGTTTTTACTTAATTATTACGAAATACCTTACTAGCCTGTAAGTTAATAGTAGTCTCAATCATCGTGTGAAATGATAGCACCAGGTGTGCTGTCGTTGTCAAGAAAAGAGGAAATTTATATTGTTTTCAATCGTTGTAAAACTGCCCTGTAGCCTTTAGTCAAGGCGCGCGTGGCTACCCGGACGGGTGGCGCGCCCCGGACGTACATGCTGGCATTCGGGGCGCGTCACGTGTCCAGGTAGCCATGCGCGTCTTGACTAAAGGCTATCATCCGCCCGACGGTTGAAAACGAGCGCCGTTTTTCTCTCGTTTTTCTCGCCATCCAAGAACGCAAAACTTTGAACAGGTCAGTGGAACAATATTTCCTATAAAATACTAACCCGCAAATCCGCCCATTTGTGAAAATTGCAACAATGACCAATCATGCACACTGCCTTTAACCTTGATTTAGTGGATTATTTGTTTATTACGTGTTTAGTTGGTGGCCTCGGCCTCGGTTGTGGCCTCGGTCTTGGCCTCGGCCTCGGAGGTTGTGGCCTTGACTACAACACTGATTCAAGTGACCCTCTTGTGCCAAACTGAATCATCCACGGGACAAGAATCGGTGACTGAAAACACTGGAAGTGACGAAGCACAGCATTCATTTCTGGAATGGCCAGTATAGATTATGTAGCAAACTAAGGATGGCCAAGAAGATAAAGAGACAAAATCCAGCTGGGATTTGGACACAAAACACTGGGTCCAATTATAATTGCTTTTCAGGCCAGCTTGTTCCAAAATTAGACTGTTTATAGATATCTGATGGCCAAAATAGTGGCCTTACAGCACCCAAATAGTAAAAAGGGCAATCAGCTTTAAGAAAAAAGTTGAAAAAGGCAGGCACAGACAATTACATGTACAGTGAGGGTGTGCCTACAGTATTTTCCTTATAAATAATACTATTGTTTTCTCCGTTAGCGAAATTTGCAGAGGGGGGTGGGGAGTTTGACTGGAGGGTGACAATTTTTATGGGGGGGGGGAGGTGTGTACCAACCCAAGCCCCCCCCCCCCCCCCCCCCCCCCCCCCCCCCCCCCCCCCCGGGCTACACCGCTGGCACACAGCCATATGGAACAATTGACCACAATGAAAAAGTCAGTCACTTGAACAAGTGGCTAAACCTGACAAAGCCGCCAGTGCAAAAGTCATAAAAACATATTTTGTTGAATAGGCCAGTAAGAACAGGGAAAAATAGTCATGGTGAATTATGGCCACCGATAAATAGTTGCCAAAATCATCTGACCACAGTGAAACTTGCCCATGACAAGTTGCAAGAATGTTAACAGGTTATACAAATACCACGTGGATATTTTTCTTATCCAGATAACAAAATAGAAAAAGAAACTAAACCTGTCCCTTGAGCTAAAAAAAAAAGACAGACCTTTAAATATTTATTGAAGGTCCACGATCTTATTTTTGCTCTCACAAAATCAAAATAAGAAGTGAAACATGCCAGTAAACAGGATGCCTCGGTTGGCTTGTCTGACTAGACAAACCAACCACCCTGGGGCTGAAGCCCGTTCAGCTATGACATAACTTCCTCAATGAGACTTCTCCCAGGTTTCAGCGGCTGGGGCGGTACCACCTTGGTCTTTCCCACCGTATTTCCGTGGTGTCTGGACACGAGTACACAGAATGACAAGGCATCCTGTGGACGTTGTGCTTCATGTCACCCTCCCCCTCTTTTGGTTGGTAAAATGAAATGGCAGCTTTTTCCCCCCGATGACTTCACATAAAGGTAAAGGGCCACATTGAAGGTGCCCAATTCGGTCGATTCACAACTCGGTGCGCCGCCAGTGGCAACCAGGGAGAGGCCAAATAATGCAGTGCATCATGGGAAAAAGTCGACATCGCAAAACCGGAAGTGGGTATCGCTAATGCATCGACCGTACTTCTTACACCCCTTCTCTGCTAAATCTATCAACTCCTCTCTCTTCTTTCCCACATAAGGTATTCCCCGATTTATAGTTCAAAGTTGCTTTAACTCATCCACTCGCATTCGCGCGAAATTAATACAGTAGTACTGTCCACCATCTAATACAACCCGATAGACGCGACGTCGACCCCGAAAGTGGGAAATTGGCCTTTCCCGGCTTGCCGTTGGTGGCGCACTGAGTTGTGAATCGACCGAATTGCAGGGGTGACAGATTTGAGGAAAATAAAATATCCACGAAGGCATTTGATTGTATGGCATTGCTGAAAAAATGCATACGAAAACTTTTATTTCTACCAAAAAATATGGTTCAAAATTGCAAATTATAGGGCTGTTAGAATAGAATAAAAAGAAGACTGCTTCAGGTTGCAGAGGTCATTTTGGAATGACAGAAACAATTTAAGGACCAAAAACTCTTCCAGAAATCTGGAAAACGTCTCACCAAAAATCCTGAAATCAGGAAAATCCAGAAAAATCTCACCCCTGCAATTGGGCTAGAAAAAAGCACTTGTCCTAAATTTGCTATGTTCGGAAAGATCTCTAAAAAGTAGAATAAAATAATACACATGACCACCCTTAAAAATGCGCCATTTGCCTGAAAATCACTGACAAATGTACATGAGGATAAAAGTCTAGTTTGGTAAAGTGACCGTTGGAAACTGGAAAAGTGGTCGCATTCACAGTGCAATGTTCGCATGCAAGGCTTGACTTGGATGCACAAGCTAGATTAGATCAGATTTGAAACTTTGCATGGGTGAGGTATACAACAAGGTTTGCAGTGACACCATGTGGAGAATCAAAGGAGAGTTTGTTGGTTCTAACAAGCTAGATTGATGTACAGAGTTGCTGCCCACTGTAACAGTGAGATATGCAGTCAGATGTATGAAGCTCAATTCTGGTATACAACCATGCACGTTTCAATGGAGTATCGCTGCACATGCGCAATTCTGGTAGTTGCATCTGTATTGCGCATGTGCAGTGTGATGTTATAATTAATAGGCCAACTTTGGAAACAAAAATTCGCGTTGGTTGTTTTCAGCTTTAATTACGGGTTTGGCTTGGTTAGGGTTAGGGTTAGGGTTAGGGTTAGGGCAGTTGACTCATCAAAGTGGTAGAAATGGCACAGAATCTGAAAATTGTGCACCGCACGACAACAAAAACAACAAGATTTATATGACGTCAGATTCTGAAGCTCCATTGTGCATGTGCAGCAAAACTCCATTGAAACATGCATGGTTGTATACCAGAATTGAGCTCCATACGTCTGAATGGATATATAGCTCGTAACAGTTGGTGCAGAGAGTGAAAGTAGAGGTTCTTCTCTTTTTTAGGAGTTTGAAGGAATTGGAAACACCACCCAATGGGTTAATAATGGAAGCAGAACATTATGAAACAAAACAACGGGCCGCAGGGTTGATTACTGATCTGCTTTCACTGACAACTAACATGCCTGATGCCTCATGGTTTCACTACAACCAAGAATGATCAAAATAACGAGAGTAAATGATTCATTCAATTATTCAGACAAAACCTGAATGAATTAATTTATAAACCTGAAAGTGCAACACTCAGTTAGTTTTCTTTATGACGAGTATGATAATGCAAATTCTATGAATTTGAAACAGCATGACCATCCATAAATGAATAAAACAGAAGAAAAAGACGGTGTTAAATTACAACCACCACTGAAATGTAAAGATTTTAGCACAAAAATATAATACACAGGAATTAGATATATCACCCTCAAATCGTGGACTATGACGAATTGTGCCGGAGAGCGCTGTATCTGTGAGCAAAGTTGACATTTTGAGGTCACCACAGGTATAACTGCACTTTGTTGACTACTTTTGGGTTTTGCCACAGTACACTTATGCTACATTGTGGGCCCTGAACTCTTTATTACTTAATAACAGGAAAAATTTTACTCTCTCCACTTGGTCGCTGAACAGAACCTGGGCAGGGATAATAAGGGTGTTATGAAGTTGTTTTTTCCCCACTCCCTCTTACTGCTTTTTATTGGCAATCCATTAAGTGCCAATCACAATTGCAGGAATCGCAATTGTTCTCACAATGAGAACAGGAAGTTGCTTCGTAGAGAATCTTAATTTCAGGAGTATCATGTCGGGTCAATTAGCATAGGGAGTCTTTCGAAGGTGTACCCAACAGGGGTGAGATTTTCCAAAAATGAAAATTCCACTAAATCCCCCCCAAAAAACATGAAAAATCCACGAAAAATGCACGAAAAATCCACGAGGACCCCAGATCAACATATAGTTTGTATCCGTTTTTATTGGTCTATATTCACCTTTAGAGGTCAAAACACCTACAGGACAACACCTCAGGAATTCCAGATTGCAAAAGAGATTCTTTAAAAATTCTGAAATCCTGACAAAAAATCCTGAAATCAGGAAAAATCCTGACAAATCTCATCACTGACCCAGGTTTTTTTGGGGGGGGGGGAGCGGGGGGAAAATTTTCTATTGCACCAATAATTGTTTCATCCGGAAAATAATTTGAAAAACCTTTTTTTTGGGGGGGGGGGAGGGGAGGTCATGAGGCCCCCTTCACACTTTTGATCACCCTCTCCCCAAATCCCTACCAGATTACTTCCTTCCTTGTTCCAAATTATGCCCCTCCCCCATAACAAATCCCACAACCAATACCCAACGAACTGACCTTCAGCATACATGTACTAGACTAGCATACAAGAATCAGTAGATTACACTGCAAGAGGCATAACACCTTGACATGACACTCCATCAAATTCTAGGTCACACTGACAGAGCAGAGAGAAATTGGGTCTGACAACTGTGCAATCTAAGGTAAGGATTCCGAGAGTAGGTCAAATACAATAGAACTGCACTTGACATAACAACTGCAGCTAAAAATAACCTGTAGGATTTACATCAAGGAAATTGGCTTCAGAAAAGCCACTAATGACGTCAACTGAATTTTGGGGGGGGGGCATTTAAAAAAATTAATACGCCACAGTTGGCTTCGCAATTCCGTTGTTGAAAAATAAACAAATTCTTATTAAACATGGGTATTATTAGTGGTACTGCTGTTTTTAGATACCTCACCGAGTGGCTCTGATAATGACCTCACGGAGTGGCTCTGATAATGACCCCATCGGATGGCTCTGATAATGACCCCACCGGGTGGCTCTGATAATGACCCCACCGGGTGGCTCTGATAATGACCTCCCCGGGTGGCTCTGATAATGACCTCCCCGGGTGGCTCTGATAATGACCTCCCCGGGTGGCTCTGACAATGACCTCACTGGGTGGCTCTGACAATGACCTCACCGGGTGGCTCTGATAATGACCTCACCGGGTGGCTCTGACAATGACCTCATCATTCTTGATTTGTGACGACACAAAGGTGGTTTCGTGATAAAATAACTCATAACTGACGAAGCATTACTTAGTTCCGCACTTAATTTTGGACCTCATGTTTTTTCTACTATTGGGATTTCCATTGAAAAGCTTGACTCAAAGCACTTGATGCGGTACCTCGGGGAAAACGGCAGTACTGCTTGTAATACAACCTGTTTGGTAAAAAATCTCCTCCCTTACTGAACTGGATTTCAAGCTTCAGTACATTCTCTTTAAACACCATATTTAAGTCTTCCAAAACACTGAACAAATATGACATGACCTATAACCTCAAAAACAAAAAAGTTAAGAGAGAAAAGGGCATCCTACCTTCTGGACACTCGGCCCACATTCTCAGGTCGATGGATGGCAGGTCCTTGCAGTGTCTGAAGCCAATCGGGTAGTCGTTTTTGTGGAACAGGTCTTCCGGGATTCGGCCGATGTTGTCCGCATTGTCACAGACGACTTTCGCCAGGGAGATCTGCTTGATCTGGGTCAGCTGATCAGGCTCAAAGGTGCCCGGGTTCTCGTACCAGAATCTAGGGAAGAGGAGATCATGGAAGTGGTCAAAATAAACAAGGTTGCTCCAGCCTTGGGATGGTCAGTGGCACAGCCAATAGACAACTCATGAATTGATAATAGCACTGATCTGTACATTTCCTGGTTTGAAAGCGAGGCCCTCAGTGCTAAGTAAACAACTTACGTGGCGTTCACTTTGAGTTGTCTGAAAAACATAAATCTAATGCACGTTGATTTGAGAATCAAATGTGAAATAGTTCAACATCACATCATTAAGAATGAATTTGGGCGGTTTCTGTTGTGATAAACTGGTACCGCTTCGCCATGCTGACCGTGCCTTGTATTTATGCCGTGATTGTTCATGCGTGAATGATTTTGTTGAATAGTAGTGTTTGTTTAGAAATGAGAGCCTAACTTTCAACTTAGAAGTACGCAGATGGGCCTAATGTGAAATTCGTCTACGAGTGTTACACTGATAAATGTAGTTTACTTGCACTGTTACTCTTCCTCTTTATACTCAAAGTGTTCGAATACAACCTACATGTAAGCATTGTATTTACTCGTATTTACTTGTACTTGAGTATGTGATTTTTTTCCTGTACTCGTACTCATCCTCAAACAAATCATACAATTCTCAAAACCAGTAGTACTGAACAGGGTTTTCCATGACCAAATCTTAGGCTATGTGTTACATCTTAGAGGTCTATTTACAATAGACTGACAAGGTGTATTGGTTGTGTGAGTTTCCATGACTTTTCAATGGCTTTTTTTCTTGAAATATCAATTTTCCATGACTCCCAAATTTCCATGACTTCCATGACTAAAATAACAAAATTCCATGACTTTCCATACTTTAAATTCCAGGATTTTCCATGTCTGTGGGAACCCTGTCACTGTACTCCTGCTCATATTTATCAAGCAGTCCTCAGGTATAATCCAGGTAGTTCTCATATTTTGTATACATTCCTTAGTACATTTGTCTCTACCCATACTGAAAGTGTACTTGACAACTAGGCCTGTGATTTCGAAATGTTTGAACCGTTTGAAAAGAAAAAAAGTTTGCTAACTCAAATTGATTTGAACTTGAGTAAAAAGTGGCGGCATACCTGTCACCTGCTCGGAGCTCCTTCATTTGCTTGGCCAATATACAGGTGAATGTTGGTCCGACAAGAGAACCCTCCAGAGGATCCTCAGCCAAGCCGGCCACAAAGAGATCCACATTGCCTGGATGGCGGTAGAGGATCTCCAGCTTGCTCCGGACCTCATCATTGGAGATTTCATCTCGGAGCTCTTCAAATGTCTGAGCAGCGGACATGTTGCAGTGGATGCGCCAATCGTTGTACCCGGGGAGGGCATGATCTCGCCCACGCTGGATGTTCAAGGAGGCCAGGTCCAGCGCGATCTCGTGGGCCATTTGGAAGAGTCGCTCGGTCAGCTCCGTGTTCAGCATTTCATCAGGTTTGGGTTCCTTGAGAGGAGAGGTGAAGAGCCCTCGGAGGATGGGGTCAATTCCTCCTTCCTCGACGACACGGTATGGGGAAAAGAAAGCCTTGTGCAAGGGGAGATCGCCAAGCTCCATTTGTTTATACGTCGAGTTCAACCTCCTTACCATTGGCTGTATTAAACTGTGTCCGAACCGAAACGCTGCCGTCGCGAAAACATTCACAATGGCTGCATTGGTTTTTGGGCTGTAGCCGTCATACCCACCCATCAAATGCATACCTTGCGGACCGAGAACCTTCGGAAGCCAGTGAGTGTACGAGATGTGCTGCATCGCGGCTCCGACAATCTTCCTTGTCTCCTGGAATATCTTCTCACCGTCCCAGTGCGGATTGATTTTAAAGAGTTTGTCAGCGATGCGGTTGTGCTCACGGAACCAAATGGTGTGAAGAGAGAGGAGTCCTAGTTGTTCATTGGCACGGAAGTCGCCGGCTAGGAAACATGGGATAGGGCTCTCGTTAAAGTCACGCTGGCAGTCAATGGGCGTGTTACGGTTGAATGGGAGCAGGCGTTTACCGGACGACTCCACACCAGGGCCAGCCTTGAGTCGGCCAAGGTTATTCGTGTAATCCCTGAGATTGTCCGCCTGCCCTTTGGTGTTCCCGTAAACGTTTGACGCGTCGATGTACGATGTGATTTGGTTGATCTGCTCACGGGGCATGACCGAGTTGAAAAACAGAGACGTGCTCCCGCTGCCACACACCGCACTGGACCGCGTAAACTCCATGCACTGCATGCGCCGGATGCGTGGGTCGTCGTCCGGCACGTTGATTGGGAAGCACGGCGGTTGGTTCTCGCATGTGTCCTTACATTCGACACCATCGCTGAACCGCGCACGACTCAGACTGGTCACCGTGAAGTCCATGTCATGATCAAAAAACTGACCCCATTGCATCAACATGTGGGAGTACTTATCGCTGTTGGTGACGGTCTCTGTGGACATGACTTCCAAGGACACTTTGCGGACGCTCGGTTTCGGGTGGCCATTGTACAAATGCGATTGGTTCCAGCCTACAGGGGTGTTAAACCCATTCTCGTAGATGGGTTTCAAGAGGCGCCTGAAAGGGGTCAAGGATGCACCCCACTCTGGGTTCTGAAGGTTGTTACAGGTGCCGTCATGGGTGCGGTACTTACGATGGTAGCAGATATCGGAGCAGTTGACAATCTTGGAGTGGGTGGTACAGCCGGATAAGTTAGCAATGAGGTTGAGGAAGGGAGGCGAAACCAAATCATTGTACGTGTACTCTGCAAAATGTGAAGGAAACAAAAGAACAATATTACATTAGCAGTACACCAAGAAGTCAAATCCTATGGGCAAAAACGACTCACTTGTCAAATATTTTGGCATATCGGGTGTTGATAGTAACAATCTTTTTCCCATTATGTTGTATGTGCACTGATGCAATGTATTAACTGACCATTAAAAAAAATGTGGCCACTGAGAATGAGCACACAGGTTTAGAAATAACAATAATTAGAAGGATATGTTTTTTGAAGGTCAAATCGACCTCTATCCCAGACATTTGAAATCAGGCCCCTTGTGATTGCTTCTACAACATTGGCAATACTAACCCTAACTCCCTTGGGTGTGTGGAAAATGGTATTGAAATTGGATGCTTCAGGACTGTTCGGGCTAATGTTAAGTGAAAGTCATGAAATTCAGCTTGAAACAAGTCCTGGTTTAGAATGCCAATTTGACCTTTCCACATGCATCATGCAAATAAAAATAAACAATATGCCAAGTAAAAGAACAAAGGACTCAAAAAAGGAAAACAACTTGAGATTTAATAACACCGACGACCTTGGAATCTGGCTTGCAGATGTGTAAAGCTTGGGTCAGTCAAACACCCGACCATGACAATAAATCTGTAGGCAGTCTGTAAGTTTCACTGATCTACGATCATGCCCACGAGACCATTTATTCTGGTTTTACTGCATTCCCAGTTGTTTTTGGACATCAACGGTCCTCAATGAACAACAATTTCTTCTTGGCAAAACATTCGGTTGTGGTAGCAACAGAATTAAATTTAATATCACACATACACACTATTAAGTTCAACATTTTTGCAAAAATACTTTTGGAGCTTTCTGCAAAAGCAAAGATTATGTCTGTATGACTAATTGATTAAATCCTTTCTTGGTTTTTGTACCACTTCCACTTTTTTTCTAATATCATCAGCACTGATCAATGTGGGAAAACTTTGCAGGATGGTTTGAGTGTGAATGGAAACAAATAACAGAAATTCCCCCTGCAGTAAAATTAACACAAGGCCACTTGGCTTTCTGAAGAAAAAAAAACAACCAACATTTGGAAAAAATGCAGCAACAACTAATTTTGAGAGGATCTATCTCTGGAATAAACAGGAAAATGGGTCTTAAGTATGTAAATACCAGCAAAATTTGTGTACAAAACATACATGTATGGGAGGCCTTCCGTAAAAATGATAAGGTACAAACAAAAGAGCGACAATAGGGTCCACGGTTGAGTCAAGGTCCACGGTTGAAAATCGTGTACAAAACCAATGAGGGTCCTTCCAAAAAAGTTAGTAGTACAAACAATAGGACAATAGGAGGTCCACGATTGAAGGTACACTTTTTAAGATTATGGTGTTTTAATTAAGATCATCATCGCAGCCAAAAGGGCTGAATTGCACATGATCTTACAAAAAATAGCACATTAAACATATGAAAGAAATACATTAAACGACATAAAGTTGTTAAAACTTGTGTACTTGTGTGTGGTGGCTCTAATATTTGTGACCCTCTATAGCATATTGAAAAATGTCTGCCAAGTGTTTCCAATAAATCAAATCCTGATGCACCCAATTGCAGGGTTAAAGGTCAACCAGGCCAGCGGACATAGCAATGGATTGATTACATTAGCAAGCGGCAACTCTATAACCGGAAACAATTGGGGATGTGGACACTTCCTGGGGTGCTGCAGATGCTAAAACCGTTAATATTGTTAGATCAAGAGAAAAGCCCCAAACAGAAAGCTTGGGGAAATGTCGTGATTGAAGGTGACATGTGCTTCATCCCAAGGAGGCAATTACGTAGAACATCTACGGCTGATGGCAGTACACATGAGAGTTTTTAAAACAAGTGTAACTTCATCAAAGTTGCAAAGCATTCAAGTCACAAGCAACCTGCTTTACAATCATACAAACAGGGCTGTAGTCAAGTCTGTCACAAGTTATTCAAATGAGCTTTGAAAAAGGCATTCCTTTGTCATTGTTCATCCAGTTACTTTATGACAGGACTTTTGACTGGACTTGCGAAAGGACTTGCAGGGACTCGACTACAACTCTGCATACAAATGACTTTGAGAGGAGAAAACAAAATCCATTCCAAAGAGCCTAAAGTGAAATGATGTCAACTGGGGAAAAATACGAACCAAATAAGTGAAAAACCAGAGGAACTAAACCGAATTGGAAAGAAAAACCACTATCATAAAATGACATGCTTGACCTCCGAAACAAAAGTACAACTGTACGTGCAATACATTACCATATTTTGTCCTTGTTTTGTCAATTACAGTGAAAACAAATATTAGTGATCAGAATATTTAGGAACTAAATAGAAGTACTTATCTAGATTAATTTAGATTTATTTTGCTTCACACAAAATCATGGCCACAAAACCCAGGGGCGTGGCTAGACCCTTTTGTAAAGTCTTGCAAACAGGGTGTGAGGCTGAGCACCCAAAAAATGGGGTTTGTCGTCACAATTTGCCTATGGGGTGTGAGCGCCCCCCCCCCCCCCCCCCAAAAAAAATCTAGAAAATTTGTCTTGGCATCTGAAAAATAATTTGGAATGTGGGGGGGGGGGGGGATAGAGGAGTGTTATGACATTGAAGGCACCACTAAATTTGTAACACATATTGTAACAGAATACTTCAATATGTACTGTCGAACACCATGCACTTTGCTGACCAAGACGTGATTTTGCCAACATGATTTTTGTTACACTTCCCACACCCCCCCTCTAGCAACAACCGTGACAAAACCAAATAAAGTGCGAGGTATGTATCTTTAGATTTGTTCAGCTTATGACAAACAAATATCTTTCATGGGTGAGGATTGGTGGAAAATGAGGGGGGGGGGTTTGGATTGAAATTTTCCCAAACTTAGATAATTATATTTAATTAAGTGTCCCCTGGGGATATTTGTGCACCTCCAGGTGCTCTCCTGCACATGCTGTTGCAAAGTCATGTACTATATGGAATCGGAATGAATTGTTGGTTTTAAATATATTTTTCAAACTTGGGGTTGGGGAGGGTCAGGGATTAAGAAACTGACTTGAGCTGTGCATAGCCAGCAACATTTAAAAATCCGATTGGTAATAAACCTTTGTCATACTTTTAACCCTAACCCTCCTCAATCCTCCAAAATCCTCATGGTGGTTTTGGAGGATTGAGGAGGAATGGTGATTGAAGCACCGGAGGATTTTGGAGGATTGAGGAGGAATGGTGATTGAAGCACGGAGGATTGAGGAGGAATGGTGATTGAAGCTCAGGAGCATTTTGGAGGATTGAGAAGGAATAGTGATTGAAGCAAAGGATTTTGGAGGATTGAGGATGAATGGTGATTGAAGCACAGGAGGATTTTGGAGGATTGAGGATGAATGGTGATTGAAGCACAGGAGGATTTTGGAGGATTGAGGATGGTTCCTAGCAATAAGGGCCTAGGGGGTTAGGGTTAACCAAAGCATGCATCATGTATATTTGTAATCTATGAACTGGTTGGCACCCTGCTCAATATCGATAATGTACATGTACTAACCAATGCGGTTCATCTTAGTATCGATTCTGAATGCTGTATATTTTTAATTCTGCTTTTCAAGGAACAATTGGTTCTCAAATATGGGTTAGGGGTGGGAGAAGGGGGAGAGAGGCTGGGGCTGAGAAAGGGAGGGCCAAAGAAGCTGACCGGAGCTGTGGTCATCGCTTACCGACTCCAGTCAAATTGACCTTCATCCCGTCCTCGATGTGGCCGTGGATCAGGTGCAGGGTCTGCTCAAACACTTCGGCAGCCCGGGCGATGCCCATGGCCTCCGTGGAGGGGAAGCGGAACAAGGTCAGCAGGTCACTGGGAGTACGGGGCTTGGAGCGGTCAAACAGGTCCCGCCGAGTCTCGTTGATGGCCCGGTCCACATTGTTGATGGCCTCGGTGATGGAATCATCCACAAACCGGTCACCCTCGCGGTCCTCAACTGGAGGGGTTGCTTCAGGAAAGAAAGGATTTCAATCAGGATATGGCTGTAATCAATGTAATTCCATTAAAAAAAAACCAACCCTTCCCCCCAAAAAAATCTCCACAGTCAAGCATTGGGGAGGCAGGGAAGTAGGCTTGTGGGGACACCATGGAACGATAGCTCTTTTGAGACAGTGTTGGCTCTGAAAAGAGCTGGTGGTGAGAGTATGATCATAGTCTCACCACCGGCTCTTTTTAGAGCCAATCTCAAAAAGGGATTTTTTCCATGGTGTCCCCACAAGCGTATTTCCCTACACTTATTGTTGAGGCCCCAGCCTAGATAGTGCACAGCCAGTACAATAAACATGGCCCAAAGGTTACGGTGTCTGACTCAATGTATGGTGATAAGTGGGGATTAAGGTGCTTGTTTACAAGTGTTCTTGAGTAAGACCCTTTACTACAATTGCCTCTCTCCACCCAAGAGTATGGGGGTACCCGTCAGTGAACAGATCTCAGAGAACTGATCACAAATTGCATAAAACTGCACGGCCAAATGAAAAAGGATAATAATTGTGAAGTGCTCCAAGGCATTTGTAGAAAGTGTCAAATACCAAACTATTGGGGAGGGTGTTGGGGAAATGCCCGTACCCTAGTTTTTGTATCCCTTTGACTGTGCATGCAGTCTTCATCTAATGTGCCCTTTTTTATCAACCTGTATTCAGTAATTACTGCTTCAATTCCAGACTGTCCAAATCTACTCAATCCTCTAGAGTCCAGTTTTTCCGTATGGGAATGTATAAACTATCACCCTTCCCTAGAATCCTTAAAAAAAACAGCATTTTCCCCCTGTGTCAAATTGTATTGGAGATTGCAGTGGAATACACAGCCCACTCTCCTAGTCTCCTCCATCTTGGATGAACAACTTAACCAGCCCCATTCATATATTGATATCCCTTACAACTGGCTGTAACGCAACACCGGCAACATAAACTACACCAGAATGCCCTATCTATGCCATAGTTTCTTATATTAAAATTCTGCCGGTGACATTTTGGATCACATTACAGAGGCAGGCCCTGCTGCTAGGCCAGGAAGCAATTAAGATTGGCATCAAGTTCCCCGACTCCTTGAACTTCCTCTCTCCGAGGATTGCAGCTCCGATTACGGTGAAGTCAGGGTACAAGACTGCAATCAAGTGGGTCAGTGCAACAGAGTGGTATAGCATACTTTGAATACTGAGTTCAACAACAAAAGTGAAGCTCTGCAAAGAGTTCATGGTCTAACTTTTGTCTGCTTTATGGGGTTATTGCACCTTTTCATGATGCACTGAAATCTGAGGGCTCAAAGAAGAAAGTTTCATAGAAGTTTTGTTTTTGTTCATTTCCTCCCTTCCTGACGTAATGTATGTAGCACTGCATGCTCAGTGCTTTTCAAGGGGCTGTGATTGCACGGTAAGTCATGCTGCTATATTGGATTTGAAATAGCCAACTCACCTGGCAAGCTCAGTGGTCGAGTTGTCAAAACATCTGCACTAGTAAGCAGGAGGTGGTGGGTTCGAGTCCCGCCTGCGTAAGCCTGTGAAATTTTTGTTCCCACAGGATCTCGGAAAACACTGAGTATACCGTGCTTTATACATTACGTTCGGAAGTGGAAACAAATCTCTTCTCATTTACATATAATCCCTGACACAAATTCTAATCTTCACAAGAAGACAGTCACTTTGTCAAGGGCCTTCACCTTAAACTGGTCAATTCAAAACTTAGGATTTATATGAAAATTGAATATTAATAACCACTTACAATCGGTATTCTAATGTTTAATCCCCCACAAACTCTGTCCCACCCTATGCAAAGACCCCGACAAAACTCCACTCTGTTTAGGAAATTTCAATTTTGAGCCAATTAGATGTGGTAACATGTGTATTTATAGCATGCAGGAGATGACCAAGGTCGGATGTTAATGGATGCCTCTAATTATTTTCACCGGTGTCCGTTTATAAAAACCCCCAACAGCTTCCAGCCAAAGCGTCTGCAAAGGGATACAGTCCCTTGGAGGGAAACCCTGAACATTTCAATCGGAAACTTTCCACCATTTTGGGCGGACTTAATTCATGAACGCCTCGTCCTGTTTTGATTTCGTCTAGTCGGATCACCCAATCACTAATCGCTGGGTTCCGGTTCCGAGTTAACTTCTGGACCACATGGTGAGTATTGTACTTTTTGTGATCAAGTTGTTTTGTTCACCGGTGAGGATATTCCAGCGCCGAGTCAGCATTCTTTCAAGCCTCCTCTAATTTAAGTTTGGTCAACTTAAACTTGAATCGGTAATTTCACAATTGTCAGTTTGTGACATACTGTACATGTAATTTATCAAAGTTTGGAATGTTTTTTGGTAAAAAGACACCAACAAAATTAACAACCAACTTGCAATCCAAAATCTCAGTTTTTGGAAAACAAATACATTCAGCATTGTAACAATTTCAGCTTGTGATAAATATTAAAATCATTTTATGGCCATTCTGCATTCAATTTTCAAATTTTTGTCAGACCATCCAAATTTGTTTCCCAACAAGTTCACCACTTTCAGAAATACTTCGCAATATTCTTTTTTAAATCACCATATCAAGCCTTACTTTTATATCTGTGCAACATCCCACTACAGCAGTTTTGGCTCTGCCCGCTTAATATCTTGAATACGGATGGCAGCCATAGCTGCGGTTTTTACAGCAAGATATTAACAGCAAGTGTAGAATGAGACGGTGGCCATTTTTCTTGCTAAGACAAATATGCCGGAATTATAAGAATGTTGTTTTGAATAGAACTCTGTCTATTATATCACTCCATGCTACAATGCGGTCCAGTGTGACATCACAGGAAAAAAGTCTACAATGTCCAACTTACCAACAGTGAGCAGCATGCTGGTGGCAGCATAACCAATACTGTTTCTGGCCGCACACTCGAACCTTCCCTCATCGTCAGGGCTGATGTTATGGATGACCAGATGACCCTCGCCGCTAATGGTGTACTTGGTGCTCTCCGGGATCTGGATCCCGTCTTTGCTCCACGTGATCACGGGCGTGGGGTCACCCGAAGCTGAGCAAGGCAGGCGGATGGTGGCCCGGACCACCACCTCTAGGTCACTAGGTGACTGAGTGAAAACGGGTGGTACTGCGGAGGGGAAGGGGGAGGTGGGTGTTAATTGCCTTATAATTTGTATTGCTAGCTTTCCTTCAAGATCAAGTCCAAGTATAAACTTCTTTTGGTGGTCGCAGCAAATTATTACAAGGCTTCATCAGGGTTCCCACAGATATCTGAAAACCAAATTCTATGACTTTTCCCAGGACTTTCCAGGACTAAAATATGACAATTCTATGACATTTAATGCCATTTTGCAGAGAAAAGTTGTTTGGTATAACAATGAACCGCTGCTGTTGGGCCAACTATTTGTTAGCTTTTGAAAAAAAGTTTTAATTAATAATAGCCTCCTCCTCATATCAAAAGTGGCCCACCAAAAGTGGCCCATCAAAAATAACCCTTGCAATTATCTTGATTTCCATGACTTTTCCATGACTTTCCAGGACAACTTTTTTTCCAGGGTTTTCCATGACCCGTGGGAACCATGTTCATGTATGGAAATCTCATCAGGTTTACATCGCTTCCTTGCATATTTCACTGATCCATACTACGTCAAAATGGGTGCCAGTTTAATTTTGGTATTTTTTTTATTGAAATCACCCAATACAAGGTTAAAAGCCACTCTAGGTAAAGGGTTACGATCAGAGGTGGTTGGGTTGGTGACATTTTGAATTGACAACCCTACCACCCTTACGGTTTTCCTGAGTCCAGATCTAAATAGAGGATAAATCTTCAATAGATACCAAAGAAATTATCCCAATTTTCAGACCTATAGGCAGGGTAACTTCCACCCCTGTATTGTTCTTCACAATGTAAACCGAGAGCATCAGAATTTGGTATTGCAAATCTTCATTTTACGAGTTACTATTTTGACTCAAGCACACACATTTCTTTTTCTTGTTAAATTCTACTGTTTTTACACTGGTTTTTTTTATATGCACCAGTGGGACCGACATATTAAAGTGGGGGTAATCTTGCTGACCACTGGGTTAAAGTGCAATTCAGGGAGACTTTGGAATGTAACGAGATGGAGAAAATAAAACTAGTTTAAACCACAACTCTCATCAAAACAGACACTGAGGAGAATTTTCGAAATTTGACTATGGGCAGGGCATCTCACCTCGTGGTCTAACTTCAATCTGTGCCGTGGTGTGTATACTGCCAGCCGAGTTCACCGCATAACAGTCGTAGTTCCCTTCATCCTCACGGGTCACGCGCACAATGCGTAGCGTGCCGCTGGCTAGTGATAAGTAGCGACGGCTGTCTGGTAGCAAGTCACCTTAGAATGAATCAAAGTCAATATTAGTTGCAAAAAGTGCTGGATGCTAACTGAAAATCATTAAAATTCCAAACTCCATGTTTGCTGAACTGTATTTTCATGTACATTTCATAGGATGTCAATTGGAACGGGAAGGGAAATAGAGATGGAAATTGAAGAGGAAAGGGGGATGGAAATGGGGAAGAAAAAGGGAATTTGAGTTAGGACGAGAATGGGAATGGGAAAAGAAATAGAAATGGGAATGAGGATGGAAATCAAAATGAGCATTGAAAGGGGACTGGGGATAGAAATGGGGAAGGACATGAGAATGGGAATATAAATGGGAATTGGAACAGGAATGAAAATGGAAATGGAAATGGGAACAGGAAATGGGAGTGTGAATGGGAATGGGAATGGGAATAGAATCAATAAGCCTGTTCGGTATATCAAAAGGTCAAAGGTTATTCGGGATAAAATTGCTGACATAATGTCACGCTATGTTACGCGAACACCCATTCTGATTGAATTTAACACGTGCGCATTGTGCGACCACCTTTTGCGTTCACACGCGCGGTTAGGTCACGCGGGTCATTCGGGATAAAATGTCATTGTGCACATGCGCAGTTGAAATACCGAACTGGCTAATTAGCTCAAAACTACAGCTTCACTAAACAAAAAATTCATAAATAAAAATAAAGGAACAATGTGGAATGAGAGCTTACCGTCTTTGCGCCAGGCAATTACAGGCAGAGGGTAGCCAGTTGCTTGACAGAACAGCTCCACTGTGCTGCCCTCTATGGCCGATATGAAATGAGGCGTCACTTCAAAGGACGGGGGAACTGCAGATGAATCAAAAACAAATCTGCATCAAAAGATACACTGAAAAACAAATCTGAAAATATTAGAGGGTAAGTCTAAGAAAACGCCCCCTTGCAGTCCCACGCAACAAGAAAAAAAATCCCCGTTTTCTTAATGTGAGAACATTTAAAGAAAAAAATTCTTATTCTAAGTTTCTTAAATCAAGAAAGTTAGAGATACATCCGATTAAGGATTTCTTAAATCAAGAAACGGACATTTTTTTCTTGCTTTACTCCCCGGAAAAGAAAAAAACAGTTTTAAGTTTTTGTAAAAACTTTTCTAAAAATAAGAAAGCCATTTTTGGCAGTGTAAAATGACCAAATAGGCTCAAAATTGCAGTAAAGGGTGTTAGTGTGCAAAATTGTGATAGGAGTGGACAGACCATTTTATCTTTGCTGGGTTGGGCAGGAAGATATTTAAAGGGACACATTGCTTTGGATTTTGCGATTTGGGCTATAAAACTGAAATGGATATGGTTGGTAAGCTTTTTTAAAAGTAGAATATAAAGATTCACATAATATCCCTTCAAATTGCGTGGTTTTTGTTTAATTTCATAACAAATAACGGTCCGCCATTTTGTAGAACCAAATTTTTGACTCCACAAAATGGCGGACCGTGTTCACCAGTCGTATTTCCAGTCGCATCTGGTTGAAGTAGGTTCTGTTGATCCATTTTTTTGTACTGTGGCACGGCGCGCAGCACTGGCGATATGTGTCGCGAGGTAGAGAATGGTACCTGGCGATCATCTGATAGGTTTACAAGGCCACTGGCTGCGGCGCCAGCCTAAAGATTCTTACAGCGTATTTTGCGCATTATTTAGACGGTGGTATTTAGTACTGGAAATAAGTCTATGTTTCGCGGGTCAGATGTCAGGGGTAAGCGGCCAATTTTTTGTTTTGTAATCACTACTCACTAATTACAACACATTATACGTGTTTTTTACATGAACAACTCTTATAAAAGATAAGGAACATTTCCAAACATCAAAATTTCATGACAATTGAAGGCAATGTGTCCCTTTAATCCTATAGCTTGTAGCCACTGGCTATTAACAAATTATGCACTTGCACTGTCTCTGTTACATGACCTTCGTGCATAAGGGGCTATAGGGGGAGGGGAGTTGGGTAGACAGGGGGAGGGGAGTTGGGTAGACAGGGTCCTGGGGGGTAGACAGGGACCTGGGGGGTCGGGGGTAACGATGAGCAACAGGAACAAGTGTCTGCCACAATGAGCAAATCAGCAGACAGACAGTGAGTCACAAATTCTGTATGTATCATACAAACACATACATATGTATCTACTATTACAACTACATGTATACAACTTGTTGCATCTGGGTAACAGGGTTACATCATAAAGCTATGCATTAAATTACTAGAGCAGAACGGTTTTAAAGTTACACCGAATCGGGTTTATCTCGCCGCTAAAATGGTGATTTAAAACACCTCGGAGAGAGGGTTTACTAGCGCTAGACCAGAATGGTTTTATCATCTACATGTAGTACGATGTCCGAGATTTTTTTAGCTAACACACGCTTCCTGTTTTAGCCAGTGCTTTTAACCTGGTGTTACATAACCCTTTTGTGGTGTGCCTTTTGTTGTGTAAACAATTGTGGTTGTCACGTCTAGCAACATGTACATGTCCTATATACATGTACATGCATAGCGTATTATAGTGTGGGCTATCAACCGCCATTTTTGCTAGTAATAGCCTTCACGTGCACCTGTCTGCTCATGGTTTACCCTTACATTCAGTCGATTATTCGGATATGTTTTTGTCAATCATTGATTTGAAACAGTTGTTGAAAGTATTCCAAAACTGTTCACCATAATGGCCAAGGCTTCAACATCAGCAGCGACCAAGAAAGGATCTGGACCGCGTTGAACTCCCTATACTTAAAACGGTGTCTGAATGCTCGGTAAGTTTTAATTTTACGACTGGCCACCCATGGTGAGCGACCATTTTAACTTTTACCATTTTGGCTAAAACAATGTCTGAACATAGTATTTATTGATGAACTGTGCCAACTTTAAAGCTGTATAACCACTGGCTCTGTGGCTGTAGGGTCCCAGGGAGGGGGATTTTAATAAGAGAAAATAACAAGCTACCTGTTACATGGGTGTAAAGCACATGTCAGATGTACCGGTATGTCAGATGTACCGGTATGTCAGATGTACCGGTATGTCAGATGTACCGGTATGTCAGATGTACCGGTATGTCAGATGTACCGGTATGTCAGATGTACCGGTATGTCAGCTGTACGTCAGCTGTTCGTCAGCTGTACGTCAGCTGTACGTCAGCTGTACCAATCCTACTGTGAAATGAATCTGTCTGAAATGCTATAATCTTCGAGAAAATTGCATTTGAAGACCCTCCAAAATTGCTGTGACTTATTTTTTTCTTCAAAAATCACAATATTCCCATATGAACACACACAAAATTACCGTTAAAGTTAGTGTACACGATTGGTAATCCTCCCAAATTTTATTTTACTGAATTATAATGAAATACCTTACTAGACTGTAAGTTAATAGTAGTCTCAAACATCCTGTGAAATCATGGCACCTGGTGTGCTGTCGTTTTCAAGAAAAGTGGAAATTTATATCGTTTTCCAACGATTGTCAGCCGACAATCGTTGGAAGTAGTCTAGTTCCCCGACCTGATAATTCCCAGACGTCTATAAGTTGCTCCGTTTTGTCTAAGGTATGGTCAGAGAACCAGACTACTAGAACATAATTATTTTCTCTCTGTGCAGACAACAGTTTTCCCGGCATCTATGCACACAAAACTTTAAACAGGTCAGTGTTTCAGTATTTGCTAGCACCCTATAAAATACTAACCCCCAAATCCATATATTTCTGAAAATTGCAGCAAAAGCAAATGGTGTATACTACATTTAAAACAGAACAGTTTTTCACTATTTTCGTGTGACTTGGATGACAGATTTGGCTCAAACTTTCACAGGGTTGCTATTTCAGGTATGTTGAATCCCAGTACTATAAACACTGCATGTAACTATGTTGTCAGCTTTGCCAAAGATGTACTGTACATTTAACATTAGTATTTACACTCCTAGGCTAAATAATTAATTAATTCAGTTAGCAGTGGTGTCCAGTTTTTTTGATGAGGGTGGGAATTACAAAACTGTCGGAAAAGATGACCCTACAGTTTTTTGTCTGTCCGGAAAATGTTTCGAAATGTGATGGTTTTCAAATGTAAATTTTTGTTAGTTTTGTTTGTTTTTTAACCCCTTGTGACCAGCTGTTATAGATTTGGGGGGGGGGGGGGGGGGGGTGGTTGGTATGCCAAGAACACAAACAATCGGCACTACTAAATAGAGTGGTCCTATTCATCGCACTTGGTGCCCTGCCTTTCGTGTGAATGAAAGCTTTGTTTGAAAAAGCTCCATCTATTCATTACACTCGGCAGGAATACACGTATAGACGACAAATAGCAAGGTCTTCTTCAAACTGTGGCTATTGCCATCATCGTATTCAAGCTGTTAAAGAAATTGAAAATGTCACAAACTGGATACACCATTGAGCATTGATTGCCTGAACGAAAGGCAGAAATTGACTTTTTTTTTTACCAGTGACAGTGAGAGTGGCTGAGGCTGTCCTGGAACCGGCCTGGTTTGTGGCCGTGCAGGTGTAGTCACCCCGATCCACGGGCTGCACGCTGCTGATGTGAAGCGAACCGGAGGCCAAGAGAGTGAAGCGAGGGTCGTTGGTGACTCTCTGCCCATGGTGCGTCCAGGCAATGGTGGGACGAGGGTACCCATTGGCTGAACAGTCAAGGGTCACCGTGGTGCCTTGCTTGACCTCAATGTCGGTGGGTTCTTGGCTGAAAACTGGCCGCTCTGTGGAAGACAAATTTAAAGACCCATTTTAAGCGATTGACAACTTGAACCCGGGCATACCGGGCATTTCATAGCAGGACTGTAGTCAAGTCCTTTCACAAGTCCTTTCACAAGTCCTTTCACAAGTCCTTTCACAAGTCCTTTCACAAGTCCTTTCACAAGTCCAGTCATAAAACCAGTCACAAGTAACTGGATGAACAATGACAAAGGAATGCCTTTGTCAAAGCTCATTTGAATAGCTTGGGATTGGAATTAGGACTGTAGGGTTTGTGATGGGTTTGTGATGGACTTGCAGGGACTTGCAGGGACTTGCAGGGACTTGTGGTGGACTTGTGATGGACTCGACTACAGCCCTGTTTTATGGGGGCACTAAGGCACCAGGCCGGGTTATGCAGCCAAGCGAAACAGAAACAAGAGGCTTGTGCAGCCAAGCATAATGTACACAATACCCCAATAATGGATTGAAAATGCAGAAATTTGAACATATAGACGTCAACCAGCCAGGTGGCAATTGTTAATCTGCACATATTTGTGTCAACCGTACGCAAGGGGTTAATGATACACTTGTACGTGGATGTCCGGAAAGTGTTTAATACTTAAAGGGCCATACAGGACATTTTTCAAACTGAAATTCACAATGTTCACCTGTACATCCAATTTACCATAATTTTCTGAAGGTGTTCTATGCCCCTTTTTGCCATCTGTGATAATCTATGCAGATGCAAATTTACATATTCATGACAAAGGTGTTTCAGCTAAATTCGACTGGTTCTGCACACAGCAGAAACATCACAACTTCGGTACTCTATGGCGCGTACTTCAAGCCTTGTCTTTTATTTCTGAGAAGAACTTGTTTCACACAATGTGCTCTGTCTGTCTTCGGGAATCTGACTTACTGGGAGCGCCAAAGTAGCGTAATCTGACAGCCTCTGACGTGGCCTCCCCGACGGCATTACGCGCCATGCACTCGTACTCCCCCTCATCGTCTCCGCTCGCGTCCTGTATCATCAGCGTGCCGTCGTTCAGAATGCTGTATTTGTTTCCGGCGTTGTTCACTGTGGGAGCGGGTATCTCTACGCTGTCGGAAGAAAGCTAAGTGGATTGTGAGAGCAGTTCTCCATTTACAAAAATGGGATCCGTGTCCAAGAACTGAAACATGGGCACATCAGTATCGCAAATGAATGGGCCATATTTTGGGCGAAGAATGTTGCAAATTTCAACATCATTTCTGGGTTAGAAAAAGAAGTGAATTCACCAACAGTGAAGCTTACATATTACTTAAGTTCACAAATTGCATTTTTAAAATCTGTACTTTTCAAACTAAATTAAGGTTAACAAATATAAAAATCTACATCAATAAATGTGACTTCATTTCTGCATGTACCCCAAAAATGGCATCATTACAGCACCCTCTTTCACCCACAAAATGTGGCCTAATGCGGCAGAGCTGATACATTTTTCGGCTGAAAAACAGATTGTTGTATAAAGTATTGGTTCAATTTCCACAGGTTCCTATCCCACTCCAGTTGTTTCTGCACCTAGTTCACTTCCAATGTGATTTATTCAAATATCTGTTAACCCCTTGAGCACGGTATTTTACGGGAGATGTTGGGGTGTTGCAGCGGTTCTGGCAGCCAAGCGAACCACTACAATGTGTTTGTGCAGTCAAGCATGACATACACAATAATCCAACAATGGATTGAAACTGCACAAACAGCGGCCAATGGCTCATCCGGCCTGGTGGCACTGTTTTTTTTTGGCGCCCTATGGCATCATCCGTACGTGCGCAAGGGGTAAAAAAAATTCCCTCTCCTGGGGAATACCTATAATAATTGCCTCCCATGCAGGATCCTATTTGTTGGGGTGATCCATTTCTACATGGCGTGTATATGCAGAAGATCCCAGAAGCGGGACCTTAGGGGCCGTCCATAAAGTACGTACGCACGAAGGGGGGGGGGGGGGGGGGGAGAGGGGGTTATTGACATTGCGTACACCATGTGTACAGGGGGGAGGGGGGTCCAAGCAAATGTGTACCGTACGCAAACCGACAATTTGCTTTTAATGAATTGTCATGAAATCAATGTACTATCTCATATAAATAACTACCAGGACCAGCTTTTGTGCATCGAAAAACAGTTATAACACAGTACCCTTCACCCCAACCAAAAGGAAATTTATCTTCCCAGTGCCACCGCCAGCCAACTCCGGCCGGAAATAAAAAGACTGCTTTCACAATTACATGTACTGCAGGTAAACAAAATAACACAAAAGATATACGTCTTGTATATCAACTGCCTCTTGTTCAAACACATTTTCGTGAAAAGCGTCATTCACTATCTTAATAAACCACTCATGAAACGTCAAGAGCAAACTATGCCAAAAATAGTGTATCAGGATATTTCGTTTCCTTTTTTGGTTCAAATATGTCATCATTGACTGCTGTTTTGGTTCAAAATATATCACTGTTCAATCATTTCCAGGTCCGTTAATAAAAATGTTTGCAAATTTTGATTTATTTCAATCTTTGGATGCGACATGCGAATCATACTACTACAGTAGGTGTACTGTGATGTTTTATGATGCTAGAATAGGGTAGTCTGAGAAGTCAAAAAGAGATGTGGAATGCGTAGGCCTATGCGTACAGGGGGGGGGGGGGGGGGGTGGTGTTGGAGCCACTGCGTATGCCATGCATACAGAGGGGACTGGGGTCATAAAAGTGCGTACATACTTTATGGACGGCCCCTTAGTCTGTGGCAATTTTCTATATTGAATTTGTTTTACACTAACGTCTGAATGCAATGGGGGGGGGGGAGGGGCTGTGAGAGAAATAATGTCACACCGTGTTTACTCCATTAAATTCATGCAGCCAAGTGGGGATTGAACAACGCACTGTGATATCACGAAAGGCATTTCAAGTTGATCGTGTCAATTTCTGCCCGTCTTTGCGACAAACACCAAGACTACGTTTGCCAAACTCCTAAGGAAATAACGCTGGTTTCCTTTAGATCCCTAATATGAAGTAATAATAATTCTCAAGACAAGCATCTACGTACAAAGTACATTTCGTCAGAGAAATCATATAATACGATGTGGTAATTACATGTGCTTCCAAATGTCCCCTCTTGACACACACGGTAAACAGAGTGCGACTTTATTTCTTCACAGGTCCACTGATTTATGCAGCTAGTCCATTTAATTTCTCTCATTCATGTGAGTTTATAAACATCGGAGTTCAAGTACAGAGCTCAAGTACAGAGCTCAAGTACAAGATGGACCTATACAAACAGACATTTGTCAAACATTTCCCTTCAACATTCCTTTCTGAATGTGTTAATATACATCTGCTTAAACCAAACGGTCTACCGCGGACTGCTAATTGGGTGCATTTCCCCTTCGGATTACCCACTATTTCTAAATTACTTTGGATCAGTTGGCCAAAACGGAAAACAACACTTCCCGGATCGGTACCATGAAGCTGTCATCACTTTGCAGATGTTTAAAATTGCTTGCAATTAGAACCATGGGGGAGGGGGGGGGCGGGTTGGAGAGAGAGAGCACGCACTAATCTTCACGACAGCGTTGCAAGAAAATTTCCTTACAATTTTTACGACACCTTGTAACTTCAGGCTGTAATCAGAGAACAGTGCAGCAATGCCAGATGCGTTTTTCCCCCATGGAATTTCAAGGTATTAATCACTTCCTTCTATTGGGGGATGTTTAGAAGCATATGTAGCTGGCAGTTCTGCCTCTGACAGGTACGAGGCTGGTTGGGGGGGGGGGGGGGGAGGCTGTCTAAACTCTTGGCTGGGAGGAAGCATGTTGCACCTTGTTCCCAATTACAACACATTCCTCATGATGTAAATCTAGGTATTTCATTAACAAGCCTGACAGAGCCTCCCCAGATTTCAGTTCTGCTAACTGCCAGAATGTCTTTGGATTGTGTTATTCCTTTCAGAAGATAATTTAAAGGCAGTGTACATGATTGGTCATTGTTGCAGTTTTCAGAAATGGGCGGATTTTGGGGGTTAGTATTTTATATGAAATATCTTTCCACTGACCTATTCAAAGTTTTGCGTTGTTGGGTGGCGAAAAAACGAGAGAAAAACAGCGCTCGTTTTTAACCGTCGGGCGGATGATAGCCTTTAGTCGAGGCGCGCGTGGCTATTTTGGCGCGTGATGCGCCCCGAATGCCAGCATATGCCGGGGCGCGCCACTCGTCTGGGTAGCCACGCACGCCTTGACTAAAGGCTACAGGGCAGTTTTCCAATATATTTCCACTTTTCTTGACGACAGCACACCTGGTGCCATAATTTCACAGGATGATTGAGACTACTATAAACTTACCGTCTAGTAAAGGTATTTCATAATATTTCAGTAAAAACAATTTGGAGGATTACCAATCGTGTACACAACCTTTAACCCTAACCGTCCCGAACCTGCCAAAATCCATCCCCCCCCATCGTTGGATTTTGGCGGACTTGGTCCTAAAGACCTGGCGTGAACAATTATTCATGGATTATGATCGACTTGGTCCAGGAGGCCTGAAGCAGTGCCGGTGCAATTGATGAATTTTGCCTAGGATCCAGTAGTAGTGTTGTCATATAAGGCATGTTGTACTAAGTCCATCAACATCAACCAACACTTCAGTGGTGGTTCCATTAGCCCATGTATAAAAAGAAAATCGACTGATGGATTTTGGCGGATTTGGTCCAGTAGGTAAAAAAAAAAAAAAAAAGCTGTTGACAAGCAAAACTTTAGAGAGGGGGGAGATAGGAAGATCAATTTTAACAGTGGCTATACATGTACATGTACCTATCCAATGGCAGTTTCGTTATCTCTAATATTACATTTTTCAAAATTGCACAAATTTCATGTTTATAACTTTGTACATTGTTTGTTTACTGACAGAAAAGGTGCAATAATTTCTGTGTTTTATAGGTACAGTTGTAAACTGCATGCCATTCATCAGTATGTCAATACGACACTTAGACTTATATTGTAGGACTTTGTACAGGCTCTAACAGGACATACATGTACACCCCAGGCATGTTACTAGGGCAAAATGTAAACAAAATCAAATTAAAAAAGATGGCTACTTGAATGTCAAGTACACAAGCCACATTCCATCATGCTCATGTGAACAAATATAAACCACACAGTTGTTCACTAGAAAAGACGAGCTGAATCAACCGTACAAATTCTGCTGTGAGCATCAGCAAATGTCTTGTTCGTGTTGTCTGTTTTGCTTTGTTAAGCCATACATCAACATGGCCCTCGCATAGCCCCTGAAGCTGGAAGGAAACAGAGGAAGGACGCTTTTTTTTTTTTTGGTAAAAAATAACAAGAAAAGAGCCCCTGGATTTTCCTGAAAAGTGGTCCCCCCCCCCCCCCCCCCCCATAACATCCGACCGTTTGGGTCATCCTTGTCACGACAGCTGATGTAGTTGGACAACAAAATGGGACTGTGTTATACTGCTATACTGCTATCGGCAAATCAATGTTTTCCTTGAGGAAATTAATTGTACAAGATACACCCGGTCTTCTGTGGCTGGAAGGCATTGCAGGGAAATAATGTCATAATAAGACTGATGAGGGACCGAGCATGCAAAAAAAAAAAATCAAAAAGGATCTTGGTTGACATGAAGTGGATAGACCCCGTGTGACAAGGGATGTCACATTATGTCAAACTTGGGTCAAAACGCAGATGATGTTGCACAAATGCATAGAAGCGCATTGCTAATTTGAGTTGGGGGTCCGAAAGTGTGACATGTTTTAGTGTCCCTGTTATACACCTGACCTGTGTAATTTCTCATCAAGTATCATTAAAATTGACTTCACATTACATGTATTTTTTACTTGTTTGGCAGGTACTTTGCTTTACATAATCACCGAAATAGAAGGCACTAAAGAACGTGTCCGGAATTGCAAAATCCTACACATGTCAGATGTAACAGGGACACCAAAATTGGACCCCTAATTAGAATGAACCAGCACTCTCTAACAGGATATCCGTTGCTACTCTTAGTCTTAATTAAATTAGAACAGAGATTTTTACTGCTTCATGACGAACATACTCTTAGTCTGTTCTACAGATATTTTCATGGTAAATGTTCCACCAGCTTGTCCAGCCCGGTTCCTCCAGTTAGGATGAAACTTGGCTTTCGGCCCGTTTCCACCAATGTATTCTTGATGTAGAACAAAAAGCTATGCCAATAGCTTTTTTCCTCATTCTGTATCTCTATGGAATTCTTTGCATGGTGCATGTTTCCCTTCATCTTACGATCTTTTCTGCTTCATGAGGAACATTAATTCCAACCTCCTGCATCTTTGGTTCTTTTTCTTTTTTATAGCTCTGTACCTCAAGTCGCTTTTACCCTTGTTCTGGCAAACTTGGATAAAAAAAAATATAAAAATATTACTGGGGTTGCTATGACTTGATTCCCGAGCACGCTACACTATCCTCATTATACAATGTACAGGTTCTGTATATACTTCCGAGGACAAGAGGAGAAAGGAAATACAAAGAAACCTTTCAGTCCTCGCAAGTCAAGTCTTTTGTTGAAATCGGTCCTCGCAAGTAGAAGTACGTGCTTAGTCTATGGGGTTGGGTTATATTAAAGGAACAATAGGAAACACAAAGCATTGTCCTCGTAAGTATTGGGAAAGTACGACTGTATGTAGGTGCGAGGTCATTCCAGCATAAACTATGCCCGCTTTACACGGACTAGATCCACCCATGATTTGTCATCCTATTGAAATGCAGTGCCAATTTAATATCTGACCTATCGCCATTGATGAGTTCTTGGACAACTTATCCAGCTTCTTGCACAATATATAGTGCATACACAAGTGTTCACAGAGCCTTTGCTGCACGTAACTCTGACCGGAATGGTCTTAGATTTGCCTGAGACAGCTTTTCTCAAAGAGTTTACGTGCATGAATTTATGGACCACATCATACCTACAGTTGACTCTTGTGCATTCTCGAACTGCGGTTCAACGAACAAGACGCAGATATGCAGGCACTTGTATGCGTTTGGAAGTTTTGTTGTAGATTGCCACGTGATATCCAACTGACGCTATGATTGGCTCGTGTTTATGAATGGCGATAGGTCTATTCCGTCAAGATTCTTGTAAGTTGGAAAGCACAAGACTTGTTTCCAACATTATGCACTGTGAAGGTTACATTCATTACCCATGTCATTTTGTGCATTGTAAAGTACTTTTAATGTCCAAAAACATCTGATGCTATATCATACTTTAAATATATTTTGTTTCTTGTATCACTGTCATTTTTGTTTGAGAAAGAACTTGCTGAAAGGTAGTGTACACGATTGGTAATCCTCCAATTATTTTTTACTGAATTATTACGAAATACCTTATTAGACTGTAAGTTAATAGTAGTCTCAATCATCCTGTGAAATGATGGCACCAGGTGTGCTGTCGTTGTCAAGAAAAGTGAAAATGTATATCATTTTCCCAACGATTGGAAAACTGCCCTGCAGCCGTTAGTCAAGGCGCGCGTGGCTACCCGGACGAGTGGCGCGCCCTGGACATGATGGCACCACGGCATATCCGGGGCACGTCACGCGCCATAGCCACGCCACGCGCGCCTTGACTAAAGGCTATCATCCGCCCGACGGTTAAAAATAAGCGCCGCTTTTCTCTCGTTTTTTTCGCCAGTGGAACGATATTTCCTATAGAATACTTACCCCCAAATCTGCCCATTTCTGAAAATTGCAACAATGACCAATCATGTACACTGCCTTTAAGCTTGAAACGTTAGGCCAGCTAATTGGTTGATTTGTATATTTCAGGTCCATTCAGTCAGTTACGTAGTAGTTTGCAGCAGTTTAATTCATTTTCATACTTTAAATAATATTGTTGATTTTTAAAAGTGCACACAAAGGCATGGCCAAAACGTCATGTGACTCAACATGTGTCATTGATCATGCCATATGCGAAGGTCGGTGGATCAGTTCATTGTGACTTGGAGATTTTATTTCTTGGCATAAGTGACTATTTTCAAACTTGCATATGTACTACCATGACAGGATAAAACCTACTTGAGTGTTTTGGAGTGGCTCATAGGTTTTGTCCTTCATCCCCAACACCTGTCTAGAGGTTATAAAATCCCACGACACATGTCAAACAGCTAACAGCTACTCCATTTTAACCTTAACCGGAAAGAAGGGTCAGGTACAAGGATTGGTACAATGAAGGGGTAAAGGGAACAGGGTAAAGGGAGGGAGGGGGTGTAAAGGGGAGGGGAGTTACAAAATGTATGTCTCACTTAAAAACAAAAAAGCAAAGCCTGCACTTACACAATTCTAAACAGCTTTGGGCCAAACGTGCAGAACTACAGGAGGGGCATCTGTTACACCTTCTTTGAAAAACAATCACGTATACATGATTGCAATCTAGTTTGAAATATCATTGTATGGATCTAAGACTCCCCCCCCCCCCCCAAAAAAAAAAAAAACAACCGAAATTAAATTTGTGTCCACCACCGCCCACAAGAAAAATCTAGGTCTTGAATTCCAACAAGGTCAACATGGCCCCCCTCTTCATTTTTATCAGCATCCATGTATGCGACCCATGTTCTGAGCTCAACTCACTCCTACAGGAAAGCTGATAAGATTTTGTTTAAAAGGTATAACATAGATTGATGGAACTGACAAAACACTGGCAGACAGTGTCCATACATCAAGTGATTCAACATTAAAACCAACGTGTGAAATGTTGAGCTCGATTCGTCATCCGCGTCACGAGACCACAGTGAAAATCCAATCTGTTTTAACAGCTGTTTTTATACACGTTCACTACGTGCTTATTTCAATTGTCGGAAAAGAAGCAAGCCAATGCATTTTGCAGGGTCTTTCTGAAGATGACAGTACATTTCAGACGGAAACATTCAGTGGCGTAAATCCGTGTCGGCGATTTTTTGGGAGGGGGTGGGGGATGGCGAGTGGAGGGGATTGGGGCTGACCAAAATCCCGGCAGGCCAAAGGGGAAGAGGGGACTGGAGACAATATGACACTAGGGGGTGCTGTTCACGATACAAAGGTCTGGTCACCCCTATGTAGGCTGTGTACATCTAATGCAAATATGCACACGTTATGTCCTTTTGCCTGACAACACAACGGTGCATTTCAAGTATTTGTATCTTTTTATACATTTTGACTGCTGGAACAATATAACCTCGAAATGAGCATTTTTTTGTTTCTCACCACACAATTTTTGGGGGAGATGATCCAATGGCCCATCCCGCCCTGGTCAAAAGTGGGGGATGTATAGACTAATCCGACGAATAAAATTAGAAGCCATTTTTGGGTACCCAATCGGGCAGTACTGCGCTCGCGCACGTGTCATACACGCGCTTACGTTTAAGGCGCGTACTTTGGCAATCCTATTGGTCAAAGGCACACTGTGTGCGTATGACGAGCGCGCGTGTATGGTACCACTCGATTGGGTACCCAAAGATGGCTTCTAATTTTGTTCGTCGGATTAGTCTATACCCCCATCTCCCCATAATTTACGCCCATAGAACCATTTCTAAACAGTATTGGTACTGACATTTCTATCTTTTTTTGATCATTACCAAAGCTATCTCACACCTTCAAACACCAGAACATGATCCATTGATATTGATGTGTACCTGTTGTGTAGCCAGACTATTTCAGGCTCTGGGTCTCCCATGGCTCGGCAGCTGAAGTAGACGTTGTTGCCTTCTACTGCATCAACGTCGCTAGGCTCTACCACAAAGTGAGGTCTTCCTGAAAGGTTATTAGACAGAAAGTGCAGAATGCAGGAATTACATGTTCACTAAAATTACATTCAACAGCAATACCTTGAACTCAGCAAAAATGTTACAACAACTGACCTATCGTGGTAAAATCATGTGAACACAGCTTGTCAAGCACTGCCTAATCACATATAAACCTATAGTTCAACACAGAATGTGCGAAGTCTTGGACAAAAGTTACGAAACCAAATTCCAGTCTTGTCTAAGGGGGTTGGCTACACATTGAGCAGCCCAGGGGCGTAACTCTTTTTTTTTTGGGGGGGAGGTCGGGAGGTCGGGAGGTCGGGGGTCAGGGGACGGGAGGTCGGGGGACCCGGGGAGGCACAAATTTTTTCAAGGGGCACTGAAAGTATATAAACTGCAGCTTGTTTCATTTCAAGATTTCAAATGGGGGGGGGGGGGAGGGGTGCACCCACTGGGGGGGAGGGGGGAGGGGGTGCACCGGGGGGGGGGGGGTGGACACGGATGTCAGCTGGAGGAGGAGGCACATGCCCCAGCCCCGTGCCCCCCTGTAGTTATGCCAATGGCACAGCCACACCCCTTAATAAACAAAACTATGTAATTTTGTGTAGTACTTTTTGTTTGTCTCAGATTTGGGAATTGTAAGTCTCAGATTGAATTATAACTTACGTTTTTCGACAATACATGTATTTCACAAGCTGCATTCATGTGAATGCTGTGGTGACAGGTCAATTACCAACAGAAAAATCATTGCAGTACAACCACAACTGCACACATGGGAGATGGCCAAAGTTGAAATGTGTTTGTATGTGTTCATGGTCACCACTACATGTATGTTGTATTTTCCCAAAGCAAGTTCTTTCAGGTTGCCGACCTGCAGCTGTATCAAATCAACTTATAATAGTCGGCCGACCCCGGCAAGTTGGGTGGTCGAGTGGTTAAGACGTCTGCACTAGTAAGTAGGAGGTTGTGGGTTTGAGTCCTACCCGAGTAAACCTGTAATTTTTTCACAGAGGCTCTCGGAAAGCACTGAGCATATATTGCTTCATACACTACGTCAGAAAGGACAAAATAAACTGTCTTTCTGATTTACATCATCCCTGCGCAAATTCCATCTTCTCACTGATTATGCAGTACCCATTGCTACATCGGATTCAAATTGGCCAGCTGACCCCAGCAAGCTCAGTGTTTGAGTGGTTAAGACATCTGAACTAGTAAGCAGGAGGTTGTTGGTTCGAGTCCCAAAGTTTTTCCACAGGCTCTCAGAAAGTACTGAGCACACAGTGCTTCATACACTAAGTCAGGAAAGGGCAAAAACAAAGTATAATTTACATCATCCCCTATGCAAATTCTATCTTCTCACATGAAAATCCCCTTATCCCCTCACACCAACCCCCACAGTACCAAATTGGCTTCTTACCAACATAAATAATTTCCAAAGGTTCAAGCACCTGCAATGAAACATCCGCGGTTTAGAAGTTTTGTTTCTCAAACAAAGCTGCATAACCACATGTAGACATCCCAACTCTAAACTCCCAAAGAACTCCTAACTCCCAATAAAACTCCTAACTCCCAATAAAACTCCCCCCTCCTTCACTCTTCTACTCATCACTTACTACAGTTGAGCTCCTGAGGTGATATATCCATCAGGTTTCTGGAACGAAGGTTCCTTGGGTATTCGCAGGTGGCAGCAGCCTGCGTATGCCGCTGGTGACTGGCTTGTTTCAGCATTTCAATCAGCCATATAAGCTTACAGTTACACATCAACTTGTTTGCATCTAAGCGTCTGTGGAGAGAAAGAGCAGGAGGGGAAGTATCATGCACTGTAAACATGTTGATAAAACCGAGGAATGAGAAAGGACTGTACACTATGGGATAGGGTTTTAAACTGTGCTAGACTTATTGTTGTATGAAACACAAAGCTTCTCTGTTTCATTACTTCCCCTTGTGTGAAATATAATCAAACGTCTCGCTTTCATAGCTTCCTCTTTCACTAATGGAGGGTCGTTGTCTACCTGGTTGTTCACCAGAGGTAACCCTTAGGAATGGCTAGACATTCAGGATATATGAAACGCTAAGCAGATTGGTAAGTACCAACACAAACAACAATTCCTTGATTTCTTTAAACAGATGTGTGCAGCTTAAGATGAAACTTATAGTAAGCACTGTACAGTACATTATACATGTAACAAGTGCATAACTGGTGCAATGAACATGCAAACAAGTTGAACAATAGTCAAAGGGGATATGAGACTTTTGTAATAGCTCAGTTCCCTAAACATAATAAACCACTGCAGTAAATACCAAAAGTCCCCTCTGCACAGTTTCCATTAACATCCAGATCCAGAGTATTGTTTTGAACCCAGTGTACCAGTATCTTTGACCCACTACCCAGTGTGCAAAACAGATCTTCTGCACCCAGATTATCCCTTTAGCAGTAATTGAACCCAGTGTACCAGCCCACTGTATCCACTAGTATCCAGAGTACCAAGCCAGCTACAGTGCACCCAGGTCTCCTGTATCCAGAGACTACCTCTTTAGCAGTCACTGAACCCAGTGTACCAGCCCATTGTAGCCACTAGTATCCAGTGTACCAAGCCAGCTACAGTGCACCCAGATCTCCTGCATCCAGAGACTACCTCTTTAGCAGTCACTGAACCCAGTATACCAGCCCACTGTAGCCACTAGTATCCAGAGTACCAAGCCAGCTACAGTGCACCCAGATCTCCTGCATCCAGAGACTACCTCTTTAGCAGTCACTGAATCCAATGTACCACTAAACTCAATGTTCAACTGTACCCTGTGCAACACTCTTTCTAATGAAGCAACACTGTATCCAGAGAACCATGCATGCACCAGGAGATTTCTTGAAAGTATACCCAGTATACCTCTTTATTCTTCATTGTACCCAGTGTATACCTCTTTTGTAGTCACTGTACCCAGGTCACCTCTTTAACAGTTGCTGTACCTACATGTAGTGTACCTCATTAGAAGTCAATATACCCAGCATACTTCTTTATTCTTCATTAAGCCTAATGAACCTCTTGATCAGTCACTGTACCAAGTGAACCCTTTTTTATAGCATTCGCATTAACCAGTTTACCCTTTTAGCATCTATCGTACCCAGTTTATCTCTTAAGCTGTCACTGAATCCAGTACGCCTCTTTAGCAGTAACTGTATAACTGGAAACTTGGTAGACAACTTCCCCCGAGCATAGCCTCCAACTACTTGCAAAGTTACAATCACAAAACAGTGGCGAAAGCAATTCTTTCACCTGTTGCAATGCAAGTAGACTGGAGAAGGATTTTATATTTGGGAGAGGATGTTGAGAGAAACAGTTTCCTGCATGAGTGCACTATGCAGTGGAATTTGATGATTGAAGTAGGATTTGGCAGTCTAGACGGAATCTCCACGGTGTATGGCACTGCGTAAGATAAGCTACTTTACTTCTGGTATTTCTTGTTGAGATGGTCAGATAAAATGCCTGGTGAGCGTGCGTCATCAGTGGCGGTTTGAAGGTACATGTATTACAAATGAATTTTGTTCCTGAACTTAATACACTGACCCTTGACAAATACACAGACACAAGCAATCATGCATGCATATGACTGATACAACAACAAACACAAAACAGACTGATTAATTGTGACACTGTTTATGGATATGTCATGGCAAGTCTGTGGGTAATGGGTTAGTTACTTGGTGAGTAATATGATAAAAGGAAAGAAAGATTGAATAAATGGTAAACAAAAGTAAAGCGCTTACAGTATTAAGGGGGTTAGTAGAGTTGCTCGGCCATTTTTTGGTTTGTGACTTAACTTGACTAGGAGAACAAATAACTTGTGGCTTGACTTGATAGAAATTTTTTGTTTTTTTTAACCGGACTTGACTTGGAGGAGAATGACTTGTGACTTGACATGTCTTGGTGAAATATGACTTGTGACTGGAGTTGCTTTGCAGAAGCACGATTGCCACTTAACTGACTTGAACAAATTTAACTTGGCATCTGTCAACATTTCCAAGTTCTAAAAAAAATACACAATCAACCAAACCACAAGTTTTAGAGTGAACAAAGCAAATAAACAAGAGGTGGACTTGAACCTCCAACATCAGCATTACAGTACTGGTGTGGACCAACTGAGCTAACTTGCCATGTGTTGGTGGTCTCCTATTAAATTGTCAGTACATGTATCTTTGAAACTTTGTTTAGGTGAATGCTAGTGGGATCACTTAGTGAGAATACCCTGCATATTTGGTTTACAAAAAGATGAAGAGACATGTAGATCCATGGGATGTAAATTTGTATACACGGATTGGTGCTTGAGAATCAACTTGACTGTTGATTGACATCGACTTGAACAAAAAATGACTCATGATTTTACTAAAAAACAAATGACCTCTTACTTAACTTTACTTGGGCAAATTTGACTTTGTTACAACTCTGCGAGCCAGATCACCTCATGGGCAATAAGTTATAAATCTTTTATGTGATGTACTATCTTCCTTTTTTTTTTTTTCAAACTAAAGAAAAATCGGAACATGCCTAGGATGGTACGTCTTATCTGACTGGTCAATGGATGACCAATTGGAGTGTTGAAATGAAATAAACATCTGTGACAATTATCAAAAGCCATGGAGAGATACAGAGGTGATTCGGTCATATAGCATTAGCATAGATTGTACAAAAGAGAAAACATCTCTGTTCTAATTTATAGATTGTACATGTAACTGTAATGTTAAATTCTGTCCAGCTTTGTCCAAATCTCGGGGTGCGTCATTGTTTTTTGATTGGGGGAAAACAGATCCACATTGAGATTCCATGCACGACACCCCTCATCCCCCCCAAGAGTTGGTCCAAAGTGGAACAAAATTTCACTGTGTCTTTGATGACTAGTTTCACTAGGAATGTGCTGATCCAGAAACCCCTCTGGCAATATATATTTGCCCCAATCTCGTATATTCCTGTGCAAGTAATTTCTTTTGTGAGCTACATGTATGAGACTTTGATAAAAGGATGGCTCCCATTGCAGACTTTGGCGATTGAATCCAACAAAGAACTGTGGGACTTTCGAATCAAGTGCAAAACTGATCAACCGAACAAAAATGGCAATTGTCACCCACATGTGTATATTTTTGAAAGTTGTTCCAAATACATTGCTATTTTTGTGTGTATCTATGTGCATATTACAAGGTGTGACATGCCTTAATCAGCTAATTAAACTAATTAGTAATATAACAACTAGGATGTAGTCGAATCCACTGCAAGTCCCTGCAAGTCCCTGCAAGTCCCTGCAAGTCCCTGCAAGTCCCTGCAAGTCCCTGCAAGTCCCTGCAAGTCCCTGCAAGTCCCTGCAAGTCCCTGCGAGTCCCTGCGAGTCCCTGCGAGTCCCTGCGAGTCCCTGCGAGTCCCTGCGAGTCCCTGCAAGTCCCTGCGAGTCCATCACAAGCCCTCCAGTCCCAATTCCAATCACATGCTATTCAAATAAGCTTTGACAAAGGCATTTCTTTTTCATTGTTCATCCAGTTACTTGTGACTGGCTTTATGAAAGGACTTCTGACTTGACTACAACTCTGATAACAACTTTCCCAGCTATTCAACATTCCCAATTTTATAAACTAACACTTAAAGGTATAATATAGCATTTGTAGAGCTGACAACATTGCATAAGGCAGTGTTCATACATGAAATAACCATGGCAATAAGCCAATAAGCCATGGCATTTTGGAAGGTCTTGAGATACAATTTTGTCAAAGATGACAGCATTTCAGACAGAAATATTCCTCGGGAGGATTGGTACTGGTACCATCTTTATATTCAGATTTAAAATAATCAATTTTGTTTATAACCACCAAAGCAAAATCATACCTTTAAGACAGCCACAACAAACAGTGCAATCCAAAAACCAACATGAATCCATGCAGAATTCTATACAGGCACCCTTCACATTCTTCCTATATCCAACAAATGCATGCAAAACTCAAACAACTAAAAGAAAAAAGCTCTTTTCATCACTTTCCAGCTCAACAAAGCTACTGGAGTTACTGCTGTTGGACTTTAATCCTTGGGTAACTTTACTAGAAAGTATCCCGAATCCGCCAAAATCCACCTATTTTGTCTTGCACAAAAAGATGGTTTTGGTGACTGCTCAATATTGAATCCATCAAAATCCTGCAGTACCGCTAGGCTTACAATCCTCAATCCATCAAAATCCCCCAGTTTTCAATATGGAGGTATCCTGAATCCGCCGAAATCCTCCAAAACAGGGGTATGGATGTTGATGGATTCAGGTAGGTTAGGGAATTCTGCATGAATTGGGAAAAAGTTCAACAATGAAGTTCACTGCTAGGACAAAATAAGAATAGCTTTGTAGCATGGTTTATGTGTGGTGCTGAAGGGTTTTTCTTGCCAAAGGGTCAGTCGATGTATGTACACTGTGTTTAGGAACTATGTGTCTGCTGTGATGATGAATGTATGCTTTAAATGATTGGGTTTAGGGATAGGCCAATACAAAAAAATACCCCAATTAGTTTGGGTCTGCATTTATATGCATTTGGACTAGCTAAAAGTACAGTTTCAACAGTTTACACCTGGTAAACAATTTGCAAAGATTTCTTTTGCATTTGTTCCCAAAGTAGTCTGGACGCCATAATAATTGATTTGGCTTTTCAGCTTGAGGTTTTCCACTTTTTTGCCCCGGGCTTGTAAAATTCTCTTAGTTGCAAACCACACTTGATTTCAAACTACTGAGCATCAATGTATCAAACATGCCTGTGTATAGCAGGTCAATATTGTCAATTTGTTCCACACCATTACTCACACCTGATGTGAGAGAATATTATTCAAGTATATGAATAATGTTTTGCAATGATTTATGTACACCTGCTAAATTTCAGATAGTTTGACAAAAAAGTTCAACATAACCACATTTTTTTTAAAGTGCACTTTAAGCAGCAGGCCCCTAATTTTGTTTTCAATTTTTTAGTGTCTGCCATTTTTATTTTTCCAAGATAACCTTTTTTTTTAAAGATGACTATTTATTTTTATATTTTTTTAAACGGCTACTACCAAATTGATTAAAAAGTTGCAATAGGTCAAATGCGTGGAATTTCATTTAAAGGAGAATTCCAGGCTCTATAATATTTTATCTAGTCTAAAAGAACATACACTAACATACATACTGCACCAAGAGTTGGATTTTCTTTGTTATGGAGAACGACACACGCGCCCTTTATATTTACGATTTCTTGCCATTCAGCAGTACAAAGGGCGCGTCCATACTGTTCAAAGTTCCCGCGACATCCGGGAGATTATGACGTAGTGTCCGCACCTCAATAGAAATCCATGGTTGGCTACGTGCGGTGTGCACTGGTATCACACCTAGACGCAGCTTAGTGCATATGAATACGTATGTTTTATAAGGCGCCCGACTATTGCGTGAATGTGTAAGCCTGATGTTTACTTCGACTTGACGTGCTGCAATTTATCGTGGTTTTTCGTATTTTTTTAGAAGAGCACAAAGTCTGTTCTGGTCGGAAAGAAAATATGTTAGGCACTGCATCATCTCGAAGATTCTTAGCCTACCCCAGGAGAACTGCCTGCCGATTTTCCTCAAAGCAATTCGGTTCGAAGTCGTCGCGTTTTTATATTGTTCAGCCATTTCTTACAAATATCCGGTCGTTTGACTTTAGAGGATTGGGAATTTGGAAGAAGGCGCTGAGACCTTTTAGAGAATTCGGTCTATTTGAGCAGCCAAAAGCTTGCCAAATCGTCATGATGTTGCTGTACTACAGCACGACCGAGTTTTGCTTTAGCAGTCAGGCAAAAATTCGTCAGGAATATGGAAAACAGAAGTGCGTCAAGGAACAACACTGCCGCGTTCTCGTGTGTGTTGCATGTATGGACAATGGTTCACTGCACTCGCACAGCTCAGGCTGCGGGGCCGGCCGGCTTGGTAGTGCAGCCACTACGTCACAGTATCCCGGATGTACCAATATTCTAGAGCAAAAGGGCGGCCCGCATGACGGCAGGCGCGTTATGAAAAAACCTCCGGTTTATACGATTACCGAAACCAATCAAAATGAAATAAAAAGTAAGTCACAATTGCAATTAACGTTCTTTAACATTATGTTATTATAAACTCAGGGTGGAGTTTCCCTTTAATCTTTTTGCATTTTTTTTTACAATTTGTTTTTGAAGAAAAGACAAAAATAAATGCATGCAGCCTCGAAAATGAAGTGGTCATTGACACTAAACAGGTTGTAGCTTGAAGTACTCAGCTTAGGGAGGAACATATACACTGTAACTATCAAAACAAGAATACATGCAGCATGACCATGTGCATATAATTTACTTACAAAAAGTGTTTACACATAGACACGAGGGGAAAATTATGTGCTTCGCATACACATAAACAGACAAGACGTGCAACAAACAACCAACAAACAAACAATTGCGAACAAAGAAGCAGTGAAGTGCAAGATAATCTTCTCAAATACTTTAGTGAGATTGGTGCAGGTGACAACCACAATGACCCAGTCTTTGAAAACGCCACAAAAATCATACAGATATGATACTTTTTGCATACAAACCTTTGCTTTTCCCCTTTGTGTCAATTCCTGGGAGAGGATGGGCGGGGCAAATTGCATTGTTGTAAGGGGTTAGTGGCTGGGGTTGGGCAAAAGGATGTGCCAAAGAGCGGAGGAAAGTTTAAGGAAAGAAAGCATCAAAGCACCGAATGGGAGGAGGAAATATATTGTGTTGAGATTTGCGGATGTAGAGAGTTGATAGATTTTAGAGAGGGAAGGGAAAGGGAAGGGGAGGTAAACTACACTGCAAAGAGGGAGGGTTGAAATTTGGTGAATGAGTGGAATAAGACTTTTGATGGAAACTGGTATGGGGGAAATACGGAGGAGGAAGGGAGATAGAGGAAAAAGGCTTTATTCAAATAATTCAGTGTTGAAAGAAGAGAGGAACACATAATGTTGCAGTTAAAGGTAGTGTACATGATTGGTCATTGTTGCAATTTTCAGAAATGGGCGGATTTTGGGGTTAGTATTTTATAGGAAATATCGTTCCACTGACCTGTTCAAAGTTTTGTGTTGTTGGATGGGGAAAAAAACGAGAGAAAAACGGCGCTCGTTTTCAACTGTCGGGCGGATGATAGCCTTTAGTCAAGGCGCGCGTGGCTATGTGACGCGCCCCGAATGCCAGCATGTCCGGGGCGCGCCACTTGTCCGGGTAGCCACACGCACCTTGACTAAAGGCTACAGGGCAGTTTTCCAACGATTTCCAGCTGGAAATCGTTAGGAAAACGATATAAATTTCCACTTTTCTTGAAAACGACAGCACACCTGGTGCCATCATTTCACAGGATGATTGAGACTACTATTAACATTTCATAATAATTAAGTAAAAAAAAATTTGGAGGATTACCAATCGAGTACACTACCTTTAAAGATTGGAAACTAAAAACTGGGGGCTAATTCCACGAAACAAGAAATAAAGGAAAGAGGTGCAAGATATAAAGCGAAATTGTGGGTATTTAACAGGAGAAGGAATAATTTTCCAAAACAGCTCTTACCCATTAGTAGAGCTGTCATTCCTTACACCCATTCAAGGAACAGACAGAAAAACCAGGTATGCCCTTTTCACACGATGGCCAAAAAGCATGCAAGGTTCGAGTCATTTCTCAAACATGAAAGTTTTGCAAGTTAATCTTCATATGGAAAGACACCTTATAACTATCTCATGAGATTTCTCTGAATATACATTGTACCTACTTGAGGATTTTGGTGGATGCCCAAATGTACCACTATGAATCTTCCAGCAACCAAAGATTTAAAAATATTGTTTTAAGAAAAGGATTGCTGTTCTGCAACCATGTCTCATATAAAAAGTAAATGTATCTTCACTGCATGATAGACAAACAGAAAGATCACGCTGAGGTGCCACTGCTTAACAGTTAGTGGAAAAGTTGAGCTAACTCTAGCAGGAACAAATCTCCTAAGCTTCCAAGTTGTGCTTATGCCCGCATGTATATGGAAATTTCTACTGCTACGTCACTATTTTAAGCAAATTTTGCTTTTGAAGTCTGCAAGCTTTTTGCTGTGCTTTCCACTTTCCAGTTTCCAGTTCCAGGAAATTGATGAAAGTTCCCCCCAAAAAATCATGTGCTTTAAGAGCGGTACCATGACATTCGACACAGAGCTTTTTCTAACCATGCGTTAAAAGACTGACTGGAAGCTGCCGGCAAATTTTGAAATTGTGATTTTTCTCTCAAGGAATGCTAAAGATGTTTATAATGACAGGCTAGGATGAGTTTCTCAATGTATACTCTTAAAAATGTTTCCTCTTACTTCACGTAAAAAGGGCTTCTAGTGTATGTACTTGAGCTAATCCTTTTAGTGAAATGAACAGAGGGCCATGAACTCATTTGCTTAGCAGTGCTTGGATATTGTGCCCAGATCTTTTTTATAACCACGCGTAAACAAATGTTGCCTTATGGAAATTGAAGAAAAAAAGTTCTAATTTACTGTGTGAAATTGCAATGTTCTCTCAAGAAATGCTAGGCATGGTAAGTTAACCAACATACGTGTAAAATTGCTCATGGGAGACTTGTTTTTTGTTTTATTTTGCTTCATGTGAAAAGGGCTATTGATATGAACTTGTGCAGACATGAGGAGCAACCTCAGCAATGCAAGACATGCCACTACACTCTACACTGTACAACAGGGACAAGGGCGTGCAATCTACACGTACAAACAAGACTTACAGCCTTTTTAGCGAATCAAGTCCCTGGAAGGTGCCGGAGTATATCGAAGTCAAATTGTTATTGTTCAAAAACCTGTAAGTATGACAAACGGGTGAGAGAAGCAGAACGATCAGCTACGTCGGCGCATGCACGCATGCAGCACAGAGCACAGAGTCGTGAGAACTAAACATACGCTGACGAGCAGAGAAAGTAGGTGGGCTGGTGGATGGGCAAAAAAGCATGTGAAAGTCAATGGATACAAAAATATTTCAGCAAAGTGAATTGAACTCAAATTGAACTCAAATTTGTTTGACTCAAACAGATTTCTGATTATCAAATCATATGCACTGAACTCAGGACACCAACAAAAAAAAAGACATTACATTAGCATATTGTACATTGGGGTTGAAACTCAAAAACACTTTTTTTGATGTAGTAATTCAAAATAAACAATGTTTGCTTCTTTATAAGCACTGCAGCAAATAGAAAAAAGAAGAAGAAAAAAGAGATTTAATAAGAGGTTTGGTAAATACATTCTTTTGGTCAACACATGTACCATATTTAGGTCTGATCCGTTTATAATGATTACAGTGAGTATGATGGTGCTAAAAAATCACTTATGCCAGAAGAGTGTAGGTGCTTTTTTTACAATTCTAACTACGTGTATAGACTTTATGCGCAACAAATATTTTGTGCTAAACTTTTTTTAAAAACTTTTATGGCTGCCAATAAAGCTAGACATTTGATACTTCCTGCAAAATATAGCAAGGCCAAAAGTGAACGTGATTTGTTTTCCTCTGCCTACTGCTAGTTTTTCTATTGGCAGGTTGAACAGATTGCAAACAGGCTGAGTAGATAGCTTTTTTTTGTGCTTTATGCTTCATAACTTATGAATTGGCAGACATCACAAAATATGACCCTTTCCTAAACAAGATCAAATTGGTGAAAAAGGCTTCTTGTGTTTTGGATTCATTGCTTTACAGAGGACAAACGGACCAAGGCATTGTATATACCCGGTACTGTGGGAAGGATTGAGGGGCTTTAGAGTACTGCAGTGTGATGTCAGTTGGCATGACAACTTGTCCGGAACAAACTGCTGTCATTCAGTCCAGTTCAGTTCAGTTCAGTTTCAGTTCAGTTTCAGTTCATGGCTGCCGACTGCCAAGCATCGTGAATTTGAAATTATTCTGTTGTTAATAGATGATCATAAACATAATGACATGAAGATCTAGACATTGTATGCTGACATCATCACATCAGTAGCCTCTCGCATCCACAAAGGGCCCCGGTCCCCTACCCTCTCCTATCCCAATTTTTATTTAGGCATATATATTTTTTTCTGAGAGTATTCAGGATAATTTTACTATAGTTTGGAAATTTCTTAGAATTATGTAAAATTCAGGCCCCTAAAAAAAAACCTGGCTACCATCCAAATGGTTTTGCAGCTTCCTTTTAGCCTTTTTTATCAGGTTGGGTCATCAGTTTCTGTTCTGTCTGTCAACTCAAGCTATGAAATAAAACTAACGACAGTCCTACAGTATGCATAAGTGCGGTGCCATAGTTTTTAATGTCATTGTGGAAATAACAAATGGAAAGATGAACAGCACCCTTAAGAGCGCAGTGTGCACTAACTTACAGTCTTTCCAGCATGGGTAGATTACTAAACGTTCCGGGACTAAGTTCTTGGATTTCATTGGAGTATAGATACAGCTGCTCCAGATTGACCAAGCCCTCGAAGGCTTGGCTATCAATATCTGTTATTCTATTCTTGTATAGATAGCTGTGGAAGACAGAAAGAAAATGAACAAAATTAAACTCCTCCTTGTGCTTTGATTGTAGTTTACCGTAGATAGTTAATCCAACACATTAAGCCCCCAGCTTGATGTCTCGACCAATGGCAGCCGTGCACATCACATGTACACACATGTCAAACTTTTGTCAGACCATAGTCGCGGCTGTGAATGGTCAGTATATCACGGGGTGTGGCTTAATGGATCAGTCTACGGCATATACACTCCAGCTGTAGTGCACTGGAGGATACAATAGGTTATTAGAAAGGACTCCAAACACAGTCAGTTGGAGGCTTCAACAGCTGATAGCAGTCATTAGCAGGGGGCACAACCTTTTGTTATCAGAGGACTGCTAATGTTCTATCTGGATTATTTTGGAGAGCCTATCAGTCCCCCCCCACCCCCCTTGGAATAATTTGATTTTTATTTATTTTCATTTTAATTCTTTCTGGCAATGGAACCAAGGATTTCTAAAATGTGCATATCACACTGTAGCTCGGAAGCCTGAAGAAACCTGTAGGAAAAATGTTCAATTTTAGAGGTGCGAGTAAAACCCCAGAAGGATATTCTGGTGAAAACCCATGGAATCATGCAGGGACTGAAAACCCAATCCACATGTCGGTCCTGGTGGGATTCGAACCCGGGTAACAGCAGTGGAAGGTGAGGAAAGGGTGTCCGCCCGATAGTCCAAAGGTTCGATTGTCCGAAGGTTCTATATTCCGAACGTACCAATTCCCCACAAGAGTGGGTTCGTTAGTCCGAAAATGAAATAAGGTTTGTTAATCCGAACATTTGATGCAATAGTCCGAAGGTTCATTAGTCCGAAGGGCCGACAATCCGAAGGTTCATTTATCCGAAGGTTCGGTAGTCCGCATTTAGAATAAGGTTAATTAGTCCGAAGGTTCAAAAGTCCGAAACGAAAAGAAGGTTCAATAGTCCGAAGGTTCATTATTCCGAAAGCACACAAGGTTCGATAGTCCAAAGCGGCAATAAGGTCCGAAAGTCCGAATTGACAAAAAATAAGGTCCAATTGAACTTTATCGTCCATTCGGACTATCGAACCTGATTGTCAATTCGGACTATCGAACCTTATTGTCGATTCGGACTATCGCATCCTATAGTCTATTCGGACAATCGAACCTTCGGACTATTAAACCTTCAGACTAACGAACCTTCGGACTAATAACCCTTCAGACTATCGAACCTTCGGACAATCAGGCTGTCACTGAGGAAAGTACCACTAGGCCAACCTGACTCCACACTAATGTGGCAGCTATTGGAGGACCATGCAATAAAGATAAGCCATTTCCTTATGGACACTATTGAAGTGACTTGGAGGATCTAGTAAAACAGTTAACACACATGATAGCAAATTGATGACGATTGAAACTGTTACTTTCCCCTTAACTTAAAAAACAACAACACAGCAACAAAAAAGGAAAATGTTGCATTTGTCACGGCTCTTTCCGATGAATTTTGAGGAGACACCAAGCATCGACCTTTAAGATTGCAGTCTGCAGTTTAAAAATGGCAAGAATCTGCTAACACTGCAGCGAATCTTACAGATGAAAGAAATGCTGAAACAACTGCACCCGTATTGCGGCCAGTCTTGACACCTTTGGAGCTGCAAAGTGGGAAATGGTAACTTCCTCGAGGTACACAGGAAAAAGAGTTCACGAAATTAGAAGCGGCCAGCAAAGACGTAAAGAGGCAAGGAAGCCGCGAGTTTAAGGAGGAAACTTGCTATGTGGGGAAGAAAGGTTATTAGGTGATGACTCAGTCTGGTCTCTAAGGAGGGTTGAACTACCTCCTTAATGAGCTTCAGGCTAACCTGATGGCCATGAGGAAGCCTCGGGCTAGACTGAGACCTCATCAGAAAAAGAACTGAAATTCCCTTCCAAACTTTATGGCCAACATTATGTCACCTTCATGGTTTTAGGTAGAACTTGGAAACTGCACGTCTAAATTTGCTGTAAATTGAAAAATTGGGCATGACATGACCTGACCTGGGAATCATACATGTCAGCTCATGTAACCGCATTATGTCACACTTTGTGCAACTGTACGCTGGATGGAACAGTTAAACGCTCAGCGGCCGGTCCACTCGCCTCCTCAGTTTAATGCTTCCAAACGTCAAAGTGTTGTTTGGAATATTCTTACATACATGTAGTGCGTACCCCGAGGGCGTAAAACTTTCAACGATGATGACATGACCTGACCTGGGGACACTGCATGTGCCGTGGAGATGTCAAATCAGGTCAGGTCCACTATGTATACGTGTACAACATGCGTTTGGATGATAGAATGGTGAACGTTCTGCATCTGTTCTGCACGCACCCTCTCAAATTTCTAGGGAACTTCCACTAGACTAGTCGGAGTATATTGCTAAGACATTCACATACAAAGTGATAACAAGTGATCGGGAAATTGCAGGACTTGCACACTCTATACATAGTTTATTGAAGTAAATGTTTATCATTTGATTGGCCACAGAGCCACATACTTCCCCCTGACAGTGACTTTAGCCGCGTTCGCATTGGACTAACTATTGTAAAAAGTTACCGTGCGTAATTGTTAACATTCCACTGTGGTTATTCTTCCGTGTATCCGCACTTGGATTAATTATTACACTGCTTGCGAAAAGTCCTTTTTTGGCCACGTAAACTTTGCAGTGGTCAAAATGCACGTTTTACATTTACAGTGGCTGTCCGTTCTGGACTTTCAGCAACGTAAAACTGGCCATGTAACTCTTCAGTCTGCTGCACGGTTGGCCCTGTAAAAGTTCCCGCTGCGGAGGGATAAACGGACAACCGACGATCGACACTTGACAATTTGGACAGTTTATCGGCTGTCCGCACTGGACTAAATTTGGTCACGTTGACAGCAGTCTCCGTACGTTTTACCAAAAAAGTCCAATGCGGACACGGCTTTTGCACATCTACCCTGGCCACTTTGCAAGCTTTCTGCTACTCACATGTATGCGCTACAGGAAGCAAAAACTTACAGATACTTGAGGTGATGCAGACCATCGAATGCTCCCCTGGGTATCCTCCTGATGTTGTTGTGGTTCAGGAGAAGGGTGTTGAGTGCTGTCAGGCTGGAGAAGGCGCCGGGAGGAATCTCCCCAATTTGATTGAACCGTAAATCTCTGCAGAACACCAGAAAGAAAAGAGGAAAGACATTTTTCAAACGTTGAAGTTTAGAGTGACTACGCACTATTCTGATTATTGTTCTAAGCTTCAAAATATTGTATGACTGTAGTCATGCTAAAAAGTAAGCGAATCCAGGATTTTAAGTGGTCAGTCAGTGCGATTGCTCTTAAAAATGTTGGATTCAACTCCCAGAAATTTGATTGAACCACAAATCTGAACGTCTGTTCGTAACCCTGAAAATAGTGTCATTTACCCCTTGCGTATGGATGACGCCATTGGCCGCCATTTGTGCAGTTTTAATCCATTGTTGGATTATTGTTTATGTCATGCTTGACTGCACAAACACATTGTAGCGGTTCAATTTGGCTGCCAGAACCGCTGCAACACCCCGACGTCTCCCATAAAATACCGTGCCCAAGGGGTTAAAGTGCCCTCATTTGTTCAAAAATATGGCCTGCTCATGAGTTTTGCTTTGTTGTCGTTCATTTATTTTTTTAATTGTTTTTTACTCATCAAAGCAATATTGTTGAACAAAAATTGTTTTAATTATGAGCATACAAATTTATTAAAGCAATTGGAAGTAAAACAAAATAGTATATACATGTTCGTATAGGTGAAAGGACACAAAGAATCAATTCAGGCTTTGTTGCCATAACACCTGCTGATCATTTTCAACATTGTAGGCCAAGTACAATCAACAGAATCTTGACAAACAGTTCCACCAAATTATGCGTAAAAGCTAAACGGTCAAGGGACTGAATAGATGCAAAGTTGCCGAGCATGCAATACACAGAAGGCAGCTGAAGGGCTGAGACCTGATGACATTTCTCAGATGTTTGTTTTCTTCAGACCCAGGTAGGGAGGGCATCCCATGTGTAAGGGCACTGCTTCCTCAACATTCAGGAATAGGGGAAGGCTTGGAGTCGGGGGAAAACATGGACCCCAGATGATTAGGCAAACTGCGTCAAGGGGAGTGAAAGTGCACAGTCCGCAAACATTTGACTACTGTGCCAGACTTTTGGCAGGCTGAATTATTTTGTTTATGATCTTCAAAGGGCACAATACAACAGACCAGCGAGTATGTTTGTTGGAATGGAAGTGCAGTGCAAACGATTGGAGTACATGTATTATGCATATTGCTTCACATGTTGTTCACAGAGCCCTATGGACCTAGAAGTTAACTCTACTTACGAAGAGTATAATGAAAATGATCCCCTACATGAACCTCACCATTCATTAGTTTGGTAGATGGTACCCAGTTTAACCTCCACAATACAGAATACACTAGAACAAGCAGCCCAAACCAGTGGCGTAGCTAAGGGGGGGGGGGGGGGGGGGGGGGGGCTTGGGGGTGCACGCCCCCCCCCCCCCCCCCCCCCCCCCCCACATAAAAAATTGTTGCCCCCCCAGTCTCCCCCACTGAAAATTTCGCAAACGCAGACAATTATAGTATTATGAAGAAAAAACACTGAGGGCCCCCCCCCCCCCCCACTGTAACAACCAGCCCCCCCCCCCCCCCCACTGTAACAACCAGCCCCCACTCGCCCCCCTATGGAGACAGCCCTGGCTACGCTGCTGGCCCAAACACACGGGGCCAATTTCATGAAGCTGCTCAGCCCCAAAAATTGCTCAGCACAAAAGAGTCTTGCCGAGCAGAAACGAGTTACGTACCAGCCCAAACCCAATGTAATTTTCATGCCAAGCAAGCAAAGCAACACACGAACACCAATCAAAAAACAAATTCATGATCAGCAAATTTTGTGTGTTTAGCAGCTCCATGTTAGCCCCAGAATATTCCTGTTCCCTGTCGAATGTTCCTTTTGGAACAATGTTTGTATTCCCACTGTTTTTCCAACAGGAACAGGCCATTCCCAAATAAGCTATAAGTACAGACCAACATTCACAGCTGGGATTATCTGGTACAAGCTGATCCTAGTGGGAAAAGTGCATATTCCTGATTACAACCGGCAATGTTTCTTGTGGAGCATTTCCAAATTTGTGAGATACTCCCTACGAAATGTTCAACTTGGCTCTCAATTTTAGACAATCAGACTTCAGGGAAGGAATGCCACTTAACACAGCAACCAATGACTGGATAAGTGAGCTTAGCAGTAGATTCACAGTTTGTAGAATTTCACTAGTTGCTAAGAGCAGTGGCATTTCTTCTTTGCATGTCAGATTGGGTCGAAATCCCAAGCAAGCTGGTACCCTACACCTGTACATCTGACCACAAGAGGTTAACACAATCACATCAGAAAGTTGACGTGATAAAGAGGGACACGATTTGCAAAGAGAGGGACAAGCAACAGGTTTTTCAAAGTTAGGTCCATTTCTAATTTCTGGACCAAAGTTCAATAAATGACTAGCCTACTTCAAACTAGCACTGAGCCTTCACCAAGATTGGTACTTAACTGGAAAGCAGTTGTACAACATGGTTCCCACTTGGGAGGGGTGCACCAGGGGGTACTTCAAGGAGAATATACAAGAAGCTCATTTTTGTGTGTGCAACTTTAACCTCAAGGGGGGAGGGGAACAGGCCTCAGCTGGGGGCAATCGCCCCAATTCCCCCAACCCACCCACTTCCGGAAAGATGTGATAGCTGCAACATCTGGTTCCAAAAGGTCTTGCAAGACAAGATTCCACAGCACTTGTAGTCCAGCGAACCATTCGACCTCAGCGTGCCCCCACCAGGTCAATGACATACATTAACTCCATTTCTAACAAGCTCACCCCCAGGCCCCAATTATTCTAACAGAGGTACTCCATCACATCTAGTCTTGGTTCCAAGACGTTACTGTCTGATACTTGTCATCAACAGAGGGCGCAATTTACAGGCTGTCACCGGTGGGCGAGCGCGCGATCAATCACGGAGTTACAGTAACGTCTTGGATATTTCTACTTTTGAGGGCGGGACCCGACTATGGAAATCGTGGCTAAACATGCATCATTCATATCACGTGACTGGTCTGACCTCCGTGGTTAAGTTTGACCGATTGACCCAATTATGCAAAATGCGCCTGCGGTCGACAGGACGTGTAATATAATACCGTTTGAAAAAAACGTGGATGCACTGTATACTACTGTGTACAAAAGCCACTTGTACATATATCTGTTTCCTTCCTCCATGATACAATGTACATGTATGTACAATCATGGAGGTTGTGTTTTCTTCCTCCATGGTACAATGTACATATCCAATGAACACTGTGGATACATGTATAGTGTACGTATGTATAGGTACTTGAACTTCAAGTTTGAATAACTTGGAGTTTCTGATCTTTCTTGCTACGTCCCAGAATGAGATAATGACAATTTACCTGCAGGTGTGCACTTTAATCTGGGATGTTAATTAGCCAATGTGAATGAATAAATGCAGAATAGTCAAATTTTTAAATTATTTTTTATCAAAGATTGATTTTTGCCAGTCTTGTTTAATTACATGTACAAACATGTGGTGCCGTTTTTTGCAGCCAGCCATGGCCAGGCCCAGTATTGTATTTGATATTTCAGTCCAGTTAGTTGCATGCACAATATATTTAAAGGACGTCTTTGGTCAACTTTTGACTGAAAAACGTTTTTACTCACTTTGTCTTCAAGGTGGAGCTTAAATTCATCATTGTCTTAATTATTTATATTCCTCCCAATATAATAATTCCTCCACTAAATACATTACATTCCTGCATGTGTATAGTAATCCATGTATACCAATATTTAAAAAAAGTGAACATGAAGAAGAGAAGTCTGAAATAGCAAGCCCAGCAAACCACTTAAATGCAGTGGATTTAAAATCAAAGTAAATGGTTAACTTCACTCAATTATTCTAATTCTTGAGGTAAACATAATTTTTCACTGGATAAAATGTATTTCTGTAAAGATTTAAACCATTATTGTAAAGTTACATTTATGTTAACATATACTTTACCATTGAAGGTTAGAACTGCCACAGAGTTCATCAAAAATATGAAACACACCATTTGTTACATCTCTTTTTTCATGTATTTTCAATTTCCATCCTGAAAAATTAAATTGGCAGATGTACCGGTCATTTACTACTCAGTGTAAAATAACCGACATTACATGTACATGTACATGTGGCATTAAAAAAAATGTATAATACATTTACTTCTACAAACTGGCTGGGACGTCCTCCATTCTGAAGTCTTTTTAAGTTTATCACCTCACATGTTTATACACCAGTGTTCTAGCTCGTACAGTGTACATGCACAATATAAATGTACATGTCATCGGGTAATACCTTCTCATAAATTTTTACCTTCACTCAAGCGCGCCTCCATGATTTGACTATGACGTGTGGAGACCGGGAAAAAGGGGGGGGGGGGGGGGGGGTTATCATGAAATTTCCAAAACCAACCAACTGAAAATTTCAAAGGGGGGGGGGGGGAATGGACACTACGCTGTTTATTACACATGTATTAATTATGGTCCATACACAAACCCAAATTTAACCCTCTTTCCGACAATTCTACTGTAATTTCCATGTGAAATTTATAATACCTCCTGGTCTATTTCTATTTTTTTCTTCTGTCTGGTTTTATTGTCTAGGGGTGATCTTGTCATAAAGTGTGTGTGGGTGGAGATATATTCCCCATCCCCACAACCCCGAAATCTATGTTTTTGCCTTCACTTTATCAACACTTCTTCTTGTCGAAAATGTTTTGGGGATTATATTTAACTATAAAAGTTGGGCTATTATGTACGCCGTATGTATCACCATTTGTTAATCCTTTCTGATATGTTTTCCTTTGTATAAAAATTGTTGTTTAAACAAAAATTTGAAAATGATCAATTATGACTGTAATGAAATCAATTGTGATGTAGTTCTTTTAACCAATATATGTACACCGACTACTGCATGTATTTTTTCTATTACATGTGGAATAGTAAGCACGTAAACACACTGGCTGTCATCGAAGGTTATAGTTCTAAATTTACATTCGGAAGTATTAAAATATACCTCACATGTTCACTCATCATCCGCACAAATATTTCGTATAGGCTAGGCCTACACTTTATTTAATGTCTAAATAAACTTCGGCTGCACTACAGAAATCAGCTGCATGCACTATACAGCATGGAGGAATGGAGACACTTCGCGGATTTTAACGACACGTACGTCGTGCATATACTACTATACTACACGTCAACTTAAAAAATATTTCCCACAGACATGACAGACTGGGTCACGCGGATCGCGTATCGCGCAATCCTTCATCCAAAACAATACAACGGTCGACGCGGGCCCGGCCCGGGCGCGGTGAATTTAAATTTCCAGACAACACAACACACATACACAAAAAATCGCACCCAGAGGGTGATGACCGCACCGCGTCCTATTTAATCGTGCATGCTAGCCAAGTTATGAATAATTCATTTGTCAAGGTCAAACTCAATCGCTGATTGGCTCCCCCGGAAAGTCGGGGGAGAATGTCGAAAAAGTAAAGAAAAAGTTAAGACCCGCGAACAGAAATATCCAAGACCTTCGTGGAAGTGAAGAACCGAGCAAAGAACAGTAGAATCGATTCTTGTCAGAGCGCGTAATATATGAAACATTATCGAATACAATCAGAATCGATTTACTGAGAAACAGCGCCCTCGTTCGGAAGGAAAAAAAGGAACACGAAGGTCTTGGAACCAAGACTACATCACATCTAGCATAGCACTCCAACCGTAAACCCCTTAATGCAAAGAATGATCTGCAATCTAATTAAAATCGGCCACCAAATAATGGGGCAGCCGCCCTGACTCTGAACTACATACTCCAGAATCTGAATGGCCGATAATTTATCAGTCTGCAAATGAGGTCTGACAGCACCCAGGTCTACAACTTGTTTTGATGCCACTCTAGGGAGGTATTTTTTAAGCCAGGTTCCTCTAACCTGATGCACTTGAGCCTCCAGCCAGGGAGCTGTAAAAAAACATCTGAAAAAACCTTCTTGCCTGACAGATTGCATTTGTCCCAATTGTTAGAATTTTACTGGCCTTCCCCTGATGGTGATGAGGAATTGTGTTTAGGAGAAACCCAGTTATTCAAGTACAAAACCCACTCATGTTTATAATGCTAAGCAAGTGGACCCTGACATTGACAAGAAACAGAAGCTGAGTGACAAAGGACTACTACAGCTGGAGTAAGTAAACTACAAACATGTACGGGATTAAATTTGGAGAAATGTGCGAATAGTCCATAAACATGTAGTTAGATTTAAAATACTAACTTCAGTTTCTTTTTTATTAAATGCAAAATGCAAAATGCAAAATGCATATGTCTTAAAGGGTCACTGAAATAGAAAACAATGTTGGTCTTAATAAATGTGTTTGTTACTAAAAAACAACACTGTTGCTGTTTTTTTCTCTTAATTCTGATTTGTTTGGCCCATTTACGCTATTTTTCTACCACTTTTCGAAGAAGTTGTACATAACCCAAAGACGAGGGATTGTGGAAAATTTGGGACTAGAAAAGTCCAACTGAATAAAGCAAACTGGATCTGGCCGTCGCCATGCATATGTACATGTAGTCCAAACTGGCCTACAATGCATACATTTTGGCAAGTGGATATTTCCGATTTTTCGAAGCTGTGAGCATCGAAAGCGTAAACAAATTAAAGGCATATTTTGACACGTAAAATGCAGAATGTCGGCCAGGTATGTCGTTGCAGGCTTCAGTAATATACTCAAAGAAGTTGTACATTTCCCAAAGACGAGTGATTGTGGAAAATTTTGGCCTAAAAAATCCGGTTGAACAGAGCAAACTGTCGGGCCGCGTCGGCCATGCTTGTACATGTACGTAGTCCAAACTGGTTTGTATTACAATAAAAATTCAAGAGTTCAATGAAATATTTATTGATTACAACTCTAAACGATGTATTCTTCCATGACTGAGTTTTGTTTTCTATTTCGGTGACCCTTTAAAGATTTCCCATACTCTTTTGGAGTTTCAGCCCCCCAAAACATTTGTTTCTATTTTCATTTTTCCAGCAATACAAAGGTTATTCACTTTTGAATGAGACATCAAATGAAAAAATGAAATAATTAAATTTACTTTACAAAAATCTAATTATTTGTGGCCGGACCATAATTCAGCTCCAGCAGGGTGAATCATTTTGTGGATTAGACGCACCAAAAAACAGCCAAGAATAAACGTTTTTTGGAGGGAATGGATGCCCCAAATAGAAGAAAAAAACCCAGTATTTTTCATTGAAATAAAACTAACAATTTGAACAAGCATGAATTCATGCAGGAGCCGCGTCATCCACCTATGAGTCAGTAAAGCATAGTAAATGTTGTAGCGCCCTCTTCTGTTGAGCCATGTAGCAAAAACGAATTTGGCAGAAGAAGAAGAAGAAAAAGAAATAAGACGCTAAGCGCTTATAGAGCCCCGTCTGTGATGCGACGCGGCTAAAAATCTGTTAGAAGAAAGAAACCAATTTGTTGAAGAGCATAGACAGCCTCTAAAGTATTCTGAAAAATACAATGTTCTTTGTTGCCTCACTAAATGGTACATACAACTCACTCACTCACTCACTCTTTGCTCTACATAATGTCATCTGCATCTCATCAGCATGTGGCTATATTCCAAAGCTTTTATCTTGCGCTCCAAAACTTCAAAATTATATCAAGTGAATAAGAACTAAAATCCCAAGTTGCAGTTCACAATGTCAATTGTCATGTGGTCTGTACTGGTAAATCATGCTATTTGTAAAATCAAGCATTTTGTTGTCTGGCCAAACAGTAATTAAGCCCTCAAACCACAAGGTGTCAATGAAGGTCAAGTTCTTCAGGCGAAGTTTTGCTACAGTGCAAGGACTTGATAAGTTCCAGATATAACACTGCTGGCTGTACATTGTATGTAATCCATTGGCCAGGGGGATACTAAAATGTGGCTGGTTATGAAAAGAGCATCACTATATCCAAAATACCATACAAAGTCAATCTGTTAAACTTCAAATTTAAAGAGGAAGTTCGGTGGTGAGAGAAGTCTGCGTCATTTTGCATTTTGATGTAGATTGCGTATTGTAAAATCAAACATCAAATTATTTCTGCCATGAAATACTTTTGAGAACTATTTTTATCAAGTCCCCTCTAGCCCGCTTGTGCCATTTGTCTAAAAGTTGTCGCTGCGGGCAGCAAACAATTTGACGTCATAGGACGAACTCCCTTTTTGTGTCTAGCACTAGGCACAAAAGGGGAGTTCGTCCTATGACGTCGATTTGTTTGCTGCCTGCAGCGACGACTTTTAGACAAATGGCACCAGCGGGCTGTGCTGCGCTAGAGGGACCTGATAAAAATAGTTCTCAAAAGTCACTTGTTTGGTATTTCATGGCAGAAATAATTTGATTTCTTATTTTACAATACGCAATCTACATAAAAATAAAAAATGACGCAGACCTCTCTCAGCAATTAACAACATCTTTAACTATTTATTTCAAATAACAAAGTGCACAAACTATTGATAAGATGAAATTTTGTGTGTGCACAAACCTGTATACAAACAAGGTGTTCCACGGATCACATTTGTCGCCTTTTTTTGGCCACTACATCTAAGTTTCAAATTTTTAAATGACACAAATTTTACAGTTTCAACCTATTTTATAACTCGACCTCAAATAACCTTTGACCACAGTAAGTGACCTTTCACATCGCCATCATATGATGGTTAACATAATGCACCTATGACCCAAGTTTGATTGCAATTGGAATTTTTAAATGAGACAAATTTTACAGTTTTAACCTATTTTATAACTTGACCTTATATGACCTTTGACCTCAGTAAGTGACCTTTCACATCACCATCATATGAAGGTTAACATAATGCACCTATGACCCAAGTTTGATTGCAATTGGACTTGAACTTTTCAAATGAGACCCAATTTACCCAAAAACTTAACCTAAAACTTTAACATACACATGTGTACATGTACACTATGTACATGTACGGGGATACGTACATGTACATGTACAATGTACATACAGAATTCAGGACTGGTACAATGTACATTAAGTGTCCCCCCTAAAACATTTGTTTAGGCGACACAAAAAACTACATTTCTGAAATGGCAAGAATTCGAAATAAACAATGGCCATATTGAAAGCGGAATTTCTAATAATATAAACTGCGGTTGCTATTTGTCAGGAACTTTCAATTTTCCAATTTGGCTTCTCGCTGGTTCACACGGCGGGGGCCACCCTCAATTTGGTCTCGTTCCTATCGCAAACTCCCCAAATGTCATGTTGTACATATATATTCTACATGAATGTAGCATTAGGCCACAGATTGGCCAAGGTTAAACCTCACTTGCCTGCACGCATACCGGAACAATGCACCCCCTCTGTGAGGTCACAGGGTCAAGTGCATATAGCACATGTCAGTGTGATTTCATTGTTCCAGCAACTCTACGATCCATTCATGAATTACGAACTGATTTTACAGCCTCCAGTCTGGGCTATACAACCCACTGTCTGTCACAGACTTCCATTATATTAGTGATTTTGTAGTGTTACTTGTAAATCAATGTGAAGATCGAATTTACATCCGGGGATGCTGTAAATCAGAAGAGATTTGTTGCAACTTCCCGACATCGACAAAGGCACCATGTTAAGCTCAGTCCTTTCCACACACTTTACAAAATTCTTTCCCCATGGCTTTCGAAAAGCACTTTGTATGATCATGGAGGTATTTTAATACCTCCATGGTATGATATAGTATACAAATAATGAATGTTTATGAGTGCGATGGTAAGAATAATTTCATGAGGTGACAGATCGAATGTTCCATTCCATTCCAGGAGGCGAAGCCGAGTGGAATGGGGCATTCCATTTGTCACCGAATGAAATTATTCTTACCATTGCACGAATGTGAAACATTCGTTATTTGTTTTATACAACACCTGAATAAATCCTCGTCGAATTGCATGCATGGATTTCTTTGTGTACAACATGCCATTTTCCCTTCCCAGTCCCGCATACCGCGACAACAAGTTGTCAGTTAAAGCTTCAATTGTTGTTCCTGCGTGTCTTGCAAATCGTTTGACTGCATATTTGATTTGTCTCTATGTGTTAGCAGCGTCAGCATTGCCTACGAGTTCCAATATCTAGTTGTTTGTTAGGAGAACAAACTGCGGTTCGGGAACATCATCCGCCATTTTGTGTGAATGACAGCTGTGTTGTCGCACCACTTATAGTGACCGTGAAATTAGGGAAGTTACATCACATGCATACCGTTTGATGGAACTTCGCATTGACCATCCACCAATCAGATGACGGGGATTTATTCAGGCGTTGTATAATACTAAACACCACATTGGAATGGGCAAAAATCCCAGATGCAACTTCCGTCTTCATATTGATTGCGGGATGCCTGCTGCTATTGGATTCAAATTGGCCAGCGGACTTGGCAAGCTCGGTGGTCAAGTGGTTAAGACACCTGCACTAGAAAGCTGGAGGTTGTGGGTTCGAGTCTCGCCCGAGTAAGTCTGTGAATTTTTCCCATAGGCTCTCAGAAACCACTGAGAATACAGTGCTTACCACCATGTCAAGAATAGCAAACATCTCTTCTAATTCACTCATAAATCACTTCATAGGAATCGCATACACTGTACCGAATTCAACCTCTATATCAACACATAACTGAATCTGATGAAAATCTTAAACTTGGGATTTTGGGGAAACCTGAAATGTGGTACCCAATTCACCACAACATCACTCCTTTAGTTTACTTCTCTAGGAACGGTCAGTTCTAGTGAACCTAGACATAAACATAAACTTGCTGTGGTGATAAGACAGGCTCACATCCCCAGGTAACCAAATTCCCCTGACCCACTTTACTAATTTACTTCTATACAGAAGCATAAATGACATGACCCAACCCAGCAAGATGAGCTGGAAGTTTGCAGAGCTACTTTTGAGCAGTGGCATAGTCAGCTGCTTGGGGGGGGGGGGGGGGGGGGGCAAAAGGGGAGGTGTATGACTATTTTTAAACAACTCAAAAATTGAAACTTATTAACTTGGTTACTTATTGTGAGTCGATTTTTGTGTAATTTGTCTCATTGGAAATCTCATACATTATCCAATGCTAACATTGATTAGCAATTCAAATTTAAAATTGAATTTTCGGGGTGCCATGCTCCAAAAGTAGACAGTGTATTTGTACAAACAGTGCTGTATACAATGTACATGTATATTGTAAACCTAATGTAATTTCCAACATGAAAACTTGTACTCATATGAAAATAACAGATGTGCAACAACCCCAATCCTGACATCTTTCAGCAACTGATTACACATACACGTACATGTATGTATGTATGTATGTATGTATGTATATCACCAGGTAGGCCTACATGTATGTACTCTAGCCTTACACCAAGCATGAAACTTTATTACTGCATGGGCTACACTGACAAAAATGACATTAAATCATTAAACCCTATTACAAAATGTTATCAACCGATGCAATCAATTTCTTCCCCAAAAGCTTCACAACAATCATGACATGGCTTTTTTTTACAAACACGCATCCTTATGTCACATCTGTTGCAAGTTTACTTCAAGGTGAGGGCTAAGTGTCTTCCTAACATGTACATCCGCTCTGTGACAGACCAGGCAGGGAAAGAACATGTGTACTGACAATGTTTCACAAAGTACATGTAGGCCATTGGCTGAGCTCACTGCCTGCTTCAGTTCGAAGAAGAGTTTTCAAGACAAGTAGGAATCTTTTACTCCCAGGTACTGGTAGGTTTGGGTGACTCTGTTCAGGAGTAGACTCTACCCAACTGAAACATTGGAATCGGAATCCTGATTCTATTTTAGCTTTGTATTTTTTTTTTGGGGGGGGGGGGGAGTCGACCCTTTCAAGTAGTCAGTTTCTGTTTCCTTGGAGTAGATTTGGAGTAGATGCCAGGCACCGCCCAATGATTCTGAAACTCGCCAACTCCAAAAAAGGATTTAGAGATCGCCGATTCTCTGAAAAGACCACACGCGGCATTTCACAGAGCCAGCCGTTTCGTCCCCGAAATCAGTCATGACGTCACACGGATTCACAGGATTCAAATGGAATCACAATTCTGGCTCAGAATCAGAATCGACTCCAAAAAATTGGAGTCGCCCCAGCCTACTCCCAGACAGCAGTTTCCCATCACCAATCAAATGTTTGGTACAGGGGTGAACTCACATAATGTGACCCTTAACCTTAACCAGTCACATGACTAGTGCCTTTTGCAGCGTAATGTGGCCAAAAATGTCAAGTTCTAAACAATTTGTGGTTGTAACTAAATGTGGGGTGAGCATGTATTTATTTCAACTCAGCTAACTTCATGTACACTGCAAATACATGTACATGTACTATGAATTGTCATGTCATTTCCATTATTTTTTACTCAAACGCAACAAAACGTGATTGAAGTTGTTTAAATGTCAGTTTCTTGATTTTGAACTTAATATATTGGGAGGTGCTTTTCAACCTTACATAAATAAATGCTGCTCTTCAACATTACACAATGACATGAATCTATGACAGGAATTGTAATCATTTCAAAGTTGAGGAAATTTTTTTCTGATCAAAAAGGGTTTTAATCAAAGTTTGCCTTTGGAATGGATTTGTTTACAGCACATAGTCATTGGTTGGTTAATCCTCATTTTCAGAGAACAGATCCCATTCGTTCAATGAGTATAGACAAAAAAACAGTTTATTGCAACTACAACAGTAAATATTACCTACACTGTAGTGCAGAATATCTGATTTAGTTTCACAATATAATTTGACCATAAATAGCCATTTCTACGAATGAAACTTGCTATTCATGTCAGGCCTATTAGGTAATAATTGACTTTACAAGCAGAATGTGCAGGAAAACTGAAACCAATTATATCATAAAAACTAATTATGAGTCTGCTCACGAGGTGGGCTAACCCACCAATCTCGGGGTTAACGACGACCTTGAGACGATTCTCCAGGTTACAATCAGGAGTGTGAATGCTCGCCGGGTTTTCTTCAACCCGGGTAGGTGGGAGTGCTTCGTCTTGTTTTATCGGCCAGCTATATGTACCGGTAATTTTCATATAGATTTGAAAACATCCACCCCCACCCCAGCCCAACTTTCATGATACTCATACAATTTGTCTGCATGAGGAAACATTTCAGGCGGATACCATTTTGTTTGGGGGGGGGGGGGGGGGTGGGGTGTCACTTTTGAGGGCTATTTCTTATGAGATTCTAGATTCCCCTCTCCCCAACTTTTGGACATGATTTATAGCTCTATTCAATGCTGACATCATGGGAAGAAAAGTAATTAATATTTATTTTGTTAGTATAATTAATCTTAATTGCAAGTCTCAAAGTGAAAATTACATTATGGATCAGGGTTTTGGGAGGGCAGAGGTCAAGCAATGCACATTCTCTGGGTTACCATTCACATAGTGTGAATGCGGTTACAAGTTACCCGGGTATGCGTTAAAGTGGATAAGCTGAATTGCGGGTTTAATTTTGTAGTGTAAAACCGTTTCTTGATCCCATTATAGGTTCTTGGCATTCCCACCAAATTTCTATTTTTAGGTACTAAAACTATAAGAGTCAGACCCAATTCTAGTCTACGGTGGAAATGCTGCCTTGATAAATGATACAATGTACATGTAAATGTATGTTACACTTTTACCCTGAAGGCTGTTCACAAAACTTAATGCAGGGCATGAAGGGAGTTCCCTCTTAAAATTCACAGGTGGAACAACGGAAATTTTACATTTTCCTCAGCTGCTGCAGCGACAAGAAGGAGATTACCGTTTACTGCCTCCAGAGGGAAAGTGAACTTACTTGAAAGTAGAGTAGTAGACCCCCCAAATCTAGGTTCTAATTGTTCCCCTGGGCAGTGCTCAGCTGAAAATCAAGGGTCCGGATTTGAGTGAAAAATGATGCGGATGTTTGGCGAAGCCTTGAGGAGTTTCAGGGTCATCAGTAGTTTTATCGAACACAGGGGAAGAGGAGAGCACGTCTCCTTTTCCCCTTCCTCAAACTTCCATGGACCCCCACCCCCCAATCTGCCCGTGCCTTCCAAGCAATTAGTCATAGGCAGAGTTGTATTTGAGTCCCTGCAAGTTCTTTCACAAGTCCCTGCAAGTCCCTGCAAGTCCCTGCAAGTCCCTGCAAGTCCCTGCAAGTCCCTGCAAGTCCCTGCAAGTCCCTGCAAGTCCCTGCAAGTCCCTGCAAGTCCATCACAAGCCCTCCAGTCCTAATCCCAATCACAAGCTATTCAAATGAGCTGCGACAAAGGCATTCCTTTGTCATTGTTCATCCAGTTACTTGTGACCGGCTTTATGAAAGCACTTCTGACTGGGCTTGTGAAAGGACTTGGGAAAGGACTTGCAGGGACTCGAATACAACTCTGGTCATAGGAAAATTCACTTGGAAGGCACCGATGAAAAAACTGAGAGGACTTGTGCAGGAAATCAAGGAGGCTGAACAAAGCAGAAAAATGCCAAAAGAACATAACAACAGTGCTTATAGCACTTTTATACAAATTATGTCTCAAAAGCACTCAACAATTATGACCCCTTGTCACCAGACCATGAGATCAGTTATGCAGTACATTTAGTTCAGTGCAGACCAGCGCAAGCTAGTTCTCTACCCTCACAGATACCCATTAAATACACCTGAAACATTTGTACATGTAGTAAAGTGTCTTGCCAAAGAACACAACCAACCACCACAATCCACACGTGGGGTTTGAACACACATACATGTACCACTGCACATGAGCCAGACACCATAACCATAACTCTTGTCATAGGAGGTGGAATGGGGGGGGGGGGGGGGGGGGGGAGGGGAGGGGCCATTTCCCCCCCCCCCTCCTCCCACTTTTGGCAGTTCTGCACAAGAAAAACATACAAAAGGGCAACAGCCAGCCGGCACCGGTGCTGCTTTGCCCCCCCCCCCCCCTTTAAAAAGTGTTAAAGTGTTCCACCGCAAAGAACAAATTGGTAAAACTAATTTGAGAATGGATGAAGAAAATAGAACTGCATGAACTCAGTCTTTTCCTAGCGTGGGAGCTACATGTTTGTACATGTACGACACATGCAAAAGGTGATACAATGCTCCCCACAGATTGTGTTTAACCCTAACCCCCTTCAATGTGTGTTCATATGGCCCTGATAAATCCAACAATTTCCAAAATAAACAAACTGAAATGAGAAGCCTGCTAAATCCAACAAAATCCAACAGCAAATTTGGTTGGATTCTGCAGTGTACCACCTACACACCAGCCTTGGCATTTGCCATTTTGCAGCTACATGTACATGTGCCCTGCTGAATCCAACAAAATATAACAGGATATTTGTTTGTATAAGACCTGCCAAATCCAACAAAATCCAACTGAAATTTGACTACAAGTCTGCCTCCACCTTGCCAAATGCGACAAAATCCAACAGGAATATTTTGCTTCCACCCTACTAAATACGACGAAATCCAATGGAGACATCTGTAGACACCAGGTCATTTTAACCTAGTGACTCAATTCTATGAGCTACCAGTATTTTCCATCCCCCATGCTATCACTATCATGTGTCTGGGTGGATTGAGATTCTGGCTTTCTGGCACACTTTGGGTCAAGGCCAAGGCAGGTAGACAGTTCCCCTTCCCCCTGAAGTGAGTCAGCACACTGGGACAGGGTAATCATGACTAGTGAAACATTCAACATACAAGATAACGAGTCTGGTTTTGTCTTTAGTTTGAGATTAGGCCAAACATTTTTATTTTTTTTGCTGCCGGTTGCCCTAGCTACATGTAGCCTATTTTAACGGCCCCCGACCCTAATTTTTTTGGGGGGGGGGGGGGGGGGGGGGGACAGTAAAAACAGAAAAGAAAAACATAAATCCTGTAAATAGTACATTAAACTTTGACAACACGTAGACACCTACATATGATCAGCACAAAAAGGTGGCCCCCCCCAAAAAAAAAAAAAAATCCCCCTACCTACATGTACCTACCCTATTTTCAAATGCCATGTAATCGGAAGCAGAACTGTTCTTTTTTACCTTACCCTTCCTTGAAAACTCTCCTATTATATTCCTCTGTACTGCAAAACGTGCAAACTAAATGTATAATGTATAATCTCAGTGGAAAAGAAAAATCACCTCAAACAATACGAGGTGCGATCAAAAAGTTCCGAGACTGCGCCTATAACAAGCAAAAACCGTACGTAATTTAAATCTGGCCGCCATCCCCTTCAAAAGTAGTCCCCTTGTGCAGTGATACACCGCTCCCAGTGCTCCTGCCATGCTTGGAACGCTCCCTGAAAATCCCGTTCTGTAAGCGCGTCAAGCACCATCTGCGATTCGCGCTGGATCTCCTCCAGTGTGTCAAAACAGCGACCCTTCAGTTTGAACTTCATTTTGGGGAACAGAAAGAAGTCGCAAGGAGCCAAATCCGGCAAGTGGGGGGGGGGGGGGGGGTGGGACTTGGAAGCGACGATTGTGTTGTTGCAGGCGAGAAACTCGCGTGTGTTTTCAACGCGCTGTGAGCGGGCGCGTTTCCATGTTGGAGCACCCAATTGCCAGCGCGCCACAGTTCAGGCCGTTTGCGGCGAATGTTCTCCCCCAGACGCCTCAGAACGGTGCAGCAGAACTCAGCGTTGACAGTCTGACCCTGGGTGAGGAATTCACTGTGCACAACCCCGCGAATGTCAAAGAAAACGATGAGCATGCTCTTGGTTGCGCTCTTGACCTGACGCGCCTTCTTCAGTCTTGGAGACTGCGGGCTCTTTCACTGCGAAGACTGCTGTTTGGTCTCTGGGTCGCAGCCGTAGACCCAACTTTCGTCACCGCTGATGATCCTTGACATGAAGTCTGCGTCATCCTGGGCCTGTTGATGGAGATCCTCGCAGACTTGGACATGGTGCTGCTTCTGCTCGGGATTCAGGAGCCTGGGCATGAACTTGGCAGCGACGCGGCGCATGTTCAAATTGGACGTGAGGATTGCTTGAACTGTTCCAAATGACACATTGACCATGTCAGCAAAGTCCAGGATGGTGATCCGACGATCCTGACGCACAATTCTTTGGTCATTTTCGGGGGTTGGGCTCGTGGAGGGTCGCCCTGACCCTCTCGTCGTCCTCCAGTGATGTTCTGCCCTCTTAAAATGCAAATGCCACTCAAAACACCTCGCCCGGCTCATTGCTTCATTGCCGTAGATCTTCTGAAGTACATTTTGTATTTCAAGGGTCTCTGTTGCAGATTTCCCGAGTTTGACAAAACAATTGATGTTTGCTCTCTGCTCAAGTTTAGCAGGTCCATGGTGAAATTGCAAATGCGTACGTACCAGTGGTCACAAAAATGCGTGTAACACAGGTGCTGATGTTGATCAAGTGATGTAACTTGGAATACTTACTCACGAGAATTATTGCTTATACCCCGTTCTCACTTGAACGATTTTTTGTACAACTGCGGTGCGACTAAAAAATCGTACAGCCGTGCGATTTCCATACGACTTTCCCTGTTTCTTTCCCACACAGCATCACTTGGAGTCGCACGGCTCGGCCGTGCGACTATCTGCAGACTCCCGTGCGACCTATTAGACTGCCGTGTGACCCCCATGCGATCAATGCAAACTAGGCGAACCGTGCGACAGCCGTATGGAATTTTTCAACATTTGAACAACTTGCAAGGGCATGCGACCCGTCCGAATTACACACGACACCCCTACAACCTGTGCGAATCATCAACAGACTGCCGTGCTAATCCCGTACGCCCTGTGCTTAGAAAATCGTTCAAGTGAGAACGGGGTATTACACCTGCTACATGCATATTATGGTGCTGCGCTTCGTCTCGAAACTTTGTGATCACACCTCGTATCTTCAGATTAAATTCAGTTACAATTTTCAGACATAAGAAAAGGATTTTTGGGATGTAAAAATGTGAATATCTGAAAATCATCTTCACAAAACAGAAAGTTGTTTGAGTATTATAAACTTTTCACAAATTTGTTTGTGCCATTTAAAAGACCTTTGTAAATAAATAATAATAATAAAGTATTTGTAAAGCACACACATCCACCATGATTATTACCCCTGCTCATCAGGCCTATTAATCACACCCGAAACCTTTTCAGCTCCCTGGGGAGTATACAGTCCCGGGCTGCGAGTTAAGCGCATGCGTGCTAATCAAACACATACATGTAACCATCACTGTCCTCACAGGTGGGTGGAGAGAAGCAACTTGTGACAAAGTGTCTTGCTCAAGGACATAAGCACCATGACCCCTGCTGGACTCGAACCCACAATCTGTATTATCACCAATGTTGTAATCAAAACTCCACACGCAACAGCAGACAGGCAATGCTAGCATGCTTTTTTCACCGTAATTTATTCTGGTAGAAAAGTCTGGACTTTTAGATGATGTGTATTGAGCAGCTGCCTTCAATCAACATCCTTTCAAGAATCAATACCTTAAATGTCACGTGACAGTCGTAAATACAATCAGTAAACTGCAATGTGATGTGATTTTTCCCAGTGATTTACAATGCACTTGTATGCACTTCAGCATGATCCATTTATATCCCTAGTCCCAGACACTGTTATTATCTTGGATTGTAAACACATTCTACATCAATCACTGAGTTTTAAGGTTTGCATGATGCTATGCGGCTACTCCAAAGATAGAATGTTAGCCAGGGAAAGTAAAACAGAACTTTTTCAGCACGTAGGGACCCCTTCGTCTGTCCATAACTTAATGTCCGGTGCGTGATGCCAGTTGCCACTCAGCGAGTTTTGATATTACCACCAAGAGAGCTGGAATTTGTCCAGTGTGGTGAGCCAAACAAAATGTGCTGTCATTCAACATTTCGGGCCTTTCAGCAAGAGGAGGTCTATATTTACAAGAGAAAATCAAGTTTGGCGTCAATTGATGTTTTTTCTAACAGAATAATTTTCTGGAATGGGCTGGTTTAAATTTGGTGTTCGGGATTTGTCGGCTGATGACTAATACTCTTGGCAAAAATTGAGGCCAAAATTGTCAATTTTTCTTCCAATAATGATAACGTTTTGAAAAAAATATCGGACCACCAACATTTTTATGTCTCTTTTTTGTCACTCTGCAGGTGTCTATGATTAACTGGTAATTTGGTCCAGATATGTCTCAGTACTTGTTGAAAAAGGTGAACCCACAAAATCATGGTGTAATATAATAATTATAAAATGACGTTTGTTTGACACTTTTAATGCTGTTTGGACACTGTTGGTGGTCCAATATTTTTTCCACAGCTGTATAATGCCATAATTTGTGCCCATCAAAAGAAAATTATCGAAGTGACACGATGTATGAATTTAAGGTCATTTCTCAAACCCTGGCTTCAGCTTGGGCTTTGGCTTTGGCTTCAGCTTGGGCTTTGGCTTTGTCTCCAGCTATTCCCCAGTCCCATTGCCGATCTGAAGCCTTGAATACTCAAATAAAATGAACAGACACTGGCTCTGGATTAAAACATAAGACTTTGATGTACATGTAGCAAAAACAGTGCCCCAGATCTTGTCAAATCGGGGGACCTAAAATTACGGGAAGCCAAAGCCAAAGCCAAAGACAAAGCCAAAGTTTGAGAAATGGCCTAAGAATCACTTCCACAAGTTTCTTTAGATGGCCACAAATTATGGAAGTGACACAATGTATGAAATTAAGTCACAAAATACCACAGATGATTTTCAGTTAAGGCAAAGTAAAACAAAACACAGCTATACATATTTAGCATCTCTGCTCGCTTCCTTTTCAGTGGTCTTTTTTTTTGCCTTTTCTAAAAACAAAAACGGAATGCACAAAAGAAATGTCAATTCATTTAATCCTTCTAACCAATCTGGAAGCATCTTGAAAAATATGGGGGGTGGCTAAAACGTACAGGTACAAATGTACCTCCTCATTCCTTTTTTGGAAAAAAGCATGACACTTAACTTTTAAAAATGTTGCCTGAGGGTTAGGGGTGTGCATTTATGGGTAGTATGGGAATCGGGTACATGATTGAAAAAAAAAGCACGGGTACCCGGATAACCATTAAAGAAAGCCAATCCCAAAAATTTAATCTCGGAAATAGCTGTTCATATTGTTCATAAAGGTTCGCAGCAAGATGCATTTTTGCAAGCGTCATAAATGTTAATCTGTCCATGTACCCTAGTTTTCATTTTGAAAGCTGCCCACAAATTACGTTAACAAACTTTCTTTTTAATTGTTTGAAAAATTACTAAGTAATATGTTAGTTTGGTACTCGATTCCGTAATCTGGAACCGGTTCCTTAATTAGTGGTCGGGTACTTGGGTACCCGGTTCGGATGCACAGCCCTGGAATGGGTTTAATATGAAAAAACATTTGCCTTGAACTTATTATGCTTGGAAAGATCGTTACAAATTACAATATATTGATGAACATAGCCAACCCTTGAAAAAGGTCGTGATATTCGAAAGTGCTCTCGTATCATCTTTAATATCATTTCAAGAACCTGAAAACCACAAAATAAATGCTTTGATAACACAATGATTCTAACGATACCTCATTCCCAAATAATGAATGCTTCTCTTATCAGCACAAGCAGCTCGCATTCTCTCCACAGCACTGGCTGTGAACAGCACCTGGGGCCAATTTCATAGAGCTGTTAAGCACAAAAATTTGCTTAGCATGAAAATGTCCTGCTTAGTAAAAACAGGTTACCAGCCAAAAGTCCATGTAATGTTCATGCTAAGCAAACAACAGCTGAATGCCAGTCAAAAGCAATATTCCACACATGAAAATCTGGTTGGTAATCCAGTTTTTATCAAGGAAGCATTTGCATGCTAAGCACATTTTTGTGCTTAACAGCTTTGTGAAAGTGGCCCCTGGTTAAATAAATACAGCACGCACTGTGCCCGTGATGATTCATCCGACTCGCGACCACATTTCTACAAACAACTTGTCATTATCGCAACTGTAACTGCGTTACGGCTAGTGGCAACATTTTCTGGCATGTTGCACGCTGTATATTTTAGGAGTAGCCGGAATGCATGGTGATATTTATTGGAGTTCATGGAGCGAAGACTTCCATGTTTAAATTAGCGGCCGACTGCTGATTTGTTTTCCTTTCTACAAGCAGCTACAAGCAGCATTATATTCGGTGTTGAGGGATTTCTTTGGCTTTTATAGATTAATGGTTTTTTGTAATGAATGTCTGTCATTTAAAACATGATTACTTCAAGAAAAACTAATCAAAGCTTGCAGGTTGAACCACAAACCAACTTTAAATTTGATCGATTCTGGCCCCCATCAGATCTCAGACAAACAGTGATGGAGTTTGCTATTGAGGATACTTATGACAATTATCCTTGTAAAATGTTATTCCAGTAAACCTAAAGGGTTTTGTGGTTGTGCTACATTATACATGCCACACATTGATGCAGACGTAGTCACTCGGCAGTTTTCACTCTGGCTTGCAAAGCGTTGCGTTGCGTGGGAATCACATGTCTAACTTTTATAAAGTTGGTGTCAAAATGTTCAACAGACATCAGCTGATGAAAGTCTCTGTACGAAATGAAAATGCACTGCAACATTATGACAAAAACTAAAAGGCTACAGGGGCAGAGCATATTTTCATCCCATCCACCCCTTGCCTCAATACCTCAGCAGCTCACACAAAGCTGGTGACCCCACAAAACTGATGACCCCCACATCAGTAAATATGAAAATCAGAAACCACAAGAAGGTTGTACTTTAAGCAGCTGTGGTTCCTCTGTAAAGAAATGAGCATCTTTAATCCCTGACAACTCTATCAAGCTATTAACCTTTACACCTTTAATTGACACAGCCACACTCAGTGCTCAAACAACAAGTCAACTTTAATTGTACCCCCATGATTGTTGACAAACAATCTGCTGTTGATACAGGTAGATAAATCTCACACCTTTTGGCTGCCCTGATCAAGGACTGGGCTTTGTGTGCACATAATATTAGAGAGATAGCTTTTTTCTGTTTGGTCTGTTGGGAACTGTGACAGTTTTATGAGAAGAAAGGTGGCAACTGAATACACACACATGACAAACAGCACACTCAGAAGGTTAAGTTTATGAACCTTTTCACACTTGTACCTTTTTTAGAGCTCATATTAAGTGCAAAACCGAGATGGCCCTATAGTATAACATGCTCGTTTTGCTCCTGCGGCAACTTTGTTATCGCATAGTTGGGCAGTTTCACAATATACAAGCATTATTCTCAAGATGATAATTTTCTCAAACTGACTTAATTGTGACCCGCTCTGGAAAAAGGTATATTATGTCGCAAAATATTAAAAATGAGTTTTATGTATGTTTGGAAATCTCACAATGTCAGCTTTCATTTGGTACATGATATAACTCCAAAGCCCTTTCTGTTCTGGAGATATCGCATTTTTTGCATATTAATTAGTTCTATGGAGTTCAAATTGCACAACAGAGAAAACAGGCTTTGAAATAGCTAGTTCTAATACAATGCAATGCAACAATGCACTATAAAAAGGTTATTTGTTTCACTTTATTCACTGACATCAACATTGTTGTGCACCAAACCTAAAACTTTAGATATTTAAGAAACCAAAACAAAAAATGAACTTTGATGAAAAATTTCACCCTGTCAATGTTAAAAGGGCCATTACACGTAAATGCATAGCGCGACTTATATAACCTTTTTCTGGAGCTGGTCACAATTAAACTACAACTGTATGATCCAAACTTTAATACAATCAGAGTCACTTTGCAGTAACAGTGCTCATGAAGAAATCACTATGCACTGAAGCCTAGTGAAAAAGCACATTATAGCCTACATGGTTATTTTACTTTGTGTGCTGTTAAAAGCCTGATAGAGCACATTTAGAGTAACAATACAATGACCTTTGATCAATAATTTTTCAGCAGCACCATGCATGCCACAACCATACCACATCAGAAATGAGAAACCTAATATTGCGTCGCAGGTAACAACTGCCCCAAATCTAATCTTGACCCTGTACACATCTCCAGTGTCGGACTGCCCGCAAGGAAGTTTTGCACCAATCAGCTCTAAACCCCTATCGGTATTTCACGGACCTAAAACTGAAACTATCCTCCCGTGGAAATATCTTGTTTCCAGCATTCCGAACTCTCCAAGAGCTCTGAGACCAGTCATCTCACCAGGGTTTCCAAAATGTGGTTCCCAGTGACTTCCAAGTGAGTTTTGGCATGCTTTGTGAATGTTTACTCATCAAAACCCAGTATTTCTACAATCAAAGCACAGTATAGCCCATTTCACACGAGCGCTGGAAACACAGGTCCCGTGTGATGAAATCGCATCGATGTCACAAACGCACGGATTCCGTGCCGTGTGAAAGTGCATCCCTGTCACCAAATCGCACAGGTCCCGTGCTGTTCGTGACAGGGATTGAGAAAAACAATATTAAGTTGTTGGATTTAACAGGGTTGTCTATAAATCTTCAGGCAAAGCACATAAAACAACACATTCTAGGAAGACCAAAATAATAGTGTGCATAAGTGGGTTTTTTTGCCGCGTCGCATCACAGACGGGGCTCTATAAGCACTTAGCGTTGTTGTTGTTCTTCTTGTGCCAAATTCGTTTAGTCACGTGACAGTTTTCCTTGACGAAACTCTCAAACACGCAAAGTCTATGAGACCGCAGGCTGTACTGTGCATGTGTCTATGATGAAACTGTCACACACGCAAGTCACCAACGACGCGGCTCCTGCACGAATTCGTGCTTGTTTTATTAAAAGTTTTCTTCCACAAATCGTTAGTACAAAATGTATACAGGGGAAACCATTCAATTGAAATTTTCAGTCAAAGCACGGACACCAGCTTTAATTAGCCTAATACATTTGCTTTGAAAAACTAAAGACAAGTGTTGAATTCCTACTGGATTTTAACATGTAATTTAATTCATGTAATTTAATTTCTTGCCCACTTGGATGTCTTTCCCTTTCCTGTTAAGCCTTGCCACATCCCTTCTATTGCCCAATTACCACCTCCTATTCCCCCCCCCCCCTTTTTACCACACTCCTTTGTTCCCTTTCCCCAGCTTCATCCCTCTCCTCTCTAACCCTCCCCTCTTTCATTCTTACCCAAACCACACTCCTTTGTTCCTTGCTGTTCCTTCCCTCTCTGTACTCCCTTTGATGTTCACCCACTGCCACTCTCCTTTGGTCCATAATCTTTGGGTGGAGAAACACAAAGCTTCTCCACCCAAAGTTTCTCCACCCACCCCCTCTTGCACATGTGTGTGTTCCCTACATATTTGTTTCTTGTACTCTGTCATTTGCCTTTGAGAAAGAACTTGCTTAAGTTTGAAACGTTTAAGGCCAGCTAATTTTTTGATTTGTATATTTCAGGTCCATTCAGTCAGTAAGCAGTTTGCAGCAGTTTAATTCATTTTCATCTGAATTCAGTGCCGTAAGTCCCTGGTTGGACTTAGGAAGCGGCTCAAAAGTCGGAACATTCCTATTCCCTATGGAGGACTGGAATATATTCATTTTGGGATAATTGTGTGTTCTCTCTGGGAATGTGCCAAGTTCCTGGCATGTTCCTAACTAGAACATACCATTCTTGAGTAAACATGCACACACAAAGACCTCTGTTCCCATTATGGGAGTGTGTGTGTGATGCATGTTCACAATTGACCAGGCAATGTTCTTGTCGGAACATGCTTATTCCGCCTTTCAAAGCACTCCCTAATCCTACACTGGCCTCTTTTCAGATATCTGCTGGGGAATTGTTTTGTTCACTTTAATATGAACTGAATCAAGAAAACTTACAATCCCACCCAACAGTACCCCGTTGATGGAAGTCACATACTTGGTTGCGACAGTCTTACAAATTATACACACCTCCTGGTACATTATGTACATGTATCAAGTTTGGTCTACTAGAGTCAAGTCGCTTGGATCAACCTCGGGCTGAACTCCGGGTCAGCAGGCAGGTGAAAGCGCAGTGAAAGCCACCTTGCTATGCAAGTTCGAATGACACCGCGCTCCGTAAATCACACCTGATGAAATTTAGTCAAACTCAAAGAAAACATAGTTGTCATATCTTGCCATAAATAATCGCTGCCTTGGCCTCGGGTTAGACCCGGAAAGCAAGGTCATTGTGCAGGAACAAATAGACAAAAGAACTTGATATTGAACTCCACAGAGCGTATTTTGATTGGTCTAGAACCATCAAATCTCAATTAAAAATTTTTTTTTTTTGGAAAGACCACACAGTCGTACTTTTCCAATACGTGCGAGGACAATGCTTTGTGTTTCCTATTGTTCCTTTAATATAACCCAACCCCATAGACTAAGCACGTACTTCTACGTGCGAGGACCGATTTCAACAAAAGACTTGATGTGCGAGGACTAACAGGTTTCTTTGTATTTCCTTTTTCCTCTTGTCCTCGGAGATATATACAGAACCTGTACATGTACACCAAATCTTGTGTAAAGTTGGGCACCCCAAATGACACTTTTTGTATCGTTTATGTTGCATTATCATCTTTTATATTAAATACATCATTAAAATTTATCACTTGGATGTCCTGCACATGGGACTCACAAAAGTTGGATTCTTTTTTATTAAAGGCATTGGTACAAGGCTAGGCTGAGTAGGCTCTGGTATCATACATGGGGGCGTTGGGGTGTTCAAACCATGGACGAAAAATGTTGGAGAACAAAAGAGAACAATATCGTCCGCGATTCCCAGCAGACGTCTGCGATTCCCAGCAGACGTCTGCGATTGGGATTGGGTACAAAACATATGGAGGTCTTCCGAAAAAGTTAAAGTACAAACAAAAGAGGGACAATGGGACATCCACGTTTGGAGGTCGATACACAGGTTCTACGGCCGAGGGCAAGAGGAGAAAGAAAATACAAAGGAACCTTTCAGTCCTCGCAAGTCAATCTTTTGTTGAAATCGGTCCTCGGACATAAAGATACGTGCTTAGTCTATGGGATTGGGTTATATTAAAGGAACAATAGGAAACACAAAGCATTGTCCTCTGAAGTATTGGGAAAGTACGACTGTGTGTACAGGTTCTGTATCTCCGAGGACAAGAGGAGAAAGGAAATACAAAGAAACCTTTCAGTCCTCGCACGTCAAGTCTTTTGTTGAAATCGGTCCTCGCACGTAGAAGTAAGTGCTTAGTCTATGGGGTTGGGTTATATTAAAGGAAGAATAGGAAACACAAAGCATTGTCCTCAGAAGTATTGGGAAAGTACGACTATAGGTTCATGTTTATGTGTGAACTTGTGACTCAGAACTTTCACTCCACAGGCACTAGGCAACTTCTTAGGAAAAGGAAAATCTAAATTGTAAACAAAAATTACAAAGACTTGGTGAGCTACATAGTACATGTACATGTATACCCCCCCCCCCCCCCCCCAACTTGACAAATCCAACAGGTACATTTATGGGCAAAGTTCCACATCAGTGAGTGTGCACTTAAAGCAAATATTGGCAGCTTGACATTTTTGACAGGCACTGGTTCTAAGGTGAAATCATTTAGGTCGGGTGAATTTCTTGTGTCACTGGCTTAGAGGTCCTGTGGGTTTTTGTAGGAAATCTGAGCTCTGAAATAATGACTTTACCTTGGAAACCACAATCAGACAAACAAAGTAGAGCAGAGTTATACAGCACTTGCTGGACCTTGACTTTATCATTACCCATTACTTAGCAGTCCTGATAATCACACAGGTACATGCAGCTGCAATTTGGCCATCAAAAAAGGTCAAGGCCGCCAGCCAACTCGCTTGATTGCATCCATTAAATGAAAACAATATGACATTACATACATATGTGGTGCAGACTTGACTAATAAAGGACTACGACCTTCATTTGACCCCATGAAAACAACCACTCCGAATGCAAAAATGTCTGATTGTGTTCTATTCTGTTAAGCCAACCAACAAAAAAGACCTACATGTAGACTCGCTTTACAAAATGCCTGTGGTAACATAATCCTGCGACTTAATAAAATACGAGGTGAAATTTGTATTTAGAATGAAACTGGATCTTTCTGTTTTTCTGGCAATAAATCAGGCCTGGTATGATGACAAGTAATTTTGGATTACAATTTGAAAGGGAAAGACAGAAACAGGTCTCAAATGTTACTGAATCACTAGCACTGCAGTTATCAATATAAGCTTAGAGGACAAAACTGCATTTTAAACATTTGACCCAGGTTTGAAATTGAAAACCTGTCCCTCTGTATGACCGGACCTACATTTGCTATTTCTAAACATTCATTATCAGACTGTATCAGCGTCAATCTTACTATAGGCCCTTTACTTCAAGTACACAATGTTCTTCAACCATCGTCTTCAAACTCACTGACTATACAGCTTTAATACAAGAAAACAATGTATTTTTCCCCTAACAACAAATCACAACAATTGTGACCCTTGGAATGATGCCCAATGACGCAGGAGCTTTGTGATACTCCGTTGTTAAAAACACGTCAAACCTTGTTGACCAGGACAAATGTGGATATGGCACAAAGGCTGCATGACACCATTGGGTTACTGCACTGATTCTAGAAGGTTCCTGGCATGAATGCCATGGGAATTTGGGCCGAAGTACTACATGTCACAAAGAAACACAAGCAATTAGGAAAATTAAACTCAGGAAAACCCAACAGAACTTGTATGCATAAATTTTGCCTAAAATGACATCAAAGCTGTGCTCATAAATAAGAAATTCACATCAGCATACAATCCAAAAATGACAAGGGATAAGGTTGAAACTGCTGGACATTGAAACCGTTGAGGGACTTCCGAGTAAGCAGTTTGAAATGATGTGATGTGAATCAAGCAAACTGTGTCTGGATAATCGTGCAGCTTTTAGCATCCCACGGGATATGAGGAACAATTGTGACAACAGTCAGTCAGACACCGGTGGCCTAAAACCACCACCAGACCTTCCAACGACTAGACAACTTGTGTAATTAGTCAGAGATCATTTCCCTAGGTCCAGAGTCCAGATGCTTGTTTTGTTGTTCTTTTCCCCAAGAGAAGTAGTGTTGACTGCATTTTTAACAACACTATACTATTCAGTAATGGAGCTCTTTCATAACTGTACATTGATGGTTACAAATAACGTTGCACCACCATATATAGGCCTTTTCACACTACAAAAAATCTCCGTGTTGTACCCGGGTCGGCCACATGTTGACTTTTCACACTACAACATTTTCAACATGGCACCGACCCGCGTAGAGCGCTCAACCCGGGTTAAAACTAACCCTGCTCAGGAGATGGGTTGAGAGCTCTCGACCCGTGTAGAGAAGTTCGATTCGTGTTGAAAACACCTCTGGGTTGAGTTCGACCCGTGTAACCGCGTTGAGTAGTGTGAAAAGGTAGCGTAATTGACCCGTGTTGAATTTTTTTTAAAGTCTACACAGGTTGGACCCGTGTAGATTTCGACACGGGTCAAAAGTACATAGTGTGAAAACGCCTTTAGTGTGGGCTAAGTCAGTTGTGACCAAATGACAAATTATGCTGGAGCTACATGTAGGTTGTAAAAAGAAGTCCCGCTGAGCTGAAGCAGGGCTAGCCCCACAAATTGCTGGCTAAAAAGGGGGAGCTACATGTAAGTTGCGTTCCAACGACAACTTTTTAGGTTAAGTTAGCCAGCTTCATGGGCTGGTTATCTCAAGAGTTAGCCCTTAATCTGAATGACACCATAATGCTTTTTGCCACTTCACTGTCAGATAAGCCATTTTGACTGACAGCAGCACAGATTTCCAATGCAGACAGCTCAAAAGTTTTTTCTGAACATGCTTGTAATAATAATAATAATAGCAGGTTCTTATATAGCGCATTTCAGATCCACTGGATCTCTCAATGCGCTTAACAGTCAAAATTAATGCAAAAGAAAATAAAATGGTAAAAAAAAAAAAAAAAATAGCTGTGTGTCAGTTGGTTGATAACAGTCACTGAAAAGCCAATTTAAACAAATGGGTCTTTAGATGTTTCTTGAAAAGTTGCAGTTCAGTTTCGGATCGGAGAGATTGTGGAAGAGAGTTCCAGAGCCGTGGGCCTGCAATTGTAGCTCTCAAAACCAATCCATTTGGTTGATCTGATTCTCTTTTCCATCACTGGTGACCCTCAAGATGTGGTCAGTGTGGTATGGAAGTTACGGAGCCTCTATAATTCTGCAAAAACCACAAGAGTCCAGGCAAACAAAGCCAATATCTCTGTTTTCCTCGCCAGCAAAAAAGGTGTTTGCCAGCGAAGCCAAATATGCCCCCTGCATGTACTTTTACCTGTCTTTGTTTGGGGGTGGGCTGTTATTCGGGGAATTTCCAAGTAGGTATCTGTTTTGGGGCGCTGCATTTCAAAATTGTCCCATTACTTGCATATTGTGTACCGCTGCAACAGTCTGGTAAACACTGATTTGGTATCAAGGACACCCAATACTTGTCAAATGGGACAAAGGATTTCAGCGATTATGCGAGTACTCTGGGATTGGATAATAGCCAGTACATAACTGTCAGTGGGGATCAAACTTTGCAGGCTTGACAAACTTGAGAAAGGTTTATGCCTGACATTTTGCCCACCCACATGTACATGTATAGGCTACCAATTAACGATGTGTTTCTGTGCTTTTTGGGCGCAGCGCCCGTAAAAATAAATTTTAAAACTGAATTGCTGATTTGTTAGGATTAGCTTACCAATGAGAAATTCACACCCCCCCCCCCCCCAAAAAAAAAAGGAATTAAAACATTCAATTAAAGCTGCATGTAAGTTACACAGTTAATAATGTTCAATTTTTGAAATAAGAGTAGGCAATCATCACGGTCAAATTGAAGACTATTTAATTTGCAGTGTGTATTAAGTGATTTTTTTAAATTGAAAAATACGGTTTTCCTCCACTGTCTTCTTGTAGGAGGGAACCCACTGGATTGAAATTCTCAGCCTCAGCACAGACACTGCAGCTTGTTGCTGTAAACTGTTCCAATTACGTCTTAAGCCCTGTCCGCACTGGACTTATTTTGGTAAAACTTACCGAGACGATGGGTACTTTTCCCATTTTAAGTCCAGTGCAGACAGCCTAGGACGTTTTCCTCTCAGTTACTTTTCCTGAGTCCAGCGGTTACTTCTACCGGGTAACTGCTGCCCAGGAAAACTGACCAGGTAACTTTTCCCGAGATGATAAGTCCAGTGCGGACAGTGCGAGTCGGTTAAAGAGAAGCTCAGGAAAGCATACATCCCGCCTGAGCAGCTCGGTTACTTCTACCATGGTCTCGGTAAAATTTTCCCGTGTCGAAAGTCCAAGTGCGGACAGTGGTCACATTTGACCATTTTTCATTTTACCATCGTCTCGGTAAAACCGTCCAAAAAAAAAGTCCAGTGCGGACATGGCTTTAAACTTTGTAGGCACTCATCACTGTCTTTATCAATTATCCAAAAAATGATTTTTGGTTGGTACCAAATATTTTTACAAATTTCCAACTGAGCATGAATTACACTCGGGCTTGAATCAAGACCAAAGATTTTTGGAGAGGGCTGTAATAATTTTTTTTTTCAGGTAACAAATTCCTGAAAACCTCCTGGAACCCAGCCTGACTTTCACACAATAAATGGTGTTCCTTCCTAGGCGATTTTTCTAACATTTTCTAAGTTCTATTTATATTCCTAGTCAGTTTCGGCACTGCTTAGTCTGTCATTCCCATATCTGGGAGGTGTGGTTATTTCCGGCAGTCTGGGTCTCCTAAAACTGATCAATCATCTGCCAGCAAAGATAAATGCACGTTCAACATTGTAGCTTTCCAGAAAGACCTAAAAATTTCAGCGGGGTAAACATGTTTTTTGCATTAGATTGTATGCCCAGAAAACCAAGCTGGTTGGTCAGAGCTGCGGTTGTGACATTTGTTCCGGGCCTCTGCGTCTGTACGCAGCAATTAGAGGAAGGTGATATTTATAAGCGATTAACGTTAATAGGCAGTGGGTGGATTCTGTCTGGAGGACCCGTTGTGGTTTCTTTACGTATCTTTTCATGTTCAGTTAACTTTAGCTTTGGTTGGCTCAAATAAAGTAATGAAGTTAAATACAACAATCATGTGTGGGAAACATGACGTGAATGGAAACAACTTTCAGAGGCTCAAGATAGGAGCTTTAAATTTTATCACACAAACTGCAAAAATCTGACAAGGTAAAACAAATCAATTCTTAAAGTGAACAAAGAAAATTAACAAGAGCCCGGATTGAGCCTGCGACATCTGGTTCACAGTACCGGTGCTTTACTAAATTGCCCTGGTACATGTACATATGTAATGTATGTGGTCGGTCTTCTGATTTTGTCAATATACTATTTATTTGCTATAAATGGACTACACAGATCCAGGAAGTATACGATTGTCTAGTACCTTGTTTTTAGTATTGGGGGAGGGGAGGTGGGGGGGGGGGTGTTAGACAAAAAAATAACAAAAATGTTCCATGAGGAATGCTCAAATTATGGGTCGCCAATAGGTAAAACGAATCTGAAAAATAAAGATGCAACAAAATGTAAAACTGAAACAAATTTGAGGAAATTACATGAAATAAATTGGGGATTTTGTCTAACAAATGATCATCCTTTTTGCTTTATTCACTTCATATCATAGTTCCATTATACATGTAGGTAAGTTGCAGATTGTTTGCTAGCCCACTGGGCAACCTAAGAAGCAAGTTTGACTAGCCCAGAGCAGTCCTGACTTGTGTTTGTATACACTTGGCTAGTAACTAAATCGAGCCCTGAAAGACCCTAATTTACCATGATTTGAGTAGGAGTGAGGGGAGTTGGTAAGTACATTGTACATGTATAGTTGCTGGATGTATGTACATGTCCAGTCAATGTAAAACAACACACTGGTTGTATGACTGCAATGGAAAAGAGGGCAACAAACCTGACAGGAAGGCCTTAAAATGTGAATGTGCATTTTGAAAGTTTTTTTAACACATTGGCCTACCGTACATATGCCCAAACATCACTTGGCCCTCAAAACCAAAATGACAGATAATTAAAGGGCAGAGCTGGCAAACACCACCTCCCTTAACCCTTCCCCCACCCTCTCCAATCTTCCCTGTGTGAGGTTATGACCCCTCAGCTACTCAACTTATAGCTTATCTGGGTCATTGGTCCCACGCTTATTGTCCTGACTGGGTCTATTTTGAGGGTTCTTTAATAAGCTTTGTTGTGGTAGACTCCTTGCAGTCTGACAGAGTGACTCACTTCCTGGGTTTATGGAGGGAAAAACCACTGGGATAAGACAAATGATGGCTTCAGATGATGAGACAAGGTTTGTGCAAACAAAGCTGCCAATGACATCACAAGTAGAGGTTGATGACCAATTTTAAGACCAGAGTGAAAAAAACAATGGAGGGATTTTCCCCAAAACTACTGGTCTCTACAGAAGACATGATACTGCATGTGTGGTTGTAGACCATTTTCCCTTTTTATACATGTAGTTGAAGATACATATAATATCTGACTACATTGTCCTTTGGAATTTTTTGGACAATCTGGAATAATTTCATTTTATACTAAACATTTTTTATCTTCTTTCCCCATTTTCATTGAGATTTTCAAGCAACAGTGCCATATATGCAGTTTTGAGGAATCTTAAATTTAATTACCAGAAAGAATTAAAATTATTTTAATTAAATTAATCGATGCAAATTGAGATGCAGCTGATAAATATTGATGTACATTTTGTCCTTCATATTGTACTGTGTTAATCTTGCCTACTTGTGCTGTAGACGTACTCATTTGGCGAGCACTGTTGGCTTTTTACTGTACATGAACCTACATCATCACCACTCTGTGTGCGTCACTGGCATTCCTTCTTGGAGTGTTTTCTAGTCTATGTGCATAGCAGGATGGCATATCTTTTAACTGGCAGATGGATTACCTTTTAACCCCCATGTACATGTACTTCTTGTATCAAAAAGATTCTGTAAGACTACATGTGCATGTGTATACAGCAGATCATCCGATTAGATGCACAGATACGTGTACATGTACGTGCACTGTATATATCTCCGAAGACAAGAGAAGAAAGGAAACACAAAGAAACCTTTCAGTCCTCGAACGTAGAGTCTTTTGTTGAAATCGGTCCTCGAACGTAAGGATACGTGCTTAGTCTATATGGGGGTTGGTTATATTAAAGGAACAATAGGAAACACAAAGCATTGTCCTCGGACGTATTGGGGAAGTACGACTGTATGTTCATGCATACTGGTTGTGTAGATGTACGTGTACCTGAAGTTAAATGCTCATGTCTAACCCGTTTGAGAGGTCTGAGTGAAAACTATAGCTGATCAAGTATCATAATGTGTAATATATTCTAGGACAAATTCAGAAAAAAAGGGAAACCATTGAACATCCAGACATTTAGACTGGCACTGCACATAATTCAGTCTGTACACAACCAAAGTGCTAGACCAAGGGCACCACAATTTCAAAAACACGGTCTGACTTTTCTGAGCCAAACTGTCGTCCCCAAAATGATTTTCGTCAATGATTTTCAGACAGGCAGCACATTCTCAATGAATGGACATACATTATTACATTCTACTTCTCAATTTTTGGATGAATGCTTTTTGTAGCCCAATTGGGTACCTCCAAAGCAATGCGTCCCTTTAAAGGCAGTGTACATGATTGGTCATTGTTGCAATTTTCAGAAATGGGCGGATTTGGGGGTTAGTATTTTATAGGAAATAGCGTTCCACTGACCTGTTCAAAGTTTTGCGTTGTTGGATGGCGAAAAAAAAAGAGAGAAAAACGGCGCTCAGGCCTCAAATTTAAGATTTTCTAGGGCACAGCCATTTTGCCTTCGATAATGACAAATTTGGCAGGGCACCAAGGCCAAAGCAAAGGGCACCAAGGCCAATGGCATTTTTTTAAAGGGCACGGAGGCCAGTCATTATTACTTCTATTAGAAATATTCTGCGAAGCCCTGTAAAACTCTACAAGCTCTGTAAAACTCCACATATACATGTGCATTTGCATGAATGTTTGTCGCTTTAATCGATCTTTTCGTGGCATTTTTACAAACTTGATAGTTCTGAATTCAGGTTATTATAAACAACACACAATACATCGGTCATACAATGAATGATGCCATGCGCCGCATGTACATGTTCACAACTCTATGATTAAAGCGCAAGCGAACTTGACAACCAACTTGGTCGATTTTGCCTGGTAACCTAAGCACAAAATATAACCTGGGTACCAGGCAAAATCAACCAGTGGTTGGCAAATAGTCGCTGATGGAACTTGGCCGTACCGTACGTGTACGTGCTTTAGATTAAATCTGGCTTCTGCCCCTGCATTTGAAATAAAAATGCTGATGGAGGGATCAAAACCAGTCTATATCAAGCTTCGTGTCGTATGCATGCTGCAGCAGCCGTACAATGTACGTACGTGTACATGTAGTACACCGGTAGCGTGCACCGTTGCCGCGCTGCAAGTCCCAGCCGCGCCGACTACAGCCGGTGGCCCGGCCCGTCACGTCGACGCAGCACGGGTGGGTACGCGTGGGCCAGCAACGAGGGCACTACGGCCAGTTGGGAAAAGCGCACGGCAAAACTGGCCATGAAGAGTGCGATTTTGTAAAGGGCACCGCGGCAAACTTAAGGGCATCGACGGCACTGGCTGTCGTGGCTGTCGTGGCCGCCGTGAAATTTGAGGCCTGGGCGCTCGTTTTCAACCGTCAGGAGGGCGATAGCCTTTAATGAAGGCGCGCGTGGCTATCTGGGCCGGCGTGACGCGACCCGAATGCCAACCATGATGCCAACATGTCCGGGGCACGCCACTCGTCCGGGTAGCCACGCGCGCCTTGACTAAAGGCTACAGGGCAGATTTCCAACGATTGTTGGAAAACGATATATATTTCCACTTTTCTTGACAACGACAGCACACCTGGTGCCATAATTTCACAGGATGATTGAGACTACTATTAACTTACAGTCTAGTAAGGTATTTCATAATAATTCAGTAAAAAAAATAATTGGAGGATTACCAATCGTGTACACTAGTTTTAATTTGATTTGAAGATTTTTGTGGTAAAGTGCAAATTGAGAGAAGTCTGTGGCCATACACTGTATGAAGTGACTGAGTCTAACATAACAAGACAAAGTACGGCACTGACTTCTGAGAAGCGCCTAGAGATATTAGTCACTTCACATAACGTTTCCGCCAATTTCTCTCAATTTGTCAAGTTCGTGTACAGTACCATACACGTAATGTTAGCAATGGATTTTATGGTTTGTAATTGCATTACATTGTTTCCTTAAGCAGTAACTAAGTTTCCCATGGGAAAATCTTTCTATCGTTAATCTTGGATTAACATGTACATGTCATAATTATAACATTTTGAAGAATTTTTTAAAGGCCTACAAATACATGTAGGTTATGGGCACAGGAAATTGAGATTTTTGCTCAGTACCATGTGATGTGAAAGGGAGGGGCATGGTTTATGACTTCTCATATAACAAACCTATTTGTATTAACTGTACAAGAATCCCCCTCCGCCCCTCCAATTAACCCAGCATTAAGTAGATTATAACAGAAACCCTCCTGAAATCCCCTGGACCACAGTTCACTACATATTTTTGTTTATCCCAACCAGAGTTTCACATCCCTGGGAGTCTTCTTGCATTAATGTACAGTAACCAGTCTTTTAAATAGAAATCTCACAATAAGAGGTTCAAAGAAGCCAGTGGCATAACCTGAGGTTTTGGTGCTTTTACCCTTTATGTCAATACAGCTGTCTTCATGTGGATAAGTTGAGCTTGCTGATGTACATGTACCAGGAGGGAGACTGTGGTAGGGTGGTTCAGTGCATGAAGTCAGGATTCTGTTTCAACCAGAGTCCAATTTCATAGACCTACTTAATAGGTAGCAGAAAAATTGTGCTAGTACATGCACATACATACATGGAGATTTCTACTGTTACATCACTACTTTAAGCAATCCGAAGTTGTAGTCAGCGAGCTAATTCCTAATGTATTTCAAGTGCTTTACTGCCTATAATCTCTATGAAATGAACAGAGGTTCTGTGAGCAGAATATGGTGTGCTTCTGGACAGCTTTCAGCAAACATGTCGGGGAAGTTGGGGTTAAAATTTCAGCATTTGGAGGTACAAACGTCAGCATGATTTTTGCTCGTAGCCATGGCATTAGCCTTTTAGTTTTAGAGGTATGGCGGACACAATAGGAGGGCGCTATTTGATTTGGGTAAACCTTTTGTATGGCACAAAAGGTTTACCCAAATCAAATAGCGCCCTCCTATTGTGTCCGCCATACCTCTAAAAGGCTAATGGCAGCTTGTGCAATCCAGCAAAATGTCAATTTGTTTGCTGGGTTTCAACCTCAACTGGGCCACGTGCAAAATGCAACCTAACGCGCATATGACTATAGCCCGTTTCACACTATGCTCTTACCTGGGTTAACGAAAACTTTAACCCTGAGATTACCCAGGTAATGTGGAGCGTTCACACTACAATTCTCCGGGTTGGAAATTCTCCGGGTTAACTGCCCTCAAAACCCCACTTAACCCGGGTAATTTCTAACCCTGCTCACGAGGTGGGTTAACCCACCAATCTAGGGGTTAACGATGACCTTGAGACGATTCTCTGGGTTACCAACAATAGTGTGAATGCTCGCCGGGTTTTCTTCTACCCGGGTAGGTGGGTGCGCTTCGTCGTGATTTATCGGCCAGCTTTATGGCTCCATTTCCAAAGTCATGTCACGTTACAGTTGATTGAGAAACACCCAATCAAAAACTCTGCGAGTTGGAATCGATTCATTTTTTTAATCACCCATACGCAACTGATGAGTGCCACACGCCAAGGCACGAAAGCGTGCTCTTGCTCGTAAGAGGATCTCCGCACCTCCAACCACCAAACCCAACCTGGTCACAGCTCCCTTACATGTACATGTCCGCCCACTATACGGACATAACAAGCAAAACTCATACTTAACCCCTTGAGTACGTTTTTTTACAGGAGACGTCGGGGTGTCGCGGCGGTTCTGGCAGCCAAGCGCACCGCTACAATGTGTTTGTGCACTTATGTGCAGTCAAGCGTAACAAACAATAATCCAACAATGGATTGAAACTGCACAAACGGCGGCAAATGGCATCATCCGGCCTGGTGGCCCTTTTTTTTGCGTCCACAGACGTCATCCGTACACAAAGGGTCAAGTGACACAAGTCACCAGAAGGGAAGTGTCACTGAATGGGATAGCGCCATCATTCTCTAAAACTCAAACTGTTTCGCCGTAATCAAGCCATGATTGGCCCACTTCTGGTCTTGTACCGTTTACAATATATACATGTAGTACTGCCGGAACGAACCCATAAGTAGCCAGCATCGGCACAGTACCGTCATGTTTGTTGGGAATGCACACAGTATCTGGGTTACCATTCGCATAGTGTGAACGCGGCTACAAGTTACTCGGGTGCGTGCTGAAGCAGGTAAACAGAATTGCGGGGTTAATTTTGTAGTGTGAAACCGATTCTCCGGGTTAGTTTCTACCTGGGTAAAAAATTACCCGGGTAAGTTCAGAGTAGTGTGAAAAACATATAAGACTAACAGCCCTACATTCATGTACCTGTACTATTTTCAAATGCTTCAATTGGGCAAGGACTACTATTAACCCACAAGTTTCAGATGAGGTCTATCGAAGACACAACACAATCGGCTTTTACGGTGGTTATTCACAAGTGAATCAGCTGGCTACAGGAAGTGCATGACATGCAGGTCTTTGTGTCCTTCTACAATTGATGGAATTTTACGAGTTTACAGTTGGCCGCCTCTCCACTACAGCAAAAAAATGGGTACGGAGCAAACAAAGACCAGCTGATCGCAGCGTTCTCATGCAGACAGACCTTTGGACTAATACTAGGCTTGCTGTTAATAGCCGATACACTCTTGTTGGCAAATGTACAAATAACCGAGAAAAAAACCCTGAACATTATGTATTTTTTTAATAGAGCCACAAAAGAGGCAATCTTGTTAACCCCTTGCGTACGGATGATGCAAATATGCGCCAAAAAAACAGTGCCACCAGGCCGGATGTCGCAATTGGCCGCTGTTTGTGCAGTTTCAATCCATTGTTGGATTAAACAGTGCCACCAGGCCGGATGACGCCATTGGCCGCTGTTTGTGCAGTTTCAATCCATTGTTGGATTATTGTGTATATATGTTGAGCTTGACTGCACAAACACATTGTAGCGATTCGCTTGGTTGCAAGAGCCGCCGCGGCACCCCGACGTCTCCCGTAAAATACCTCACTCAAGGGTTTAATTTGGAAATTCAACAAAGTCTCCTTGTGGTTTGTCTTTTTATACATTTTCATGGATTAAAATTAACCCTAATCCCTGTGGCACATAATTATCCTGGAAGTGTCCTGAACCAAAATCAAACACTGTGCAGTACATGAGGCACATTCTTTGACAAATGGGGGCATCATACAGGCAGCTCCATGTAAACTAATGGGGGCCATGCCGAGGCTCTAGTCCTAAACCCATCAAAATACATGTACAACAACCGTCTTTTGTGATATGCCGGCACATGCACGTGCCGGCACATGCACGTGCCGGCACATGCACGTGCCGGCACATGCGAAAGCGGAGAAGTGATCATGTTTACTGGACAGGCATGAGATTTTTTCAGACTTTTGTCAGAAATCAGACTTTTGTCTGAAATCAGACTTTTTGAATCTCATCAGAGAAAGACATTTTTACAACTTCCCGGGATTGGAAATTCAAGTTAAAGGCAGTGTACATGATTGGTCATTGTTGCAATTTTCAGAAATGGGCGGATTTGGGAGTTAGTATTTTATAGGAAATATCGTTCCACTGACCTGTTCAAAGTTCTGCGTTGTTGGATGGCGAAAAAAAACTGAGAAAAACAGCGCTCGTTTTCAACCGTCAGGTGGATGATAGCCTTTAGTCAAGGCGCGCGTGGCTATGGGCGCGTGACACGCCCCGGATATGCCATGGCGCCATCATGTCCGGGGCACGCCACTCGTCCGGGTAGCCACGCGCGCCTTGACTAACGGCTACAGGGCAGTTTTCCAACGATTTCCAGCTGGAAATCGTTGGAAAACGATATACATTTACACTTTTCTTGACAACGACAGCACACCTGGTGCCATCATTTCACAGGATGATTGAGACTACTATTAACAGTCTAGTAACTTACTAGTATTTCGTAATAATTCAGTAAAAAAAAAATTGGAGGATTACCAATCGTGTACACTACCTTTAAGTTGGGCTTCTTTAACAGATACCCAGGTACCCATATTTTTTTCAATCTGGTACTTGGTTCTTTTACTACCCATAAATTATGCACATCCCTAATATTTATGATGGTCATTTTGAGTAGGGGTGCAAGACTACTCTTGTAATAACCTTAGTAATGTTTAGTATAACATCAATCCAGACTAAACACATTTCAGGGCCAAATACAGAGGAAAGGGATCATCCAGTATACAGTGATGTAAGGGGGGGGGGGGCATGGAAGGCATGTACCCTACTGTGGAAGGCCTGGGCCCCCCTGGGTGAACCCCTCCTCCAAATTGGAGATTGCAATTGTGCCCTCCATTTCTCTAAACTCTGAAGTTACGTCACCATGAAAAATGGAAGCAGCCCTTCATCCCACAAGTCCACCCCTGTTAATTGGACTCTCGTTACACCCCTGCTTCAGTAATGTAGTGTTTCTAATGTTATCAATCATCAACAATTTCAAAGTATTTGCTAATGTTGAAAAAAAACACAATAGTTTTCACACACAAAAAACTGACGTTCACGTTTCTTCGTTCACCTTTCTTCCTAACAAATTTTTCTTTCCTCATTACTGTACAGCATTCTGCAGTTCATTGTAAATGAGCATATAACCTACATGTACGTATAACCTTCTCACTCCGTAATACCTAGAATTTTTTTTGCAAAACATGAACACAATACACGTACATTTACAAGTGGCTAATTATACCTTAAAGGAGTGTCCTTTCTCTATTATGCTTACACTCCAGTTCTGTTAAGCCTCAAACCTAGAGCTTGTTTACATACGAGTTAATAACAAACTTGATTGCCACAAAGATTTCACATATTTGAAAACAACCAATTATATTCATCCAAGTATAAAAACAAAACAATATTCATTCTTTACAAGTATGGCAAGTCATAAACGCTTGAAGAAGCTCCCAACTACATGTACATCACCAACTAATCAGGCAACATGTAACAAATGCATTCCTCCCCCTCCCCTGGTAGTAAACAACCTGTTTACACCATGAGTCATGCATTGTTGTGGTATCTCTGGAATGGAACTTCAGTTTCCCAGGGGGGAAACAAAGGATAGGAACAACCTGTCTACACAGGGCTTTATCCACAGACCACAATGACAGTCTGTCACTTCATCACAGGTGTGTGGTAGACTACAGGCTGCATACAACAGCTAATGAACTGAGTGCAATTCAAAAAAGTACATTACATGAATATGAGACGATCCAACCTCTCTCAAGGTTCGATAAAAGGGACTTGGGTCAATAGCTTCACACTTTTGCAAGACGAGTCTGGCAGGACCCAACATAGGGCCACGATTTTCCTCTAAGCAGTGTACAAATTGGGAGACTGCCAACATACGGCGAGATGTACATGTACAGTGTAGCCTGCTGTAATTCAGTTGGTAGAGCACCGGTACAGTATTACTGAAGTTGCAAATTAAAATTCCACTCTTCTTAGTTTTGCTTGTTCACTCTGAAACACCAAACGGATGGACTTGACAGAAAATTATCCTTGTGAACAAACACTACAGTTTGTGTACCAAAGAGATACAAAAGTTTACAAAACCTCACAACTTTGGTAATGGTAAAAAAAAAGATTAGTTTCAATTTAAAAGCTTACTGTAACGATGGTACCAGTACCAATCCTCCTGGCAAATATTTCCATCTGAAATGTTGTCACCTTCAAGAACATTTTGATTTCAAGAATCGAACTAAGGAAATACATGTATGATCGTGCACAAAATCAATGCTAAAACAACACTGTTTTTGGCTTCGACTCAAACGACAGAATGAGCGCAAAATTTCACAGGTTTCTTATTTCTGGTATATGCTGAATCACACAAAGTACATGACAATTGCCTGTAAGCCAGTTCGGTATTTCAACTGCGCATATAAATGACATTTTATCCCGAATGACCCACGTGACCCAACGCGTGTGCGTGTGAACGCAAAAGGTGGTCGCACAATGCGCACGTGTTAAATTCAATCTGAATGGGCGTTCGCGTAACATGGCGTGACATTACGTCAGCAATTTTATCCCGAATAACCTTTGACCTTTAAAATACCGAACTGGCTTATTACATGGACATGTAGGTCGACAGTTTTGTCAATGCTGTACCATACCTTTAAACAAGAAATTAATTCATAAAGAATGTTATTGATTCCAAACAAAACATTTCCAGCCTTTGATAGTTTGCTTATATGGCAAAACTGATTTACTGAAAAGTTTGTTCAACAAGTTTAACATGCAGTTGACAGGAATAGCAATTAGCAACTACTTTTTCACCACCCGTCAAGCAACTGACCACAAGCTTGTTAATGAACATATTTTTTACTGAAGAAATACAATGTATTACGTGTGATTAAAGACAAAAGCCAAAAAGCTTCTGATTTCCCATGATGACTGAGGTGTTGATGGTGTACATGTAAGGGCATGGCGTAAAAGGTATACAATTCCGACTTGCCACACTGTACATAATCCCTTTCTCCCCAAAAATACCAATGTACACCCATTTTGTGTTCATCCCAAGCCTACTGCGACATGAAATTTGAGCAAGATTCTCAGTGGGTTTTAATCGTTTATCATTTGTTATCACATTACACAAACATGCACGTCACCATTTATCATAGATTGTTACCAGTTAGGAGGATCATGTAATTACTGACAGGAGCAACCTTTTGTTATCAAACTAAGCAGCTTTTTTTTTAATGCAGTTTATGAGCAAACCTGGTTACCCCTTTGGCAAAGCCACTGTAAATGTACCACAGCAAAACAATGTCAGATTAACCTTTGTGAAGTGAGTTCTGGTAAACTGTAAGTTCATTACAATACAATACTACACATTCTAGGATTGTTTATACAATGCCTGGCACTGAAATGTTAGCCCACTGGCTAGACAAATACATGTACTTGGGGAAACAGTCAAATATATTATGTAGTTTTTCAATAAATGGAGCTACATGTAATACCATGTCCCTTAAATCACATTTGTATACTTTTGTTTGTACATTGTATGCCGGACTAGTAAAAAGAAATTGAGCCGTGCAGTCACCTGTTTTCAAAAGCTAAAAATGATGGTGTACATGTACATGATACATGTGCCCACAACTGCAGCTTCAATCTTTTCTGAAGTACTGATGATCAGCAGGTGCATGCTGATTTAACGTTCAATATCAAAATCCTCTTTCCACACCAATGGATAGATGTGGGCAACTTTTTTTGTTGACATTTGCCACTATGGAGCCACTACTGCCATTGTGTCTGATCTGATATGGTCTGACAAATACCTGGGGTGGGAAATCAATAGAACATGCATGGATCCGTGTATTCCAATCTCCGACTTCCGCTGGACAGACCAGGTACAATGTACATATATACACGGCAGGGTTTCCTGCCATGTTGGACAGAATACAATTAAGGTCTTTTGTACTTTGGCAAAAGGAAAAGTATATGAGGGGGCCCTTTTTTTCCTGTGGACCGTAAAGTTTTGTGAAAGGAATCGAGTTGGCGTTTTAGAACTACATGGTGTCCAATTCAGTGTCACTGTCCCACATGGGAGACCTTTTTGTGTACAGCTGAAAGGCCATGGGATTTTGGACATTATGACACTAACAGAGATGCCATATATTGTCAACTCTATTACCTATTTTGGTTCAAAACAACTCAATAAAAATGTGTAGCTGTCACATGTGGATTTTACTTTATTGGAACTATACAAAATTAACCTTTGTCTGTGGAAAATCCCGAGATACACCCGATTCGGTGTAACTTTAAAACTGTTCAGACACCGTTTTAGCAGAAAAGTTACACCAAATAGAGTTGAACTCGTGTTTTAAGGGAATTTAAAGGGTCACTGAAATAGAAAACAAAACTCTGAGAAATGGAAGAATACATCGTTTAGAGTTGTAATCAATAAATATTTAATTGCATTTTTGATTGTAATACAAACCATTTTAAGTGCAAAATTTCGAGCCGGTCGCCCCGCCCCTAAAAAATCCCACTTACACAAGTAGCCTGTATGTCAGAACCGTGACGTCAGAACTAGAACGAGTGGAAGGCTGGCCATGCCATATGCATGCGCGATGTGTATAGCACGTGTACGACCAAACCAAGAAACATGGCAAAATCATCAGAAATTTTCAGAAGAAAATTTGTCCCTATCTGACTCAGAAAAGAATAAACAGATGGGGATGAAGTCGGTATAATTGTTCCCCACATGTATGAACCAGAAGTCCAGAAAGACGGCAGCAATAACAGAGATTGAGGACAGCACAATTCCTGGCATGCACAATGCGTATCTGGCGATCGATGGAGAAGTTCCCAATCAAATTTCCCAATCAAAGTTCCCAGGCAGCAGCAAAGAAAAATATTTTTGCTGGAATTACATTTTCTTTTAGCTTTAATATTATAGAAATCCCAAACTGGGAGTAGAAATTGCCAGCAGTGAAATGATCGAAAATATCCACATGCCAGAAATGTATGCATTGTAGAGGCCAGTTTGGACGCAGCCTGACAGTTTGTTTAGGGAGTTTGCTCTGTTCAGCCGGACTTTTGAGGCCTAAATTTTTAACAATCCCTCATCTTTGGGGAATGTACATGTACAACTTCTTTGGGTATATTACTGAAGCCTGCAATGACATACCTGGCCGACATTCTGCATGTAACGTGTCAAAATATGGCTGTTATTTGTTTCCACTTCCGATGCTCACAGCTTCGGAAAATCGGAAATATCCACTTGCCAGAAGTGTATGCATTGTAGGCCAGTTCGACGGCCAGACCCAGTGTGCTCTGTTCAGTTGGATTTTTCTCGGCCCAAATTTTCCACAATCCTTCGTCTTTGGTGAATGTACATCTTCTTTGGGTATATTACTGAAGCCTGGAATGACACACCTGGCCGACATCTTGCATTTTACTTGTCAAATATGCCTGTAATTGTTTCCACTTTCGACGGTCAAAGCTTCAGTCGGAAATATCCATTTGCCAGAAATGTCTGCAGTTCTAGGCCAGGTAGAAAAATAGCGTAAATGAGCCAAACAAATCAGAATTAAGAGAAAAAACAGCAACAGTGTTGTTTTTTAGTAACAAACACATTTATTGAGACCAACATTGTTTTCTATTTCAGTGACCCTTTAAAACGGTGTCTGAACATAACCTGTAGAGGCTTCAAGCAAGCAACCCTCTTTACATACAGCTAATGCAGATTGTACTTCATCTTCATGACCCATACCCTGTCTATTCCATTCAACTCTTGACCTACAACTACACTCCTATCAAGCATCATCTCATAGTTGATCTAACTCTTTGACCCTCAAAGTTTCAGGCCCAGCAAACGGCAGAGTTCAGACCAAACAAACACAAGCTCCAATCCCAAAAGTTGTTTCAGAAATGTGGGACAATGTAAACACCATAGACATCCATTGTGTTGAACCACTGACATTAACACAGGTTAAATCAGTAACCTATCACAATCAATTGCCTCCAACAATATTCCGCATGCCCCCTTTAAGTGAACACTTTCATCCTCCAGTTCAGCATGGCTAAAACTGTCACTCAGACGTCAACTCTTGAGCAGTTCTGAAGAGAAAATCCATAATCCATAAAGTCAGAAATGAACCAAATGTTCCCAGCGAAGGGAAATACCATGGAGTGGGCCAATCTGATTAAACGAATGAGAGACCTTGATAAGCTGAAAAATCTGGAACAGATGAATTACTGCTGCCAAGCTTTTGCTCCAAACTGCTCTGCCATACTTGTAGCTGCAGTGGAGTCCTTTCACAATGGTAGGAATTTTAAGCAAAAGATCAGACAGGAATTACAGTGGATTTTCTTGCAGCAACTCCAGGCTGGGCTTGTCTGCTCTCTGCAAAGGGTGAATTTTCTCAGTACAATTAACTCACAGAGATCATCTTGTTGACATTTTCCTTAAACCGCAGCATTCTGAGCTCAATTCCTATTCAGATTCAGAATATCTGGCTGTTTAACATCCCTTTTTTAAACATTAAGGATTTCAGTATTCTTCAATTAGCAATGTAACCAGGGATTTTTATCAAATCTGCTCAGATTCATTCTGACGGATATCCCACATGTTGCACATCATCCCCCAAAATCAACCCTTGTTGTACATGACTCCAACTTGATTGGTACTGAAGACCTGTGACGAGTCACATTTGAAATCACCTAAATACTGAATTCTGATATTTTGCTTCCAAACTGACTTGTCAATTCAAAAATGCAAACTGAAGCCCAGATCTATGGTTTGCCATAATTCCAAAAATTAACTAAATAAGACTAGAGTGGTTCTCAAAGGAATTCCATCCTTTAAGTCTACTCCTTTCCCTGAGCTTTCTTCTGAAGCAAGAACAATGACCAGATAGAGGGTCAACGTAAACTTCTACATACTACATATACATAATAGGTCTACTCTTCTAAGAAGGCCAGAAGCACTCTTCTACATGTATTTCAAGTTATTTGTTCACATGGTGTTGCCATACACTTTTTCTTATAGACTGCGTACGACAATACACAGTCAATGTGTAGGACATGAAAAGTGTATACATTACCATACATCATCCATTGTAATGTTTCAAATGAAAAGATTATGACTTGAACCCATCAGATTCAACTCGGTTACATGTACAGTACCTGTGACTCATCCATGAAACAAGATTTGGCTCAAGACGATGCAAGCATCTCAAAGTCATTGTCTTCACACAAACAGGTCTTCATGGCTCCAAGCCTCCAAGCCAAGGAATTTTTACTCCATGGAAATGTTGGTCAAAACCCTGTCATCATTTCCGTGTGGAAGGTTTATCACTCAAGGACACAGGGGGATTGTGGAGTTCCTTCAAGATTCCTCTTGTGCCCTGGCATTGCTTCCTCCAGGAAAGAGGAAACAATTGGCAGGGTTCGCTCTTAACACTGGTCTGCTGGCCAAATGCCAGTTAAAACTGTGGCGGACTAGTTAAAACCCTCTCCAAAAAGTCCGGCGGGCCAGTTAAAATCCTCCATGGTATAGTGCATGCATATAGGCTATAGCCAAACAAATGCACGCAGAAAATTATGGCAGCTAAGGCTGTTCCATTTATTTTAAGTATCATTTTTATGGAGCTTTTCTACCACCTCATAATTAAAAAAGTACTTAAAAAAAAGTGGACCAGTGAAAATGCTGGCGGACTAGTTAAAAGTCCAACTAACAAGTCCGGCCGGCCAGTGAAGAAAAAAGTTAAGGGGAAACCCTGATTGGGATGTTGAAGTGACTTCCTTGATGATCATCTCTGCACCCAATGGAGCTAGCTTGTTGAGGCTCAAGAACAAATCTAGTACTGGCACATTTCTATCAAGGTGAAATACCCCCTAATGCAAGTCGGAACAACTACACTGTACTTGTACCTGTTCAACTAGGAACAGCTTGGGAACAGCGGATGTGCATGCTTTCTTGATGAGTACAGCCCGTTTCAAGTTGGGAATGCGCCGGGAACACAGCAGTTGCACAGTCACTGTGTGTTTCTCAAAGGCGCAGTCCAAAAAGAACATGGCCATTGTGACTTGTGAGAAGCTCCCTTACTATCTGTAGTCAATCAGACTACATGTACGTAGGTATAGGCAATGTTATCAACTTATCATTAGTGTGTGCGACCAAAGTTAATAATGATATTGATAATGCAGGCACAAGCTTTCTGCACTTACCCATAGCATTGAATTGACTTTGAAAACAGGCTCAATGTGATCCAGATACAACACAACATTGTATCCTTTCTGGTCAAGTGGTATGCCAAGATTTATGTAGATTTATGTAAATATATTTGAATCTACATGTAACTCCAAAAAAGGAGATCCACATTGTTTTACTGCTAACATTCCAAAACTTTAACTCAGATGATTACTATTTACTCAGATGATTACTATTTACTCAGATGATTACTATTTACTCAGATGATTACTATTTACTCAGATGATTACTATTTACTTCAGCTACAAGTACTGTACTAGGCCTTTGAGAATCAGTACACTGTACATTCATATTACCACCAACTACATGTACAAGTATGTAAAACCATCAGAAACAAATGTGAAAGGATGTCAATGTGGAAAGAAACGCTTTGGAATTCGATTATCATAGAAGTGATTGAAGGACATGAATGGTATCCATGGAAGTCTACAGACACGCTTGCTACATACATGTAGTACTCAATCAAGTTCAAGACCACAGCTGGGCTTTTGCTGTCTGGATTCTCATTATAACCATGAGCTACATGTAAGGGTGTAACCTTTCCCCAAAGAATAAGTACAATGTATCCAACTGGAAAAGTTCATTCATTTGCTTGTATACAATAACCCCAGCAGAGTCCCCAAGCAGAAGCTCAGAGATTGTGAACTTGTGAACGCCATACTATAAACATGCCAGGAGTTGCAACAAACCATCATGAACATACAATGCCATGGACATCTGTGGCTGCTTAGCCAATGAGGCAGGTCAAACCGCATCAATCTTAACTGCAGACCAATACCAATACACAACTTCTGCCAGATCTTAGGGGAGGGTCTCGGCATGATGACATCCCGTGTAAACAAAACACCTTACATGTACATCTATGTGGATGGTTTTGAGTACAGATCCTTGGTTCAACCTTTGCAATTACAGGCACATCTTCACCGTAATTCACAAAGTGAGAACCGCATTGCGTAATTCTGGAATATCTTTAGAAAGGCATTCGACAGCATGTGATCTGTCACTTAAAATGGTGATGACACCTACCTGAACTCCATAATTTAATATATGCACATACAACATAACATGTACAAATGTACATGTACAATGTATCTTGGGGGTTGAAGTTGGTGGTGGGAGTGCGATAGGGTTACTCTAGACTGCTCTAGAGACATGAGGCCTAACCAGGTCTGTTTCACAAACCTTGGCTTCGGCTCTGGCTTCTATATCTTACATCTGAACTCAAAGCCAGTTTTCAAGGCTTTAAATTGGCTTATTTGGAGGTACACATTGTAGAGAATGCCTGCAGCAGACAAGCCAGAGCTAAAGCTGGAGTCAAAGTTTGAGCAATGGCCCACGAATCCACTACTTGAAAGCAGTGATCTTTCCTTTCCCACCATGAGGAAACAGTTGTCAAGAAACTACAGCTGCTTTGAAAAATGTCGGAACAATGAACTAAATGTAAAGGCAAGAGCAGAAAGACCGACGTGAAGGCTTCACACACTGTATTTAACAAAAATGGCGATTGATGGACCACGATAGCGTGTGCGTGCTGTGTATAGGACAAGCACTGATGTGCAACCACGATTGTTTACACAACAAAAGGCGTGCCACAAAAGGGGTTACGTAACACCGGGTCAACTGTGCTGGCTAAAACAGGAAGCGTTTTTGCTAAAACCATTCAGACATCGTTTCAAAAGATAAAACTGTTCTGGTTTTAGCTAAACCCTCCCTCCGAGGTGTTTTAAATCACCGTTTTAGCGGCGAGATAAAACCGATTCGGTTCAACTTTAAAACCGTTCAGACACCGTTTTAGCTAAAAACTTTAAACCAAATCGAGTTCAACTAGTGTTTTAAGGGAATTTAATACGGTGTCTGAACGTAACCTATGACCGCATTTACACTAGATCCGGCAAAGGTGGATCGGGATTTCGGAGTAATAAAACCACAGGGAAGCTTAACCGCAAATAAACTGTGCCGCGTTTACACTAGATCCCGATCCGGCTTCGATCCACCATTTACAGCGGAAGGAAGGTCATTGAGTGTGCGCAACAGTGTTGTAGGTCTCGAGACCGTCTCGAGACCTTTTTTGAGGTCTCGGTCTTGGTCTCGTCCTAACAAAGTCTCGGTCTCGGGAGGGCTGGTCTCGGTCTCGAATGCTCGGGTCTCAGTCTCGGTCTTGGGTGCCACGGTCTCGGGTTTTACCCTCGAGACCCGTCGAGACCACAGCAAAAATATGTGCCACACAAATCTAGTCTTCATTCCAAACATAAACGACGCAAGTGCAAGTTTTCATGCCGAAGAGTTAGATTGAAGCTGGAATGGAGACCAGTATATGCGGCTTGTTTATTCAGAGTACTGGACTACTGGTACCCGCGGATGTATTTCACTATTTCCCCCCACATTACAGCTCTGGAGTGAGTTTTTGTAAAAACCCAGTGGTCACTGAATCCTGCAAACTATACCCAGTCATTGGGAGGGCATTTCATGCGGCACCTTACTCATCACTTTTTGTTGGTGTGAATAGCTGGATGGGAACTTCCGATGAAATCAAATAATTGTTATTCGGTAAAAAGAAAATAGGAAAACTGGATTTTAAAATCCCTGATTTCTCCAAGTCAGGGTTGTGTTTAAAATATAACTGCACGTGATGCCATCAAGTTATTTTAAAATAATATTTTTACTTACATTCTTAAAGCAGTATTCCATGTTTTAATTTGACTTTTCTTCAGTGTTTTGAATACATGTACACAACTTCTTGGAATACCAGAGTCATTTTCCATTTAGGACAATCAGCAGTTCTAGTCTGTTTTATTTTTATGCAAACAATATTTGGAGAAATTAGTCGGTCACAGTGCCACACATGTAGGTCTCAAAGCCCCAACTACATGTATTTACCCCAGAGATAAAATAAAAAACTCAAAATTTTGGAATCCTTGAATTTACGTGTGTACGCTGTGAGTCTTTATAGTTGAACACTTAATTTTATATAACTTGCATAATTAAAGATGGTGGCCCTTGATAAAGCCGACTTCATATACATGTATATATATAAATTTATGAGATGATCCCGATGTTCACCTTTCGTACGAGTTAGCACAAATAATCATCCACGGGTTTTTGAACCTTTTGATCGAAAGCAGGGCACAACACCTGATCAGGGAAATCGGCTTTATTAACACCATAATTTTTTGTTTGTTTTTGGTCTCGGTCTCGGTCTCGGTCTCGGAAGTTGTGGTCTCGGTCTCGGCCTGCAAAAGTCTCGGTCTCGCAAGTGTTGGTCTCGGTCTCGAAAGCCTTGGTCTTGGTCTCGAAAGCTTTGGAATCGGTCTCAGTCTCGGACATGAAGGTCTCGACTACAACACTGGTGCACAATAGCCGACCGTACGGTCATTTTTTGTGCGCTATTCAGTCAGTGTAAAACATAACGTACGGACATGTTTGTCGTTCGTTTTTGATTTTGTTGCATCATTTGTCGTTTTTCAACATGAAACTACAGCAGAAAACAACGAATCTTTGGACCACTTCTCAGCTTGTTATTCGGATACAAAGCGCCGAAATATTACCGGAAATCTCAGGCCTTCAGATACGATTTTAGCAAAGACGGATTTTATAAATAATTTCATCTTTAACCCTAACCCTACAGGGTATTTTGGCTAGAAACCCTGCCAGACGTATTAGATTGCATACTTTGTCATGTGTGCAGAGTGCAGCAAAGTGAAGCTGTCACCACAGATGCACTGTGCTGCGTCTGGCAGGGTTAGCGTTAAGAGTGAAACCAATCATGTTTTTTATCATTACCAAAGTTACATGTATCATACAAAATGGATGCATTTAAAGGTAGTGTACACGATTGGTAATGCTCCCAATTTTTTACTGAATTATTACGAAATACCTGACTAGACTAAGTTAATAGCAGTCTTATTATCCTGTAAAATGATGGCACCTGGTGTGCTGTCGTTTTCAAGAAAAGTTGAAATTTATATCGTTTTCCAACAATTGTTCCGTGTAACAATCGTTGGAAAACTGCCCTCTATGTAGTTAATCCATGTTGTGTCTAAAAATGGGTTAACAATCCGAAAACGGGTGCACTCGTAGTGTACCGAAGCGACGCGTTGTAACCTGTGCATGCAGTGGATCATGAACGTTCCGCTCGGCCCTTGGCCTCTGTAAATGTTATGTGACCAATTGAAAACGATTCCATTTACAAAAAAATTGGCTTATTTTACAAGAGAGCGCTATAACAAATGCCGCCCGACAGTTGAAAACGAACGCTGTTTTTCTCTTGTTTTTTTTCGCCACTCAAGAACGCAAAACTTTGAACAGGTCAGTAGAACAATATTTCCTATAAAATACTAACCCCCAAATCCGCCCATTTCTGAAAATTGCAACAATGACTAATCATGTACACTACATTTAAAGCTCTCTAACTCACTAATCCTCGGTGTATGTAGTTTTGACCTGGGGAGCAATCCCCTCCCACTTTGTGACCCCACCCCCATACCAGCGAATCCCACAAATCCACTTACCTGGGAATTATGACAATGGATCTGAGGGTCCCAAACCCAGAGGGTCATCTATTAACCCAAAACAATCCATTCTGAGCAAACCCTTTGGGGTCAAAAGGTCAAACAGGCACCAGACATTACCTCAGACCATCACAATTTCCTACAGACCTGTGGTGATGTCATCTGTTTTATGGTTGGTTGAGAAACTGACTTGGGGACATCCCATAAATGATAAAAGGGTTTTGTGTGGGTAGTTTTTTTTGCAAAAATGTTCAGCATCTGATACAGCCCAACCAAAAAATATTTAGTGTGCCCACTCACTTCCTTTAAAACCCCAACACTGCTAAATCCATCAATATTAATACAATGTACACACACCCTGGAGGGTTAGGGTTAAGGGCCACATTTATTCCTCTGAAAAAATCCATTTAAAGTGCCACCAGTTAATCCACTGTATGTTTTACAAGCGATTTGGTAGGAGCCACTAACCACATGTACATGCTTTCACAATAACAGACAAGAGACAACATAATGTACCACAGTGCAATATTTATTATTATACAGTCCATTAAGGGGGAAGAGCCAGCTCCTTCCTTTTAAAACAGGGCAAGATGCTAACAAAAAGTTTACATAGTCCCTACATACATGTACATGTACTTTAGCAGACAGACAAATATGATATAGATTGGCCTTGTGGACCAACTGTGATAAAGGTCCAAGATCCGATTCATATGGCAGAAGGGAGAAGACAAAAGCCAAAACATATGCAAAGGATAGCAGTTCAAGGGTAGTGAAAAGTGCACCCAATTGTGCATGAAGCCTTGATGAAGGGCAATGTACAATTGTTTATGTAAACTGTAGTGTAAAGCAAACTGGAACTGACTCTTGTGTTGATGAATACACATGTACACATGTCAGCATCCATACAACAATATTCCCTCCAAACATAAATCTACTGTAATTGAGATAAGTTATGCCAAACTTTGATTCAATTTAATATTAATAAGCTTCACATTAGGAACAATTTGGTAAACTTTACATTACATGTACATTGCATCTGGGAATGGGAATTTCTCTTCACACTTTTTATCTTCCCAGGGAATTCGTTTTCATTTCAAGAAATGTGAAGAAAACAAATTCTCCACACTGGAAAAACATTTTCACACCTTTTCACACAAGTGGGAAAACACTTTCACACCTTTTCACACAAGTGGAAAAATATGTTCATGCCTTTTCACACAAGTGGGAAAAACATTTTCATGCCTTTTCACACAAGTGGGAAAAACATTTTCATGCCTTTTCACACAAGTGGGAAAAACATTTTCATGCCTTTTCACACAAGTGGGAAAATATTTTCACAACTTTGCTCAAAAGTGGGAAAATAATTTTTAACTTGAATTCACAGGGGGGGGGGGGAAGTTGTGTGGGCAATGTGAAATGTGAATGTGAATGTGAATTCTTTTCATAAAATTTCTCGTTCCAATTCACAGTGTTAACTTGTAATTGCAATGTACATGTACACGATGTACATGTACATGTACATGTATGTGTGTGTGTGTATGCATGCCCTCGGTGACCGTGTCCAATATAAACAAAAAGTGGCCTGCTTGGGCAAAAAAGCTTTCCTTCCACCAAAAAACGGGCATCCGTCCTTTTTTGAAAAGTAGCAAATACTGTTAAACATTCTTGTCGTGTAGTTGTTGGGAAGTTCAGGATAAATTTGCAGTTTGCACACAAGATGAAACCCCCCTTTGGCATAATAATAGTTCCATGGTAAGACAGTGGCTGCATACATGTACCACTGCCACATGGATGTCACTATGGGTACACATCATGCACATTGTACAGTAAGAACATCTCACTGGATACATGGACAGCCTGACCAAAAACCTCACCGTGTTGTGTTATTTAGTCCGAACAATAACGAAGAGCTTTAGTTCAAATCCAGGTGTGCACGTTAGCACTGGGGTCCAGTTGGGATGCTTCAACAGGTGCGTTTGCCTTGCGACTGTCAATTACCTACAGATGTTTTAGCCCCTTCTGACTTAATACAGGCACTGATGCCCAAGAATTTGTAGCGAGGCATTTGGAAAGACTGTCTTGTTTGGAGGGTTTCAAAGTGGGATTCTGGCCTCAATCAATAGGACAAGTGCTTGAAAGAGCACTCCTAATGTGCAATCCGGTGTTTTGATCAACTGGGGTACAGTCCATAAACATTTGGAAGTTTATCATTAACTGACCAAAAACTACTCAATGCTTCCATTGTGGCCAAACAGTTACCTGTCCTGGCCGGGTAAACAACTGACTATGCATAGCAAATACACTGCATTACAAATCTATGAACCTCTGCAATGTGGCCAGCCAGAAGTAAATGCGACACATTCCAGAGGCCCACTGTATAGCCACGTGTACATTCAGGCTACGAAATAGGCCAAATAGAAAACGGAAACAAAAATTTATAATTTCCACAATGAACGATCTATTCTTGCCCTGGAGGCTTCCCCAGTTACGGGTATTCCTTTTTTACTACATAAAGTTTTTTCACAATAATTCTCGATATTAGACACTGTGCCAAAATCTGGTGAATACCCCAATGTACTTTACGAATGACTAATGATGTATATAATGCTACACTGCACTTGCACTTTTGAGTTTAGTCACACTGTAAGCACGCTTTAAAGATGCACTGTATGTATTGTATTCAAAGTGGACTTTTAAATTTCAAGTTCAACTTTTGCTCAAGACAAAATGGCTTGGATTGGGTTTCTGGACAATTTAATTAATCTTCGAGGGGAAAGGGGGGGGGGGGTCTAATGGGTGCTTTTCGGATGTGCTATTCCATTGTTTTATTGTTCATTATAGGCCTACAGGGTGGCCTCCAAAAAAAACGGAACAGCATACTTCCACTACCTTTAGAGTCAAACCATCTGTGCCGATGGATGGAGAATCTTTCTAGAAGAAAAATGATACTGTAACCTCCCAATTCAGTCCAGTAGTTTTTGCCCCAGAGCCAATTTTGTGAAGCAAAGTCGGGTCACTTGGCCATTTGTTCCATGCAGAAAAGAGCTTTAGTTATACTTCGGGACCAAATGACCCCGGACTTCGTTTCACAAAATACATGTAGGTTCCAGAACTAAAACTACTGGACCGAATCAGAAGATCTTGGTATCATTTTTCTTTTAACAAAATTACCCATGCATTGTATAGGTTGTTGGAGTCTCCCAGGGTAGCGGAAGTATGCTGGTTTGTTTTGGGCCACCCTGTATACATTTATTCAAAACTGTAGGTGTATTCTACAATCATTTCTAAAATCCCTGTCATACCATTGTACCAGCACTGCATTGTACATGTATGTCCTGATTTAAAAATTAGGTTGCTTTAAATTCTTTACAACTTGTACACCAAGTAAACTGACCGCCAACAATACAAATGGCAAATGTTTATTAGACTTCAGGTGCCCCATGTCTTCGACTTGATGGAACCTTCCCATCTGAAGTTGGACAGGCGCCAATCGCCAAATACAGTCGGCAATCAATCAATTAAGGCTTAGGCAGGCCATAAAATAACAACAAACTACAAAAAAAATGAATTGACACTCAACAGATGAACCCATGAAAGGACAAAGTTCAGTGGAAATGCTTCAATCACAGCATGAGGGTACTGAAGCGGATTCGGTCACCGGGGCCAATTATTTTCATGAAACTCCTAAGCACAAAAATTTGCTTAGCACGAAAATTCTTCTTTAATAATTTACAGGATTACCAACCAGAAGCATTGCTTACTACATGTACTGTTATCCAGGTATTGTTTGTTTAGCATAATATCACGTTGAGTTTTGGCTGGTAACCTGTTTTTACTAAGCAAGACTTTTTGTGCTAAGCACATTTTTATGCTTAGCAGCTCCATAAAATTGGCCCCTGATATTGTAATGTATAGTGGTTTAATGTGGTTTCTATTCCTCAGCCAACTTGAAATTGAAGGTAACTATGTGGGTAGATCTGCCTTGACACTGACCACAATAAAGATTCAATTTGTCCACAATCAACATGCAGTCAGTGGGTGTCTTCTAAATATATCAAGTGGTCATGGTGGTGGTTAAGAGTATTTATACAAGGAATATATACTCTGTAATGCTCCTGTTCTTTTGACCTTTACATCCTGTGTGATGAAACCTTGGGTTCAGCCTGGGTTCAGTGAACCCTTTTTAATACCCCCAAAAAATGACTGATGAAAAAATGTATTTTCACTATCTATGCAACACTCAAGGCACTCACATGATTTGTGTTCACTGACTTGAAGGTTTTTGTCACCGCAATCACTCAAAGTGTTCCCAAATTAAACTCATGATGCTGCTGCTTACCGTAATATGCAAAGATGGTATGGTAATTACCTTCCTCTGGGAAGAAACAGACAGCAATACTTAAGCCCATTTCACACGAGCACTGGAAACACGGGTCCCGTGCGATGAAATCGCATCGATGTCACCAACGCACGGATTCCGTGTCGTGTGAAAGTTATCCCTGTCACCAAATCGCACGGGTCCCGTGCGGTTCGTGACAGGGATAGAGACCTCCTCCAAAATTTCACATCGATTCGACATCCCTGCGACGATCACCGAGATTGGTCGTGTGAATGTGTTGATGCGATTTTCGCAGGGATACTGTGCAGTGAAATCGCCTTTACGCATATGCAGTTGCTGTTGCTGTACGTATGTAGGAAGGAAACGTTGCAATTTAACATGGCTTTTTGTAAACACAAATTCAGTTTTGATTGGTACAGCAAATATTATGTATTAATTATTTTTACAAAGTGCATGTAAATTTACATCCTTTGTATAAATTGACGTTATAAAACACGAAAACTACCGGTAGGGACACACAGTACAGTAATTTTACATTCAAAATCCGTTAAAACTAAAATACGTTGATTGTTTGTTTTTAAAAAGGGAAAAGCTTGTTATTTTACGGAATCTTTTTACAGTGCGGAAAAATCACTGTTACCCTATAAATTTCATCGTTATAGAATATTGTAGTACCAGCGATACACGTGTAGCCACGCATGCAAACACTGCAAAACGAGGGACATTCGCCTGCCGGACTGTGTTGTATCGTGTGAAAGCCTGCAATGAAATCGCAGGCATCCTTGGGCGTCAGACACCTGGCGCCAATCATCGCAGATGTGTGCTTCCAGCGCTCGTGTGAAACAGGCTTAACCCCTTGCGTATGGATGACGGAATATGGCGCAAAGAAAACAGTGCCACCAGGCCGGATGACGCCATTGGCCGTTGTTTGTGCAGTTTCAATCCATTGTTGGATTAAACAGTGCCACCAGGCCGGATGACGCCATTGGCCGCTGTTTGTGCAGTTTCAATACATTGTTGTATTATAGTGTATATGTTACACTTGACTGCACAAACACAGTGTGGCCGTTTTGCTTGGCTGCCAGACTACTTCTGTGAATGCCTGTAATGTACTGTTTACACTTCAGGCTACTAGGAATATAACTGGAAATGGGCAGAGAGCATAAACAGGTGTTTTTTTGTTTGTTTGTTTGTTTGTTTCTCAAAGGAGAGGGGTCCTTGATTGAGTATTAAAACATACTCAAATCAACAATGTTTTCATGTGTTTTGATGCATTTGCCATACCCATATCTGAAGTAGGATGGGTGTTTGGAAACTCACAGTTCTGGAGGTAGGTTTGCCCTGTTCAAAATTTCATTCAAACACCTCTGTCACATTATTCCCCCCCCCCCCCCCCCCCCCCGAGGTACTAGTGCTCTCCAGTCTAGTCTACAGCTACTTACCCCATACCCGTTTGAAATTGTGCATCCTGTATCCCCCCCCCCCCCCCCCCCCCCCGAACCCCCATGACCTTCTTGAAATTACAACCGATGGGTGAAAATAAGTTTTACTATTTTAGATACTTACAGAATCTTGGTCTCATTATCAACTTGTGGAATCCTCGTGAGTTCCAGATGCATGCACCGCACCGTGGTCCGGAAACACAGGCAGCCGAGAGGGCAGGCCTGGCACACAGCTGGCCAACACACGGCCACAACTCCGAGGAGTAGAAGTACAACCCGCGCATCCAACCCCATAGCTCCCCCGTCAGCCACGGCGTAGGGAACGGCGTCTGACGCGCTCACCGAATCAACTCCCCGTAAAATACAAGTTTCCACCGAGTGCCACTTCACACAGCACACAGTTCGACCCCTGTCAACTCTTTGTCAACCCCGTGTGTCTGGGCAGCAACAAACTCACAGGAAATAGAAAGAGTCCGGATATAACTGCAATCTCTTGCCCGAGCCGCAGTTATCCCGACAAGAACAAAAGTTTCCGTGCAAAAACTGTGGAAGTTATTGTTCAATGCGTGTGCATTGAACGGACAAAAGTTTATGTACGTACCACGCACGCTGCTAGGCCGGTTTAGTTTTATTCTGATTCGATATTGGCACCTTTGATGAACCCCCTATGCTGCTGAGTTTTTGCTTACGAAGTACGTGTACGTCCGCACACACGCGTACGGTACGGTGTATGCGTCAAGGCCAGCCAATTGTGGGCACCTTCTATTATAGTTTTAAACTTTAAAGGGCACTTTTCCACAAACAAATGACTATAGTTTCAAAAGAGGACTATTAAATTACAGGTTGTTAACAGGGGAAAAATGTACGAGAAACCAACTTCGAACCAAAATCTCAAAATGAAAGCATTTAGATTTTTGGGACATCTACATGAAATTATATACTTTGTGTAAAGTTGCCATAGAATAGGCCTCCATTATCCAACTACGATTTCTGACACATTTGGGGTCTCATCAGATACATAATTTTACACGATTATTTACCCCGACTCTTCACCTTTTTCTGATAACTTCAAGAGAAAATCTGAACACCAGCAATTCATACTAAAAAGGAAAAAAAAACAGGACAAGAATCCTGATTTGTAACTCTGAATCATGAGCCATCATGTGTCTCTTTCTAGTTCTCTGAGGAAGGGCAGAATTCTCCCCTCTACTCACCTACTAACCCTATTTCACGCGAAATTAGATATAACCCCTCCCCCCCCCCCCCCCCCCCCCCCCCGGCACAGTGCAACGGCGCGGCGCGCATGCCCCTTTCCGAATTCCCGTGACGCCGCCACTGAAATTACAGAGGGCGCTATTCCAAGTTTACGGTCTTAAAAATAATTTCGCAAGATGGCGACTTCCATGGACAACACGAGTTCTCAGTCCGGTCAAACTCATCGCCAGAAGAAGAAGAAAATCAAGCCCAAAGTAGATAAACAAACTAACGAGGAAACATACATGGAATGTAAAGGAGAGTGGAAGGTGGCGGACGTTGATTATAGCGTTCTGAAATTAGACGAACTCCGTGAATTCATGGGGATCGAGGAACTGTCGATGGAGCACGAAGTCATTGTTGCTAACGTTAAGCATGCTAAGCCTAACGTTAAGCCGATATCCACCCGATCAAGGAATCGCATTCGCAGAAAACGACACCGGGTGAGAGAGAGAAAAAATATGATACACAGGAAATGCCCGCTACTAATATTTCACTTTGTAACTGTTAGAGCCCGTGTGATGGTCAGTTACTGCAAGTATTTTTGGAAAACAGACTAACGTTAGTCGGCGATTGTGTAGTGCAGAGGCGTCGCCCAAAAACCACTTCACCCTCAACCACTTCGCCCTCAACCACTTCGCCCTCAACCACTTCGCCCTCAACCACTTCGCCCTCAACCACTTCGCCCTCAACCACTTCGCCCTCAACCACTTCGCCCTCAACCACTTCGCCCTCAACCACTTCGCCCAAACGCCACTTCGCCCAATTACCCCTTCGCCCAATTACCCCTTCGCCCAATTACCCCTTCGCCCAAACGCCACTTCGCCCAAATGCCACTTCGCCCAAAAACCACTTCGCCCAAAAACCACTTCGCCCAATTACCACTTCGCCCAAAAGCCACTTCGCCCAAAAACCACTTCGCCCATGCCCGATCCGTATGCCCTTTTTTCATTTCATTAGTTCATTACATACATCATCCCTTATATCAGTTAAGATGTTACATTATAAATGTTTGTAAAAAAATTACATTATAAATTTCATGCAATTTTTATAAAAACCTCTTGGAAAATATATTAATTTCAAAAATCGTAATAATTTGAATGACGTACCACTTGATGAAAATAATTGCCCATAAACTAATAAGAAAAGAAAAGCATGGTCACAAAAAGGATGTCACAAAACGCAATATAAGAACGCAAATAAAGTCTTGAATGCACCATAAAAACGAAATAGAATGTCCCTAAATGAAAACGAACATTAGGAACAAAATCTCAGTGCTTAAAAATTGAAACTGAATGCTCGGCCAAACACAAAAAGTAAAATGTGTCCCTATTGCGATCATATCCGCAATGCGTATTGCGTTATCCAAATCGCGTGATCATTTTGCTTTCCGTGTATTTAATTTTTACGCATAAAGGCCGGTTCATACTTCACGCAAATGCGAAAGCGAAGCGAATTTTGTGACGTCAACAATGGTTGTTTCAGTGTGACGTTTGCCGTTACCCAGACGAATTCGCTTCGCCCTCAAATTAGCTTGAAGTATGAACCGGCCTTAACACAATATTCCCGGCCTACCACGCGAATTTGAATGACCAAATAACGAAAACGGCAAATTGCCCGCCATGAATGAAAACCTATATTACAAACACGACTACTTGGCATTAATATTTACACGCATACAAGTACATTACCCACAAAATAAACTAAATCTGCATATATACAATAAGGTTTAAATTTATTCCAGTATTGTCGTGATTCCTGCTTTACCGTACGGAAAGGGCGAAAAAAAAAAACCGCGAAAATGAACTAGTGTTGGGCTTTGGGCAATACACAAAGTCATTTTGTACTTTCGAAAAACACGGATAGGCCCTATCCTTTTTTTGGCTTAAAACTCTTCCAGGGCAGTGGCGGTGTCATTTTTCTCAAAAGTCTCAGTAACATTCAGTTAGAACTGATAAATACACTGTAAGTGGTTTTTGGGCGAAGTGGTTTATGGGCGAAGTGGTTTATGGGCGAAGTGGTTTATGGGCGAAGTGGTTTTTGGGCGAAGTAGTAATTGGGCGAAGTGGTTTTTGGGCGAAGTGGCGTTTGGGCGAAGTGGCGTTTGGGCGAAGTGGTTGAGGGCGAAGTGGTTGAGGGCGATGTGGTTTTTGGGCGAAGTGACCGACAACCGTGCAGGGCCCCTCTTTAGTTTTGATGAAATTAGATTCAATCAAGGGTATTTTTTCTCATTCCAAAATGACTTTTTCAACCAAAAGCAGACTTCTCTTAATTCTATTGACATCGTTTTTTGTAATTTTCAAAAGTGTATTTCGGTAGAAAATGCAATTTTCTTACGCGCTTTACGGCAGTTGCTATGCGAATGAACACGGTTTTGTGTGTTTACTGTGCGTCGCGGTGATCGGCATCTTTATTTTCATGTTGTTTGTTGTCCTCATCGCCGCTTTACCACAATTTCGGGTCATGCTAATTAGTGTCAACAAGCGTCAACAAGCGTCAACCATGACGCGTCAACAACTTATAAAAGCACTGTTAAGCTTAAACATGTTATTCACAATATTTAGTGGGCTCTTATGATTATTTAAAAGTATCATTAGTATTTAAAAGTATCTTAAAATGTGTGATTTTTAAGCGAAAAAGTATGACATCAACGGTGCTTTTTCCCGGCAGCCATCTTGTTTTTCTGGGACATGGTGCAATCGCGCATGCGCAAAAGAGAAAACAAAGATGGCGGTGCCCATTCATCGTAATTTTGTCGTCTTAAAATTTCGTTTTTATGTGGGATTGTGAACGGGAATTCAGCCAATTTCTTACATAATACGAGATGCGAGAGTTTGTTGAATACAAGTATAGCTTTTGTGAAGCTTAAATGTGCATTTTGAGCTTGTTGACGCTTTGTTGACGCTGATCGGGTTTGTTGACGCTAAATAGCATGACCGCAAAATTTCCCTCAAAACTAAAACCTGGCCCTTTATCTACGGCATACCTGTTGTATGTCGCTAACTACATTTTGGCAATTCCAATAACCTAAAAGTGGATTTTTGTTCCCTTATAGGGAACAGGGCTCTCTACACAATCGCCAACTAGTCTGAGTAACTTGCTTGGACCCTACTTTTACCTTTTAAAAACTTCAACATTGGGACATGATCTGGCGAAATTACTAGTACTAGTAGTACATGTAGGGTCCAAGGCAAATGGCTGCCATTGTCCTCTATTTAATTGAAAAAGTCTGAAGACCCAACAAAAAACCATCAGATTTCACCCTTAAAACAGCCGCAAAAATACCAGATACGCCACTTGAGATGCAAGTAGAGTTCATTCATGGATGAAAAGTGAAATTTCCCATTCAATTCCGAGGGTTACCCATACACGACTGCATTTTCTGAATTGTCATGATCATGTGATCATACATTCTACACAAATGTACGTCACATCATGGCGGCAATCCAAACATGTATGCTGCGCCTACATTCTGTTCAGTTGCATGTATTTGCGTCATGCCTTTAATGATATGCGAGGTTGTGTCGGATCACGCCTTAAAACATAAATACAATTACATGTAAAATACAAATACAACTGCATACATGTACATGTAGATCAAGCAAAGGGCAGAATGTGCATTGGGCATTTTAAAAGTGAAAGTTTGGTTGTCAGTTCACCCCTAGCAAAGAACGTGTCTTCTTCTGCACTTATTCTTATACGGTAACCCGGAGGTCGCAGGTTCGAATCCCGATAAGTGCATCCTTTGAAAATGCACTTATTCTTTGTTAAAAAAAATCTTGATTTTTGCAGAAAGCCTCCTCACGACCTGAGCAGATGACACACAAACGAAAAGAACAACCTACTGAAAATCAACAAGAATCTCCCAAGAAGAGGCAAAAGGTGCAAAATCAGCCTCCACAAGCCCCAAATCAAAGCAGAGTGAATCGTAAACATGACGAGAAAGACTTAAAAGGAGGTGGTGTCAAAAAGGAGCAGGAAACAGTTTTGGAGGCTTCCTCATCACAGCCTAAGAGAGCAAAGAAGAAAACAGGTTCTCCAAATCTGACTACAGCAGCTGATCAGGGTGAAGATGAGGAGAATGCCATAGCAACCGAGAGTAGGAAGGAGGATGTGGGAACAGCAAAAGATGCGGGAAACCAGAAAAGCCAGAACAGGGCAACGAGTTTCACTAAAGGCTTCCCTGTCCCCACAAAAGATGGTAGTAAGTATGACTTACATTTTGTAATTGCAGAATAATGTTTTATATGGAGATGTTGTTGCTATTTTAAAACCTTCACCCCCCCCCCCCCCCCCCCCCTAATGGTTCGCCAGGACTGCCCTGCTAAATCCAACAGAGTCCAACTGTGGCATTTTGTTCTATTGTCTGCTGAATCCAACAGGATTATGACACTACATGTATGGGTCTGCTCAATCCAACAGGGTCCAACTGTGTCTTATTTTTCTGTTGCCTGCTGAATCCAACAGGATTGTAACACTATGAGTTAGCTGCCCAATCCAACAGGGTCCAATGGGAATATCAAATTGTTGGATCCTGTTGGATTCAGCAGGGTTAGGGTTTTTTAATTAGCATTTCAATATTTATGTGACCTGGCACCACAAAACAGGTGGAAAGTAGCGAAAGTTTAAAATTGAGATATGTGTTATTTCTTGAGATTACATGGATTAATTAACCTTTCATTTGATATACTTGTATTCTGTGTTGCTGTAGCTCATTCCTAGACCATGTTCTAACCTTTTAAACTTGTTAGAATCTTGACCCCTTGTTTTGAGAAAATGAACCTTAAAGTTTGTGACCTGTAAACTGAATTAAAAAAAGACCCCCCCAAAAAAAGAATAGAAAAAAAAGAAGAACAGAAAGAAGAGAAAAAACTTTCTAGATTGAATTAAGTTTTAAACTTGCGGATATGGTAGAATAGGGCTTTCAAATGTGAAATTGTTAAAATCCCAAAATTGACTTTTCAGTCAAAAATTGTTGTTTCAGCTAGTAACTCGGAAAGCCATAGTACGATGTTCCTCTCATTTGGTGCTGCCAGGCTGCATATTTGATCAATTCACTTTGATGGTACTTCGGCTATATTTATTATTAACCATAAAAGTCCTGAATCCTCCAATTTTAATATGATTTTACACACACTCTTGGGATTTAGATGTTAGATTAAGCTTGTGCGGTTTTAGATTAAACCAAAACCGAAAAAAACGCCCAAGTTTGACTCGGTTTAACCGGTTTACCGACCTTCAAAACAAAGGGCGCCGCCATCTTGTCGCTGCTGGCTTCGAGCTCACGTCGAGTGCGCGGAAACACAGGATGCGTTCCCCTCCCGCGAACGACGCGAACACGCTGGCTTCCGTAATCACGAGCTTTTGTCACGCTAATAGTGGTACATGCGGAGCGGAACCAACGAAGCTGACGATCCCTGCGACCAGCGAACACGTGCAAAATTGAACGTATTACACATGTAAGGGAATTCCCCTACATGTGCAATGCGAGAATCATACTCGCCAAGTCAAGCAGCTTACAATGTATTTGGTTCAATTGGCTGTTTGTCAATTTTCGTGATGCGTTTAATACGTGAACGATATGAGTGTTTCCAATAGAGTACTAGGTCGAAGTCTAATGAGATTTGTGACGTAGACCGTAGACACGCACAAGCTCGTGAGTATAGTATAGTAAATCTAGTGGTGTTCGTTTCCGCCGGCCAGCCAGCCCGCCATGCATGCAGCGCGTATGTGGCATGTGTAGTGTGTGGTGTGCATGTGCAGGCAAGCGCTGTGTCCAGCATGGGCTCGCGCTTGCGATGCGTGAAATTTATAAGCCTCATGATGCTGTGTCCAGCATGGGCTCGCGCTTGCGATGCGTGACATTTATAAGCCTCACGATTCGGGAAATGTCATTTGCGCCTGAGACAAAGACTGTTCAGTGTTCTTCAGACAAGTACGGTAATCTTTTCTTTGTGGTTTTGGAAGTATTGTTTGACATTTTTTTCACTCTGATTTTCTGAAATGAATGAAATATTGTTGCAGACAGTTTTGAGGTTTTTCAAAAATCAAAACCGGACGTGATTTTTTTAATTATATAACCGGGGAAAAAAATGGTTTACCGGTAAACCGCACAAGCTTAGGTTAGATAGGAATCGGCTAACCCCAGAAAGTTCGCAGGTCGAATGGTTAAGTCAAGCAGTCTAGTCAAGTAGCAGGTTGTTGGTTTAAGTCATACCCGATTGAGCCCGTGAATGTAATACAATGTTCAAAAGGGAAAAAAGACCTTGTTTGTAAATTTAAATATTCCTGACGCATGTTCCATTGTGTAGACTTTAATTAACCCTCCTACTGTTATAACTATCATAACCTATCAAAAAACCTAAGCCCTTCCTCTCAAACAGCTTGTGTGTTTCAACCTAGGGTAGGGTAGCTTGCTCCATTTTGGCACCGAGAGAGGGAGGGTTAACCCTAACCCTCCAGGGTATTTTGGCTAGAAACCCTGCCAGACGCATCAGATTGCATACTTTGTCACATTGACTTGTGTGCAGCAAAGTGGAGCTGGCACCACAGATGCACTGTGCTGCGTCTGGCAGGGTTAGGGTTAAAGTGCGAAAGTCCAAGTTCAGTCGGAACATTAATTTAACCCTAGCGTCCTAGACATTCATTTGGAATAACCCCAACGTTCATAAATCCATCAAAATCCTTCCCCTGTTTTGGAGGATTTCGGCGGATTCAGGATACCTCCATATTGAGCAGTCACCAAACCAATTTTTGTGTGCATGACAAAATAGTGGATTTTGGCGGATTCAGGATACTTTCTAGTAAAGTTGCCCAAGGGGTTAGGGTTAAAGTACAATATACTACCAAGTACTACATGCACATGTACATACATGTAATTTCTAATATGCCAGAGTAGAAGAGTACTGTATACTACAGTTTACTACAAGTAGTATTTTGTAGTTTTATGTGAATAGGGTTAAAGGGAAAAAATTACTTAGACCTGTGGACTCATAACTTTACAGGTAGGTCATGAAGTTGACAAAAGTGACCTAAAGTTCCTGGACTTGGACCAGTCGGCCATTGTGTACTTGGAGTTTTGAACATCACAGACTGGTGTAACTTCAGTGACTGCCTGTAGTTTCTTTTAGACTTTTCACAGTGCCTTTACCATTCCTACAGCAATGTTTACAAAGTTCTTTGCTCAAATTTGGAATATTGTCTAATATCCAGGTTTACACATTTTTATCTCTGCCGTTGTGTGTAGCCGTGAATCTATCTGCTTGGAAGAATCTTCATATTCCCGCACCCGTTCTGCGAGCGCTTGGCGACCTTGGCTTCAACAATCCCACACCAATTCAGAAAGCATCGATCCCTGCTGCTATCAAAGATGGAAAGGACATTGTGGGAGCTGCGGAAACGGTAATGCAACTTTTAGGTTTTCTTCTTAAAAGTAATATCCAATATTTGCTTTTGCTGTAATTTTCAGAAATGAATGGATTTGAGGTGAGTGTATTAATTAGCAAATACTCTCAGACTGTCCTGTTTAAAGTTTTGTGTGCATGGATGCCGGGAAAACATAGAGAACAAAAATGCTGTTCTTGTAGTCTGGTTCCCTGACCCTACTTCAGACAAAACAGAACAATTTATAGACAACTCGGAACTATCAGTTGGGGAACTAGACTATTTCTTGAAATTGATACACAAATTCCACTTTTCTTGAAAATGACAGCACACCAGATGCCATGATTTCACAGGATGCTTGAGACTAGTATTATTTAACCCTAACCCCTTGTTGTATATTACCTTTAAGTGTATTGAATTTCACGATTCTCATTTCCAAGTGACCCATTTTTGGCTCCCAACTACCCCCAAAAACCAAAACCTTTTTCGCTGTTGACCAGTGGCGTAACTGGGTGATAATTCCTGAGGGGGTGGGGGGGGGGGCACCTGGGGGTGCACACATTTTTTCAAGGGTGCACTGAAAGCACTTGAACTGCAAATTGTGTACGTTTTAGTACATTTCAAAATTAAATGGGGTGGGGGGTGGCACCCGGGGCGGCACTCGGGGTGGCACTCGGGGTGAGGGGGGCATGGATGTCAGCTGGGGGAACATTCCCCCCGTTTCTCCCCCTTTCCCCCCCTTCCCCCCCCCTTCTCCCGCCCCCCCCCCCCCCCCCCCCCCCCCCCCCCCCGTAGTTATGCCACCGCTGTTGACCATGTCTACAAGATCCCACACCACACCCCCTCCTCAAAAAGAAGAAATACAGAAAAGAAAGACTGAGAGAGAGGTGGCAAGAGGAGGGGAGGATGGATGGAAAAGGGATGGAGGGGTGGGAAGGAAAAGAAAACAAACTGAGGCCAAAATTGGTCCCAGTTGGTTGTTTGGTCTCTGTTCAACTGTACTGCAGATAATGCCCTATATCATTATGGAAGCCAGTGGCATCAAGATGACAGCGGCCACTAATTAAAAAGTATGTTATTTTATGTGGTTTAAATCAGTCAAAGTTGGTTTTGACTATGTAAATGTGCCCAGGCTTATATCAGTCAGTGCCTAACCATTCGTCTTGGTATTTGTGCTATGTACTTCAATTCTTAATTATTCTCTAGTTCTTTGTGTTTACTTTCAGGGGAGTGGGAAAACACTTGCATTTGGTATTCCCGTAATACATAATATCCTTCAGCACAAAGCAGCCTTGGAACGGGAGGCCAGATCACTGGCCTTCAAACAAGCAAACACCGAGACTAGTGTCACAGCAAACCAGGCCCAGTCTTCAACCGAGAGGATAGTTAAAGGGATGGAAATAAGCCCAAAAGAAACACATAGGGCATCGCAGCCCTCCAAGAAAGGAAAATGGGATGCAAAGCCGATTGGTGCAGAAAAGAAGGGGATAAAAGGCCAATCAAAACAAGAGATGAAGATGGGTCAGAAAAAGAAAAGTGAAGATGAGGAAAGTGATGATGATGACATGGAAATGGAAAACAGTGATGAAGGAAGTGATGGCGGTATTGATTATGATTTGGATAAAGAAGACAAAGAGGAAGATGATGACATTGATTATGATTACCATGAAGATGATGAAGAAGATGATGATGATGAAGAAGATGATGATGAAGAAGAAAATAAGATTGATTTTTATGATGACGATGATGACGATGATGATGACGATGACAATGATGGGGATAATGATGATGTTAGAGAAGAAGATGATTCCTCTAATAGTGATAACAATGAAGAAAACCAGACCAAAAGCTTAACCATCAAGAAAAAGCACAAGGCACCCAAGAAAGTGGACACACCCATTGACAAACCCCCAAAGAGACCCAAGGGCAAGAAAGGACAAAGAAAACGGACATTCCGCACCCTGGAGCGCAAGACGCTGGAGCTTGATGGTGCAGAGTTGGAGGGGGTCGAGCTCATCAACAAGATGGACAAACGAGGCTTCGGATGCGTTCGGGCAATTGATGACATCTCGGATGCAGAACTGCTGGCCCAGGTAGGCCTGGGCGAGATGGTACAACAGATTGAGGGTGCCAGGGAGGGTTCCCATGACGATAGGCATCTTCATGCCATGATCCTTACACCCACCCGAGAGTTGGCTGTTCAGGTCAAGAATCACTTGGTTGCTGTTGCAAAGTACACCAACATTAAGGTAATACATCTAAGCTTGAAAACCTTAACCACTTAGGCCGTGTCAGAAACGGGAATTTTTGTCTACGGCTATGGCTGTTCAGTGTAGTGTGCCAATGACAAAGAGCAAAGCCGTAGCCACAAAATACTTGATTTAGACACGGCCTAAGATACCCTAGTAATAATAGTCAAGTTGTCTTGTTCCCAGAAGACAATGCATTCATCAATAAAAATAACCTACCTATATTTTTTTGTAATCCCTAGTATGCTCCAATTCATTTTCCCAGTGCCATCAAAATTTGTAATCCAGGCCAAAGGTGTTTACAATAGTCGAATTGTGTTTTTTCCTTGCCTCCCATTGGTACTCACTTTGAATTGATACCCTTGTGATGAAATACACGTATACATTGGTTTAACACTAACCCCCTAGGCATTTTTACTAGGAAGCTTCCTCAACCTGTCAAAATCCAACACTGTGCAGTATACCTATGGCGCATTCTTTGGACTTGGACAAATTGGGGCAACATAGCTCCTTGTAAAGTAATGGTGCCAAGGCCCTGCAGTACTGAACCCATCAAAAGTTGACAAAACCTGCTGTTTGAGTTTGCAAGGTTTGGGGTAGTTAGGGTTAATGTAGTAGGCCCAATTTTATTGCTCTGCTAAAACACAACTTGTGTACTGTTTTACTGCACTAGCACATAGTACATGTATGTAAATCTATCCATTAACATGTGGCACTTTTTTTTTTGACGCCATATGGCGTCATCCGTACGCAAGGGGTTAACCCCTTGCAGCCGGACGACAGCCGTAGCCATGGTTTGAGAGTGACCACTGGGCTGGTTGATGTGTACAGCCGCATTCCTGCACATACACAATCAATTCATTAACCCTAACCCTCCAGGGTATTTTGGCTAGAAACCCTGCCAGACGCATCAGATTGCATACTTTGTCACATTGACTTGTGTGCAGAGTGCAGCAAGGTCAAGCTGTCACCACAGATGCACTGTGCTGCGTCTGGCAGGGTTAGGGTTATTCAACTTTATCCCAGCCATCCGATTGGTGGATCGTCGATCACGTGCATTGAATTATTCGACCCATCACACGGCGCGAACCCACACCGCCCAAAACGTTCTATCACATGGTTCTATCAAACGGTGTGCGCGCATTGATAGAACCAAAAGAACTTCCCTAATTTCACGGTCACTTTTGGTGCGCTACAACAGCGCTGTCATTCACACAACATGGCGGCCGAGTTTCCCGAACTGCCGCGGTTTGTTCTCCTAACAGACGACGAAATATTTGAACTCGTAGGCGATGCTTACGCTGCTAACACAAAGAGACAAATGAAATATGCAATCAAATGATTAGAGGAATTTGCAAGACATGCAGGAACAACAATTGAAGCTTTAACTGATTCGGAACTCGACAATTTTTTGTCGCGGTTTTATGCGGGACTGAGAAGGTAAACAGCACGTTGTAACTTTACACCAAGAAATCCATGCATGCAATCTGTCGGATTTATTTAGGCGTTGTATAAAACAAATAATGAATGTTTCACATTCGTGCAATGGTAAGAATAATTTCATTCGGTGACAGATGGAATGGAACATTTAATCTGTCACCTCATGAAATTATTCTTTCCATCGCACTCATAAACATTCATTATTTGTATACCAGCACCCCAATGATAAAAGCTGGCAGCAAGTTCTACCACTTGACATATTGACTTAATCACAGTGGCACGTGCACATGTGGGACACGCATGTGGGACACGCATGTGGGACACGCATGTGGGACACGCATGTGGGACACGCATGTGGGACACGCATGTGGGACACGCATGTGGGACACGCATGTGGGACACGCATGTGGGACACGCATGTGGGACACGCATGTGGGACACGCATGTGGGACACGCATGTTGGATCATAGTCACAGCTGTGATTGGTCAATGGGTAAAGGGGCGGGACTTAATGCATCAGTCTATTCTGTGCGGACACTTTAGCACAGCCTTAGTTGCAGGATACATGTATATATGTCATTCCATAAATTTGGTGTCCCTGTTGCATAGCGACATACATGTACTGGCATGTAAGATTTTGCAATTCCATACACTTTCTTTAACCCTACTCCCTCCATCAATTTTTCCTGCAAGTAACCTGAATCCTCCAACATCCTCTGATTTAATAGTGTTCAAGCTGCATGTAACCTGAATCCTCCAAAATCCTCTTATGGGAAACATGGCATGAATCCTCCAAAATCCTCTAGGGATTTTTGTAAACACCGTAGTAACCTCAATCCTCTGAAATCAACCAGCATCAGATTGGGCCTGATGACCGGGATCCTCCATTTTCCTCCAAAGGCAAAATCTTCTTATGCCCTCAATCCTGCAAGATTCTCCGATGCTTCAACTTCCAAAGACCCTCAATCCTCCAAATTCCTCCTTTTGGCAAAGAGGATTTTGGAGGATTTGGGAAGGTTAGGGTTAATGCCTTCTATCTCCAAGAGTGATTATGTAAAGCAAAGTACCTGCTAAACAAGTTAAAAATAGTGTGAAGTCAATTTGTATGATACTTAATGGGAATTACACAGGTCAGGGATATGAAAAAAGGTCACACTTTTGGATCCCAAATTTATGGAATGACCGATGTACACAAACTGAAATTCCTTGCTAACCAGTGAAATATGCTGCTAACATGGATATTTCGATTCAGTTAATCGGAGCCATGAAATTGGGTACTGATTGCATGGATTTCTAAGATAACAGTGTGTAGTTCTCCAGGTTTTCCTCCTGCTTCTGAATGTGAGACTTCCTTCTCTTAATTTAGAACTGGGATGTGAATGAGACCAGTGGTGATGTACCAATCAGGTAGCCCAGATATATACACTTATGAACATGGATTGGTTGAATGCCCCTGATGCAACCGCAGTTTTGCCTGGGACAATATGCGGTTATTTTGAGCAATAACAGTGCTTCCCGACCAAGATTGCGGTGGCTTAGGGTGCATGGGTCTCATGCTCGGATTTATGTACATGACAGAAATCAATCTTTTAATGATGCCTCGTAATTTCTGCCTTGATCCCACAGGTTGCAGTTATCGTTGGCGGAATGTCGGCCCAGAAACAGGAACGTGTCCTCAAGAAGCGGCCTGAGATAGTGGTGGGTACCCCCGGAAGAATTTGGGAACTTTTCAGAGAGGTAAGTGAAAACTTTGTGGACATGAAATTAATGCATATTGCCTTGTTTTATTCCTGCAACATTCAGAATTCCATACCAGTAAGTTCACGTAGTCTGTTTCCTGTGTGATTTGTTTGACAATATTCTAAGTTAACCCTTGCTCTTGTTTACACTCCAACACACTTCAATATTCTCCCCCCCAAAAAATGTTTATGTTTATTGCATGGTCCGCTAATAACTGTCACATTATTTCAATGGGGAGTCCTTGTACACTCCAAGGAATGCCAAAGGAAACTGGAGGATAACTTGGTCATGCTGTGAGTAAACAGTGTATTACACTGATAAGCAAAGCCACTTGCCATAATCCTCTGGAGTGAGATGGAGGGTATGTCTAATAGGCTGTGAAGTAAAACACTCTGTACTTTTGGAACAACAGGTGGATGTTATGTAATGTTAAGTAATGTTATGTTATAATAATGTTATAATAATTCAATTTGATATTTGACAATATAAAAAGTTACTAATAATAAATACAATGGCAATTTCCATCAAGACTTGCTGGTCAAGTGAGCAACAACGAGCAAGTTCAATCAAGGACTATAGTTAACCATATTTCGACTAACTCTGATCGAACGCACGCTAGTTGACAATGGTTGGACTAGTCTAGTCGACGATTCACGACCAGCCTATCGAGGTTGGTCGCATCACTGGTTACCAATAGCCGTTTTAATAGCACCGTGCAGAGAGGACCAGTTATCAGAAAAATGGTGAAAAAACGTAAATATTCAGCAGCAGTGAACGATCGTTTTTTGTTACTTTGTCTTTCTTTGAACATGTCGAAATAATGCACACGTTACCACTTGTGACATTGTTGATATACTGAGCCAATATCGTCTTTCTCATTTTCATCTATGAACTCGTCCGAAAACTAGCCACCGCCATTTTCTCATGGTCGCGTTGACTGACAATAGTTCGACTAGAGTAGCTCATGCGCTACGTACGTCACAAACCAACCACTAGTTAACCATTGGTCCTTGATCGAACTTGCTCAACAATGACCAGCAACCCCCCAAGTGCCCTCCAATGCACTCCAGTAGGAGCTTTGAAATCAATTGTCTGGTAAAGCAAAGAATCCTCCAATGCACTGCAGCTGTAGTGTACGTGTACCACTGACTTGCAATAAACAACACTCATAGAGCAAGGGTTAAGAATTCTCATTGAATAATCCCCACAATCAAATTAGAACAGAGATTTTTCTCTTGTTTTGCCGTTTGCCGACGTAGTGTATGTTCTAATTTAATTAACATCATGCTCGACGCAAATTCTATTTTTTTTTTTTATTATGCGATACTTGCTGCTATGTTGAATTCGAATCAGTCAATCGACCCCAGCATGCTTGGTGGTTGAGTGGTTTAGATGTCTGCACTAATATGGCAGGAGGTTGTGGGTTCGAGTCCCGCCCGAGTAAGCCTGTAAAAAAATTTCACACAGGCTCTCGGAAAGCACTGAGTATACAGTGCTTCAGACACTACATGTACGTCGGGAAAGGGCAAAAGAGAAAAATTAAATTTACATCATGCACAATGCAAATTCCGACTTACTGATCCCCACAATGTCGTTTCCCAGGTTGTATCGTAAAGTTGGGGCATGATCCCTGGCTATACGGCATTCTGGGTTTCTGACTTCTGACTATCACCCCTGAACAAAGACACTGACAAGTTGGGAGACCGCCAACATAGGGCAAGGTAGCTCAGTTGGTAGAGCGCCGGTACGGTATTCCAGAAGTCGCAGGTTCAAATCCCGCTCCTGCTAGTTTCCTTTGTTCGCTTTGAAAATTCATTCAAATCACCTGGTCAGTTTCCCTTGTGGTTTGTTTGATGATATATTTTTTTATTCCCACTCTGTTCAGTTTTCTTAATGACTAATTCTAATGACTAAAAGCCCTGGATGCCTAGGGTTGGACCCCAAGAGTTTAATCCTCTGTTTTTTTGGTCACATTTTATGAGCACATTCTGCATTATACAGGGGGAGCCACACCTATCAACAATGGCCGGTGTTCGGTGCCTCGTTCTGGATGAAGCAGACAGGATGGTAGAGAAGGGACACTATGAGCAGTTAACTGAGATACTCCGACTTATGAGCGGGTATATTGCCACTATCGACTTAACCCTAACCCTACTAAATCCAACAAAATCCAATAATGGTGAAAAGCTGTTTGTTGGATTTAGCAGTCAACACAAACTACATGGTGTGTTGGATATTGTTGTATTCAGCAGGGTGGTTGCTAAATATACCTGTTGGATTTTGTTGTATTTAGGAGGGTGGAGGAACACTTCAAGTAAAATTTCAGTTGTATTTTGTTGGATTCAGTAGGGTAGCTGCAAAATGCCAAGGCTGGTGTGTCGGTGGTACTCTGCAGAATCCAACAAAATTTGCTGTTTGATTTTGTTGTATTCAGCAGGCTTCTCATTTCAGTTTTGTTGGAAATTGTTGGATTTAGCAGGGCCAAACATTGAAAGGAGTTAAGATTTTTGAAGAAAACTTACTTTGCACATCATGGGAAAAGATTTTAGTATCTTGAAATGTAGTTGGGAAGTCAAAATGATGGTGTCTAGAAATTGGGCATAATATTGGGCTGATGGTCACCTAGGCCGAGTTCGGGCGAGTTGTTCTTGTTTGTTCAAGAACAACTTGTGTCTTCGTTCGTGTTCCGGCCGCTCGAACGCCAAAGAATGTCTGATAGCCAAGAGCGCCATCTATCGCTGGTAACCACGCAAAATGTAATGGCTGCGCCCATGTACGTTATTCAAGCATTCGTTTCAAAAACCTGAATTTCAGACGCAAAATAATTTAACGGAAGCACGATATTTAGACTGCATTTTCCCCTAGTTTGTTCAGAAAAAGCTTTATTTTTCAAAACGTTTGGAAGGGAATTTTTCGGCAACATTACGCCGACTTTCATGCTTCGTCAAATCATCCGCCATCTTTGGTCGTCTTCTACGTCGCGTCCATTGATCTCTGTCTGTATAATGGAGATCAATGGTCGCGTCAAATTACGTCATGTTCTTGTTAACCCTGACTGGTAGGTGGTGTGTGATCTTGTTCCGAGTGCAATGTTCGCGGGTCGCGTACCCGCCGTTCGGGCGCAAGGTCAGGGAACTCGTGTTAAGAACAGACCGCCCGAACTCAGCCCTAATTAACATGGTGCACTTGAACTAATCTTAATAATTCTGTATTAACCTATAAAACATTTTCGAAGTTGACAGATTATGATTTATTATTATCATTCACATACCCAACATTATATCAAATAATTACTGCTTTCTTTTTGGTACTTTTTAGAGAAGTTCACTGCACACTTCAGTGTAACGTCGGGAAATCGTGTCAAAATAGAATTTTACTTGTAACTTTGAAAGCTGTCAGTATTAGCATAAAGTTTCTGAGCAGGGATATTTTGAATTCCCCACAATTTCACTTTCAGTGCAATTTGGGGTAAAACTTACTAGGGCAATTTGCTAGAGATGCAATCGCTACATTAGGCAACGTACCACGTTAGGTACCATCAATTATTAAGGGAAAATGTGTATTTTGGGGGGGGGGGGGGGGGGTAGAGGAGAAAACCCACTCTTTCTGGTATCAAAGGGGATGGAAGTTAACCTGCATGGGTCTATAAGTCTGAAAATTGGGATAATTTCACTGAACTTGTTGAAGAATCATTTAGATCTGGGCACAGGAAGGAGTGGTAGGATTGGCAATTCAAATGTCACCCACCCTACCACCTCTGATTGTAACCCTTGTGCATAGAGTACCGAAGTCTCACGTCAGTTGCCGCGGCAATGGTTCCAAACACATACAGTTCAGAATGTATTCTGGTTCCAAACATTGCATTGATTGACGTCATCACTTCGGCACTCTATTTAACCTTGTATTGTGGGATTTCAATAAATACATTCTGAAATCTGCTGTTTACTTTTTTTTATATTCTCACTTGCAGCTCTCCAGCAAGTCTTCAGCGGCAAACCTTTGTCTTCTCAGCCACCCTAACCCTGGTGCATCTTGGCCCAGATCGGAAGACCTTGGCCAACAAGGCCGGCAAGAAAAATACTCTCAAACAGGAGAAGAAAAACCGGAAAGACAAAATCAGTAAGTTCAGGACCGTTGGGTTCAGTAAACTCTTAAGACCAAACTAGACCATCGAGCTGGTGATTTTGCTTTCAAATAATCTGACAAACTGAGACTACCAACATAGGGCAAGATACCTCAGTTGGTAGAGCACCGTTACGGTATTCTGGAGTTTGCAGGTTCAAATCCCGCTCCTGCCAGTTTTCTTTGTTCACTTTTAAAATTCATTCAAATTACCAAGTCAGTTTCCCTTGTTTGTTTTGAGGAATTATAAGTTCAAAAGTTCTCAGTGAGCGATCCCCACAATGTCGCTTCTTAGGTTGTATCGTAAAAATGGGGAATGATCCCTGGCTATACGGCATTATGGGTTTCTGACTTCTGACTAGTGTCCCTCGAACAAAGACATGACAATTTGGGAGACCGCCAACATAGGGCAAGATAGCTCAGCTGGTAGAGCGCCGTTACGGTATTCCGGCGGTTGCAGGTTCAAATCCCGCTCCTGCCAGTTTTCTTTGTTAAATTTCAAAATGTTTCAAATGAATCACAGATTTCACCTTTTACAAGTCAGGTTTGTTTATTTTTGTGTCGCCTAAACAAATGTTTTGGGGGCACTTACCAGTCATGAATTCTGTCTGTGTGGCCCGTGTGACCGTGTGGCCCGTGTGACCGTGTGGCCCGTGTGACCGTGTGGCCCGTGTGACCGTGTGACCCGTGTGACCGTGTGACCTGTGGCCCGTGTGACCGTATGTTAAAGTTTAAGGTTAAGTTTTTGCTCTCATTTGGTGTCATTTGAAAAGTTGAAGTCCAATTGGAACTAAGTGTGGGTTATACATGTAACATGGGAACCTTCATATGTTAATGAGGTCAAAGGTCACATACCAAGGTCAAGGGTCATCTGGGGTCAAGTTGTAAAATGGGCTGAACATGTAAAATTTGTCTCATTTGAAAAGTTGTAGTCAAATTGCAATCAAACTTGGGTCATAGGTGCATTGTGTTAACAGTTGACCATCATATGATGGTGATGTCAAAGGTCGCATAGTGAAGTCAAAGGTCGCATAGTGAAGTCAAAGGTTGCATTCTGAAGTCAAAGGTCGCATACTTAAGTCAAAGGTTGCATACTGAAGTCCAAGGTCGCATAATGAAGTCCAAGGTCGCATAATGAAGTCCAAGGTCGCATAATGAAGTCAAAGGTCATTAGAGGTCAAGTTATAAAATAGGCTTAAAATGTAAAATAATTGCTCTCATTTGAAAAGTTGCAAATGCGATGCAGTGACCACCTTGTTTATTTGCTTGATGAATTTTCACTCATTAGCAAGTCGGGACTTCAGTTGTAAAATCTATCGTGTTTGTTGATTACGTTATCTTTCGAGTGTAAACCATGTTCTATGTGGATGTGTTTATGTGTAATGGATCTGTTGATGTGTAATGGATCTGTTGATGTGTTATTGATTTGCAATATTTGGTGTTTTCATGTCTTCACTTTTTATTGTTTTGTAGATTTACTCATGAAGAAGGTTGGTATCAGGGACGACCCGGCTGTTGTGGACCTGACACAGAAACATGGCACAGTGGCCAGTCTAATGGAGGCCAAGATTATATGCAACGTCACAGACAAGGTACCGTAATTTTCGGAATATAGACCGCGCGGAGTATAAGCCGCAGCACGCAAAAATCTGCAAATTAAGATTTATAGTTGGCGTATTAGCCGCACCGGCGTATAAACCGCACCGCGGCGCTGACGACCAACCACAAAAGTCATCGTGCTGCATAGCGCTTGTATGTAAAATGGTTCCACTATCGAAATCACATGCAATCCTAAAGTGTAAGCAGCGCACTAACGAGATAGGCGGAAAGAAAGGTCGAGTTGGGGTTCAATATCGACGCCATCTTACCTGACTTCAATTTAAGTGTCTGGTTCCCGCTATGATATTCTTATTGAAAACGCAATTATCGAGAGTCGGCAAACAGACAAAGCAATCCCACTGGTATACGAGTATCAAATGAACGAGGAGCGCCGTGCGTATACCAGCGACGTACTGCCTATCGAAGCGCGGTTACTATGTGGACAGCGCCCTCATTTGACGCGCACGGAGCCCAATAAACTTTCATAAGTCCTCGAAATTACCAATTTTGACGGGCTGGATGAGTGTCCTGGCTGAGTGGGCCGCGCGGCAGTGGGGGAAATAAAAACGAAAATGACAACTTTAACAACTAATCTGAGCTCAAGTCACCAATTGACCAGTGAAATAATAAACAACATGGATTACACAACGATAAAACAGACAAAAACGAACAGACGCACCACACAATTTGTGAGGTGTGAACGGTACTTACGGTACATTTGCAATTCTATTCGGTCCCTGGCCCTCTGGACTGGTTTCCTTTATTTCCAACACGTGAGTCGAGCGAACGTAAACGGCAACCAGGGTTCGAAATTCGTAATCTGGGGGCCAAGGCCATTTTGGCCTTCGTGACGTCAACATTTCCTGGGGCACCAAGGCCACTAATGAAGGCACCAAGGCCACTAAAAAAATTATAAGGGCACGAAGGCCAGATGAAGGTCTTGCTTGCGTACTGGTGTATTTTTACAATTAGTCTCTCACGGCAGTGAGCGAAACTTTTACTAAGTTTTAGACATGTGGAAAGTGCCAAGAAACAATGAAAACTGAGCTTACGACTTACGTATTTGTTTTTTTAACCACTTTAAGTACGTTGCTTTAATATCTTCAGCACACCCATCGATGAATATTAATAAAAAATGATTCATAATAATAATAACATTGAGTTTGTCGCAGTTTTTCTTTTGCTAGTCAATTTTATCACATTGCTAATCAAATGACAATATGATTAGCATAATTTGCTAATCATTTTTTGTCTTATTTCCATCACTGCCTGAACTTGTAAAGTTGTATAGTCATGGAGGAAACACGGCCCGTGCCGGGCATCATGCGCGACTGCATGAGTAGTTTTACTGTGCGTTGCCGCCATCTTCACCGGCCACGTTGCGTTCACGCCCCGCACGGGCCATTCGGGAAATCACGGTGCGCTATATCGCTGGCGAAAAAAGCATCAACATTGTCGATCTCCTTTTCCAAGTCGCCCAGTAAAAATGAGTTTGGTTCCGTGGGGCAGAAATGAGTTTTATCATGATTCATGTCATTCTTGCACTTAATAGCCGACTTGTCGAGTTCAATTTGTCTGGAACGTTTTAATTAATTAAGCGATGCGAGGCATTATGTCGAATAAATCGCAAACAGAAAACGATTCGGTTTCCACGTGTCCGAGTCATCGCAGCACACATGCACTATGCACGATCGTTTGCACGAGGGGAGTTTGTTGTGTTAAGTTCAACAGGCAACGCAACTCCCTCTAGACCATCGCTAAACCGCACACATGGCTTAGCGGGCTTTGGGGGGTTTAGGTTACTGTAGTAAGAGCTACCTGGCTAAAGCTAGCCGCAAATTCGGCCGCGGATTCAGAGCTAGTTTTTAGGCTGTGACTGGTTCCCGCCCCAGTGAGAAAGACGAAAAATAATGCACGGACGGGAACCAGTCTGCTTGGGGAATCGAGGTTTTGGGAAGGTTTTTACATGGGGCGTGTAATGATGTGATGGATTGGATTAAAATGAAAAGACACTTGGGTATAATTGAGCCAGCTACCGGTAATGTATTATGTGTATACAAGATGGCTACCCACTAAGAGAACTCGCTCACATGGTGTGTGCACTAGACAATATAGAGCGCTGAGCATTATTAGTGGTACAGTTCCAATGAACCCTATGAATGCATACATTCATTACAGGGCGCACGGACCCGGCTAGCTGGCGCAATTACCAGCGCGATCGAAAAGCGCCGTTTTGTAGGATCCGGCAACGGTTTGGTACTGAAAAATTGAGCAATTGGAGGGCTTGGTTCGGCAAGAAGGGCACAAAGTATTAATGGGGCACAGCACAACTGCCCGTGAATAGTGCATTTTTACAACGGGCATCACGGCAACTAAAGGGTATCGACGGCACTAGCCGCCGTGCATTTCGAACCTTGTGCGACTGATTTTATTCTTCAAATGTTGCCGTATAAGCCGCCCGGAGTATAAACCGCAGGGACATTTTTCAGCGTGAGAATCAACGTATAAGCCCTCCTAGCTTGTATCGGCATTCCACAATACTTTTTGTTGGGTGAAACTAGATTTCGAAAAATTCCCAAAAGTACCCAAAACTTAACATGAAAACCCAACAATTATTTTTATCACCATTTTGTCCAAATACAGGACATCTACCTGTACTACTTCCTACTGCAGTTTCCGGGCCGGACGTTGGTCTTCTGTAACAGCATTGACTGCATCCGTCGGCTGTGTTCAATCCTGACACTGCTAGCCTGCAACCCACTCCCGCTGCATTCCTCCATGCACCAGAAACAACGGCTGAAGAACCTGGACAGGTATGAACCCAGGCTACCCATTCCTTGAAGAAAAGCTGTCTATTTTAAATCTCATCTTGTAAAGGAATCCTGAAGTTGGAAACATGAGCTTATAATAGGGTTCGGATGAATTTGGAAATCGTGGAAAGTAGTGGTGCCATGGTGAAAAATCCCGGAAGCAGGGATGTAGTCGAGTCCATCACAAGTCCCTGCAAGTCCATCACAAGCTCATCTCCAGTCATAATTCCAATCGCAAGCTATTCAAATGAGCTTTGACAAAGGCATTCCTTTGTCATTGTTTATCCAGTTACCTGTGACTGGCTTTATGAAAGGACTTCTGACTGGGCTTGCGAAAGGACTTGTGAAAGGACTTGCAGGGACTTGACTGCAACTCTGCTTGGAAGTCTTTAAATTTTAACCAGTTCGCATCGGAGGACATGTTAACACGATCTGGCTGTTTTTATACAGGGGCATGGCTGACGGGTTAAAACGTCAAGCTTGCCTCGACTCGCCTCCAGGTGACGTCTCAACACGCTAATCCCTCATTTGTTTTGTACACACACACAAGTCCGAGAAGTCTGTGGAGGCGGACCGTGTGTTAAACTTGAACTTGGCCGCTGTGCACGGTCTGTTGTTCTGCAATTTACGCTCCGGTGGGCACACCCGGAGTATTGAAATATATGAGGTTTCGGCAAGAAATATTGTACAAATACTGTTGAAATGACTCTTGCAAATCAGCATTTGTGGCGTTTGGCTGTATATCAGAAGTTGGCTGCTATATTTTGCCTTTTTTGAAAATAAAAATTTTCGGCGAAAATAATCCCGGCACGAACTGGTTAATGAAATGCACAGGAAACAGTGTATTGTCTAGAAAGAAGAAGATGATGGGGTGACCTTATTACATTAACATGTATATTTTATTTAAAATATGGATGCACAGTTTATCAACATGCACGTCATAAATTGAAACCGTTATCACAATTAATTTCCTTTTTAAAATATATAAAATGTCTATCTTTAACCCTCAATGAGCTGGGGGGGGGGGCGGGGTGATCTGCACCCTCCAGTTTTTTTCGTGATAGTGTCCCAGTGCTTCTTTTTTGCAGTGAACCTTTCTGACTTTTTTGGCTATCCTCTCAGGCAAATTTATAACAATGCACAATGCAAGTGAAAACTGCTTGTAATCGCTTCAATCACCTTGTACCTAGAATCCATGCATCCACAGAACATGACGCAGCGTGTATAATGTATCATAGTCACAAACCCTTTGATTAATTGGAACAATATTTTGCACAGGTAATTTATTATAAGTACCCTTGTTTGCGTACTTAATTTCATAAAAATGTGTTTTGCCGGGATCTGGGGGCGGGGGGGGGGGGGGGGGGGGGGGGGGGGGGGGAAGAGTCTTCCCCATTGTTTCATAGATCAGGTGCAGTAAGGCACGTTGACTCTATGATTTGGAGTGAAAAGACCTTTGTTGCTGGAGCGAAGAGTCCTTGGTGGATGATATTGGTTGATTAATTCATGGAGATAAAATGGGGCTGATTCATGTGTACATTTGTAAATCAAAACCTTCTTCTGGTATCATGTCTGGTTGCCAGAGTTGTATTCGAGTCCCTGCAAGTCCTTTTACAAGTCCCTGCAAGTCCATCACAAGCCCTCCAGTCCTAATCCCAATCACAAGAAATTCAAATGAGCTGTGACAAAGGCATTCCTTTGTCATTGTTCATCCGGTTACTTGTGACCGGCTTTATGAAAGTACTTCTGACTGGGCTTGTGAAAGGACTTGTGAAAGGACTTGCAGGGACTCTAATACAACTCTGCTGGTTGCAGACGTTGATGACAATAGAACTCCAGAGTTCTCTATTGTGAGTTGCTTGAATATATGTTATTGACTGTTGAAACCGTATGTTGTGCGTTGATGCCCTCAGCTTCTCTTTCCCTCAAATTTTCCACATATCATATTCTGTTTAATGCTGCCCTTTATTAATATGTGGTGGAGAAATTTCATTTAGAAATCAAAATCAGGGGCCAGTTTCATAGAGCTGTTTAAGCAAAAACTTGCTTAAGCGCAAAAAACATTGCATAATAAACCAGCTTAGCAGTCAAAACTCCATGTGATGTATATTGCTTGTGACCGGTATTCAGCTGTCGTTTTGCTTAGGTTGACAGTCACATGAAATTTTAGCTGGTAACTTGGTTTTACTAAGCAATGTTTTTTTGTTGTGCTGAAGCAATTTTTTTGCTTAAGGCATTAAGGCATTTTTACCAGGAGGCTTCCTCAACCTGTCAACACTTTGCAGTATACCTATGGCATATTCTTTGGATTTAGACAAATTGGGCATCATAGCTCCATGTAAAGTAATGGTGCCAAGGCGCTACAGTCCTGAACCCATCAAAACTTGACAAAACCTGCTGTTTGGAGTTTGCAAGGCTTGGGGTAGTTAGGGTTGAGCAGCTCTATGAAGTTGGCCCCAGTATTTTAAAAGTTATCCCCAGTATTTTAAAAGTTATCCCGGATGTAACTGGTGGTAAGACTGAAGTAAGACTGGGGAAATAAGTTCAGGAAAACATGTTTTGGTGATCATCCTAGCTAAAGCGTCATAGGTTGCCTCTTTGAACCCTTTCTGTGCTTTTTCTTTGATGTTGAAGGTTTGCATCAAATCCCAAGGCCTTGCTTTTGGCCACCGATGTGGCAGCGAGGGGGTTGGACATACCTGACGTGGAACATGTTATTCATTACCAAGTTCCCCGCACTTCAGAGGTAAGTGAAGTGTTACATTGATTCTTTGACTCTTAAGGTACTTTCCAGTCTTGTTGACTTGACATGCTGACTTGACTTGAATTGGACTCGAGTCGCAATTTTTTTGACTTGAGACTTGACTTGACTTGACTTGACTTGACTTGACTTGAATAGAATAGAATAATTTTGACTTGCTGACATTAACACTTCTGTTAAAATAAACACAAACATACAGGTATCAGTTAAAAAACAAGCCTATAGCGCATATATAGCAAGCTGGGTGTCCAGTACGTATGCAGGGCCGCAGCGCTGGCCGAGCTGCATGGAGAATTGTCGAAATGGCACACCAGGTTGATTTTGTACAGTGCATGCATGCATGCTAGCCTATGCATTGTCATTTTGTCATTGGAATTTTTATTTACTAACAATTGACTCAAGACTTGGTACTTGACTTGAACAAAATTGACTTGGGACTTGACTTGGCTTGGGAAAATTTGACTTGTGACTTGAGTTGACTTTGGAAAATTTGACTTGCGACTTGACTTGACTTGAGAAAAAATGACTTGGTTACACACTGGTACTTTCCCTACAATTAGAATGAAAAAAATCTAAATTTTCCACAGTTTTTCAATTTATATTCTGAACACATATTTAGACCTGATATTTTCACTATATCAAATCAATTTTTTGAGGCTGATATTTGTAAGAATTAAGGTCAAGCAAAATATACCATCGAAAATTTTTTTTGTCGCATTGTAATTTTGAATTAACATGGAATTTTTGAAACAAATATATGTTCACTATTTTTCAATGGATTTTCTTAATTTTTGTGTTATTGTAAATGGAAACATTGTTGTAATCTAAAGGCATTCCAAGAATATACAATTTTTAGAAGTTTTCAGGAATGAATAATGGGCCTGATGAGCAGGGGTAATAATAAAATTGTAAGCGCTGTGATATAGTTTACTATTTGAGCGTTCTTAAATGCTAATTATTATTATTAATTACCTGAACATTTGACCTATTGCTCATTGGGGCATAGCCATGCCCCTTAGACAACCTAACTTTTTTTTATCTCAGATTTTATGTGATCTATGAAAATGATCCCAACCTTCCCAAATCCTCCAAAATCCTCTTTGCGAAATGGAGGAATTTGGAGGATTTTGGAGGATATTTGGAAGTTGAAACATCGGAGGATTTTGCAGGATTGAGGTTAGTAGGGGTTTTTGCCCCTGCAGGAATATGGAGGATCCAGGTTATCAGGCTCAATGTGATACATGAGGATTTTGGAGGATTGAGGTTACTGGGCACTTGGGCTAAAAGATGATTTTGGAGGATTCAGGTTATTTGTTACATGTACTTTGTACTTTTACACTTCTCATGCTATATGCACATTTTCCATAGAGCTTCAGTCAGGGCACACTGCTTATGTATGTGCAATACAGGTGCAGTCATAAGTCAATGTCAATGCTGGTGTGCCAAGGATACAAAGTCTCTTGTTACATTGTACACTGTACTGCTGACTTGTATGAAAGGTCAGCTGTTTTTTGGCTTTTCCGAAATCCTTCGGAAAAGGCTTTGTTTTTGTTCTGATTTTTTTTTTTTTTCTTCTTCTTCTTCTTCTTCTTCTTCTTCTTCTTCTTCTTCTTCTTCTTCTTCTTCTTCTTCTTCTTCTTCTTCTTCTTCTTCTTTTAGTTCTGACCAAAATCCCATAGACTTTGTACACGAATTTTGTCGGCGGCACTTTAGGTCTTAAAAAACCTCAGAACCTAACCAAACTTACCTCAAACATAGACCCTAAACTGAAATTGTATGTCGTAGAGTGACGTCATGATGACGTCATCAAGTGATTTTTTATGAATTTTTGAATTTTATAAATCGTAACCTTCTTTTCAATATATCTAGCGAACAAAACAAGATATTTTCAAAATTCTTTTTGTTATAGCTTTGGTATGTCTCAAAGATATGTCTTAAAAGGGAAAAATTGTGTGACGTCATGATGACGTTATCAAAAATATGTGTTTTTGTTAACGCATGTAAGGGTCAATCCGATTACAAAAATGTATATATTGAATTTTCCTGTACCCAATTCCAAAATTTCATGATCGTGGCTCACTCAAGTAAGAAATGACAGCCATTTCAAAATTTAGACCAAATTCAATATAACACAAAGGAATTCTGGGACGGGCTGATAACCATGGCTATTATGAGCTTGCTGTTTATAAAAGGGGTTGATTTCTAGTCTTTTTTCAAGTCGCTGAATTTTTGAAGTTTTAAAATCGTAACATTCTTTTCAATATATCTAGCGAACAAAACAAGATATTTTCAAAATTATTTTTGTTACAGCTTTGGTATGTCTCAAAGATATGCCCTAAAAGGCGAAAATTGTGTGACGTCATGATGACGTCATCAAAAATATGTGTTTTTTTTAACGCATGTAAGGGTCAATGCGATTACAAAAATGTATACATTGAATTTTTCTCTCCCTAATTCCAAAATTTCATGATCGTGGCTCACTCAAGTAAGAAATAACAGCCATTTGAATATTTAGACCAAATTCAATATAACACAAAGGAATTCTGGGAAGGGCAGAAAACCATGGATTAAATGTACATGCTGTTTATAAAAAGGGTTGATTTATAGTCTTTTTCAAGTCGCTAATCACAGGTAGCTGTGGAAATAGGTATCCGAAACCGTGCGTAACGTTTCGCTAACTTACTAATCATGCAGAATCAAGCCTAACAAAGTACGTACATACGCTGCAGATGCCAAATTTCCACACGCATAGTCTACAACAAAATCTATCCGTACATGCGAGATTCGCCGTTTAGAGCTGGAAGGACTTACATTGGGTTTACTGCGGTTTTTGTTTGGAGCGCCGATATCTTCCGTTTCCCTGAATATATCAACCAAACACTCACCCAAAATGCAGAGTAGTCATTCATGCAGCGACTGATCCCCTCAAAATGAGAATACGATCAAGTTAAACCCGAAAAAAAACATTTTTCGTGCAACCCGGAGCATGCACAAACGAGCTGTGCATATTATAGTAGTGGATTCTTAAACATGACATGGATACATGTTTGCGTATATCGGCCAGCGGCACTGCGCGCGCCTCGGGGCTCAACGGGTGCCTCTTGGAGTTGGACGTGAAATTCGACTTTTCGTCCGGCTCGTATTTGAACCTTAGTGTCTGCACCTTAATCCTCGAACTCTACTTGTATCTCAAGTGACGTATCTAGTATTTTGGAGGCCGTTGTAAGGGTGAAACCGGATGCTTTTGTTGAGACTTCAGATACATATTCAGAAAAACCACACGATCACTGCAGACGACCTTAGACGCTACTATCGGCAGATCATGTCCAAACGTTTAAAAAGGCGATAGAGGCTCCAATGGAGGAAGTTCAGTAGCGGACAGCAACATGTTTCAATTTGGTGGTCCAGATATTCAGGTAAGCATGTCGAAAATTGCGAGATTTTACTTTAATATTCCGCACCAGCATGGTTCAGAAGCAGCGAAATCTTGGAAAATAAACCAACCCTGCTTGCCTAAATATGTGGCACTACGTGTTATTTTTAAAGATTTATCTCCTAAATATTTGTGGAATATGAGATAGAAATTTACATAGTACAAAATATATATATGAACACTCTACATGTACATTACTAAAAGATATTTGTGACCATACACTGCCAATAATACATGTAGGCCTAAAGTCAAAACAAATTAACATGTTTTTCCTCTATTTAGCAGTGCAAATTCTCCAACAAAAGCCTCAAATGTATGTGATTACACAATTCTGAACATGAATGATTGCAGATAAATGCTTTGACATGTTGGACAGACATTTTCAACACAACTTGAAAAAGTTGTTGTTGGGGAGTGAGTTATGCTCCTATACTAGTCTTGTCTCAGAAAAGTTACAACCCAGTCTGCAAGTATAGGGCCTACATGTAGTACATCTGTACAAATTATAAACCCAACCAGCTAGTCAGATACAGCGAAATCTTGGAAATTAACCAACCCTGCTTGTCTAAATATGTGCCACAACCTGTTACTTCAAGATTTATCTCCTAAATATTTGTGGAAAATGAGACACAAATTTACTGTACATGTATGTGAACACTGTAGTGAAAATTCCCTAACAAAATTACAAAATTCTGAGGAGAGATTTTACTTTAATACCCCTACCAGCATGGGTCAGAAACACAGAAATCTTGGGAAATAACCAACCCTGTTTGTTTAAGTATGTGGCACAACTTATTTCAAGATTTATTTCCTAAAGATTTGTGGAAAATGAGACAGAAATTTACATATGTACATGTACATGTATATAAACACTGTAGTACATGTACATTAATTTCTGACCAGACACTGCCAAGAATAATTAGGCTATGTATAGTGAACACAAACTGTTTTCCTCTATTTAGCAGTGAAAATTCCCCAACAAAAGCCTCCAACTAAAGGTTGTGCCATATGATGACACGATTATGAAGAGAGATTTTACTTTCAAACCCCCACCAACTGAATAAACTGAAGAGTTTGATGTCTAAAATACAAACATTGCCACGTATAATACTGCAATATTTTGGCAATGCTTTGTCATGTTGCATATGCATTTTCAACGCAACTTTAAAGAGTTGTTTTTGGGGAGTGAGATATGCCCCTACTTGTCTCAGAGAAGTTAATTATTATTATTATACACAGCCTAGTCTGCAAGTTGGGCCTGGGGGCATGCATGTATCTGTACAAATTATAAACCCAACCAGCTCACCCTGAACCCCAGATAAAAAACCCAAAACTCAACACATGAATAAAATATAGAAATACACAGGGGACAATTTTTATTGTTCCTTATTTCAGATTTGATGACAGCATGTACATTTGTCAGTGAAGATGGCAGTGGATCAAACAGAATTGAGCTGCAGTACCTAACTTTTGCCATATCTTAAGAACTTTATTCAACACTTTCTTTAATAAACCACCTTCTGTGTACTTACAGACAGCAATATTGAACAAATGGAAGTCAGACTTTTGCAATTGAAATTTACAGTGATATGGTACAAATAAGCGATGGGTTTCACATGTAACATTGACACCAGTGTCTATGTTACATGTAAAATCCACAAAAATTCATATTTTATGCCTCATATTTACTGAAGAGGTCTGATTTTCATATATTTTCATTAGAGATGTATATCCTTAACTAGTTCATAAAATGTTCAAGGCAAATCAATGGAAATATGTCAGAAAATGTGTTTTTGTTTCACATGTAACACGAACACCATATATTTTTCATTTACGGAATGACCCATCAGCCTATATCTACCAGCTTTCTTAGAAGAGTCGCAAGTTTTATACCATAATAAGACCTACTTATAAGTTTATAAAATTAGTAACAATTAGACAAATTAATAAAAGCAGAGAGAATATAATGACATTTTAAGGTACTGGTTTCACGTGTAACAGGACACCAAATTTGGAGGAATGTCACACATTTTGACAATATATCTTCATCGAGTGTGAAAAACAATCCAAAGAATCCTGTATTTGACTTGTAAAACTACTAATTGCAAGTGTGCATGAACAACGTATCCAGATCAGGGAAAACTGATAAAGGTAGAAAATATATATTTTAGGGTTTAAACATTGCCCTTTTTGGCAAAATGTCACACTTTATGTACCCAACTTCATGGAATGAACCACATACATGTAGGTTTAACTCAATACACGTAAGCTCAATGTAATGTGGGCACATAAACATGATATAATTGAAAACAAGATTAGAGATGGTAGCTGAATATTAAACCTAATCATGTAAATGATATCTTAACCATAAAAGTCCTCAATTCTCAGTAGATGATTTTCACACACCCTAGGAGATTATTAGGGTAAAGGTTTGTATGCAATCTGTTTAGACTATAAGAAAATAAACTTTAAAAGAAAACAAAGCAGACTGTACATACCTACATGTTGATATTTAATGGTGGCCGCATTGAATAGTTTTATTCCACCATGATTGTTTGCAGGGGGGGGGGGGGGTCCTGTTATCAACTTGGATGAGAAATGTGCAGTATGGTGATGATGCTGTAACTTATAATACCACAGAGATTTTAAGACAAACAATTCTTTTAAATATTATATTACTGAAAAGAGTAAATAGAATTAGAAATAGAATGAGGGCCAATAGTAGTCATGTTAGGTTAACCCTATTGTGGATTTTTATTGATTCAATTTTTTGGTAATTTTGGAGGACAATTTCAGTTAAAAGTTGTGACCATTATTGCTAAATTGCTAATTTTATAATTGAAAATTTGAGCCTAATTTATTTCTGATCAATTTGTTATAAATATAAAAATAATGTTATGAGTCATTTAAAATAGTAACAATAAACAAACACCAATTATTATAGAAAATTAAATGATCAAAACTAAATAAAAACAAATTAAAGCCAGTCGCAACACTGACAGAAAATTGGGCATTGCAAATAGCGTCGCCAATGCCGGTTCGCGTGAATCTCTCTACTAACGTGCTAGCTCCATGTGTCTGCTGTATGTGATTTAGCCATTTACTATCTTTCTTCTTTCTATCTTTTTTCTGTCTTCTTTGCTGATGGTAGCTGTTAGTGCCACAGCCATTATGTACATCTTATAATATATCATCTTATCTTGTTTTTGTTATTAAAGTGGGTGGATCGGATGGCTGTAATGGGAGGAGGGCATTATTAATTAACACTTATTTTCAAAAGCTAACAAATGGTTAGCCCCATCAGGGGTTCATCAGTACCATAATACCAAACAACTTTTCTCTGCAAAATGATATTAAATGTCATGGAAATTTAGTCTTGGAAAGTCATGGAAAGGTCATGGAATTTGATTTTCAGATTTCTGTGGGAACCCTGACTTGACTTTCAATGATGGTCATCACATGTCACGTGACGTCATCTTAAAGGGGCATTTTTCGAAGCCATATATCTATGGAAGTACAAGTCCGATTAAGTTGATACGTGGTATCTAGATAGGCCAGCATGTGTTACAGATGGAAATTGATGTGACGTCATGATTACGTCATCATACGATTTTATAGTATTCTTTTAGTTTTTGAACCTTTTAAAGTCATATCTCATGAACGGTACATACTAATTTCGAAAAAAAAATTATTAGGTCCGTTAGGTCATAGATACTTACATATAAATGCGAAAAATGGGTGCCGTCATGATGACGTCATCAAAAATGTGCTTTTTTTTAAAGCACGTATAAGGGTAGGTTTGATCGTCATGAAAATTGGTGGGCCAGTTGGTATTGTCATAGCATGTAAAATTTGAAATGCCGTCATGATCACGTCATTGGCTGATTTTTTGTGAATCTTTAAATGTTTCACATTTCATTGTAGGCCTACTCTCCAATTCTATATTGTCATTGATCAAATTGACTCCAATCTTGACACAGGCCAAGACCACGTTGCAAATTTGCTTTGAGAAGTGCTGGCGTTATAACGTCATCATGGATCACGCAGCATGAACTTAAAGGTCGAGTTTGAAGTTAGAAATTTGGGTCATGAAATAATCTCAGATCTTAGAAACCTCATCAAAGACAAGACCCTTAACAACTTTTATGCTGAAAAAAAATTTAAAAAACGGAAAAGCCCTATGTTCTGTTCTTGTAACAGACATAGAAGTCTAGTTTTTTCTTGTAGCCACTACCATTGTTTAAAAGGTAAGTTTGCAAGTTATGTGGGGATAAAAAGCATGAATTCTTTTTTGGAGTTAAAAATTACACATGCCAGTGAACCTTAATTTGCAGGATAATAAAAGGTAAGTTATACTTATGCAATATTATGTAATTTATGTAAATTACTTCAATTTTTTGGGCTATAAATATGACTGGAAATTGCTGCTAGTCCACATTCGCACATGAGTCATCATGAGTTAACGAGAAGCCAAAAACCTTCAGCACTCGCTATCTACTGAGGAGTCGAGAGTCTTTCTGAGGAAAGTCATGGGTAAATCTGGAGGAAGAAAGGAGCCAAAGAAAAATGAGAGAGAGAGGAGAGATGAAGATTTTGCAAGGAGAGATGATGTTGCAGGGAGCAGCAGGGAAAAAAAGCAAAGTAAAAGTAAGGGGAGGAAAAGAGGTGCAAAAAACCAGGAGCAACTTCGGGCTGCAAAGAAAGCTGAGCTACGCCAGGCTGTGCGGATGAGTGCCATCGAAGCTGGGGTGCGGATGGGACGTAGTTACAGGGCACTGGCAGAGACCTCTGAAAGCTCAGAGGAGGAGTTTCTAGACAACGCCTGTGTGTCTTTGTCGTCAGAAGATGGCCAGTGTGAAGACAGCAGCTATGAGGAGGAGTATGAGGAGCAGTATGAAGAGGAGGATGGGGAGGATGATGATGGGGAGAGGGAGGAGGAGGAGGAGGAGGACGAGAATGATGACGAGGAGGAGGATAAATATGAAGAGCAGGAAGGGGATGAGGATGAGGATGAGACAGGGAGCCTACACCAAAAAGAACGAAGCAGCGACCATCTCCAAAGAAGGTTGGCAGAAGAAAGAAATATGTGGAACCTGATTCCGATAATGACCCAGACCCACCATCTGTTCTCCAGCCAGATGTCCCCCCTGATGCATATGGATGGACACGGACGCTAACTGATGTGTTGGTGCGACCATTTAGAGGGAAAAATCCACCAGGGCCCACCTTCAGAAGAAGCATGTCACCCCTGAAGTACTTCTTCCAGTTCTTCCCCCTGGCTTTGATGATGTCCGTTGTCAAATGGACCAACGTGAAACTGAGGGAGGCAGGAAAGAAAAGAACCACCATTCAAGAGATTTGAGCCTGGTTCGGCCTTCTCTTCCTCATGGGCCTTAACAAGCTGGCCAACTACCGTGGATATTGGACCACCCACCTTGCCCTACGAAATGCCATGATAGCGTCGACAATGTCCCGTAACCGGTTTGATGTCATCAACACATACATGGCATGCAATGATCCAGACAGGGATCCAGCCCTCATTGCCGACAAAGCAAGACAGTACTGCTTCAAGAAAAGGCATCCTCTTTACCCCCTCCAGCCTCTCTGGGACAAGGTACGAAGACGCTGCATTCGCCGCTACAACGCCCTCCGAGAGTTGACCATAGATGAAGCCATGATCAAGTACAGGGGCTACAAAGCTAGCCTTAAACCTATCCGAGTAGGCTTCAAAATCTATGTCATAGCGGAATCAGCTACTGGAGCCATCTTGAATTTCATGGAACAACCTTTGCGTCCAAAAACCAAGATGACTTCGATTGCAACTATAGTAGCAAAGCACCACCTTGGCAGATTTCACCATATATATACCGACCGCCTGTACACATCCATCCCATTGGCCAGAACACTCCTCTCCCGCAATACCTATCTCACTGGTGCTGTCAAGTCAAATAGTCGAGGTCTGCCCGTAGACCTAAAGGGCAAGCTGAGGGGCATGAGGAAGGTTTGCAGAGGAACATTCTACTCCCGCCAGAATGGACAAATGGTCCTCACAATGTGGAAAGACAGCAAAGCTATGGCAACTCTCTCCACAGCTCATCAGGGATGGAGAGATCCACACCAGCATACAGTTCAACGCAAGGTACCGGATGACAGCGGTCGCAGGAAGACCAAGGTGATACCAGCTCCGCCCCAAGCAATCGACTACATGGCAAGCATGGGAGGAGTGGACCGTAGTGATCAACTCCGGGCCTATTACACCTGCTCCAGGAAGGCCCAATTCTGGAAGAAAGTGCTTTACTTCTTGATGGACATAAGCAGAGTGAATGCCTACATCTGCTACATGAAGCACCGTCATCAAGAAGTGAATGCATCAGAGGGCGGCTCCAGTGATGATGATGCCACTGGTGGTCAAAAGAAAACCAAGCCACTCAGCCACAGCCAATTCATCTTGATGCTAGGCACAGAGCTTATTGATGGGTATGCTGGATTATCCACCAACCCCCAGTGCAAAGCCACCTCAAAAGTCCCAGGCCACAACATCCAAGGCCACTACAACACAAAGATGCCTGGAATGTACCCAAAGCGATGCAGATGGTGCTTAGAAAATGATGGGGTGACAAAATCGGGAAGAGCCAAAACAACAAGAAGTGGCTGTGCAGTGTGCATGATAAACCTGTGTCCCGGGCCCTGCTTCGTGAAGTTTCACCAAGCTGTATCTCTTCAGGACTCTGCAACTACCACAACCACCACAACAGACACCACAACAGAGGAGTCAGAGCCTGAGCCTCCTAAGAAGAAGAGGAAGATGAAGAAGACGAAGAAGACGAAGAAGACGAAGAAGTAGATGATGAAGAAAGAAAATTCATAGTATCCAAGTTAGAATAAAAAGAAATTCACAGAGCAAAAAAAAGTTAAAACAGAAGAAAAAGAAGAGTACAAGAAACCTTTCAGTTCTCAATTATATGTTAAAAACAAAGAAGAAAAAAGAAGAAAGTAAAACCAGAGAAAAGAAAAAATAATACAAAATTAAAAAGACCCAAAAAAAAAGAAAACAAAAGGGGCAATGATTAGAACAAGATATCCAGCAAGCAAAAGTTGTCAATGTCAAGTTTAATGAGCCCCCCAAAAAATACCATTTAGAGGCCGTGCGAGGCCGGCAAGAGACCCCCACTGGAGTCAGCGGGCGAGAGCTGGTGAATGCCGGCCGTGGATGGACGGGGACATTTTCCAAGCGGTGCAGTCAAGGTGTAAGTTGTTTATGTACATTTGTGATGTGTGTCAAGGATAGAAAACTTGGCATACTTAGGGTAAAGTGTGTTGGTCCCTTGCAGTTAGCAGCTGTTTGTTCTATTTTTGGCTTTTTTTTTTATTGGGTGTCCATGTACATAAATTTATCAAAGGGCTATACTGTTCTTGGGTTACAGTGTGGATACTGCAAAGTCTGGTTTGCATTTGGGGGGTGTCTGGTTTCCGAGCACTCAGCATAATGGTGTAAGGGTACACTTCTGAAGGTCAGTTTTTTTTTACAGCCATATCCATTTTCTTGAAGGTAAAACTTAGCCATTTTTCCTGTTTCCATGATTTGGTATAACACTGGCCATAAACCAATTGCAGGATTTTGCAGGATTCAGGCAGTGGTCACCAGTAATGAATATTGGAGGATTTTGCAGGATTCAGGTTATGTGCAAGAAAAATGGGGTAGGGAGTTAGGGATGAGATTAGGCAATACATCACAACCGGTGTTCACATGATTCTGCATGGGATACTTTTATAGAATGTATGATTTGTCCCTGTTTTATGTTCCCCTGCTTTCTGCTCCCTAGCTGTACAATTTTTTGTTGGTATCATTCTTTGGGTGGCCTCCAGCTACAAAGCATAGATTGGTAATGGCTTCAGACTGGTATCCCTCACATGCTAGTGTACATGATTGGTCATTGTTGCAGTTTTCAGAAATGGGCGGATTTGGGGGTTAGTATTTTATAGGAAATATCATTCCACTGACCTGGCCATCACATCTGGGGCGCGCCACTCGTCCGGGTAGCCACGCACGCCTTGACTAAAAGCTACAAAGCAGTTTTCCAACGATTTCCACGATATCAATTTCCACTTTTCTTGACAACGACAGCACACCTGGTGCCATCATTTCACAGGATGATTGAGACTACTATTAACTTACAGTCTGGTAAAGGTATTTCGTAATAATTCAGTAAACAAAAAGTTGGAGGATTACCAATCGTGTACACTACATTTAATATAATTATGATGGTATGAGACTGAGTGGGCCAGAGAGTGCTGGAATGGCAACATTTGTACTTTTTGAAACATTGTTTTTTAAATGTGTTTTTGCAAGTATATTACAAAGTTCTCTTGCTGATGCTAAATTTTTCAAAGTAATGCATGCTGCTCAATGTATATTTCATGGACTGCCGAACTGTCTACTCTTATATTCTTGTGACAGACGTACATCCACCGTAGCGGCCGTACTGCCAGGCAGGCCAAGGAGGGAATCAGCATCATGCTAGTCTCTCCCACCGAAGCCAATTTCTACAGGAGAGTCTGCAAGACACTTCAGAGAGGCAAGATTGTACCCCCGCCAACCCCCCATAACCCAAGCATTCCACCCAAGCTACACCCTAACCTTTCACTGAACACCCCTTGAAATGCCCCTGCTTCATCTAAAACCAGGGTTGTTTGATTTAAATCACTCAATTTTAATCATGCGATTTAAATCATGATTTAAATCACTTGAAAAAAATAAAAATCAATCACTAATAAAAATAAAGTTTTGATTTTGTTTTAATTTCTGTTAGTTTTTTAATGTAAAAAATTGACTTTCAATGATGGTCATTTAAATTGACTTATTTGAAATGTTTTATGCCAATGGTACGATGGTAAAAAAAAAAAAAAAAATTGATTTAAATAAAACAAATTTGATTTAAATTTTAAAAATCTGATTTAAATAAAACAAAATCATGATTTAAATTTAAAAATTCATGATTTTTATCAACCCTGTCTAAAACCCTTGAACTGTTCACCAAAAAGCCTGCAGGGAACTAAATTAAGAGAGCATCTCAGAAATTATAATGTTCCTGTTCCCAGGCTTCCAAGTATTCCAACTTTTCCCTACTTTTTGTCCCACAACTCCGAAAAATGTAATCTCATTGAATATTTTTCATAACAGTGTTAGACACTCGTATGAAAATCACACAATAAAGGGCTTGGGTGCGGGAGTACTGCAACTTTACTTTCAAGAGCTTAGTTGAGGATGGAGCACAAGTGTTGTGAGTATAGAAAATGCCAAATGAGGCTTGTGAAGCTATGGACAATAGGTATACAAAAAAACTATTTCTGAAAGCCTGCAAAAGTCCTACTTTTATCCTGATTTTGTCCTCCAAAGTCCAACTTTGGAACAGGCCGTTTATGAGTAAACATGAATTTTCAATGCCAGTGAGCCACAGTAGGCATGAAGCCCATCGTCCTGAAACTTGTACCTAGACGTGGAATTTTAATCTTTGAGGTAGATTTCAACCGAAGAGACTGAGTTTCTAATTTATTCTTTCATCATGAACTATTGCTTTTGTTTCACAGATGACATACCGAGTTTCCCAGTTGATCTGATGTACTACAGCGCTGTCAATGAGAGGGTAGACCTAGCCCGTCACATCGACCAAACCAGTCATCGCGTAGAGAAGAAGAAACACTCCAATGATTGGTTTATCAAGGCCGCCAAAGAACTGGACGTGGATTTGGATGAGGATGTACTGTATCCTTGTTGTGTCGCCTAAACGAATGTTTTGGGGGCACAATACCAGTCATGAATTCTGTCCATGTGTCTGTGTGGCCCGTGTGAGTTTTAGGTTAGTTTTTGCTCTCATTTGGTGTCATTTGAAAATTTGAAATCCAATTGGAACCAAACGTGGGTTATACGTGTAACATGGGAACCTTCATATGTTAATGAGGTCAAAGGTCACATACCAAGGTCAAATGTCATATGAGGTCAAGTTATAAAATAGGCTTAAAATGTAAAATTGCTCTCATTTGAAAAGTTGCAAATGCGATGCAGTGACCAAAAAAAAAAGGGTGACACGTGTGATCCACGGATCACCTTGTCTATTTACAGTTACTGTTTAAAGGTAGTTTACAACATTTGCAAACATCAAAAAAACAAAACTACTGAATTATTATGAAATACCGTACTAGACTGTAAGTAAATAGCAGTCTCAAGCATCCTGTGAAATCATGGCACCTGGTGTGCTGTCGTTTTCAAGAAAAGTGGAAATTGTTATCGTTTTCCAACGATTGTCGGCCGACAATCATTGGAAATAGTCTAGTTCCCTGACCTGATAATTCCCTGACATCAACAAAAATTGCTCCCTGTTTTGTCTAAGGTATGGTCAGGGAACCAGACTACTAGAACATAATTTTTGTCTCTCCGTTTTCCCAGAATCTATGCACACAAAACTTTAAACAGGTCAGTGTTACAGTATTTGCCAGCACACTTTAATATAAAATACTAATCCCAAATCCATTTATTTCTGAAAATTACAGCAAAAGCAAATGGTGTATACTACCTTTAAAGGCACTCATTGCCTTGGAGGCCGGCCAATTGGGCTATAAAATGTGTTCGTCCTAAACTTGGAAAGATCATTCAAAAGTAGAATAAAATAATGTAAATTAGAACAGAGATGTTTTCTCTTTTGCCCTGTCCCGACGTAATATATGAAGCACTGTATACTCGGTGCTTTCCGAGAGCCTGTGTGAAAAAATTCACAGGCTTACTCGGGCGGAATTCGAACCCACGACTACCTGCTTACTAGTGCAGACGTCTTAACCACTCGACCACCAAGCTTGCCGGGGTCGGCTGGCCGATTCGAATCCAATGCAGCAGCGGGTACCGCGTAATCAGTCAAAAGATGGAATGTTTGCGTCGGAGGATGATGTAAAACAAATTACAGGCTTACTCGGGCGGTAGTCGTGGGTTCGAATTCCGCCCGAGTAAGCCTGTGAATTTTTTCACACAGGCTCTCGGAAAGCACCGAGTACACAGTGCTTGATATATTACGTCGGGACAGGGCAAAAGAGAAAACATCTCTGTTCTAATTTACATCATCCTCCGACGCAAACATTCCATCTTCTGACTATAATAATGTACATGACCATACCTTGAAAATGCACGATTTGTCTGAAAATTTGACAAAAATAATTTTGGGGATACCAGTTTTGGTTTTGTTAGGAAAAGTTGGACCATTTAAATTCAGAGTGGTGCCCTTGGTGCTTTGGTTGTGTACGGGCTGAATGTCTGGCTGTCGACGTTTCAGTTTTTTTCATCATTTTTCAAAAAATATTACACATTATGGCAGAATTGTTTACATTTAGATCTTGGTAATAGGTTAGGTAAATAACCAAAGAGATTACATTTGGTGGGATTTCAGGGTAATGTGCTGCTGGACAGTTGATGTTTTTCATCATCACAGGCAGTCAGCACAAGAGTCCCTTTAGTGTCCCGTGTACTTTTCTCAAGATAATCTGGTTCATCATTAGGGTGAACATCCTTATTAAACAGCTTGTTAGACGTAACGCTGTGTTTTCCTGAGATACCACAGTCAGTGGTTTATATCAGACTTTTGAACAGAAATCGAAACACTTTGAAACGTATGCATGATATCACAACTTAATACAATTTTAACTTGCTTCATTGAGCCTCCTTTATCGATACTATCATGCAAGGTGTTCCAGCGGCCCTTCATCATTAGTTCCCCAATCCAAACTTTCAGGCACTCTACTCGCCTGGCTGACGCATCACATCCTTTCACTGTTGTTCTAAAGGCTGGTACTGTGAGACACTCTTAAATTGTTCCCTTTGTACTTCCTTACCTATAACCTGCTTCCCTTCCACTTATAATCTTTCACAATTCAAACAAAATGTGAATAGATACCTTCCATTTCTGTGATTTCTGTCTTTTCTTGTCTTTTTGTAGCTTACACTGTAGGTAGCCTTCTGTTGGGCGATACCCATTAAAAAGAGAGAACGTAATATCGCAAGGAACAGACCCCTGTATTCATGATGTCTCGGTGTGCTCAAATGTGAGCTTTCCTAGGGAAGTCGGGTGGGGACAACGGATTGAAAGCTCCATAGAAAAGTGCACATGCATGACATCAGTACACTGAGGTCTATTCTGCGCTCCTTATGAGAGCCCCATATCGGGGAATACCAGTATCTAAAACTAAACAATGGTACCAATAACACCTGTTTAGTATGGAAATGAATTCTTCTTAAATATTCGTCTAACAATCCACAAGGGAAACTGACTAGGTACATTTTCAAAGTGAACAAAGAAACTGGCAGGAGCGGGATTCGAACCTGCGACCTCCGGAAAGACTTAAACAGGGTATAATACTGATCAATTTGCTCATCCCAAACTAGTCCTCATCCCAGGCTGAGTCACAGTCCGAGTCTGTAATTGTTCAACGTGACTCGAGTCTGAGTCTTGAGTCAATAAGCAGGGGTGAGATTTGAGGAAAATGAAAAAAGCACCAAACTTTTAAAAGGCATTTGATTTGTATGGCATTGCATAAGAAAAATGCATGAGAAAAACTGCATATTCTACCAAAAGGAACGGTTCAAAATTCCAAAAATAGGGTCAGCAGAATTAAAAGAAGACTGTTTCAGGTTGTTGGAGGTCATTTTGGAATGATCAATATTTCAGGACCCAAAAAATCTTCTGGATTTCTGGAAGATGTATCACCAGAAATCCTGAAATCAGGAATAATCCGGAGAAAGCTCACCCCTGAATTAGTTAAACAAATCTCACCCGTGGGTCATACATGTATGTGCTCCCAATTGAGTCGGAAAAGCTGTGTGCTTGCCGGAGATCAACCGGAGATAACGTTCACCATAAAGTGCTTTGGGCTCTTGGCACATCTCTTCCATCTTACCATAATAATGCAAAATTAAAGCTTGGTTCACAAGCATAGTTACTGCACACCACCCTTACAGTTTTCCTTGGTCCAGATCTAAATAGAGGATAAATCTTTAATAGATACCAAAGAAATGGTTTCAATTTTCAGATCTATAGACCCTGGATTCTTTTGCTGGGCCAGTGGACAGTTGGCTTATGGAGTGCGGAGAAATGACAAGTGTGTCACTGTTGTTATTGCTACTGTACGTAGTCCATGCATTCTTTTCTATTGAATAATCAAAATCACGGCGACTCTTTAAAACGGCCACATGAAGGAAATGGTCCTTGACTCAATGCCTGCAGCTTACATGATCTAGGAGACTCACGGGAACAGGGGCAGCATGACAGGAATATACAGCACATGAAAGGTAGGAAGATGGAGATGGATTTGAGAAACTAAACTAGAAGGTCGTAGAAAAGACTGACAGAAAAAATATGTGATGCAATGTGAACATGTACTTTCCAGTTATTAACCCTTTCAAGCCGGATGACGCCTATAGGCGCCCTCAAAAAGATTGCCACCAGGTCGGATGACATCTGTACATGTCATTTTCTACATTTTCAATCCATTGTTGGATTATTGGATATGTTGCGCTTGGCTGCATAAGCCTCTTGTGTCCGTTTCCCTTGACTGCACAGGCCGCCCCGGCGCCTCACTATAAATAACCGTACTCAATGGGTTAACTGCATAGAGTACCGAAGTCTGACATCAGGTGGTTCCAAACACATGCAGTTTAGAATGTATTCTGGTTTCAAACATTGCATTGATTGACGTCACCACTTCGGTACTCTATTCACAACATTCTCTTCTACAATCAATTCTTGAAGTTAAAATGCACAATTGAAAAAAAAAAACGTATGACTTTTCAAATAATGTTGTGTCCTGAAACTGTGAATAATTCTTGTGCGATTGTCTTTCAGGAGAATTGAAGAGTCTTCTAAAGCGAACTATCTTCCCTCGGGGATCGTCTTGGCTCTACCCCACGGCTGCAGGCAAGCTGGTCAGCCCCCTTGCACAAGGTTAGTGGTCAGAGTAGACAATCAGTTTTTTTAAGGATCACAGTAATCAAAATAGGAGAAATTCTAGAAATGGTTCTGAAACACTGATAAATGTGGCACCGGCAAGCGAAATCAGACACAAGTTGGAAATTTATAGAAAATTACTGTTATACGATATTTTAGAGTTGTAATTACTCAAAAATAGATCATGCGACTTATTGTATTTTCTATTTCCCTTGCGGACGCCACAAATACATAAAAAGAAAAGGTTTTGATGTGCATTGTACCAGAGTGTTTTACTTATTTATCAAGACTTGGGAAAATTGTGGGACGTGCCCCTGTTAACAAGAAATACCCATTATAGCTTTGACGGTGTTAGTAAATATCAGAATCCCTGAAAATCGGACTTGTTGGTCATACTGTGCATGCTCAGTAGGCCCCGTACAATAAAACAATGGGAAACAGGGTAAAGCCTGGTTTCCATATAATCGCAATGAACGCCGACAGCAAGCTAGATGGCAAGTCGCAGACGACGGGGCAGACGGTTCTGACGTCATTCGGCTGAAAATTTTCAACAAAATGGCGTCCAAATGCTTGAAAATATCTTACTGAAATGGCGTTTTGTTGTACTTCACACTTTTCTGAAAGCTGAACTGATATTTCATTTCGATAGATTTCAATTACGGGCAGCTATTTTACTTACATTGATGCTCATATTTCTTGGTCAAAGGATAAAATGGGTCAAATTTGTGGAACTCAAGCGGTGAGAGACATCGTTGAATGCACGGCATGCCAGTACGTGTATTTGAATGGGCAAAGTTGAACTTGGTTGATCTTTGCCGACTGTCGCCGTCCATGTTGGATCGGGGACTCTTCAGCGACGCTGTCGGCGATTATAACGACTATATGGAAACCAGGCTTTAGAGTGAGAAATAGGGTTAAATGTTAAGCCATTCATTTTATTAACCAGTTCAAGCCAGGATTATTTTTCACGAACCTCGATGCCAGCCGGGTTCAGGCCGTAATCTGCGGGTAGCACACCCTATTTTTGGCCTCGCTCACTGCCAGATATTTCCAGCCTCGCTCGAGTGCGTGTTTATCAGTCATCCGTTGCGAACTGGTTAAAATGCTATTGTGTTGCAGTGCATCATGGGTAAAGAGTCCGATATTCATATGACAACGTCATCGGTGGTAATAACATTGCATAACTTTTGTGTCTGGCAGACTTTTAGGCAGTGATACATCTAATATCTATTATTGGCTTTGCAGGATCTAGCAGTGCCTTCTCTGTGGTGAAAAACAAAGTGGGCAACAGGACCAAAGACGTCAGCCAACAAGCTGCTTCTGAACCTCCCAAGAAAACCAAGCGATCCAAGAATAAATTCAAGCGGGCTGAAGAGCAGAAAGCAACATAGATGACTGTGGTACACGGTGGTGGAATATAACTCCGGATTGTTTTTAACACTTGGTTTGAGTTCCACTTTTCGGTGTTGATTTTTGAAACCGAGTATTCAAAAGCAATTAAAAAAAAAAAATAAGCCTTCTATTATTTGTGACACAGGCTAAAGAAAACAACGGGAACATCCTCCAGGTATATGAATAGCCTGCCAATCCATTTTTTTTCAACATTACAGTTCTGGAGTGTTTTTGTCAAGGCCCAGTGGTCACTGAATCCTGCAAACTTATATCCAGTCATCGGGAGGGCTTTTCATGTGGCACCTCACTCATCACTTTTTGTTAACAGATGGGAAATTCCAGTGAAATCAGATAACCAGAGCTGCCAACAAAACTCATTTCAGTATTTTGCTAAGAAAATCCGTATTTTTCATAAAATTTAATCATTACCTAAAAGTAATTTTTTCGCGCAGGATAGTCCACACGTACCACTGTAACGGCAATGGTTTAACAAACCCAAGCGCTGGATGGACTGTTTCCTTATTTTCAGAAGTAAAGTTGCATCCTTTCAGTTGGGATCCCAATAATGTGGTATTCAGAATAATGAATGAATATACATGTACTGAAATAGCCTATTAATAGCCAAAACCAACAGTATGAAACTGACTTGTCTTTGCTGTCACCATGCCGTACATACAACAGGCTGGTGTGGCACCGTAACATGTTGGCCACAAGTAGAATTATCCACACAGCCCTTTATCACACACTTATCCACTTCTTGTTTTGATTGAAATTTGTAGTTGAGTCCCTGCAAGTCTTTTCATAAAGCAAATTTGAATAGCTTGGGATTAGGACTGGATCAGAGGGCTCGTGATGGACTTGACTATCCTTGTTGATCCAACTGTTTGTTGGTTATCAGCAGGTTCCAAAATCATTTTGCAATTGCATGCGCGTTTAGCAACTGGACTTGATACGTACGGGCATTCTTCACCACACGCAGGCGAAACCTGACTATGAATTTCGGTGTTGCACAATTTAAAGTCCCACTATGCACGCTCAAAAGGTGTTTTTGCCATGAGTCCATACTTTCCTGCATGCATACCAAGTAACAAAATGTAGTGTGTGAGGGCGGACGCGAACATTTCACATGCCCAATTATTATGGTCGGCAGCTCTGGATAACCGGATTTTTAAATCTGATTTCTGCCAGTGTTAGTTTGATTGTACAACGGAAACTACCCGGTAGTGGTTATTTTCAGCAGCATCATTTATAGATGTAGCCCTAAAATATGAGAGTTTGCCACAACAATGACACTCTTGACTGCTTCTTTAATTCTCAGAATTTATTTAAATCACATTCCTGGCAACATGTTTGAGCAGCTGGGCAATTCCACGCAAAATTGGAAAATGTATGAAATCTTCCAAATTACAAGCATCACAACATCATATGTGGTGTCAAAATCTTTCATTTATAAAGTAGTGTGATTTTGGGTAAAAAAAAACCTTGTTTGGCTGTCATTTTGGCACCTTGTTTTAACATGCGAGTGTTATTGGCAGAAAGAAAGGTTCATATATTTCAAGAAAAGAGTTTCACTATGTTGCAGTTCATCAAATTCAGATTTTATGCAGTGTTAAAAACGACAAAGAGGAAGTAACGTGAGTGACGGTACCTCCCTGTAATCTCATGTCCCTTGCATCTGAAATACACACTGATCTCATTTTAAAAAAATTGTTTATATAGCTATGGGTTGACTGAAAGGTAAAACAATGTTACTTCTGTGTTGCAGAGACTAACAACAAAATTGTAGGCAAATTTTCCATGTCTTTTTTGTAACGTGAGTGACGACTACAAAAACACGTGTTCTAAAGGTGAATGAGTGGGTTGAATTTTTCTTTCCATTTTTATGTACCTGCCCTTACCCCAAGTTTGATGCAGTGAGAGGTCAAAGTAGCCTCATGGCATATAAATGTAACATGAGCGACAGTGGAATTGCCCACCTGAGTATTTCCCCATACTACATTAAACATGTCACATATCTTTTGTATATTCCTATGAAAACTTCACATGGTAGTTCATTAACAAAATCATATACACCTTACTGCAATTTCATTGCGGCTTAAATCTAAATGTTTTAGAAGTAAAATAGCATCATTACATGATTTATGTGATTGAACTCATCTAGTCAAATACAAAATATATCAAAAGATAATTTCAAAAGTCTACTAAAACGATATTTAACAGAATCACAAGCAATATACCCAGCACGATATGGGGCAGAGGGGTACCTCCCTATACCCTACCAGACTATTGTTACCTAACACATCCCCCCCTAAACATCTGAAAAGAATTCCCGAGATTCCCGGAATACAATGACCAACACAAAAGAGGGGGGGTCCCTCTGCCCCATATCGTGCAATACTCATCCCCATGAAAATTTGGTTGCTAATCCTGTTTTTTACCAAGGATGAAGTTTCATGCTTCAAATTTTTGTGCTAAGTAGCTCCATGAAATTGGCTGCAGTTTTCCTGTATAGGATCACACATCTGTACACGCTTACACAAAAATGGTAATTTCAATTGTTGGGTAGAAAGAGACACTCCTAAATGTACAATTTGGCAGTCCCATCTTTATGTAAAGTGACCTTAATATAACAATGATTGTACCGATTGATAATAAACTTGATAATAAATAAGCATTACCAAAAGAGTATTTTGAGTTTCTGATATCACTATCTTGATCAGTGATGCCTATTATCAATCCTTAGTTCAATTTTTGCATAGCTCGACCTCGATAAATTTTAGCTATTATTAGTTATCCCACGAGCGCGAGTGGAACACGGAATAATGTAGTGCGTCCGTGTCCCATATGAGACACATTTTCCGTGTTGTGTGAGTGGGATACCGAATTGATCTTGAAGTAAATTTGATGCCCAAAAGTTGTTCGCGTATAGCGCAATATAGACTGCAATATGCGATAATATCAGTTGCCATGGATTGACCAATCGTGTTCGCATTGGACTAACTATTGTCAAAAATTACTGTGCGTGATTTTTAACATTTCACGGCTCGTGGAAAGTCATTGGCCATGTAAACTTTCGTAGTGATTAAAATGCAAGTTTTACATTACAGTGGCTGTCCACACTGGACTTTCAGTGATGTAACTCTTCCACTACACGGTTGGCCCTGTAAAAGTTCCTGCTGCAGAGAGGGTTTATAAACGATACTTGTCAAATTGACAACAGTCGCTGTACGTTTTACCAAAAAAAGTCCAATGCGGACACGGCTTAAGGCTGTCAAGTTGTGCACATTTACATGTATCGTAAGTAAACCAATTGCAGTAATAAAAGATTTATCTCCAAGTTTCTTTTTATAATTCCTTCACTGTCTAATTAGGCATAATTATTTTAGTCTAGAACTGTAAAGATTGGCAGTTATTCAAGAAGTATAGGAATATTTATTCACATAATGAGAATTCTTGAAGAGTACTCTATAATCAGAAGTGTTCATCTCTGAATTTTGAACATTTATCAAATGAAATCAAATGAAACCAGCATAGAGTGGCTGTGATGGGGATTTTGCAACAGGCTTGTAAACACTCTATACAAGACACAATACACCGATCCAGTAAGCCACGCACATGGGCAATTAACACGTGTTCCTCTCTAATGCCACACTGCATGTTCCAGCCGGGCGCGTCACATGCGCATGCATGACATAAACCACAAATGTGATTTGTCAGAACACTATCGGGCGACGCTCACTGGATTGGTCTATTGCATATCCGAGAAGCAATGTTCCCAATTAATCTTTGTTCTGTGAACTGCCATTAGAAAAATCTGAAAACACAAACATCTGGGAAGTTTTGGTATACAGACGGAAAGAGTTCCATATCCGGACATCACTTATTTTCCCTTAATATGACTTAAAAACTACCCAAAAGTGTAAATCTGATGAAGAAACACGAATTTAGGAGGGAAAACATTTCGACTTTTTCTGTCATGGCCCATAGACTTTGTACACGAGGTATAAGTGATGTCCGGATATGGAACTCTTTCCATACAGACTACCATGAAGGATGCCGAAGTGAACTGCACCACTGTGGAGGAGTATGCCCAGGGAGCAAAAACTCCTCACATATTACTGAGTGACCGACTATTTGAGCTCTACATATGTGGCGTCGGTGGTCACCCCACAGTTGTTGCCCTCTTGGCTCATGAGGATGTAGCCGTTGTTTCCCCAGTAGGTGGACCAGGAGTTCTTAATGATCCAGTAGGCAGTGGTCTTGTTCCCCGCCGTTATGGAGCCATAGCCCACAGCAAGCACTGCATGGTCGAGGTCTGTCGTCTTGTTGCCTGTGTGTGAATGCAAAGAAGCTTTGTATTATGCGCATTGTCCCCTACCAATCCTTGGGTTTGGTTCTAAGCTGAACATTTGGCAGCTTTAGAAATTTCAGTGATTACAAATTTTCAAGAGTCTTAATTTCATAAAGTTCAACTTAACTGTTCAAAGTCTGATTTGGGGGTCAAAATTCCAAATAATAATGTGAAAGTAAAGGTCCAGCAATATGGAAATCATGATCAAAGAAATTTTTGCAGATGTCAAAACTTATGAACTGTATTGGCATGAAGTAAGGATTAAGGGTTCTTTTACACTATTCAAAATGTTCAAGCTATTTCCTGACGTGATGGCGCTGTTGCTATGATGTCAATCAAGGTAACCACTATACCGTTTAGGCACTAACATTACACAAAAGTCAAAATGTGACTTATTGTACAAGTCTGTTAAATTTGTTTACCAAATTGCTACTGCACTAAATATAGCAAAAACACAATATTGAGAAAAGGGACCCAGGGAAAGCAAGAACATTCCTTCATTTTGAAGCTTTCCTTGTGTAGCATCACTCCTGTTCTTATGAATATTATATGACCCACCTGCAAAAAGAGCAATTATGTTGCAACATTTTGAAAATTGTGTTTAATATATAGCTGGAAAGGCCATTTTATAAGCTTTCATATGGTATATGTCTGAGGCCTGTAGCATTTTGCATTCACGAGATATTTGGAAATTTGCATGTTTGTTTTCAGGAATTTTTTGAAATGACTTGAGTAGAAACAAGCCATTTAAAAAAACAAAAAGCAAAGCAATAGATTGAAGCACTCGACACAAACACATTCTTCTTCCAACTTTTTTGGTTATGAACAAGAATAATATAGGTATCAAAGATGCAAAAAATTCCCTCCCTTAAAAATCACTTGTTTGAAGAATTGTTCACCCCTTCACATAGAACGGCCCATTACGCGTAAAAGCATACAGTAACTTATGTTCCCTTTTTGCAGCGCGGGTCATAACATTAGCATAAAATCCAAGAGATTTATAATTTCAAATAATGCCTCTAGAATTGCAGACCAAAGGTTGATATTGATGGCAGATTGGCTTTAGAGGTGCACGGTATGGGTTTAAATATTTAAATTCTATTTCATGCAACATCTTTTGGGGGGCTCTCTTGTGACAACAAATGTTATTGGTGCTGTAGTTTATACCGAGTTGGTGGAAAGAAATACACTTTACATTTGTTTCGATCAATAACGAGGAAAAATGCTCCAGTCTGGACTTTACTTGAGCCCTGGCTCCAGCATACTTTTGTATTCCATCATATTCCAAGTCTAGGGGAGAGTCGAAGACTATTACGCTTCTAAAAGAAATAGTTTGGAATCCAGAATCAAGTCTACATTCAAGCAAGGGCTTAAGTCAAATCCACTTTTAAGTCCGATTTGAAATTTTAGACTCAACTATAAGCCTTTTCGTTAACATTTTTAAATTCCGACTAGGACCAGAAAGAACTACAACAATAAATGGCCTGTCTAGGATCTTACCGCAATGCTCGTCGTAATAGACACCCGAGGAGTAGAAACCAAACGACTTAAGATGGGCGTCGATACCCACAGCGATAGGTCCAATATTGACCAGGGCTGTCTTCAAAGCCTTGTTGCTACTAGATGTCACATTAACATACTTTTTGATTTTCACAGCAGCTTTCGCTGGATCGTAGTGGCAGATTCCATTCTAAGGGCAAAATTCATTCAAACAATATTCCAAGTAGTAATAATATAATAATGGTAAAAAATACTCATGTAGTGCTTTGAAATATAGGTATAATGAAACTAGAATGGCACATGAAACATACAGTCACCAAATATCACATATGTGGGTTTCACACTACTCTGAACTTACCCGGGTAGTTGTCATTACCCGGGTAGAAACTAACCCGGAGAATCGGTTTCACACTACAAAATTTACCCCGCAATTCTGCTTACCCGGAGAATGTGCATTGCTTGACCTCTGCCCTAGCCATTGGTTCGTCGTAAAATAGCGAAGTGAGAGTATGCAATGCAAATTGAAAAAAAATCAGATCAGCGTTGGCAGCGTGCACGCATAATCCTTTAACTGTGTGGTCTAGACTGGTGCCTTGCATTAAGTGTATGTAAAATGTACTTATTAAGACGAGGCATCATCCACGGCGGCCGTACTATAAATTAATAAATTACGTCACCTCCGCAAAGCTGGCCAATAAAACTTGACGAAGCGCACCCACCTACCCGGGTAGAAGAAAACCCGGCGAGCATTCACACTACTGATGGTAACCCAGAGAATCGTCTTAAGGTCGTCGTTAGCCCCAGTGGTTAACCCACCTTGCGAGCAGGGTTAGAAATTACCTGGGTTAAGTGGGTTTTTTTGTGCAGTTAACCCGGAGAATTTCTAACCCGGAGAATTGTAGTGGGAGCGCTCCACATTACCCCGGTAATTGCCGGGTTAAATTTTTTATTAACCCGGCAATTACCCGGGTAAGAGCATAGTGTGAAACAGGCTAAAGTAGCACTCCTTGCATTAAATGTGTAATTTTTCCAACAATAAGTGTGTTTTGTGTATATCTAACGAGTTAAAATGCTTAACCCCTTGAATACAGGTTTCAAAAAGACCACCTGGCTGGTTGTCATCTATACAGGCATTCCTGTGCATACTCAGTCCATTCATGTTTCAACTATTTTGTTGACTGGAAGTATAATAAATAGATGGAGCTTTCATTCAAACGAAAGTGGACCACTCTATTCAGTGTGGTGACAATTGTCTGCGTTTACACTTGGCTTCAAAGCCCATTCTTGGTATACCAGCCCCCCATAAATAACAGCCGGACACAAAGAGTTAAAATGCCTCAATTGGCCAATAGTCACAACTTTTCCTGCAAACTTAACACTTAAGTCATATTCCCACAGTGACATGCATACACGCATTTTGAGGCACACGATAAAAAAGTAGTTTCAAGATTCGGTAAACCGTTTTTTAGTAGCTTTTAACACATGTGTGCAAATATTTTGTGCACCAGTGTGCTACTTTGTGTTAGTGAAAATCGTACCGTTTCCAAAATGTATGCAATTTCTGGACTTAACATAAATTAACCTACACAACTTAAAATAACACAGCTGGTACAAGTAAACAACATAAATTTGTGAAATGTTAAATGTTAAAATGTTCAAGGTCCATTAGGAATTAGCCGATTTAAAAAGTGACCCATTTTAAATGGCTCCATATCAAATTATATATTTCTGGCTGTGGGACTTCCAGTGCCAGTTCCTGGTGAGTGAAGACATGCAGGCAATTAAAACATGTACACAGAGAGCCCAACAAATGATAAGCCTCTCATCTATGGGTGGCATGGGCGGCTTGTGCATAAAGCACTCGCCTCTCACCAATGTGGCCCGGGTTCGATTCCCGGCTCGGACCATATGTGAGTAGAGTTGTGTGTTGGTTCTCTCCTATGCCACGAGGGTTTTTCTCCGGGTCCTCCGGCTTTCCTCCCTCCTGAAAAAGCAAACACTTTCGATCTCTGGCTGTGCTCCGTGGTCATATAATAATAATGCGGTGCTTATAAAGCGCTTTATACAAATGTCTCAAAGCGCTTTACAATTATTACCCCTGGTCATCAGGCCTTGAGATCAGTTCTATGCAGCAGTTCGAGATCAGCGCAATCTGTTCTTTACCCTCACAGGTACCCATTTATACTCCTGGGTGGAGAGAGGCAATTGTGGTAAAGTGTCTTGCCCAAGCACACAAGCACCATAATCCCCTGGCTGGGTTCGAACCCACATACCATCGCACGTGAGTCAGACACACTAACTGTCAAAAAGTCTTTGCCATTTAGCTCGCTTGTTATTAAACAGCACCCCGTGTAATATAGGAGATTGACCCTTCGACCTTTGTTGCTCCTACTACAAGTCCCTGCTCAATCCCAAGACTCTGTGCTTATGAATGGGCTACTGTTTCTAAGTATAAACCAGTCTCTGGGCTGAAGTCTCAATATTATAGTTAGGTTTGGCCCAGGATAAGAATGTGGATGAAGTAATGTCTGGTTTTAGGGAACAGTGTTTCTTTATTCCTACTTTGCACTGCCAGTGTAACTGGTGCCCTCTTGTTTATGTGTATTATGCATTTAGTGCTAAACTTAGGGACCATTTAAGCCATGCCCCTTTGTGTCATTCTCACACTCTCTCCTTTGCCGATCAGTCCATATTATTGTCTCCAGAATTATTCCTGTATTTCTCCAATCTTATCCTTCAATTACCCCAAGCCATGCGTCCTTTGTGAATGTAAGTACACTTCAGACATTCTGTTAACCATATTCTGTACCTTTCACTTTAAAGTGTCCTTATAGAGGAACAGTTATTTAGATGAAACAAGTTACTTATTTGCTTTATAATTCGTGCTTATTCTTTAATGTTTTAGTACTCCATGCACCTAACTGTTGGTATAAGTTAACCATCGCCTTATTATTCTTATTAGCCTTTATAAGGATGCATACGCATTAGTATGCCACTTTCCTAGTTTATCCTTGGTTAGCTTTCCGATACATACATGTACTAAATATATGTCTGTTATGTTTATCCTATTTAGTTTGATTAGGAAAGTCATTAGTGTTTATATTTATCCTTTATTCCAGAACCACGGCTAACACGGCTATCACGGCTACCACGGCTATCACGGCTAACACCGTAATTACGGCAACCAGCTAATCACGGCAACCACGCCATACCAATAACATTCAGTTATAATTAAATACAGTCCATTGTGAACCTCAACTACCATTTTCCCCGTGTTTTCATGGTCCTTCGAGCCGGATTCGAACCAGCGACCTATGGATAAAATGGAAGAGACCCAACGGCCAACCCGAGATAGGCATGTACCTACACACCTACAGGATTATGACCTTAGTGGCCACCCGCCCACCAGTAAATCAGATGACGGACAAAGCCATAAGTCCGTAGGAACAGTATCACACCAGAGCCGAGCATCGTCTGGTGGAAATTCCCATCACAGCAATGCATCGGTAAGATCCAAGCTGAGTGACTCTCAATCAGCGGAACTCACTCGGAGGAGGAAACAAGCCCAACTCCTGGAACTAAAACGCCAAATGGAGGAGGATCAAAGGGCAGATGAGGAGATGCGACGCCTGGATGACCAGGCATATAATGCCCGAGTGGCCGCAGAGGAGGCGGCGATTGCAGCCCGCAGACAAGCGGAACAAATTGAGCGAGAAGCTCTACGCCAACGTGAACTCCTCAACACCCAACTTTCCCGACAGCGGAGATTGCGGGAAGTGGAACAACAGTTGGAAGAGGCGAGACTGATCTCGTCAATGGTCAGCAGTGAAACCCAGGACTCCCCATCCCAGCACCATGGTGTCTCAGGGGACCCCGTAGCACAGGCCGATGCCCAGAGTTTTTTCCCAGAACACCAGCCTACCACCGGAGTAACCATCTCCACAGGCACTCCATCTGGGGGATCTCAAGTTGTCCTACCTCCGGCTACTGTCCAACCTGCTTTCACAGTACCTCCTACCCAACTGTCCACTTCAGCACCACCATTCCCAGTTCCAGGCAACCAGCCGAACCACATGGTGACCATAGTTTCCACTGTTACTCCATCCGGAGGACCAGCCATATCCTCACCGATTACCGTGCAACCTGCCTCAGCCCAGCCTGTCCCCATGGGGACGCCTCCACAGCTGTCGGCATCAGCACCACCATTTCCTGCTGTGGGTGACCATCCTAGACCCATGGTGACTGGAACCTCTACAGTTCCTCCCTCAGAAGGACCAGCTGTGCCCTTCGCACCCACGACTGTGCAGCCTGCCTCAGCCCAGCCAGTTCCCATGACAATGCCTTCGCAGCTGTCCGCACTGGCACCGCCGTTTCCATATCCAGCTGCGCAGCCGTACTCCTACACTCCTATGCCTGGTGCATGGCCCATGTATGGAAATGTACCGTATCCAGGTGGACCTGCACCAGCAGCCCCACCAATGCCAAATGCTACAGAGCTGCTAATCGCCTCGTCATATGGCATACCAAGGCCTACTCTCCCCACCTTCAGCAGTGGAAGGGAGAAGGATTTCGCCCTACTTAAGATGGCACTGGACAACTTAGTCAACGTCCACCTGCATCTCACCGAGCCGTACAAGTTCCAGGTCTTGCTGGGGAAACTGAAGGGAAACATCCTGAAGTTGGCCGAATCATTCATGCACGACCCAAACCCATATAAGTCTGCGATGAATGCCCTGAAGGAGAAGTATGGCCAACCAAGGCAACTTGTCCAAAGCGAGATTGGTTCCATCATGAGTATGCCCCCCGTGAAGTATGGTGATAGTGAGGCCTTTGACAACTTCGCCCTGTCAGTGCACTCATTAGTCGGAATGCTCAAATCTCTAGAGGGAGACAACGGCTATGAGTTAAGGTGCGGTTCCCACGTTGATCGACTCATTAGCAAGCTGCCCCCCAACTACCGAGACAGCTTTGTTGAGCACTGCATCCACAAGAACATTCTTCAAGCAGACTCCGACAAGACATACACCCTGTCTGACCTCGCCAAATGGTTGCACACCAAGTCCCGGGCGAAGCGGATTGCAGGCCAAGCTGCAATCATATACAGAGGTGACCACTCCCCAAGCGACAAGGGGAAGTTCCAACAGAAAAGGAATCAGACCCCGACAGCTGTGTTCATGGCAAATGACACAAGGCAGAAATCGAGCAAGTCTCCATCCTATCCTGGTTGGATGAATAAGGACAAACCAAAGGCCTACTGTCCCCACTGCAACAACACCGATCACTTTCTGAATGGCTGTTCCGAGTTCAAGAAGCTTACCGTGGAGCAGATCATCGAGTGGATCAAGGAGAAGACAAGGTGCTGGAAATGCGGACGAGCTCACAAGCCAGAGGATTGTACCCTCAGGAAACCCTGCCACACATGCAAGGAACTTCACCTAACCATTCTCCACGAGGCCATCCAGAGTGGAGCGAGCAAGGTCTACGCGACCGGAGTGACCTTGCAAGCCATGTTCCTAGATCAACCTTCCCGACCACACAACGTAATGCTGAAAGTGGTCAAGGTTCTCCTTCATGGCCCAGGTGGAAACATCGATACCCATGCCATCCTTGACGATGGTTCCATGAGAACCATGATTCTAATGCCTGCTGTCCAATCACTCAAGCTCTCTGGAGAAGAAGACAGTATTCTCCTTGCCACCGTCCGCCATGAGCCATTCCGGTGTAGCGGTCGGTCTGTCGACCTACACGTGTCACCAAAGGACAGCCCTGGCACCAGATACCCAATCAATGGAGCGTTTACAGCGAGCAACCTATGCCTCTCCGAGTACTCCTTCCCTATTGAAGCTCTGAAGAAACGCTGGCCACACCTACGTGGAGTTCCTGTACCTCCCATCGACAAGGCCCGTCCATTGATCCTGATCGGTTCCGACCATGCTGATCTCCTTCTCCCAAAACAACCCATTCGATTTGGTCCAGGGGGAGCCCCAGTAGCGGTTTGCACCAAACTTGGCTGGGCACTACAGGGCCCGGCAAACATGCTCAGGCATCAAGCAGATAAACAACAGTGTCTGTTTACAACACTCCTACCTCCAACCCAAGACCTGCTGCAAAATGTCTAGAGGCTTTGGCAGGCAGACATCCTACCCTACTCAGGGAAGCAAGTGACTCGATCCAAGCAAGACAACCAAGCCATCGAGATCCTTGAAGCTAAAACCGTCCGAGTTGATGTTGATGGAGTCCAGCACTACGCTACTCCATTACTGCGGGCACAAGATGGAACCCACTTCCAAGCAAACAAAGAGGCCGTCGTGCCAAACCTGAAGCGCACTGAAAGACGACTCCAAAGGCATCATGATTTAGCTGAAATCCATAACGAGCTCATCAAGAAGTTGGTTGACACTGGCTGTGTAAAGATCATCAGTGATGAAGAGGCCCAGAAGACAGACGAGTCCTGGTACTTCCCCCACCATGTTGTTGAATACAACGGGAAGCACCGTCTGGTCTTCAACTGTTCGTACGAGTATGAAGGCAAAGTACTCAACAACCACCTACTACCAGGGCCTATCCAGGCCGCAACTCTCCTTGGAGTCTTTCTTCGATTCCGCCAGCATGCAGTGGCCATATCCGGTGACATCAAAGCCATGTTTCACCAAGTGAGGTTGCTGCCTGAGGACAAACCTCTCCTTCGCTTCGTGTGGCGCCAGATGAAACGAGACACCGAGCCAAAAATCTATGAGTGGCAAGTCCTACCATTTGGCACTACTTGCAGCCCCTGTTGTGCAACATTTGCACTGCGCAAACATGTATTTGATCACAAGGAGGGAAATGAAGATGTCGCTCGTTCAGTTGACCAAGCTTTCTATGTGGATAATTGCCTAGACAGCATTCCCACTGCCTCAGAAGCCAAGGAACTTGTGACAAAGATGCGGCACTTACTTTCAACCAGTGGGTTCAACATCAGACAGTGGGCTAGTAACATCCAATCTGTTGTTGGGGATCTCCCCCCTGATGCTCGATCTGAAGGCTTCGAGCTCTGGCTGACCTTCGGCGAGAATAACTCACCTGAAGCCACATTGGGACTACAATGGCAGTGTTCCACAGATGAACTCAGCTACCGAAACAGGCCCATTGAATATGAGCATCTGAACCTGCGAACCATCTACAAGATACTTGCTAGTCAGTATGACCCCATTGGCTACCTTGCCCCTTTCACAGCACGTGCCAAAGTACTGGTACAAGATCTGTGGAAAACCAAGAGAGATTGGGATGCCCCTCTAGAAGAAGGAGACATCCGTGACCAGTGGCTCACTTGGGAACATGAGCTCTGTGACCTCCCTCTTGTCAAGCTGCCAAGGTGCTACACCCCACCTGATGTCAACACCATGACAGCCAATCGCCAAGTACACATCTTCTGTGATGCATCAGAACGAGTATATGGATCGGTAGCCTATCTCCGTTCAGAGGATGACAAGGGAAATATCCATGTCAGCTTTCTCATGTCCCGATCCCGAGTGGCACCAAAACGACAACTGTCAATGCCTCGCCTTGAGTTATCAGCAGCCCTTACCGGTGCTCAGCTCGCAGACCTACTAAGCAAAGAGCTTACTCTACCCATCCAGACTATCATTCTTTGGAATGACTCAACTACTGTCCTTCAGTGGTTGCGGTCAGAATCGTGTCGATACAAAGTTTTTGTTGGTACACGAGTATCTGAAATCCAGACCCTCACAGAAGTGCAGAGCTGGAAATACGTTAATACCAAGCACAACCCCGCTGATGATATCACGCGAGGTAAATCCTTGAAGGAGCTTCGTGCAGAATCCCGGTGGAGGACAGGCCCTGAATTTCTCCTTCAACCACCTACCCAGTGGCCTGAAGATCCTACCACTGATCTAATGGATGACCCATCAGAGCTGAAGAAATCAACCTTCTGTGGGAACACCATAACCGATCAAGCAACCAAACTACCCTCGTTCCAAGAGTATGACAGCTTGGCCGCTCTCCTCACTGCATCAAAACAGTCTGTTGATGGGGCGGCCGCAAATAGTGATTCGTCAGCGATGACAGCCCAGCAGCGGGAAAACACTGAGAATCTGCTGTTCCGACAAGTCCAACAGGACTGCTTCGCAGAAGAGCTGGCAGCCCTGCATGCCAAACAGAAACTACCCTCTGGGAGTAGACTGCTCCAGTTGGATCCTACTTTTGACGAAACCACCGGTCTCATCAGAGTTGGAGGACGATTGCGTCAAGCAGATTCCCTCTCAGATGACGTCAAGCATCCAATAGTGCTTGACCCCAAGCACCATATTACCAAGCTGCTGATTCGTGACTATGATGAAAGGCTCCTCCACTATGGTGCAGAACGCATCCTGGCAGAGATGAGACGAACATTTTGGATTCTCCGTGGCCGAGAGGCAATACGTCGTCATCAGCGTCTATGCCTTGAGTGCCGTAAGTGGCGTGCCAAGCCAGAGATACCAAAGATGAGTGACTTGCCTCCTGCTCGTCTCCGACTGCTCAAGCCAGCCTTCTACTCAACAGGAGTGGACTGCTTCGGCCCGATGACAGTTAAGATCGGTCGCCGTACTGAGAAAAGGTGGGGCGTAATCTTCAAATGCATGACCACACGTGCAGTTCACCTCGACCTGCTGGAAGGAATGGATACTGATGCCTTCCTCATGGCCTTCCGACGCTTTACATCCCGCAGAGGGAAACCCTTTGAGCTCCTCTCCGACTGTGGCACCAACTTTAAGGGAGCCGAAGCAGAGCTACAGGAAGCATTCACTGCCATGACGCCTACCCTTACTCAACAGTTAGCGGACCAGAAGGTGAGGTTCAAGTTCAACCCACCAAATGCACCTCATTTCGGTGGCACCTGGGAACGAGAGATCAAGAGTGTCAAGGCAGGACTCAAGGTCGCACTTGGAGATCAATCCGTGACAGAAGCTGTCCTCCGAACCCTTCTTGTGGAAATAGAGGGTATCCTCAACTCCAAGCCACTGGGATACGTCTCATCAGATATCGCTGACGTTGACCCGGTGACCCCCAATGTTCTGCTGATGGGACGCCATGATCCATCACTGCCTCAAGTAGTCTACCCTGCAGATGAGCTGCTGGGACAGCGAAGATGGCGTCACAGTCAAATCTTGGCTGATCACTTCTGGGGGCACTTCCTCAAATACTACCTGCCCGGCCTCCAACTCCGTCAGAAGTGGCAGAAAGAGTGTCGCAACTTAGTCTGCGGTGATGTAGTCATGATTGCAGATCCACAGCAGCCGAGGGCCAAGTGGCCCGTAGGCAGAGTCGTCGAGACTTATCCAGGAGCTGACAGTCGCATTCGTGCTGCTAAGGTGCGGGTGAAGGACCGAGACTACACAAGACCTGTTGCTCGCCTAGTACGTCTCCCTGAGTGTGACAGTGACGACAAGGACCAGAACCCAGAACAGTAGAAATCCTATAGATCTGAACTTTACCCAAAGACTTTTCCAAGTTCTTCAAATTTAGAGCCTAAATTTGGGGGCGGCTGTCAAAAAGTCTTTGCCATTTAGCTCGCTTGTTATTAAACAGCACCCCGTGTAATATAGGAGATTGACCCTTCGACCTTTGTTGCTCCTACTACAAGTCCCTGCTCAATCCCAAGACTCTGTGCTTATGAATGGGCTACTGTTTCTAAGTATAAACCAGTCTCTGGGCTGAAGTCTCAATATTATAGTTAGGTTTGGCCCAGGATAAGAATGTGGATGAAGTAATGTCTGGTTTTAGGGAACAGTGTTTCTTTATTCCTACTTTGCACTGCCAGTGTAACTGGTGCCCTCTTGTTTATGTGTATTATGCATTTAGTGCTAAACTTAGGGACCATTTAAGCCATGCCCCTTTGTGTCATTCTCACACTCTCTCCTTTGCCGATCAGTCCATATTATTGTCTCCAGAATTATTCCTGTATTTCTCCAATCTTATCCTTCAATTACCCCAAGCCATGCGTCCTTTGTGAATGTAAGTACACTTCAGACATTCTGTTAACCATATTCTGTACCTTTCACTTTAAAGTGTCCTTATAGAGGAACAGTTATTTAGATGAAACAAGTTACTTATTTGCTTTATAATTCGTGCTTATTCTTTAATGTTTTAGTACTCCATGCACCTAACTGTTGGTATAAGTTAACCATCGCCTTATTATTCTTATTAGCCTTTATAAGGATGCATACGCATTAGTATGCCACTTTCCTAGTTTATCCTTGGTTAGCTTTCCGATACATACATGTACTAAATATATGTCTGTTATGTTTATCCTATTTAGTTTGATTAGGAAAGTCATTAGTGTTTATATTTATCCTTTATTCCAGAACCACGGCTAACACGGCTATCACGGCTACCACGGCTATCACGGCTAACACCGTAATTACGGCAACCAGCTAATCACGGCAACCACGCCATACCAATAACATTCAGTTATAATTAAATACAGTCCATTGTGAACCTCAACTACCATTTTCCCCGTGTACCATTACACCGTGTTTTCACTAACCACTGGACCACGGTGCCCCATATATGGGTCGATGTAGGCCGGCTGCCAAAGGCCGCCTTTACGTGCCAGCGACTCGACCACGGTGTAGCCGCGTCCTTCGCAATTCAGCATCCCAACTGCGAGTAAGGATGATTAGCCTCCCAAATTATTATTATCTAGAAACACAAAGATGCTTGGTAGTAAAATTTACCTGCCCCATGTATGGCCCGTAAGCTTCCTCAGTCATCAGTCCCTTGTTCTGCATGATCCATGAAAATGCTCTCCACTCTTCACCTCCATCGCACGCATTGTCACCGTAACCCCAAGTACAGTCCATCAGGTTCTGCTGCGAGAAACGCACCATCTTCTTGTTCTGTCATAAAAAAAACAAAATGCCAAAATTTTTTTAATTAAACAAATAAATAATTATCACAGTATCTGCATGCACATGTCATGTGGATTATTCAAACTTCAATGGTTCACAGATATCAAAGTAGGAAACAACGATGAATTCATAAAGAACCAAAGTCTCCGTTGGTTTTTGTGTTTCAGTAATTATTGCGACTTTGGTCCCAAAAAGATTATGGGGTGTGCCTTTGGCCAGAAAAATACCCTTGTCTGGCTGTGATATCAGCAGTAAAAACATTGCTGGCACACTCCCGATATCCGTAGATGTGCATCAAACTTATTTATTTATTTATTTATATATTTATATATTTATTTATTTATTTATTTATTTATTTATTTCTGATATTTTATCAGGGTAACTCGTTCACATAGATGTGGTCTTCCACGGGGCCCTGGACATAAAATTACAAAGATGATAAGAAATTTAAAAAAACTAATAATGTAAAAGGTTTAAAAGTATATAAAAATATCTAAACATATTGTAAATAAGATCATATGAAATCATAACCAAATAATCATTAAATAAAAGAGACCTGCATACAACAAAAACAATGTGTATATGAAAAAGACAATTGACAAAAGTGTTGATTAAGACGTTAAAATCAAGGATAAAATCACAAAAAAGTCCTACTTGCATAAACGGAAAAAAATATGTAAATAATAAAGACAGTAAAAAAGAGTACACTTTACATGCTAGAAGGTGTAAGTGATAACGACAGTAAAATGAGTACACTTAACATGCTGAAAATGTACATAATTAAAACAATAATTTAGAACCAATTGACTCACCGTGTACATGTGCTCATGTTTATTGTGTATACTGAGCACGGGGAACAATAGAATCACATAAGTGGACACAATTAGCAAGCTGTCCTCAGTTGGAAATCAAGTACAAAATGAATGACAGAAATTGAAATAACTTCAAGTACACACAAAAGGGGCAATCAGAAAGATACTAAGAAGTCCTAGATCCTCAGTGTAAACAAACTTGTATCGCGAACCCCATGTTGTCCTTTTATTGTTTATACTGAAGCTTACCTTCATTGGTTCTGTACAAGATTTTCAACCATGGACCTTACTCAACAATGGACCAAATTGTCCTCTATTGCTAATAGTATAACATCATTTCCTTCCGCTGTAATTTTCAGAAATGGATTTGGAGGTTAGTATTTTATAGCAAATACTGTAAAACTGACCTGTTTAAAGTTTTGTGCATCGATTTTGGGAATACAAAGAAAACAATTATGTTCTGGTAGTCTGTTCCCTTACCTTACTTCAGCAAAACTGAGCAATTTATATATGTTGGGGAACTAGACTATCTGGCTTGCACCAAAACAAAATGTGGACAAAGTTGGTAAATTAGGGTCGGTATTTGAAAAAAAGTCGACTGACCATTGCTGGAAATAGATACAAACATTCTACTTTTCTTCAAAATGACAGCATGTCAGGTGTCATGATTTCACAGGATGCTGGAGACTTATTTACTTACAGTCAAGTAATTCAGTGGTCTTTTTTGATGTTTGCAAATATTGTATATTACTTTTCAAGGTCCACTACTGAATGTGAATACAAACTGCAGCCACAAACGCTTGACTTGTCCCACTCTATGGCATTCTTACAAGATGTGTACTTTGAAACAGAATTCTGCGGGAAAACCCAGGCATTTCACAAGCCCCATAACATCAAATATTTCCCACCTTGAGAAAGTACGATCCCTCTATGGTTTCGGTGGCTCCAAAGCTCCAGCAAGAACCACAGATAGCCTGGTCCTTGACTTGAGACACAGCCCCTGCACATAAATGAGAATGAGTCAATGACACAGGCTGGATTGGTAGCAGCAATACACGTAATGATAGCCCAGGTTTAATAGACCAATATATTAAGCCCTGCCCCTTGACGTAATGGCAAATCCCAGCCATGCACCCTCATTACAGTAACCCTAACTACCCCAAGCCTTGCAAACTCAAACAGCAGGTCTTGTCAAGTTTTGATGGGTTCAGTACTGCAGGGAGCTATGATGCACCAAGTCTAAAGAATGTGCCATAGGTATACTGCACAGTGTTGGTTTTTGACAGGTTGAGGAAGCCTCCTTGTAAAAATGCCTAGGGGGTTAGGGTCAAGCACAAAAAATTGCTTAAGCACAAACTAAAAAACTTTCTTAAAAACCCTAACACTGCTGAATCCATCAATATCAATACGAATTTCCACACACCCTAGGGGGTTAGGGTTAATAAAAGCAGGTTACCAGCCAAAACTCCATGTGATGTATATTGCTTTTGACTGGTATTTAGATGTTTGCTTATCATGTCAATCACATAGAGTTTTGGCTGGTAACGTGCTTATATTAAGCAAGTTTTTTTGTGCTTAAGCAAATTTTGTGTTTAAGCAGCTCTATGAAATGTGCCCCTGCTTCAAGAATTTTTTGGGGGGGATTCCAAATGAGCTATTTAATATTGAATCAACTCAAGCAGGAAACATTCTCAAAGAAAAGTAAAAATTTGTGGGTTTTTTACAATGATATGAAACACACGTACAGTTGGCGCCTTAGGCGACAGTACGCTTTGGCAAAAAAATATAAAAATTTGCATTGACATGAAATTTATACTAATATGGAAATAAGGCTGCTCCACATGCATGAATCATATGTGACCCACTCTGGAAATAGGTATATTATCTCCCAAAATATGAAAAATGAGTTTTATGTATGTTTGGAAAACCCGCAATGTAGGCTTTCATTTGATACATGATAGAGCTCCAAAGCCCTTTCCGTTCTGGAGATACCGCGTTTTTGCATATTAACTAGTTCTATGGAGTTCAAATTGCACAACAGAGAAAACAGGCTTTGAAATAGCTAGTTCTAATACAATGCAATGGAACAATGCACTCTAAAAAGGTTATTTTCACTGAAATCAACATTGTTGTGCACCAAACCTGAAACTTTAGATATTTAAGATGTCATTAAAAAAAAATAAAAAAATGAATTTTGACGAAACATTTTACCCCCTCAACATTGAAAGGGCCATTACACGTAAATGCAGAGTGCGACTTATATCACCTTTTTCTCAGTGGAGCGGGTCACATATGACCCGATGTTGCTGCAAAGGGTGTTAGGCCCAAGTTGCATCCGTATTTCAAATTTAGTTTTTAAAAGTATGCAACACATACTTCTAGAAACTTACACCAGGGATGAGAATTGGCGAAAATAAAAATTTTTTGGGGACCTCCAAGGACCCCAAAGCAATGTGGGGTCTGTTTCTATATGCCTAAAGGCACCCCCTTAAAATACATATTACAGTTTAAAACACAGATTTCACAAGAGATTCTTAAAAAATTTGAAATCAGCAAAAATCTTGACCAAAAAATCCTGAAATCAGGAAAAATCCTGACAAATCCCCCCGTTAAAATGCCATCACTACCAAAAGGAAATCTGACAAGGTATTCTGATCAATTTTTAGAGTGAACGAAGAAAAGGGTGGGGGCTGAAACTGTCGAATCGAGAACAAAATCCAGAACACAACCAGCGCTACTCAAGCTGGACTTAATTTGTTCAATACCTTTAGACAGCCCTTTGTATCTGCGTGCGTCATGTGCATAATGCAGTGATTGCGCCATATAATGCCTTAGCTTTATAGGGTGCCCTCATCTGCTTTATACCGTTCCAGCCAGCCTTGTGTAAGTATAAGTCCAATTTCACAGATATGCTAATGAGAACCCCGTGTAATATGTAAATTTATCCATATTTGCATATACCATATATGATTATACATGACATTTTTGGTAGATGAGCTCCATTTGTAATGTACAAACGTGTTGGCTTACGAGGTGCGTTCAAAAAGTTCCGAGACTGTGCCTATAACAAGCAAAAACCGTACGTGATTTAAATCTGGCCGCCATCCACTTCAAAGTAGTCCCCTTGTGCAGCAACACACTGCTCCTAGCGCTCCTGCCACGCTTGGAACGCTCCCTGGAAATCCCGTTCTGTAAGCGCTTCAAGCACCATCTGCGATTCTCGCTGGATCTCGTCCAGTGTCAAAACGGCGACCCTTCAGCTTGAACTTCATTTTGGGGAACAGAAAGAAGTGGTAGAGAGCCAAATCCGGCGAGTAGGGGGGGGGGGGGGGGGGGGGGAGGTGGGGAGCGACGATTGTGTCGTTGTGGGCAAGAAACGCACGTGTTTTCAACGCGCTGTGAGCGGGCACGTTGTCATGTTGCCAGCGCGCCACAGTTCAGGCCGTTTGCGCCAAATGTTCTCCCTCAGACGCCTCAGAACGGTGCAGTAGAAACTCAGCGTTGACAGTCTGACCCTGGGGGAGGAATTCACGGTGCACAACTCCGCGAATGTGAAAGAAAACAATGCGCATGCTCTTGGTTGCGCTCCTGACCTGCTGCGCCTTCTTCAGTCTTGGAGGCTGCGGGCTCTTCCACTGCGAAGACTGCTGTTTGGTCTCTGGGTTGTAGCCGTAGACTCAACTCTTGTCACCGCTGATGATCGTTGACATGGTTTGGGTCATCCCGGGCCTGTTGACGGAGATCCTTGCAGATCCTTGCTGCTTCTGCTGAAGTTTCAGGTCCATGGTGAAATGCACACGTACCAGTGGTCACAAAAATGAGTGTATCACAGGTGCTGATGTTGATCAAGTGATGTAACTTGGAATACTTACTCACGAAAGTTTGTTCGCAACAGGAACAGTCTCGGAACTTTTTGATCGCACCTCGTATATGCATCAAATCTGGCGGGATTCTGAAGTCATAGTTATGCTTTCAATACCAACTGCAGCTGGCAGTTTGATAGATCAATGATTCACCGTAACCAATTGGAAAATTTTCAAATGTGTTTTTGCCTGTGTGGGAAATTTGAATTGCTTCAGTCTGTTCAGGTTTTACGTCATTCTTGAGGCGAAGGCTTGCATTTAGTTCATTTGAGAGTTCAACAAATACCATAACACACCTGTGTTTACTTATTTAAAGTATATGCTAAGTTTTTGAATACTGTAATTTGATTGGCTACTACCATTTTTGGTAGATGAGCTTCGTTCGTTGTGTACAAACGTGTTGGCAAGTCCGTCAGGTCGGGATTCTCAACTCACATGTTAGGTACAGGCACGAGAGGGTGCGCACTGGCACACGATATGATGTATTATACAACACCTGAATAAATCCCAGCCATCCGATTGGTGGATCGTCGATCACGTGCATTGAATTATTCAACCCATCACACGACACGAACCCGCACCGCCCAAAACGTTCTATCACATGGTTCTATCAAACGATGCGCGCGCATTGATAGAACCAAAAGAACTTCCATAATTTCACGGTCACATTGGTGGCGCTACAACAGGGCTGTCATTCACATCACACAACATGGCGGCCGAGTTTCCCGAACTGCCGCGGTTTGTTCTCCTAACAGACGACGAAATGTTGGAAATCGTAGGCGATGCTGACGCTCCAAATACAAAGAGACAAAATCAAATATGCAGTGAAACGATTAGATGAATTTGCAAGACACGCAAGGAACAGCAATTGAAGCTTTAACTGATTCGGAACTCGACAATTTTTTGTCGCGGTTTTATGCGGGACTGAGAAGGTAAACGGCACGTTGTAACGTTACACAAAGAAATCCATGCATGCAATCTGTCGGATTTATTCAGGCGTTGTATAAAACAAATAATGAATGTTTCACATTCGTGCAATGGTAAGAATAATTTCATTCGGTGACAGATGGAATGTCCCATTCCACTCGGCTTCGCCTCGTGGAATGGAACATTCAATCTGTCACCTCATGAAATTATTCTTACCATCGCACTCATAAACATTCAATATTTGTATAATAACATGTACCATAGCACGAACAACCACAGAATCCCAATTGAGTCACATCTACCACTCTACCACCAACTCTATCAACCACTGGTCCATTTTGCGTGGTACCAGGGATATATTTTGTGTGCAGGTTACCAGGCAAAATCAACCTGTGGTCGATAAATGGTTACTATTTGAACTTGACCAGAGCTATCTTGCCATGTTGACAGTCCCCCAAATTTGTCAATATCTTTGATCAATACTTTGGTTGTCTGAATTCAAGTCCGGATGAACTCGGAAACTTGTTATAATACAGCAATAAATGTGACTTGCAATTGATTCTACTGCAGACGAGATTTGCCAGTCAGAATTGTACACACCCTTGATTCGCCAGTCAAGAAACTTTGGTGGGGGAGGCGCATTCTTGAACTCATCGTAAGGAAACGGTGCCCCGCCATTGTAACCGGTCGAGGTGCGGCGTCCGCGCATCATGCGTAGCTCATCCTCAGATTGGTCAGCTAGGTGGTTGACTGCCAACATGTAGCTGAGGCCTTGACGGTTGACACCATGGACGTATCTGTTATTCAGGGAGACAAAATTAAATGATAATTTGTACACACTGAAACGAGGATGAGTTGTGACAGGCAGAGGGTAGTGCGCGATGCATCAGCAATTCAGCATATATGCATCAACAGATGCCCTACACATATCTGAAATAATGGCTCAACAAAAATAGGTATTTGTTGCAAAATTTTGAAAAATAAGTTATATGCATAGTTAAATTGGTCACATCCTAAGCTTTAATTTGGTGTAGGTTTTACCCCTGTGGCATTTTGTGTTGACATTTGTATACTCATATTTTCAAACTTAATGGATTGTTTGACGAATTGTAAGTTAAAAAGTCGTATCCATTTAGTTAGACATAAAGCCACTTAAACATACAAGGTGAAAGAAATGAGATAGAAGTAATTTCCAGCAACATTTGTTTTTTCATCTTTATTCATCAATTTTAACGTTTCTGGAAATAAATTATACAATTGCATTAAGTTTTTTTACACTCTCTTTAGATAGAACAGCCCTGTGTGAGTTTGTATAGCTATTCAAACCGTGGACCTTTAACAAAGACAATTGGGTTCACGATTAAGTCAAGGTCCACGATTGAAAATCGTGTACAAAACATATGGTAGGCCTTCCGAAAAAGTTAAAGTATAAACAAAAGAGGAACAATGGGAGGTCCGCGATTGCCGGTGTTCACACTCACGCGTACACCTCGTTATGGGGGCAATTTCTTTTGTTTGAAAAAATCTGAGCGAGTTATTGGGGTTAGGGTTATATGAAAGAAAATGGAGAGGAAAACATATTTGGCTGATGTTGAAAATTTTGGGTCGAAAGAATTATCAGGGTTTGAATATAGAGAGATTTTCCTTAAGCACACGAACCCTATGGGATGTCCCCATAACCCAATGTGGGAAAAGTATTTACACACTTGCGTGTGAGTTTGTATATGCCGGCAATCGTTGACCTAGGACAAAAGAATTTGGGCATAGACAAAGGGGTCCACGTTTGACCGAACGTCCACGATTGAAAATCGTGTACAAAACCAATGGGAGGTCTTCCGAAAAAGTTAGAGTATAAACAAAAGAGGAACAATGGGAGGTCCACGATTGCACCCGTTTACATGACTGTGTGTGCGTTTATATAGCTATTCAGACCGTGGACCTTTAACAAAGAGGACAATAGGGTCCGCGATTGTGTCAAGGTCCACGATTGAAAATCGTGTACAAAACCAATAGGAGGCCTTCCGAAAAAGTTAGAGTATAAACAAAAGAGGGACAATAGGAGGTCCGCGATTGCCGGTGTTTACACACTTGTGTGTGTGAGTTTGTATATGCCGGCAATCGTGGACCTAGGACAAAAGAATTCGGGCGTAGACAAAGGGGTCCATGTTTAACCTAACGTCCACGATTGAAAATCGTGTACAAAACCAATGGGAGGTCTTCTGAAAAAGTTAGAGTATAAACAAAAGAGGAACAATGGGAGGTCCACGATTGCACCCGTTTACATGACTGGGTGTGTGTGTGTGTGTTTCTGCATAGCGTGACAAAATACCATTTTTTTGTAGAGCGGGTCACATGACAAGCGAAATCAGTGCCACAAACGACAGAACAGTTTTGGACAGAAAATTTGGGAGCCCCACTCATACACAAATGTGACCCGCTCTGCAAAAAGGGCACTTATGTTCCAAAATTTGAAAATAGTGTGTTATATATAGCTGGAAAGGCCATTTTATAAGCTTTCATATGGTATACGTTTGAGGTCTCTAGCATTTTGCAATCACGAGATATTTGGAAATGTGCATGTTTGTATTCAGGAATTTCTTGAAATGACTTAAGGAGAAACAAGCCATTTAAAAAAACAAAAAGCAAAGCAATAGATGGAAGAACTCATAAAAAAACATACTTTTTCCAACTTTATTCACTGAAATCAAAGATTCTGGTTATGAAATAGAATAATATAGGTATCAAAGATGCAAAAAATTCCCTCCCTTCAAAATCACTCGTTTGAAGAATTGTTCACCCTCTTCACATTGAACGGCCCATAATTCGTAAAAGCATACAGCGACTTATGTGCCCTTTTTGCAGAGCGGGTCACAAATGTGGGTGTGCCAGTGGTACAATTCAACTCAAAATCAGATAGAAGTCCCAACATTTCTGACTTAGGGATTTGATATATTACCGGACATTGTGCATGAACTGTGTCTTCCTCTGAGCATGCTCAACTTCGTCTGTGTACTCCTTGCTGTGCTTGGCCTTGTATTCATTGAACATCTGGTGGTAGCGGTCCCCACGCTCTGGGTTTATCAGTTCGCGGTATGGATTGGCAATGATGTGATGCTCAATGCCCGGACCGGGAAAACCACCACACTTGATACCTGCAGTATTGAATGGAAACAGGAGTGCATCATTACAAGGGAGTATCGGTCTTTGCCAACGGCCCCATAGGATACACACTAGCAGCATCAGTCACAATCATAATGCACTGCAATGGCAGTAAGATTTTATGCAAATGAACCATGCAGGCTGCTAATAAGTTGTATCACTACGTCTGCAAAGAACATGAAATACTGGACAACAGTGTTTCATCTAGAAACCCTTCCACCAATCTTTTGGATGGGTAAAATGTGATTTTGGATGAGACTTTTGGAAATGGCCATGCAGTTAAATGACGGGCTGATTTTGGCTCAAACCTTGCTCAAAACCTCAGTTTGCTTAATTTCCATTCATTATCTCGTAACAAAAGATTAAATAACTTGCTAAAAGCCAACTCCTTTTTGCCAGAAAATTCTCTTTACAATCAGCCAATTTCATTATGTGCATCTTCAAGTTGAATAGTGTGCTGTGCCCCAACAATATTTCGTCCGTGGCAGTGAGGGTACCATGCACAGCTAGCTTGTGGTACCAGTAACGTGCGTTCCAGCCGGCAAGATAATTCAGCGTGGTTATAAAACTTGCAGATGTATATGGTGCACATGGTACGACATCATCCCAACTGAGATGGAGACAGCCAGCAAAGTTAAGCTTGGTTCAACTTTGCCGTCTACCTGCGTTGAGACGTAAGAATGCGAGTATTTAAATACATGTGCAAGCATGCAATGCATTGAATAACGTCCCTCGATCACTACTCGAGTGCAACAAGTTTGGTCCAATAAATCCTTTATATCTTGACAATGTTAGTAGAATAGCCTCCCACAGCTGAAAGCTATTGAAATGAAAACACCAGTCTAGGTTACAAAAAAGTTACAAATTTTCAACTTTTTGGATGCCATTTGGTTTTCATTTTTAGCCGAATGACGTCAGGAATCATCTCTGCCCAGACATTCTGTGACTTATGTTCACTGCGACTATATTTGTGTTCACTGTTACTACAGTAGAACTTCGCTATAATGAACACCGCTATACCGAACATTTGCATATAATGAACATCCTCTTTGACTCCAAAATTGTATTCAATACTTACCATTATTCACTATAACGAACGACCATTATAGTGAAAAAATTTTGTGTGGATCCCATGTTTGTTATAATGGTATTCTACTGTATTTGAAAACTAAAAGCTAAAGGTAGGTACTAAGAGAGATGTGCAAATTAAATACTTGCCTTTTGGAGTGTTGAAAGTGTACATTGGTATGGCAGTTGTGTCGTCAAAGAAGGAATAATCAATAATGTATTTGTCGAAGTGGGAGCCTAGGAGGGTGTCGGAGCCAAACATCTCATAACGTACAGGGACAATGGGTTTCTCGACTGTCGTGTAAAAGGAATACTTGTTGACCTTGGATGAATTTCGCACCATTACGGTCATTGTCCATTCATCAGTATTCTGACCGTTTATCATCTTCTGCCCAGCATACTAGCAGAATAAAAACAACAAACTAAAAATTATAGTTCAAAAATTAACAATTGTTTTATACTAATATGTACGGGACGTGGCATTTTTGACATCCAAGGGACAAATGCAAACCTATGGGTGTCATGTGCTGTCAATGAGTTGGAAACAAGTCAATCACAAGTCAAGTCACAAGTCATATCCCTAGTCAATCACAAGTCACTTCGCAAGCTACAGGGGAAGAACAATGACAATGGAATGCTTTTCTCACAGTTAGTTTGAATAGCTAGTGACTTGGCTTGAGACCAAGTGACTTTTGATCGACTTGTGATGACTTGATTACAACTCTGATATAAAACACCAAAATGACAATAAGCCCCACCAATCACCGAGAAATAACAAAAAAATGGTTTCTGAGATATTTACTTTGCAAATGTCAAATTAGTTCAGCCTGACAATAATTGGGGCATATCTTGGTCTGCTTCAGATGCATAAAAGCCTTTTTGGAGGGTTGCAGAGGCCCAAAAAAGATAAAAGGTGGTGTTTCGTAAACATGTTTTGTTGGTGTTTCGTGAAATATGTTACATGAACATTTCTAGACGAATTTTTTTTATTTAAAGCAAGGAGAGTACATCTTTAAAGAAAAAAACTTGCTGTTATTTTATGGTTAACTGTCTGTGCGGCCGATGACTTTCACAGATTTCACAGGCACAGTCTGACACTGATTGTGTTGTACCTGCTGTGATAGTATGGGATTTCTATTGACCAACCAAACCAAGCAAGCTCAGTTGCCAAGCCATGAACCTGAGTTGTAGTCGAGTCCCTGCAAGTCCGTTCACAAGCCCTTTCGCAAGTCCAGTCGGAAGTCCTTTCATAAAGCTGGTCACAAGTGACTGGATGAACAATGACAAAGGAATGCCTTTGTCAAAGCTCATTTGAATAGCTTGTGATTGGAATTAGGACTGGAGGGCTTGTGATGGACTTGCAGGGACTTGTGATGAACTCGACTACACCCCTGCCATGAATCTGTCAGCAGGAGGTTCTGGGTTCGAGTCCCACCAGAGTACGCATGTGTAGTTTTTCACACAGGTTCTTGTGCTAAAATGCTAAGAATGGCAAACAACTAAGGTGTACGACTGCACAATGGGGAAAGCCTTTCACAGAAAGTAATTTTCAACTTCAGAGGAGAAATTGATCTTGGCTGTTAAACCAAAGGCACATAAACAGCTCTCTACCCCACCCGTTTCATCCCCTCCCAGATTCCAGGCAACTTGACCGCTGACCAACTCAACCCGAGACAACCTGACCGTTTCCCACTGGCCGTTGAGACAATTCAACTTTGAGTGTGAAGACAACTCAGCCACCAATATGGATACAGCATTTTTGGGGGCCTTGCTGCTTGGTGCTGCATGCAGCAATAATCATGCGAGTACCCACTTAAGCCAAGCACAGCCAGGCCCATCACCCTGCCAAGCAATCCCATACCAGCCCGCCCACCCACCCACCCGCTAAACATGTGCCAGTCCTGCTACGCATGCACAACAAAAAAAGTCCAATTGTATCAACAGAGGACTTGTATCGACGATGACTTTTTATTATTCATCAAACAATCCACAAGGGAAACTGACTAGGTAAATTTGAATACATTTTCAAAGTTAACAAAGAAACTGGCAGGAGCGGGATTTGAACCTGCGACCTCCGGGTTACCGTACTGGCGCTCTACCAACCGAGCTATCTTGCCCTATGTATCGTAAAATCCCTGGCTATACGGCAGTCTAGGTTTATGACTTCTGACTAGCGCCCACCCGAACAAAGATACTGACAATTTGGGAGACCGCCAACATAGGGCAAGATAGCTCAGTTGGTAGAGCGTCGGTACGGTAACCTGGAGGTCGCAGGTTCGAATCCCGCTTCTGCCAGTTTCTTTGTTCACTTTGAAAATGACTTTTTATTATGGTTGAGTTGTCTTTCCAGTCAAGCAAACAGACAGTCAACTTGGTCAACAGTCGAGTCGTCCTAACGGTCGAGTTGACCCAACGTCCGAGTCCCCATCAGTCAAGTTGGTCGACGGTCGAGTTGTCCAAGCACCCCCATCAGTGACTTTTTATGTACCTTGAAGTTCTTGAGGTTAGGGAGCATGCTCTGTGGCACCACAGGACCCTCTTTGGTGCCGTTGATTTTGAAGCAGGATACAGGGATGACCATGGTCCCATGCCCCTTCACCGAAGGGGAAATCTTGTACATGAATCCATGTGGCTTCTGATCCCCCCGGTAGAACACCTTGTCCAAACCTAGAGTGCAGAATATTCATTAACAATTAAAAACTATACAATTGTATAGTGTATATACATGTATGTACATTTCAGCTATCAATTTCAGTAAGCATTGTGGCATGCAACTCCAGCTGCAATGTCCAAAATGATGCAACAATTGTGATAGATCTTTTGAACCATTCCACAAAACCTCAAATATTTTTAATGTGTTAATACAAATACCTCCATGAGCAAGTTCGACTATAGTTAACCATAGTTCGACTAACTCTGATCGAACGCACGCTAGTCGACGATGGTTGGACTAGTCTAGTCGACGATTCGAGACCAGCCTATTGAGGTTGGTCGCATCGCTGGTTACCAATAGCCGTTTTAATAGCACAGTGCAGAGAGGACCAGTTATCAGAAAAATGGCGGAAAAAAAACGAGATGTAAGTAAATATTCAGCAGCAGTGAATGATCATTTTTTGTTACTTTGTCTTTCTTTGAACATGTTGAAATAATGCACAAGTTACCACTTGTGACATTGTTGATATACTGAGCAAATATTGTCCGTGTCGCTTTCATCTGTGAACTCGTCCAAAAACGTAAACAAACTGGCCACCGCCATTTTCTCATGGTCGCGTTGACATGATAATAGTTCGACTAGAGTCGTTTGCACTTTAACTTCAGTGCTCATGCGCTACGTACGTCACGTACCAACCACTAGTTAACCATTGGTCCTTGATCGAACTTGCTCCATGCTGCTGCACGTATGCCTGTGGATTTCCCCGTACATGTACTAACGATTTATGGATTTATCCGTCTCACATATGTACTTTTTCCTTTTTATGAATTTCATTTTCCCCAACGATAATTAAAAACTGTATGCACAGTCCCAATGGAAACCAGTTACAAACAATTTGGGTGCACTCTGGGTAAAGAAATGTAATAAAAATAATAGAAACTTTTTTCTACAAAAACACTTACGACACTGCACACTCTACATGTATATGGTATGTAACATGTATTTTATGATGTGCTCTGCATGAAGATCAAAATATATGAATATTCTGTCCTAATTCAACATTTGGAAGTTTTTGGGTTGACTTTTTTACTTAATGTCTCACTGGAAAGTTCATAACTTTGCTAATGGTATTAACAAATTAGCAATCAATTTGAAGATTTATTTTTTTAGATTGATACACACAAAAAGCAAACAGAGCAGTTTAACAAACAAAAATCAAATACATCACAATGCCTCTTCATTAACCCTAACCCCCAAGGCATTTTTACTAAGAAGTGTCCTCAACCTGTCAAAATCCAATACTGTGCAGTATGGCACATTCTATTGACTTAGACAAATTGGGGCATCATAACTCCATGTACATGGTGCCAAGGCACTACAGTCGTGAATCCATCAAAATTCAACACAACTTGCTGAGTTTGTAAGGCTTGGGGTAGTTAGGGTTAATCATCAACAGCCGTTATCTAAAACCTGTTGTGAGAAAATAAGTTGCTTTGTTGGTTTTCAAACAATAGCAGAGTTGGTAGTAGGTACTGCCTTCTACCTTGCCTTAATTAACCCCAACCCCCAAGGCATTTTTACTAGGAAGCTTCCTCAACCTGTCAAAATCCAACACTGTGCAGTATACCTATGGCACATTCTTTGGACTTGCACAAATTGGGGCATCATAGCTCCATGTAAAGTAATGGTGCCAAGGCCCTACAGTACTGAATCCATCAAAATTAGACAAAACCTGCTGTTGGAGTTTGCAAGGCTTGGGGTAGTTAGGGTTAAAACAGTTTTTCACAGTTTCCATAATTCTTTTGATTATAACCCATTTCTCTCCCTTTCGTAAAACTGTTCGACTCATCAGACACAACAAATTCAGATATGAATGCATAAACTCCACTGTTGAAGTAGTAATTGAATAGATAATGGCAGATCAGCTACATCTTGAGTTACCATTGTAAAAATCAATGCGTCCCATTGATTTTGGAGCATCGTAGAAGACTTCGAATGGCTCGTCGAGTTCAGCATAGGGCAACTTTACTCGGCCCCTGGCATGATACTTGTCCCCGAAGGCTGGAAGCACAGTGGGCACAGTGGGTTTAGCTGTGGTCGGCTTAGCTGTGGTCGGCTTAGCTGTGGTCGGCTTAGCTGTGGTCGGCTTAGCTGTAGTCGGCTTAGCTGTGGTCGGCTTAGCTGTGGTCGGCGCTACTGTAGATACGCAGCAACCTGTGTAAGGCAATTTCAAGACAATTTAGTTAAAACAAGCACAAAATTAACACTGCCAGGGCATTTGACTCAATTGTAACCAGGTGCTTCAGTCAAATTTTCTTCATTCATTAAAACTTAATTTCACATTGAAGAGTGTTTCCTCGACTGTTGGTTCATTCATTAACCCTAACCCCTTGGGTAACTTTACTAGAAAGTATCCCGAATCCACCAAAATCCACCTATTTTGTCATGCACAAAAAGTTGGAGGTATCCTGAATCCATCAAAATCCTGCAGTACCGCTAGGCTTACAATCCTCAATCCATCAAAATCCCACAGTTTTCAATATGGATGTATCCTGAATCTGCCGAAATCCTCCAAAACAGGGTTATGGATTTTGATGGATTCAGGTAGGTTAGGGTTAAAACTTAATTTCATATTGAAGAGAGTTTCCTTGACTGTTGGTTCATTCATTAATAATAACGAGATTTATGTCTGTTCAATGCACCGGACATATGGATTTTCTGCATTTAAAAAAATTTCTTTATGAAATTAGCATGTTCTGTTGAGAGTACAATGAAATTTGAACAATTGAAAAATTCATAGAAAATCAGCCGATGACGTCATCATGCTAGTGGCAATATCTACATGTACCTACCCACCAATTTTCATGACGATCGGACCTACCTTTATATGGGTTTCAAAACAGCAGATTTTTTTTATGATGTCATCATAACATCACACATTTTTAACATTTATATGTATCTGACCTAACCAACCTATTACAAAAAGAATTTTGAAATCAGCATGTTCTGTTGATGAGATGTGTATGGCTTAAAAGTTTGAAACTTAAAAAGTGCTGTAAAATCGTATGATGACGTCATGTCAATTTCCATCTATAACACATTCTGGCCTACCAACATACCAGATAGATGGTTCTCTAGATATGGGCCCTTCAAAAATGCACCTTTAAGATGACGTCTTGTGACATGTGATGACATACATGTAATGGTTCGATGCACACCTTTAGTCTGGTATCTTTGGCAAAAGTGACAAAAGTGCCACACAGCAAAAACGTGTACAGAGTCTATGGGATTTGGGGGAGAAGAAAAAACACAAAGGCTTTTCCCAACTTGCAGGAAAAGCCAATAAAAGACATTTGTATGCTGCTTTATGTAAAATCCTCAAAGCAGAAAGCTTTTACTTTACAGGTTGTACATCTTTAGATAGTTTTTAGTTGCTATCAAGAAGGGTTGGTTATTTTCCAAGATTTTAGTGTTACTGAACATCGACGGCGGAATGATTTTGAAGGTGGGGGAAGGGGGGGGGGGGGGCCAGATGTGAGACCATTCGAGCAAAGCTCAAATTCAAACACCAGTTGAAGCCATTTGCTGCTGCGTTTTTTTTAACTACTGGTTATTATTGGCTTCGTGTGCCAAAAAGAGGTGTTTTCTAGAGAGCCTTGTGGACGGGGACTCACAGAGTGTGCGTACTGGTTTGCGCTCTTATAGTGCGAAGTACATACGTACGACTTATATATATATATACATGTATAAGACAAAAGTTGCAAAAAGGTTTGTTAAACAAAGGCTCAGAGGTTATCGGCTCAAGCAATCCGTAACATTTTGCATGCGTGAGAAATGAGGTTTTTACGTAACGTCGAACGCCAGAATCGCGTCCGGGTTTGCCGTTGTGTATAATAATAATGCAGTGCTTTAACCCTTTCAGCCCCACATTGTTTATTGGCATGCAGCCTCTGGTGCCCACATTGTTTACACACTAAGCACTTCACGGTCGACTATAGTCGCCATTGGGGCTGAAGGGGGGTATAGTGCACGGGCGACTATAGTCGCCATTGGGGCTGAAAGGGTTAAGCGCTTTATACAAATGCAGGCGCAGATCCAGGGATTTTGTAGACAGGGGGGGGGGGGACTCTGGATGCTCCGTGGTGCAATCTGAGGCGATTCCTGGCCACTTTCACCTGACTTTTTTTAAACAAAAGTTAAGATTATGGAGAATATATATCATTATTTTTAGCCATTATTTTAGCCATGTCATGACTACAAAAATCTAAGTTTCTCCCTTCCCCATTTTTGGTGTTTAATTTGCAGTTTTTACCCTTCATTTTTTATTTATCCGGAATTTTTCTTGATTTTAATTCAGTCCAGTTGAAATTTTCAAGAAAAGGGCTCGATTTCAGACTGTTCCTTGCTATGTGTTCAAACCATCGGCAGATCGGCTGCAAGACATAATATTTGGGCACATTTATAGTGATCCATTTTTTCCTGCTGGTTGTGGCCATTTAACCTGTAATAAACTCCCCAAGGTGATTAGATGTTGAGATGCACTGCATTTACACTAGATCCGGCAAAGGGATTAAAAGGGGATCGAACCCGGCAAGGAGATCGAAGGGGATCGATGAACAGAGTTGAAATCCCAGGGCTCCGAGAAATACTCCGGTTTTCTCTTAAAGGAGGGTTTCAGTTCCATGCCATGATTGATAACCTTTTTTTTTCTTATTGCATTTTCAGTATCTTTTTATGCAAAAAAGTAGACACAGCAGATGTCTAATATTGGCGCCGGTATTTTTTTTAAGGAGGTTTCCCTCCTCCTCCCCTCCTTTTCTCTCACATCCTCTTTTTAAAAATCTAATTTACCGGGGGAAACGTGCCCCCGCGGCCCCCTCCCTGGATCCGCGCCTGATATGTCTCAAAGCGGTGCACAATTATTACCCCTGGTCACCAGGCCTTGAAATCAGTTCTATGCAGCAGTTCGAGATCAGCGCAATCTGTTCTCTACCCTCACAGGTTTCCATTTATACTCCTGGGTGGATAGAGGCAATTGTGGTAAAGTGTCTTGCCCAAACACACAGGCACCATAATCCCCATAACCCACATACATGTACCATCGCCTGCGAGTCAGACACAGTAACCATTGGACCACGGTGCTGTACATGGCAAACCAGTTACATTGTACAAGTGTGTTGCCAACGAATATTTTGGTGACGTTCATGCATGTGCTATGCGTACATTTTATTGCAAAATTAGTAAATTAAACCCCTCTGTTTAACTCACTTGACATGGCGTCACACGCAGGTGGTTCATATGCCAAAAAGCTGTAACTTCACACCGAGTCGAACGTAACCATTGGAACAGGAAGTTAACGCGTTTAGTAAAGTTGGTGGGCCTCCCCCCCCCCCCCCCCCCCCTGTTTGTGTTTTCTGTGTTGGAAGTTCTTGGCACCATGTAGGCCAAAAGTCACTCAAAGTGTTCACATACATGTTGATTTCTTCCTCATTTTTTACAGATTTTGCTGACATAAATCTTGAAATAACAGGTTGTGCCACATGTTTAGACAGTTGTAATCAAGGAGGGTTGGTTATTTCCCAAGATTTTGCTGTTCTTGACCGATTTTGATGGGGGTATTAAAGTAAGATGTTTCCCCTGATTTTGCATGGGTTCAGATATACGGTCCAAAACGGTGGACTCCCTACATTGACAAAATTGAAGGGGCTCCTCCCATAACGTTAACAAATGCTTGACAATGATAGGGAGTCTATCACTTTTTGCTTTTTTATAGCAAACCCTATCAAATGTGGTACCATTGGAAAGAGAATTTAAAAAGAAAACCAACAGTGTTTAAATCAGCTCAGTAGCATAAAGTATAGTGAAGTAATTCCCATTTCAAGCTGTGTGTATACAGGCTTCGTGTCTGTCAGTCGGCCCACGAGAAGGCGTTCAATGATTGTCGATTTCTGTTTCACAATTCATTCAAAACCAACACATTTTGTATCATTGGAAAGGGAATTAGAAAAGAAAACCAACAGTGTCTAAATCAGTTCAGTTGCTTAAAGTATAGGGGAGTTATGCTTCTTCAAAAAAACTTAGTCTGGATGTGTTTTTTACCATTGGTCTTTTTTCAATGCATGTACAATTATGATGCAACCACAACGTACCACTTAAAAAGTATGTTAAGTGCAAATACTTACCAGAATACTTATATTAATAGTTGCAGAGATTCTTAAAGGATCATAGAATTGATTAAAAGAAGCAACATAAATTATGTCACAACAATAAAGTGTTTTGTCTCATTTTTTCCCTAAGTCCATATAAAATGTTCTGCCATCATGATCATGTCAATGCCAGCTTATCAGCTCATAACTCACAACTTCAACATGAAACTAGAGGTTAAGCGTCTGTTGAGGTCAACAGACGCATGGCTTTTCCTGTTTTTTTTTTAATCAGCATTAAAGTTGTTAAGGGTTTTGTTTTCGCTGAGTTTTCTAAGATCTGAGATTATTTCATGATCTAGATTTCTTACTTGAAAGTTGACCTTTAAGTTTATATTACTTGACCTATGATGACATTATAAGGATAGTACTTATACATGGTGTTGGCCTGTGTCGAGATTGGAGTCAATCTGATCAATGACAGTAATATATAATAATATGTTAAATATTTAAAAATTCATAGAAAATCAGTTGATGACGTTATCATGATGGCACCTAAATGTTCATCTATAACACGAGATACACTAGCAACATACCAGGTTTGAAGGCAATCGGACCTACCGTTCTCTAGATATGTGCCCTTGAAAAACGCACCTTTAAGATGACGTCACGTGACACGTGATGATATCATGACGTCACTCTTCGACATACAATTTCAGCTTAGGGTCTCTGTTTGTGTTAAGTTTGATTAAGATCTGATGTTGTTTAGTGACCAAAGTGGCTCTTACAAAATTCGTGTACAAAGTCTATGGGATTTGGGATATAACTAAAATAATCATAGAAAATCAGCCGATGACGTCATTATGACGTCACCTCGGATTTTACATGCTAGTAGCACTATCTACCTGCACAGTAATTTTTATGACGATCGTCCCTACCCTTATATGTGTTTCAAAAAAGCATATTTTTGATGGCGTCATGATGACGTCACACATTTTTCACATTTATGTGAAAGAATATAGGAGCTAACAAAGCTATTACAAAAAGAATTTTGAATTTAGCGTGTTCTGTTGATGAGATATGGCTTTAGGAAACTTTAGTGTTCAACAACTTTAATATTACTGTAAAATAGTATGATGACGTCATCATGATGGCACCTCAATTTTCATCTATAACACGAGCTACCATACCAACATACCTGGTTTGAAGGCAATCGGACGTACCGTTCTCTAGATATGGGCCCTTGAAAAATGCACCTTTAAGATGACGTCACATGACACGTGATGACGTCATCGTGACGTCACGTTTCGGCATACATTTTCAGCTTAGGGTCTCTGTTTGTGTTAAGTTTGATTAAGATCTGATGTTGTTTAGTGACCAAAGTGGCTCTTACAAAATTCGTGTACAAAGTCTATGGGATTTGGGATATAACTAAAATAATCATAGAAAATCAGCCGATGACGTCATCATGACGTCACCTCGGATTTAACATGCTAGTAGCACTATCTACCTGCACACTAATTTTTATGACGATCGTCCCTACCCTTATATGTGTTTCAAAAAAGCATATTTTTGATGACGGCATGATGACGTCACACATTTTTCACATTTATGTGAAAGAATATAGGAGCTAACAAATCTATTACAAAAAGAATTTTGAATTTAGCATGTTCTGTTGATGAGATATGGTTTTAAGAAACTTTAGTGTTCAAAAACTTTAAAATAGAAAAAAAAACTGTATGATGACGTCATCATGACGTCACCTCAATTTTCATCTATAACACGAGCTACCATACCAACATACCTCGTTTGAAGGCAATCGGACGTACCGTTCTCTAGATATGGGCCCTTGAAAAATGCACCTTTAAGATGACGTCACATGACACGTGATGACGTCATCGTGACGTCACGTTTCGGCATACATTTTCAGCTTAGGGTCTCTGTTTGTGTTAAGTTTGATTAAGATCTGATGTTGTTTAGTGACCAAAGTGTCCCGTACAAAATTCGTGTACAAAGTCTATGGGATTTGGGATAGAACTAAAATAATCATAGAAAATCAGCCGATGACGTCATCATGACATCACCTCGGATTTAACATGCTAGTAGCACTATCTACCTGCACACTAATTTTTATAACGATCGTCCCTACCCTTATATGTGTTTCAAAAAAGCATATTTTTGATGACAGAACACAAGGCTTTTCCTCTTTTTTTGTTTTCCACCCTAAAACTTCAAGTTACGTTCTATGTTTGTGTTAAGTTTGATTAAGATCTGATGTTTATAGTGAGTAAAGTGGCTTGTACAAAATTCGTGTACAAAGTCTATGGGATTTTGGATAGAACTAAAACATTCATAGACGTCATCATGACTTCACTTCGGATGTTACATTCTACTGGCACTATCTACCTTCCCACAATTTTTTATGATACTCAGACCTATTCTTATATATGTTATTAAAAAAAAACATTTTGATGACGTCATGATGACGTCACACATTTTTCACATTTATGTGAAAGAATATGGGAGCTAACAAAGCTATTACAAAAAGAATTTTGAATTTAGCATGTTCTGTTGGTGAGATATGGCTTTAAGAAACTTTAAAGTTCAAAAACTTAAAAATTACTATAAAATCGTATGATGACGTCATCATGACGTCACCTCAATTTTCATCTATAACACGAGCTAGCCTACCAACATACCAGGTTTGAAGGAAATCGGACCTACCGTTCTCTATATATGGGCCCTTGAAAAACGCACCTTTAGGGTGACGTCACGTGACACGTGATGACGTCATCATGACGTCACTCTTCGACATACAATTTCAGCTTAGGGTCTATGTTTGAGGTAAGTTTGGTTATGATCTTAGGTTTTTTAAGACCTAAAGTGCCGCCGACAAAAATCGTGTGCAAAGTCTATGGGATTTTGGTCAGAACTAAAAGAAGAAAATATATATAAATCATATGATGGTCATCATGACATCACCTCAATAACATCACCTCAATGTGTGCTCTTGGCCTGTATATAGATTAGAGTCAATCTGATCAATGACAATGTACAATTTTGAGAGTATGTACAATGAAATTAGAAACATTAAAAAAATCATAGAAAAACAGCCGATGACGTCATCATAAGATTACTTCGGATTTCACATGCTAGCGACAACATCTACCAACCCACCAATTGTTATGATTATTGGATATATGTTTACTTATGTTTTCAAAAAGCACATTTTGAGGACGTCATGATGACGTCACACTTTTTGACATTAATATGAAAGAATGTATGGGCTAACAAACCTATTACAAAACGAATTTCGAATATTCTGTTAATGAGATATATGACTAAGAAACGTTACTTAGGTTCCAAATAGTACAATGAAATTTGAAACATTTAAAAATTCATAGAAAATCAACAGACGACGTCATCATGACGTCACCTCGGATTCTACATGCTAGTGGCACCATCTACCTACCCACTAACTTTTATGACGATCAGACCTACCCTTATATGTGTTTCAAAAAAGCCTATTTTTGATGACGTCACACTTTTTCACATTTATGTGAAAGAATATAGGAGCTAACAAAGCTATTACAAAAAAAAATTTGAATTTAGCATGTTCTGTTGGTGAAATATGGCTTAAAGAAACTTTGAAGTTCAAAAACTTAACAATTACTATAAAATCGTATGATGACGTCATCTTGACGTCACATCAATTTCCATCTGTAACACATGCTGTCCTATCTAGATACCACGTATCAACTTAATCGGACTTGTACTTCCATGGATATATGGCTTCGAAAAATGCCCCTTTAAGATGACGTCACGTGACATGTGATGACCATCATTAAAAATCAAGTCAGGGTTCCCACAGAAATCTGAAAACCAAATTCCATGACCTTTCCATGACTTTCCAAGACTAAATTTCCATGACATTTAATATTATTTTGCAGAGAAAAGTTTGGTATTATGGTACTGATAAACCCCTGATATGGGGCTAACCATTTGTTAGCTTTTGAAAATAAGTGTTAATTTATAATGCCCTCCTCCCATTACAGCCATCCGATCCACCCACTTTAATAAAAAAAGAAGAAGATAAGATGATATATTATAAGATGTACACAATGGCTGTGGCACTAACAGCTACCATCAGCAAAGAAGACAGAAAAGGATAGAAAGAAGAAAGATAGTAAATGGCTAAATCACATACAGCAGACACATGGAGCTAGCACGTTAGTAGAGAGATTCACGCGAACCGGCATTGGCGACGCTATTTGCAATGCCCAATTTTCTGTCAGTGCTGCGACTGGCTTTAATTTGTTTTTATTTAGTTTTGATCATTTAATTTTCCATAATAATTGGTGTTTGTTTATTGTTACTATTTTAAATGACTCATAACATTATTTTTATATTTATAACAAATTGATCAGAAATATATTAGGCTCAAATTTTCAATTATAAAATTAGCAATTTAGCAATAATGGTCACAACTTTTAACTGAAATTGTCCTCCAAAATGACCAAAAAATTCAATCAACAAAAATCCACAATAGGGTTAACCTAACATGACTACTATTGGCCCTCATTCTATTTCTAATTCTATTTACTCTTTTCAGTAATATAATATTTAAAAGAATTGTTTGTCTTAAAATCTCTGTGGTATCAGTTACAGCATCATCACCATACTGCACATTTCTCATCCAAGTTGATAACAGGACCCCCCCCCCCCCCTGCACACAATCATGGTGGAATAAAACTATTTAATGCGGCTACCATTAAATATCAACATGTAGGTATGTACTGTCTGCTTTGTTTTCTTTTAAAATTTATTTTCTGATAGTCTAAACAGATTGCATACAAACCATTACCCTAATAATCTCCTAGGGTGTGTGAAAAATCATCTACTAAGAATTGAGGACTTTTATGGTTAAGATATCATTTACATGATTAGGTTTAATATTCAGCTACCATCTCTAATCTTGTTTTCAATTATATCATGTTTATGTGCCCACATTACATTGAGCTTACGTGTATTGAGTTAAACCTACATGGATGTGGTTCATTCCATGAAGTTGGGTGTGACATTTTGCCAAAAAGGGCAATGTTTAAACCCTAAAATATACATTTTCTACCTTTATCAGTTTTCCCTGATCTGGATACGTTGTTCATGCACACTTGCAATTAGTAGTTTCACAAGTCCAATAAAGGATTCTTTGGATTGTTTTTTCACACTCGATGAAGATATAATTGTCAAAATGTGTGACATTCCTCCAAATTTGGAGTCCTGTTACACGTGAAACCAGTACCTTAAAATGTCATTATATTCTCTCTGCTTGTATTAATTTGTCTAATTGTTACTAATTTTATAAACTTATAAGTAGGTCTTATTAGGGTATGAAACTTGCGACTCTTCTAAGAAAGCTGGTAGATATAGGCTTATGGGTCATTCCGTAAATGAAAAATATATGGTGTTCGTGTTACATGTGAAACAAAAACACATTTTCTGACATATTTCCATTGATTTGCCTTGAACATGTCTGCATTTTATGAACTAGTTAAGGATATACATCTCTAATGAAAAGATATGAAAATCAGACCTCTTCAGTAAATATGAGGCATAAAATATGATTTTTTTGTGGATTTTCCATGTAACATAGACACTGGTGTCAATGTTACATGTGAAACCCATCGCATATTTGTACCATATCACTGTAAATTTCAATTGCAAAAGTCTGACTTCCATTTGTTCAATATTGCTGTCTGTAAGTACACAAAAGGTGGTTTATTAAAGAAAGTGTTGAATAAAGTTCTTAAGATATGGCAAAAGTTAGGTACTGCAGGTCAATTCTGTTTGATCCACTGTCATCTTCACTGACAAATGTACATGCTGTCATCAAATCTGAAATACGGAACAATAAAAATTGTCCCCTGTGTATTTCTATATTTTATTCATGTGTTGTGTTTTGGGTTTTTATCTGGGGTTCAGGGTGAGCTGGTTGGGTTTATAATTTGTACAGATACATGCATGCCCCCAGGCCCAACTTACAGACTAGGCTGTGTATAATAATAATAATTAACTTCTCTGAGACAAGTAGGGGCATATCTCACTCCCCGAAAACAACTTTTTAAAGTTGCGTTGAAAATGCATATGCAACATGGCAAAGCATTGCCAAAATATTGCAGTATTATACGTGACAATGTTTGTATTTTAGACATCAAACTCTTCAGTTTATTCAGTTGGTGGGAGTTTGAAAGTAAAATCTCTCTTCATAATCGTGTCATCATATGGCACAACTTTTAGTTGGAGGCTTTTGTTGGGGAATTTTCACTGCTAAATAGAGGAAAACAGTTTGTGTTCACTATACATAGCCTAATTATTCTTGGCAGTGTCTGGTCAGAAATTAATGTACATGTACTACAAGTGTTTACATACAGGTACATGTACATATGTAAATTTCTGTCTCATTTTTCACAAATTTTTAGGAAATAAATCTTGAAATAAGTTGTGCCACATACTTAGACAAACAGGGTTGGTTATTTCCCACGATTTCTGTGTTTCTGACCCATGCTGGTAGGGGTATTAAAGTAAAATCTCTCCACAGAATTTTGTAATTTTGTTGGGGAATTTTCACTACAGTGTTCACATACATGTACAGTAAATTTGTGTCTTATTTTCCACAAATATTTAGGAGATAAATCTTGAAGTAACAGGTTGTGGCACATATTTAGACAAGCAGGGTTACATGTACATATGTAAATTTCTGTCTCATTTTCCACAAATTTTTAGGAAATAAATCTTGAAATAAGTTGTGCCACATACTTAGACAAACAGGGTTGGTTATTTCCCACGATTTCTGTGTTTCTGACCCATGCTGGTAGGGGTATTAAAGTAAAATCTCTCCACAGAATTTTGTAATTTTGTTGGGGAATTTTCACTACAGTGTTCACATACATGTACAGTAAATTTGTGTCTTATTTTCCACAAATATTTAGGAGATAAATCTTGAAGTAACAGGTTGTGGCACATATTTAGACAAGCAGGGTTTGTTAATTTCCAAGATTTCGCTGTTTCTGACTAGCTGGTTGGGTTTATAATTTGTACAGATGTACTACATGTAGGCCCTATACTTGCAGACTGGGTTGTAACTTTTCTGAGACAAGACTAGTATAGGGGCATAACTCACTCCCCAACAACAACTTTTTCAAGTTGTGTTGAAAATGTCTGTCCAACATGTCAAAGCATTTATCTGCAATCATTCATGTTCAGAATTGTGTAATCACATAAATTTGAGGCTTTTGTTGGAGAATTTGCACTGCTAAATAGAGGAAAACATGTTAATTTGTTTTGACTTCAGGCCTACATGTATTATTGGCAGTGTATGGTCACAAATTTCTTTTAGTAATGTACATGTAGAGTGTTCATATATATATTTTGTACTATGTAAATTTCTATCTCATATTCCACAAATATTTAGGAGATAAATCTTTAAAAAAACACGTAGTGCCACATATTTAGACAAGCAGGGTTGGTTATTTTCCAAGATTTCGCTGCTTCTGAACCATGCTGGTGCGGAATATTAAAGTAAAATCTCGCAATTTTCGACATGCTTACCTGAATATCTGGACCACCAAATTGAAACATGTTGCTGTCCTACTGAACTGTCTCCATGATTGGACCCTCTATAGCCTTTTTAAACGTTTGGACGTGATCTGCCGATAGTAGCGTCTAAGGTCGTCTGCAGTGATCGTGTGGTTTTTCTGAAAATGTATCTGAAGTCTCAACAAAAGCATCCGGTTTCACCCTTACAACGGCCTCCAAAATGATAGATACGTCACTTGAGATACAAGTAGAGTTCGAGGATTAAGGTGCAGACACTAAGGTTCAAATACGAGCCGGACGAAAAGTCGAATTTCACGTCCAACTCCAAGAGGCACCCGTTGAGCCCCGAGGCGCGCGCAGTGCCGCTGGCCGATATATGCAAACATGTATCCATGTCATGAATCCACTACCATAATATATATGCACAGCTCGTTTGTGCATGCTCCGGGTTGCACGAAAAATGTTTTTTCGGGTTTAACTTGATCGTATTCTCATTTTGAGGGGATCAGTCGCTGCATGAATGACTACTCTGCATTTTGGGTGAGTGTTTGGTTGATATATTCAGGGAAACAGAAGATATCGGCGCTCCAAACAAAAATCGCTGTGAACCCAATGTAAGTCCTTCCAGCTCTAAACGGCGAATCTCGCATGTACGGATAGATTTTGTTGTTGCAGACTATACGTGTGTGGAAATTTGGCATCTGCAGCGTATGTACGTACTTTGTTAGGCTTGATTCTGCATGATTAGGAAGTTAGCGAAAAGTTACGCACGGTTTCGGATACCACCGTCCACAGCTACCTGTGATTAGCGACTTGAAAAAAGACTAGAAATCAACCCTTTTTATAAACAGCATGCACATTTAAGCCATGGTTATCCGCCCTTCCCATAATTCCTTTGTGTTATATTGAATTTGCTCTAAATTTTCAAATGACTGTTATTTCTGACTTGAGTGAGCCACGATCATGAAATTTTGGAATTAGGTAGAGAAAAATTCAATGTATACATTTTTATAATCGGACCGAGCCTGGCATGCGTTTAAAAAAAAACTAATTTTTGATGACGTCATCTTGACGTCACACAATTTTTCCCTTTTAAGACATATCTTTGAGACATACCAAAGCTATAACAAAAAGAATTTTGAAAATATCTTGTTTTGTTCGCTAGATATATTGAAAAGAATGTTACGATTTTAAAAATTCAAAAATTCATAAAAAATCACTTGATGACGTCATCATGACGTCACTCTACGACATACAATTTCAGCTTAGGGTCTATGTTTGATGTAAGTTTGGTTAGGTTCTGAGGTTTTTTAAGACCTAAAGTGCCGCCGACAAAATTCGTGTACAAAGTCTATGGGATTTTGGTCAGAACTAAAAGAAGAAGAAGAAGAAGAAGAAGAAGAAGAAGAAGAAGAAGAAGAAGAAGAAGAAGAAGAAGAAGAAGAAGAAGAAGAAGAAGAAGAAGAAGAAGAAGAAGAAGAAGAAGAAGAAGAAGAAGAAGAAGAAGAAGAAGAAGAAGAAGAAGAAGAAGAAGAAGAAGAAGAAGAAGACTTTTCAAATGAAAACTTTATTTCAAATGAGAACAGTACAATGTGTAAACAATATATATATACAATTTAAATAATATACAAATAAAAGGATTGTGAACGGAAAACTCATACAGTTGTTAATTGGTCAACTAAGGGAAACCACTAATTCACAAAGAGAAAGACATTATATGACAACTTTTACTTTAAATAAGTTATAAATAATACAAAAAGTAAACCAATATATCACAACATTTTACTTTAAATACAATAAAGTAATTCACAAAAGTAAACTATAAATCTGAATACTTTCAAAATTGGAAAACATTAGAAACAAAAAACTAATTAATTTATGCAAGGGAGCAAGGGAAAGGAGAAAAAGGGGATCCTGTACGGCCGGGGAAAACAGCACGATTTTGGCTGACCCCGCCGAGGATCCCGGGGGGGGGGGGGGTGGGGGGGGGGGGAGCCACCAGAAAACTGGGTGTGGGCCATATGGCCCTCATCCGGCGGCTCCCAAAGGGATAGGCGAAAGAAAAAGAAGGGAGAGAAAGGGGTAGGGTCCTGGATGGACCCTGGAGGGGGAGGGTGGACCGAGAGGGGTCAGAGAGGTGAGGAGGAAGGGGGGGGGGACAACCATGTCACAATTATAAACAATTGGGGACATAATTGTTGATGGTAGAGGGGGAACAAAAAAGGGAGAGGGGGCTAGGGCCAGCCCGAGTCCCAGTGGCAGAGCCGGAACACGTCACACCTAAGCTAAGGCGAACAGCTATCCAGGACTCGGGCTAGCGACCACCCCGGCAAAAAAAAAAATTAAACTATTTCTTTAGATAAACCATGTCACTGCGTTCTTATTACAAGTGAGGAGGGCGTTATTTACAGCCCATTTATGACAAAAAGCAATTATATTATCAGACAATTTATAGAAAGCAAAATCGATGAGAATTTTGTTTTTCAGGCGATGCTGCCAGATAAGAAGGGGTTCAACAAACCGGGAAGTACGATATAAGTAGTAGATAATATTTTTGCAGCTGATGATGAGGAAGTTAGCTAGACGAACCGCCTCCTTTTTGCGTCCCTTAGCGTGCGGAATCAGCGCCCAGTAGAGGTCGAAGTTGAGTTGGAGAGTAGGCAGTAAACGGTGGAGTAGTGAGTGTAGCAGGTTGAGAGCAGGTTGTATAGCAGGACAGGTGATGAAGAGATGATGGATCGAGCCCCTCTCTCCGCACCATCCGCAGGTAGGAGAGATGTCGGGATTCAGATGATGTAAGACGGTGAGCGAGGGCAGAAAGTTGTGGAAAAGCTTGAATTGAAGATCGCCCTCTTTCTTGGAGGTAGGAAGTTGATAGACGTTTCTCCATTGGAGTTTAGTAGAAGAGTTGATAAATCCCAGTTTATGCCAATGAGAGGAGAGACTAGATAGATGATTGAGCTCCTCGTTGAGGATGGCATACAGAATTTTGGATGGTGCGGAGAGTCCATTGTCGTAGGAGGGTAGGTTGAAAAGTACTGGACAGTCCGGAAGAGCAGAGATGTGTTGAAGGACGGAAGGTGGTAGGGTACATCCTTCCTCGCAGAACAGAGTTGGAGATTGAAGGATGAGCTTAGTGTGAAGACGTTGAATGTCCAGATCCAGAAGACGTAGAGAGGGAGGTCTGAGTCCTCGAGAAAAAGTGATGAAGGTGCGGGGTTCGATCCATAGGCCGGTGATGAGATCCAGAAGATGGCGGACGAGTTTGACTCCGCACGCCGCGAGACGCACGGGAAGGGGTCCCCCACCTTCAGCTGTATCGCTCAAAAAAGGGCAATTTAAGGGCAAATTGTAAACATGGTTGATAGAATCAGGCTGTGTTTCGATTCGAGCTCCGGACGCCGTCCAAGCACGCAAGAGTTCACTGTGGAAAACTGGGATGCTAGTATAAAATTTAGGGTCGGTGTCGAGGTGAAAAAGGTTGAAATCAAAACCGAGTTTTTGGTATTGCCTGAAAAAGTGGCTGATCAAAAAGAAGGCGGGATGGGAATGGAGATTAAGTAATCGTTGGACTGTGGTAAGTCTGAAAGCGAACATGCGTGCTTGGAGGCACACGAGACCCAGTCCTCCTTTGTCGGGATGTTTATATAAGGTTTCCTTTGTTAGGTAGTGTCTCTTGTTGGACCAGACGAAGTCGACAAGGGCATTTTGGAGTTCACTTAGGAGATTGGCCGGAGGGGAGAGAACAGCAAGGGAGTGAAAAATTTTGGAAGCGGCAAGTTGATTAGCAATTAAAATTTTTCCTTTGAAAGAGAGCGCGTAAAAAAGGCGCGACCAAGAAGATAGGGTTTTATTAAGTTTATTTTTGCATTTTTCCCAATTTTGTTGGACGTATTTATTCGAATTTCCTAAGTGTACTCCAAGGAAGGGGAGACCTTCACTATTCCAGGAAAAATGTAGGGGTTTGTCGCTTCGTCCGGTCCAAGAACCGGCCCAGAGACCCTGGGACTTCTGAGTGTTTAGACAAGCAGCAGAGGATTTTGCGAAGAGGCCGTAGGCCTCTTCGACTGCTATGAAGCCCGGATCGGAGGTGACGAAAACGGAAATGTCGTCTGCGTACGCCGACACGGCGCACGAAAAATCGGTATTAGGAATACGAAAGGCCTGATTGGCTAATTTCTTTCGGAGGGTAGTTAAAAGGGGTTCTATGGCGATAGAGTACAGCAGCCCCGAGAGCGGGCATCCCTGACGTATCCCCTTCTCAAATGAGAAGGGGGCCGTCAGGGAACCACACACTTTAACAAGGCTCTCGGCGCCGCCGTACAACATTTGAATATATGAAATGATTTTTTTCCCAAAGCCCATGGCTCTCATGGTGTCAAAGAGATAGCCGTGATCAACATTATCGAAGGCCTTTTTTTGATCCAAGTTGATCACGGCGAGGGGGGTATCGTTAAAATTTGAGTATGAGATGACGTCACGGATTAGATTTATGTTGTCATGGATGGAACGACCGGGGACACAGTAGCTTTGGTCTTCACCAACGACGCTGCCAATGCACTGTTTCAGCCTATTAGCAAGCAACTTGGCAAAGATTTTGTAGTCAGTGTTGAGAAGGGAGACCCGCCGCCAATTGGCAATGTCGGCCAGGTCCCCCTTCTTGGGAAGCAGGGTGATAACTGCTTTCCGGAGGGAATGGGGCAAATAGCCAGATTGGATGGAAGATTCGAGGACAGATAAAAAGTCATTTTTTAGGACAGGCCAGAAGGATTGAAAAAATTCTGAAGTGAGGCCGTCTAGTCCGGGTGCTTTATCTTTGCCAAGTTGCTTGACGGCGAGCTCGAGCTCTTCAATAGACAGAGGACGCTCAAGGTCCTCTGAATCTTCGGAGTCGAGCTCGCTGACATCTTTTAATAACTGACTGAGGGCGCTCTTGTCAGTGGGGACTCGGCTATAGAGGTTTTTATAGAAGTTGCGAACATGCGTTTTAATGTCAGAGGGGTTTTCAGATATATTTCCAGAGGGTAAAAGAATGTGAGAAAAGTTTTTCGATAGAGAATTAGATTTTTCCAGGTTAAAGAAGTAAGTAGAGCACGAGTCAGTTTCGTTAAGATGTTTGAAACGAGATCTGACAAGAGCGCCCTGGGCTTCAGTTTTAAGGAGAAAATTTAAGTGATTCCTTTGTTCGTTTAGAGTTTCTCTAGTTTCGGGCGTTAAGTCTGGCGCAGACTGAATTTCGTCTATTTTGCGATTTATTTCCAAGAAAGCGTGCCGTTTTTCTTTGGCCAGTTTTGAACCGTACATTTGGCTGAGGGATTTGATGTGCAACTTTCCGAAGTCCCACCAAGCGGCGAGATTCGGAAAGTCGCACTTTTGTTCTCTCCACTGAGTCCAAAAATCTATAATAATGTTGCGGTAATTGTTATCTCCGAGGAGCGAGTTGTTGAAATGCCAATAGGCGCTGCTCCTCGGAGTGTGGGAAGGAATTTTGATAGTTAGTGTAACAGCGCAGTGGTCGGAGAGAGAACAAGGGAGAATAGAACAGGTGTGAATGGAGGAGATGAGATTAGGAGGGACATAAAAGCGATCCAACCTGGCTTTGGAGATCCCGCATAGTTTAGCGGGATTATTCCTCAGCCAGGTGAATTTTTGGTCAAGGGGATTCAGCCTGCGCCAGGCGTCACAAAGAGACAATGCATTGACAGCGTCCCTGAGAGCCATGGCAACTTTGGGTCTGTGCTCGATCGGCATACACAGACGATCAATAGCCGGATTTTCAGTACAATTAAAGTCACCTCCGATCACAATGACACCGTCACCGCAGCCGGAACAGTGGTCCAATAATTGATCAATGGCCAGGAGAGCATATTTATCTTGTTGGGGAATAATGGTATTATAGATGTGATAAATCGTGTTGTTATATTTAATTCCGTTATAAAGAATATGGCCATCATAGATGGCGCTAGCAGAAATAATTTCAATATTGTTATTATTGTTTTTAATAAGAGTAGTTACTCCCGAGCCTTTGGGCCCGGGAGAACAAAAGGGGGTATAGGACCACGTGTTCCAGCAAGGGCTATTTTCATTAAGGTTATATGTTTCTTGTAAAAGAACTAGGTCGGGGTTGGACGCGATTTGGTCAATATAAATTTGGAAAGAAGTGTTTTTGGTAGGGGCAGAGCAACCTGCGGTGTTTAGGGTAAGCAGTGACAGTGTCATTGCTAAGACGGGCAAAGAATTACATACATTCATAAGAGTAGAAAATAAATTACTTATCTAAAGTAGCAACGAGTTTGTAAATCCTCTGCTGCATGCTTTTTTGCAGAAGGGGATTGTTTCGGAGAGGTTTGAGTTGTCTGACCAGCCCAGGAAGATTAGATGTGAATTTTCTTGCAATCTGGACTGGTCTCTTGCTGGATTTAACCGAAGACAGGAATTTGATGAGTGATGATTGGGATAGGGGGCCTTTGGTTAGTGGGAGGACTTCGGACGGAAGGTCTTCGTCCGTCTGAGTGTCCTCCCAATGCACGGAGTCGGTGTCGGCCTCGCCCGCGGTGGACGCCGGGGACGACGGCATGGGGGTTTGGGAACCACCGAGGGGGGTGGGTGGGAAGGAGGATTGGGAATTGAGGGCAAGGGTGAGGGTGGGCGAAGCCGTCGACATGGGGCTCTGCTGTTTCCGGGCAAGTTTTCTGCGGGGGGAGGGTGAATGGAGGGGGACGAGTTTGGGGGAATCGGAGACAGGAGTGGGGGAAGTCTGTTTGCGTTTAGTAACGACATCGGAAAAGGATCTTGAGAGTGGAGGGGGAGAACCCCATATCGACGGCACTTCGGGGGGATTGGAGGGAGGGTTGGGAGGGGGAGCCCGGACTCCGCCCCCGCCGGGGGCGTGCGCTGCAGCCGCCGTGCCCGGTGAGGGCACACCCGGCCCGGCCGTGTCCGATGCGCGGGGCGCATCGGACGGGGGCCCCGTAGAGCCCCCGGCTGGCCGGGAGGGGAGCGCGCGCGGTGCGGGTTCAGGCCGGGACCCCTTGGGGTCCCCGCCCGAGGAAGAGGACGACCGACGAGTCGACCCCGGAGGCGGAGGGGAGGCGGAGCCAGGCTGGTTGGGTTTGGAGCGTTTGGGTGGGTGTCTGGGATCGGATTTGGGGACGGGTTTGACGAAGACAGGAGGGGGGTTGAGAGGGTTGATTTCGCCCTCGTCACCGTCGTCCCCACGGGCGGGCTTCTGCTTCTTGCAGGCTCGGCTGATATGGCCGAATTCGCCGCAATTGAAGCAGCGCACCGACTCCGTGGATAAAAAGACTCTATAGTTGGTACCGGAAAAATTAAAGTTGATGTGGTCGGGAGGGATGACATTGGGGTTGAGTAGGACCTGTACCTGCCTTCGGAAACTCATTATATGATTGAGATTTTTGGTCTTTAGTCCCAGGGGAATGGGTCGGATCTGCGACACCACCTTACAAAAGGACGACAGGTTGGCCGCAATGACTCCGTTCGGGATTTCCGGGTATACGTTAGAAAGTGTAAGACGGGTGGTTGGGCGGACAAGAGGTGTCAGCTCGAGAAAGGAGCCGTCGTATGCAAGTTCCTGTTGTTGGACTGCATCGACGACCGCCTCTCTCGAGCTGAGATAGATGGCAATTCGGCCATTTGAGATGCGTGAAGCGGAAAGAATATCTTTGGGATTCAGGATTTTAGTAATGGCGGCCATGTATGATTGAACGGAGACATTGTCAGCCGCCCTGAAAGAAATTCCATTGTTCCTAGTGACATTCCTGAACGGCTCGTCAGGAATGTCAATAGGCCTAGTAGGCCCAACCGAGGGCACGCTCGGGCCAGCCGAGGGTACGCTCGGCTGAGCCTTTACAGATGTGTTCGCTTGACTGGTCATGGTGACCAGCCACAGCGAGAAATGAACGAAATGAAATGCAAAATGAACGTAAAATTACTCTAAAATGATAACACCCGACAGAAGGAGGACGGTCTAGTTAGACCTATAAAGAAAACGGAATACAACAGTATAAAAACGTGGACCTAACAGGGTCTAAAAGCTGAAATATTCTTACTTTTCCGGAGCTCGATCGAAACACGTCCGAACACGAAGAAGAAGAAGAAGAAGAAGAAGAAGAAGAAGAAGAAGAAGAAGAAGAAGAAGAAGAAGAAGAAGAAGAAGAAGAAGAAGAAGAAGAAGAAGAAGAAGAAGAAGAAGAAGAAGAAGAAGAAGAAGAAGAAGAAGAAGAAGAAGAAGAAGAAGAAGAAGAAGAAGAAGAAGAAGAAGAAGAAGAAGAAGAAGAAGAAGAAGAAGAAGAAGAAGAAGAAGAAGAAGAAGAAAAATCAGAACAAAAACAAAGCCTTTTCCGAAGGATTTCGGAAAAGCCAAAAAGTAAAAAGAACATGAACATTTAAAAACAAATTTATTACAGAGATTCTTAAAACATCATAGAATTGATTAAAATAGGTAACAAAAATAGTTAAACGTCCCTTTTTCATTTTTTCCCTTACCCACCAACAAGGATTTTTTACGCTGCCGCGATAGTGATACACCATGCACCGCAGGCAGCAGCCAGGCAGCAGCCCGGCATGCACACCAGCCCCGCAGCAGCCGGGCAGCAGCCAGGCACGCACGTCAGCAGCATCACCAGCCATAAATCAGTATTACATCGCCGTGTACAAAATCTAAGTTTCATATATGTTTCATGGAATCCTTATAGCTGAATTATAAGTTTTTTGACAAGAAATATCTGGACAAAATTCCCATGATTTGTGCCTCTCAGAAACATAAATTTAACTAGACATCTGGTACAGTGTTTGTGGACAAACACAGGGCTGTTTTGTTTTTTTGTGTAAAATTGTGATTAAAATGAAATTTCTAAAATTTCAAAAATTCATAACAAATCACGTGATGACGTCATCATGACGTCATTTCAGATTTGGCATGCTGGTGGCAGTATCTACCTACCCACCAATTTTCATGACGATCGGACCTATCCTTATATGTGTTTTAAAAAAGCACATTTTTGATGACGTCATCATGACGTCACACAATTTTTTCCTTTTTAGGGCATATCTTTGAGACCTACCAAAGCTATAACAAAAAGAATTTTGAAAATATCTTGTTTTGTTTGCCAGATATATTTAAAAGAATGTTACGATTTTCAAAATTCAAAAATTCATAAAAAATCACGTGATGACGTCATCATGACCAAAAAGTTCGGGACACATTCTGAGCAGTTGGTCTAAGTGTCTGCCAAGTTTAAAGGCAATCGGGTGCACCAAAGTAGCCAAAGTGCCGGTAAGAAAGAAAACGTGCACAAATGCTATGGGCAAAAAGTCTGAAAAGGAAGCAAAAAAAAACTAGAGGTTTGTGTCTGTTTGAAACAGAACACAAGGCTTTTCCTCTTTTTTTGTTTTCCACCCTAAAACTTCAAGTTACGTTCTATGTTTGTGTTAAGTTTGATTAAGATCTGATGTTTATAGTGAGTAAAGTGGCTTGTACAAAATTCGTGTACAAAGTCTATGGGATTTTGGATAGAACTAAAACATTCATAGACGTCATCATGACTTCACTTCGGATGTTACATTCTACTGGCACTATCTACCTTCCCACAATTTTTTATGATACTCAGACCTATTCTTATATATGTTATTAAAAAAAAACATTTTGATGACGTCATGATGACGTCACACATTTTCACATTTACGTGAAAGAATATAGGAGCTAACAAAGCTATTCCAAAAAGAATTTGGAATTTAGCATGTTCTGTTGATGAGATATGGCTTTAAGAAACTTTTACGGTTCAAAAACTTTAAAATTACTATAAAATCGTATGGTGACGTCATCATGACATCACCTCAATTTTCATCTATAACACGTGGTGGCCCACCAACATACCAGGTTTAAAGGCAATCGGACATACGGTTCTCTAGATATGGGCCCTTGAAAAATGCACGTTTAGGATGACGTCACGTGACACGTGATGACGTCATCATGACGTCACGTTTCGGCATACATTTTCAGCTTAGGGTCTTTGTTTGTGTTAAGCCTGATTAACATCTGTGGTTGTTTAGTGACCAAAGTGCCACTTACAAAATTCGTCTACAAAGTCTATGGGATTTGGGATAGAACTAAAAATTTCATAGAAAATCAGCCGATGACGTCATCATGACGTCACTTTGGATTTTACATGCTAGTAGCATTATCTACCTACCCAGCAATTTTTATGACGATCGAACGTACCCTTATATGTGTTTCAAAAAAGAACATTTTTGATGACGTCATGATGACGTCACACATTTTCCCATTTATGTGAAAGAATATAGGAGCTAACAAAGCTATTCCAAAAAGAATTTTGGATTTAGCATGTTCTGTTCATGAGATATGGCTTTAAGAAACTTTAATGTTCAAAAACTTTAAAATTACTATAAAATCGTATGATGACGTCATCATGACGTCACGTAAATGTTCATCTATAACACGTGGTGGTCCACCAACATACCGGGTTTAAAGGCAATCGGACCTACGGCTCTCTAGATATGGGCCCTTGAAAAATCATCTTTAAGATGACGTCACGTGACATGTGATGACGTCATCATGACGTAAAAGGTCGGCACACATTGTGAGCAGTTGGGGTAAGTGTCTGCCAAGTTTAAAAGTAGCCAAAGTGGCCGGTAAGAAAGAAAACGTTTACAATGCTATGGGCACTATTCTAGCGACTTGAAAACAGATTTATTTTATTACGTCATCATGACGTCACACAATTTTCGCTTTTTAGGGCATATCTTTGAGACATACCAAAGCTATAACAAAAAGAATTTTGAAAATATCTTGTTTTGTTCGCTAGATATATTGAAAAGAATGTTACGATTTTAAAACTTCAAAAATTCAGCGACTTGAAAAAAGACTATAAATCAACCCCTTTTATAAACAGCAAGCACAAAATACCCATGGTTATCTGCCCTTCCCAGAATTCCTTTGTGTTATATTGAATTTGGTCAAAATTTTGAAATGGCTGCTATTTCTTACTTGGGTTAGCCACGATCATGAAATTTTGGAATTAGGTAGAGAAAAATTCAATATATACATTTTTGTAATCGAATTGACACTTACATTCGTCTAAAAAAAAATAATTTTTGGATGACGTCATCATGACGTCACACAATTTTCGCTTTTTAGGGCATATCTTTTAGACATACCAAAGCTATAACAAAAAGAATTTTGAAAATATCTTGTTTTGTTCGCTAGATATATTGAAAAGAATGTTACGATTTTAAAACTTCAAAAATTCAGCGACTTGAAAAAAGACTAGAAATCAACCCCTTTTATAAACAGCAAGCACAAAATACCCATGGTTATTTGCCCGTCCCAGAATTCCTTTGTGTTATATTGAATTTGGTCTAAATTTTGAAATGGCTGTTATTTCTTACTTGAGTGAGCCACGATCATGAAATTTTGGAATTACGTACAGAAAAATTCAATGTATACATTTTTGTAATCGGATTGACACTTACATGCGTTTAAAAAAAACCAAATTTTTGATGAAGTCATCATGACGTCACACAATTTTCGCTTTTTAGGACATATCTTTGAGACATACCAAAGCCATAACAAAAAGAATTTTGAAAATATCTTGTTTTGTTCGCTAGATATATTGAAAAGAATGTTACGATTTTCAAAATTCAAAAAATCATAAAAAAATCACGTGATGACGTCATCATGACGTCACTCTTCGGCATACAATTTCAGGTTCGGGTCTATGTTTGTGTTAAGTTTAATTAAGATCTGAGATTGTTTAGTGACCAAAGTGGCTGTCATAAAATTCGTGTACAAAGTCTATGGGATTTGGGATAGAACTAAAATAAGAAGAAGATATAAAAAAAAAAAAATCAGAACAAAAACAAAGCCTTTTCCGACGGATTGTCGGAAAAGCCAAAAAAAAAAATAAAAAAATAAAAAAATCTTAACGAAAACAAGGGCTGTTTTGGAAAAGTTTCCAAAACAGCCAATAACAAAACGCACACAGCACCGGCATAAATTTAGTATCGCTGGGATAAAGAATTTGTTTCTCTACAGCGTCATCACCTTACAATTTACATAAGGTCAGGGGTTAATGAGATTTGACCCACAATTCTTTGCAACCGGAACTCTCATTCAGCAAGATGGCAATGTGTTGTGCCGACTGCTAAGTCAGGTCCGCTCTAAAAGTACGCCATATTTATCGCTTTAGGCTTAAAAATATGTTTTAATGGAAAAAACATGATACAGTTTGAAAGATCTATCTTTAATCTCTTCAAATATTATTTCATTGTTCCATTTGACCATAAAAAAAGAAGTTTAAAAAAGGACAATTCTTGCACGTTTTCCTGTAAAAACAGATATGAAAACGGAAAACGCCATTTCGGTAGACTCCCTAACACAATGACATGTTTGAGACGTAATCACCGTCAACACGCAAAACACCGTCAACACACCGTCAACACACCGTCAACACATTCTTACAGTGTCTAACTGACAAATGCGGTACAAAACCATAAAGTATGGGTCAACACGAGATTTGGGCTTAAAAATTGTAGGTTAAACGTCTAAAAATGCTTTTTCTTTCTTCAAGAAAACAGACCTCTCCATGCAGCTCCGAAATCGGCAGCCGTGCCTCACTTGGCCATGTCGCAGGGGGGGCGCGCAGCGCTTGCGAAGGCAAGATGGCGGCCAACGGCCGTGCTGCTCAGAGAATTTTTCGCGTGAAAAATAAATCCATTTTCATAAATGAAATGGGACTTTTAACCGACAGAAATTATAATTTAGCCTTGGCATTACATTTCTTTGCCTCTTTTGTTAATTAATGTGTTTTGGAGGTGTTGACGGTGTGTTGACGGTGTGTTGACGGTGTGTTGATGGTGAGTTTGTATATTGCCGGCAATCGTGGACCTAGGACAAAAGAATTCGGGCGTAGACAAAGGGGTCCACGTTTGACCTAACGACAACGTCCACGATTGAAAATCGTGTACAAAACCAATGGGAGGCCTTCCGAAAAAGTTAGAGTATAAACAAAAGAGGAACAATGGGAGGTCCACGATTGCACCCGTTTACATGACTGTGTGTGTTGACGGTGTGTTGACGGTGTGTTGACGGTGTGTTGACGGTGTGTTGATTTCTCCATGGTTGACGGTGTTTGTGCGTGTTGACGGTGATTAGTATGACCCGTTTGAGAGCATGCAATTGCAAAACCCAATCTAATAAAATCTGTAGCTCAATACTAATAGTCATCATTTCATGATCGGAGTAAAGCATGAACGTAAAACTTGGGGAAAATATGGACCAAACATAACTGCTACACATACGTACCCGCTGCAGCGATTGCTGCAAAAACCACGAAGATAAGATGCATTTTTAACAGGAATACTGACACGACTGATTCTCTTTGACGATACCACACACGTTGGCATGGTGCACTGAACGAATGGAGGATAGAGGCTGTCTTGTCCCTAGAACCTATCAAAACTAAACATACCACCGAAAACTGGCGTGGTGAAGAGCCTGACTATTAATACCTGCGATGGTGGGTCTGGTGACTGGTCACATGGTTTTAACAAAGTTTGAAAGGCACGTGACAATCCAGGGGCGCCGGGCCGACAGGCAGGGGGGTGGGGCCGGCCGGGGTGAGACAGGTGGGGGAAGGTATTTAATACATGGATTTACAGTGTCGATTTGGGCCTTAGGCTTAACAGAGCAAACTAATGCTTGTTCAGTGTGCACAAAGACAAGAAAATGTGTGACCATTCATTTTTATTAGTAAATCTTTTACTATAGTAATAAATGATCGGTGTGCGGACGTGTGCGGACGTGTGCGGACGTGTGCGGACGTGTGCGGACGTGTGCGGACGTGTGCGGACGTGTGCGGACGTGTGCGGACGTGTGCGGACGTGTGCGGACGTGTGCGGACGTGTGCGGACGTGTGCGGACGTGTGCGGACGTGTGCGGACGTGTGCGGACGTGTGCGGACGTGTGCGGACGTGTGCGGACGTGTGCGGACGTGTGCGGACGTGTGCGGACGTGTGCGGACGTGTGCGGACGTGTGCGGACGTGTGCGGACGTGTGCGGACGTGTGCGGACGTGTGCGGACGTGTGCGGACGTGTGCGGACGTGTGCGGACGTGTGCGGACGTGTGCGGACGTGTGCGGACGTGTGCGGACGTGTGCGGATTCGAGCTCCTGAGTAAGTGCCTTTTTCTAGCTTTATGACCTGTTATGGTCCTTGTCTTTATTATTGTATTGTATTGTATTATATTGTAGGCCTATATAGATTCTCCTAGACAAGCTCACCGTGTATATTTGCTGTATTTTCCTGTATTTGTATGCCTGTTTCCTTTCGTTTTTTGGTTTGGTTCCTTGCTGGGCTGGCCACCATGGCCAGTCAAGCAGGACCATCGGGCGTGGGTCAGCCACGCACCCCCGTGGCTGACCCCAAGTCCATTGTTCCTGGTGACGAACCGTTCGCGGGCGTCACCAGGAACAATGGAATCGCTTTCAGAGCCCAAGACAATGTTCCCATCGAGAAATACCTCCACTCCTTTCACAAATGCATGCCCGATAAAGAAGTAATCTCAGCTAGTCGTTTCTCCAATAGCCGTATTGCTGTGTACATGGGTTCCAGAGAAGACGTTGCCGACGCCATTGCCCAAGGGCTGACCCACGGCGACTCTTTCCCGGAACTCATGCCACTCGTTCAACCCACAACCAAACTCACCCTTAGCAATGTGTATCCTGAAATCCCCAATGTCTTGTTAGTTCATAATATATCCAGTTTCTGTAAAGTAGTCTCTAACATCCGGCCCATACCCCTTGGTTTCAAGAACAAGCAACTGTCCCACATAATGTCCCACATAATGTCCTTCCGTCGCCAGGTCCAAGTCCTCCTAAAACCTAATATCACCCTTCCTGACCACATCAACTTCACCCATTCCGGCATCAACTATCGAGTCTTCCTATCGACGGAGTCCATTTGCTGTTTCAACTGCGGAAAATCCGGATACATCAGCCGTTCCTGTAAGAAACCCCACAAAGATGACAACGAAAATGTAAAAACCCTTAACCCCCCCTCCCGTCTTCGTCCACCAGAAGTCCGACCCTAGACATCCCCCCAAAACGATCCTAGTCCTACTGCAACTATGCCACTTCCCGTCCTGGTCCCTACGGTGGCCCTATTTATGACAATTTAAATTTACTTCGTGATGTTCTTTTTTATTGTAATGTTAATAACGTACCTCTAGCCGTGGTCAACCTTGATCAGAGGAAAGCCTTTGACAATGTTGACCACGGCTATCTCTTTACCACAATGAGAGCCATGGGATTCGGGGACCGTTTCTTATTCTATCTTGACCTTTTGTACAGTGGCGCCAAGAGCCACATCAAGGTGTGCGGTTCTTTGACCGCCCCTTCCTCTTTCCAGAAAGGCATCCGCCAGGGTTGTCCGCTCTCGGGGCTGCTGTACACCATTGCAATTGAACCCTTCCTACACACACTTAGAAAAAAATTCATACTCCCAAATACTCAAAATTACTGCTCGGTTTCAGCCTATGCCGACGACATTTTCATCTTTGTCACCTCCAATGCAGGATTTCAAACCATTCAAAATGTGTATATACTGTATGGCGAATCCTCTGCTGCTTCCCTAAATTACGAAAAATCTCAAGGTTTATGGGCCGGATCATGGACCGGACGAGTCGACAAGCCGCTAAATTTCCAATGGAACAATCAAGGCTTCCGTTTTCTTGGAGTTCACCTGGGAAAGCACAACAATTACATCAAACAAAACTGGGATACTTGAACTGTAAAGAAAAACTATTAAAAACTCTCTCCCGATGGAAACCTCTATCATCCACCCTCTCTCTCTCAAAGGAAAAGTGTTGGTGGCCAATCAGTTGGCCGCCATTAAAGTCTTTCATTCTATAGCCGTCCTCACCCCTCCTGACAATATCCTAGGTGAACTCCAAAAGCTGCTTCTCGACTTTGTATGGTCCTATAAACGTCATTTACTTAGAAAACATATACTTTTTCAACCCTGTAATGACGGTGGGCCGGGTCTAGCTTGTCTCCAGGCGCGCAACCTCACCTTCAAATTCACCCTCCTCCGACGCTTTCTCCAGCTTAAATCCCACCGCTGTTTCTCTCTCATGGATCATAATCTCAGACTTTACAAACGCCTTAATCTCGGCCACCAACTTTTTTCATTGTTCTCGACCCTACATTTTTCACCAGCGTCCCCTGTTTTTACGGTGGTGAGGTATTGCGTGCCTGGATGGCGAGCGGAGCTCGAATCGAGGCACCTCCGGACTCCCTCAACAACATCCTAAACCTCCCCCTCCTCTACCCCCCATCACTTGTCGAGAATTTCCCGGGCGGTGCGGCCTTGTGCCCGGCTCTGGACGGGCGGCGTCAGACTCGTTCGTCACCTTTTCGCTCCCGACTCCTCAACGTGGCTTCCTGCTGGAGATCTCCCTCTCTTGTCTCAGACCCTCCGTCCTCCGTCCCTCCGTCTTCTCCGGCAACACCTCTCTCGCCTGCACCGATCTATTTCGTCATCCTTTCCTGCACTCTTCAACGACACCGGTTTACTTCACGCTCCTGCTTCTCTCCATGACATCTCTTCTAGCCCTATTTCGCCCGGCCGCATCCTTGTCGATAAGGACACAGACATTTGTAACCTGTCTACTAAAGCAATCTACAACATCTTCAACTATCGCCTTAACCCTGACCTTCGACATATCCTCACGCCGTGGCACGGTATAGGCTTGTTCCCGCCGTCACTGCACGTCCCCTGAAGAGTCATCTACGAACCTCCCGCCTCCAAGAAAGAAGGGGACGTGCAGTACAAGCTGTTACACAACGTTCTTCCTTCGCTTACAGTCCTCCATCACTTCAACCCCAGCATTTCTTCAAACTGCGGATGGTGCGGCGAGAGAGGTACCATCGCTCACCTGTTCGTCACCTGCCGTTATATCCAGCCTGCCCTCAACTTGCTTCACAGTCTTCTCAGCCGTCTTCTTCCCGCCTTTTATCTCGACTTTGATGTATACTGGACTCTGATACCGCACGCCTGGGAAATTTCCTTATAATTAGTCTTAAAACATCATTTATTGGCTCTATCGTACATGTAATTTCACTGACCCCCTCCTTATCTGAAGCTATCGTCTTAAAAACAAGTAAGTACATGATTTTCACTCTTGACTGTTTTCATTACTGTTTTCTTGTATATATTGTTCATTAGTGTATATAGATCCTACTAGACCTTGCTCACCGTGTACAATTTCCCCATTTTAGTGTAATTTTGTGTAAATTGTTTCCGTTGTTGTAGGGCTCCTGGGGCGTTGGCTGGTCACCATGGCCAGTCAAGCAGAACAGCCCACAGCAAGTCAATCGACCGTTGGAGAGGGTGGGGGTACGCAGCAGAGGATCAAGCAACTGATCAAAAGATTAGATTCTTAACTTTTTCTTAATAGAAATTTGGTCTTGCACCCTTTTTCCCCTCATAATGGCGTTATCGCTAATCACCCTCAACACCGGAGGTTCCTCCAAACTACTCGTAATGCTTCCTTTAAATCTTATTTTGACAACCTTTCTCCGTCTCATGACGTCATCCTCCTTCAAGAAACCTATTCTCTCTCCTCAAACTGTCCGTGCTGAAAAAAACTGGTCTAATTTAACCCCTTTCTGTACCCCCGGTCATCCCCTGGCTCGGGAGTAACTTATATCAAAATTAAAATAAATGATGTATTCTATCACATCTACAATATACTCATTCCCCAATCTAATGTATTTGCTTTAAAAGCCATTGACGCTATGAACGCACATTGTTCACAACACATTAGCGATGACGTCGATCGGAGGTGATTTCAACTGCACTGACGATCTTAATGTGGACCGTCTGCATAGGCCGACCGAGCATCGTCCCCAAATTTCCATGGCTCTCAGAAATTCCTTTAATAATCAATATTTGTACGATGTCTGGCGTAGGCTGAATCCGAGCGAGAAACGTTTCACCTGGCTGAGGATGTACGCAAACGATCCCGCGCGCGTCTCCAGGGCCAGGTTGGACCGATTCTACTCTAAATCTGTATTCCTTCACCCGATCTTGCAAAATTATTCCCTGTTCCCTTTCAGATCAATCCTCCGTCAGCCTTGTTTTTCAGTTTCCATCTCCCCACAAATAAGGAAGTGCCTATTGGCACTTCAATAACTCTCTTCTTACTGACATGAACTATCGCGATATACTCACCTTTTTCTGGACTAACTGGCGACTCGAGAAGACCAATTTCTCCAACATTGGAAAATGGTGGGTTTTTGGAAAAACACAAATAAAACAACTCAAGTCACCAGAGAAAAGCGACAAATTTTCCAAAATATATATTCTAATATCGAGCGGCTTCAGTCTGCGCCAGACATCTCCCCAGAAACTAAAAATTTACTCGATGTAAAACGCAAATAATTAAATATTCATCTTAAAAACGAGGCTCGAGGCGCTCTCGTCAGATCTCGCTTTCAACACATTCACGAAGTGGAAACCAGCTCCTCCTATTTCTTTAATCTTGAAAAAAAAAAACTCTCAATCCAAAACTATTTCTAGTATCCGGCTTTCCTCGGGATGCGTCACCGATAATCCCGAGAAAGAAACTCACTGTCGCAATTTCTATGAAAATCTCTATGTTGGTGTCCCGACTGACGAGGGCGCCCTCGAGTCTCTAGTCAGTAATTTGTCTAAACTTGATAGTCCGGACGCAGAGGACCTCGATGCTCCTCTGCGTCCGGACGAATTGGATGCTGTTGTCAAGCAACTTGGCAAAGATAAAAACCCGGTCTCGACGGATTAACCTCCGAATTCTTTCTTTCCTTCTGGTCTTTGTTAAAATCCGATCTCTTAGAAGTTCTTAATTCCTCCATTCATTCTGATACCCTCCCCGCTTCATTTCACAAAGCTGTCATAACTCTCATCCCCAAAAAGGGCGATCTTCCCGATTATAAAATCTTTGCCAAGTTGCTTGCCAGCAGGCTCAAACAATGTATCAATTCGGTCGTCCAGGAGGATCAATCCTATTGTACTCCCGGGCGTACCATATACAATAATCTTAATTTAATTCGTGATACCACAGAGTATTGTATTTTTAATGACTTACCGCAAGCCGTGGTCAACCTTGATCCATGCGCGGAGATTTCTTGTTACATGTGGGGGGGATGATTTTTGAAAGACCATCCTTGTGTGGAGCGCGACACGGCACGGGGTCTAAAAATAAGGGACCACTTAAGGGCCCCTGGTGGGTTGCAGGCGCAAAGCCCTTGCTAGGGGTTGAGGTAAAGCCCCCTGGAGCCCCTGGGGTTTACAAAATTGTAGGTGCAAAATTGTGTCAAAATTTAACCTTTTCTTGAGCTTGAATTGCAATAAATGACAATAATTAACACCTTCAAGCATTAAAAAATACAAAAGATCTTCAAAACTCTAATTTCTCATCCAATGTATTTGGAAGCGTAAGCGTCTCTTTGCACAATGGAGCTCTGGTCACCTAGCAACACAAATAATGCCTGTGCGTTATTTTAAGAATAAATTATTTACAAAATAATTATTGCAAAATAAACCCCCCCCCCCCTTGGGCTGTACGGGTTTAATGCCCCGGACCCCCCTAGCAAGGCGTGCCTTCGGCACGCTGGGGTGTGTAGGCCAATCACCTCAGGTAACCCCCCCCCCCCCCCCTTAGTTTAAACCTAGATCCGCCCCTGGCACCTTCCTTCACGACCTCTGCCTCCTGGACTCGTCACCTTCGACACGGACACCGATGCACTCACTTCTACCTCAAAATCTTTGTACACGCACTTCAACCAGCAACTCAACTTCATCTCTTCTACAACCGAAACCGACTGGCATCACCTCGGTGTTCTCCCGGCTACTCATCACATTCCTTGGAAGTGCGTGTACTAATTTCCTACCTCAAAGAAAGAAGTGGACATGCAATTCAAGCTTCTGCACAACGTTCTCCCCTCTCTTCAAGTTCTTCATCATCTAAATCCTGCTATTTCTCCGTTTTGTGGGTGGTGCGGCGAGGGAGGTACCATTTGGCATCTCTTCATCCTCTGTCCGTCTATCCAGCCCGCCTTGAAACTTCTGCAAACTCTACTCTCCCGACTACTACCTGATCTGCATCTTCACTTCGACCTGTACTGGGCTCTGATCCCCCACGCCGGGCGTCGGAGCAGGGAGGCTGTCCACCTGGCCAACTATCTCATCATCAGTATTAAAAATGTTATCTACTGGCTATACCGCACCTGTAATTTCTCCGACCCCCTCCTAATCTGGCAACACCGTCTTAAAAACAAAATCATCCTTGAATTATCTATACTTCAACTTCAACAACTCCCTCAATGATTTTCTCAATAAATGGTATATTAATAACACCCGTTTTACCTACAATAACAAAAAGCTGACATGGTTGATATGAATCATCTTAAGATTAATATTAATGTAACTTAGAGTAAATTTCCCTCCCTCCCTCCCTTCCCAAGTCACCGGTGCGTGGGTAGTCGCCGCCCCACCCAGGCGGGACGTGGTGTCTTTATCACCGCCCACCCCGGTGGCTTGATACCGTACGTCATCCCTCCTACTCCTACTACTAATGATTTGCGGGTTGAGGGATGGCGAGTGGGGGAATGGGGGTGACCAAAATCCTGGCCGGGGGGGGGGGGGGGGGGGGGGGGCGCTGTTCATAATACAAAGGTCTGGCTACCTATATGTAGGCTGTGTATATCTCGTATATCTTAATGCAATGCCTGACTAGTGCATTTTAAGTTTTTGTACTGTTCGTTTCCAATTTTTTATACATTTTGACTTTTGGAAAGTTACAAGATAAACCTCGAAATCAGTATTTTGTTCTCACCCACACAAATCTGGGGGGGGGGGGGGGGGGGGGGAGGGGATGATCCAATGTCCAATGTACCCCGCCCCCCCCCCCCCCCCCGACCCCGTGATTTACGCCCATGCTCCTATCGTGATCTACTGGCGGGCCCTTCATGTTACAGACTGTTTATAATACAAGCCACATGCACAATTGCTACAGCACGTTGTTACATACAAGATCGATATCAAAAGCGGAGAAAAAAATCGCGCACTATATTTCTCAACATTTTGGGCACGAGAACTAAAATATACATTTTGATGCCGCGCATGTAATTCACACATGCAACAATTTAACCAGACCGGCGGATCAAAACTAAACTAAAACCATCAATGAAAATATCAAAACAATTAATAGTAGGCCTACATCTCGTGTATTACTCGGAAGTCGGAAGGCAAAAAGTATAAGGCCAAACAAAATTGTTTGGTTGTTCTCGACCGCCCGCCCCTATCTTTTTTTTTTTTAATTTATCCCAAAACTCGAATTGATTTCTCTGGTTGATTCGTTCCAATCTCGTTTCCGTCTATATTTTGTTATTTTTAATGCACAAACACGACCCTACCTTTTACTCCAGAGTTTGAAAGTTCATATTCTAGTATCAGTGTGTGACTGCGCACAATAAATATCTCGATGGAAATACACGCGGTACAGAAATACACAAATGCAGCGTGGCCACTCATCAAATTTCAAATTCCCAAGATTCACCAGTAAAATTCCCAAGAATTCCAAAGGCGATGGGAAAACACTGCGCAAGCATCGGAATAAGCACTTTGCGCATGTGCTTATTAGTTATTTTGGGTCGGTCGCGGAGGGCAACACAACTATTATTTGGCTTTATGTTGGCAAAAAGTCAAGTTGCGCTTAGTTGGGATTTTACCCTTTAGGCCTATCATGTTTACTCTTTGCTTTCCGTCATTAAGGCGAAGTAAAAAAAACATGTATAGCGTCCCCGCCCGCTTCCTTTTTTGGGGCCGCCTGGATTTTAATATTTTTTACCCAGTGGAAAATGAGGTAGAAAAAGCAACCCAAAATTTCACCGATCTATCGGAAAACCAAGCGGAACTTCTAAAACCACTGTAAACATGTTAAATTCTCCTGTCAAACGTGTATCTTTTATTTTTGTGTCTTTGAACAGTTGAGAAAACCTTCGGTTTGTCGAAAATTCAAAAAGAATCGCGGGCATCTTAAAAATAAAAAAAATATATATAAAGCCCCTCCTCCTTCCGGACGCTAAACATTTAAAAAAAAAAGTTGGCCTAATAAACGAAACTTAACTACCGGCACTGCATACATTTTATAATGGTAATTTGTGGCATTACACCTAAATATCGTTAAATGGAATTAAAATAACTAACGTCGGGCAAAAGTTGAGGGGCCTAATGAAATTGTTTGGAAAACGGTCATTCAACCGTATCGGTAATAAGTCCCGCGGCGCGGCGCTGTGCCTGCTGCATGCAGTATGTGTGCACTATACCCACTCTGCACAAAGGGCAATTATGTTGCAAAATTTGAAAATAGCGTTTTATATATAGCTGGAAATGCCATTTTATAAGCTTTCATATAGTATATATCTGAGGCCTGTAGCAGTTTGCATTCACGAGATATTTGGAAATTTGCATGTTTGTTTTTAGGAATTTCTTGAAATGACTTAAGGAGAAACAAGCCATTTAAACAAAAAATAAAGCAAAGCAATAGATTGAAGCACTCGACACAAACACATACTTTTTCCAACTTTATTCACTGAAATCAAAGATTTTGGTTATGAACTAGAATAATATAAACACAACACAAAAAGTAAGTCCCCCTCTAAATGACCCCTCACAGTTTCTTAAGTAAGAACATTTCAAAGATCACATCTAGTAAAAAATATTTCTGTGGGTGTTAGGCAACTGTTGTGTGAAAATTGAAGGCATCCTTTTATTCAAGGTTGACTGAGCTCAAATTGAAGACAAAATGACCCAATTTCAAAATTCACAAGACTGTGTGTGCATGCCTGTATGATGGCAGAAAACGTGTGTGGCGTCGAAGTGGAGAACAGCATGCTGAGTGTTGTGTGCAACCTGTGACATCCTTCGGTGGCGGAAGCATCATGGTCTGGGCTGGGATAAGTCTTGTCAACAAAACACCACTTGTTCAGCAGATCAATGGCAATTTGAATGCGCAACGTTATGTTGACGATATCCTGCGTCCATATGTTGCATGCACCGTATGCCGCAGCCCATGGTGATGGATTCGTCTTCATGGACGATAACGCCCGTCCTCACAGAGGGAGAGAGGTGAACGCCTTCTTGGCTCATGAGGGGATCCAGAAAATGGTTTGGCCGGCAAATTCACCAGATCTCAATCCCATCGAGCATCTTTGGGACCTGCTGAAACGATGTGTATGCCCGTATCCAAGCAGAAAGCACTCTGGAGGACTTGTCGCGATTACTGCAGGAAGAATGGATGGCTAATCCCTCGGCAGCGGGTGACCAGACTCATCAACACCATGAGAAGATGATGTCTGGAGGTCATTGCATGCCAAGCGTGGTGGATACACACGTTATTGAACATTAATGTTAATCTGCTTCTCAGTCATCTGCAGTAATAAAGTCACTTTTGTGAATTTTGAAAATGGGTCATTTCAATTTGTGCTCAGTCAACCATGAATAAAAGGATGCCTTCAATTTTCACACAACAGTTGCCTAACACCAACAGAAATATTGTTCACTAGATGTGATCTTTGAAAAGTTCTTACTTAAGAAACTGAGGGGTCATTTAGGAGGGGGGGGGGACTTACTTTTTGTGTTGTGTTTAGGTATCAAAGATGCAAAAAATTCCCTCCCTTTAAAATCACTTGTTTGAAGAATTTTTCACCCTCTTCACATAGAACGGCTCATTACTCGTGAAAGCATACAGCGACTTATGTGCCCTTTTGTTGTTGTTGTAAAGTTGATGGCACGTATGGCAATCAATGTGCCCTGTGTGCCATTAGCATCATCGTTTTCGTCACTTCTGCACGGTGATCAGTCTATCTGTGAGTTTGTAGGGCGCCACATCAGTTCACATTTCCAAAAGATGGTTGCGCCTACAACGTTAATACCATGAAGGTCACAATACAAAACTTCTTAAAATGAACTAGGTAACTAACTAGGCCTACATGTATAATTGGATGCTCGTAATATAGAAAATTCAATACTTTTGGAATGTCAGTGATTATGAAACTACGTAGACAGAAAGGCCATGGAGGGGAAAAAACATAGGCAATTCTCTAGACACACAGTGCCGCGCATAATGCTCCTGCGAGGTCGGCCGTTTCCCATGCAGTTTAAGGGCCCGGGCCCGGGCCCCGCCGGTATCTTTACAGGTCCGCATCCCTCCAGGTGATGAAAATGGCGCCGCACCGTGTATCTGGCCAATCACCCACATTCCCTCCCTATACTTGTACAATACCACAGAAATCAGGAGGTGCTCTATCACATAATTAAATGGCAATATTACAATCATATATATACTGTATAATTTGAGGGGAGTTTAGCTTCTGTCCTAGTAATTGAGTTAGTGTCATTTGTGCCGGAGAGAATCCAAGATCTTTCTGGAGTTTCTCTCGCTGGGTATTGTATTTTGAACAGGCTAGCAGAAAATGTCTCACGTCATCTGGGGAGGCACACACTTCACAAAGTCCATCTGGGTGTTTACCAATTACGTGTAGGAAGCTATTTAGTCCCTTACACATCCCAAGTCGTAAACGGTGTAATATAACCTCTTGCGAACGTTTACGTTTCCAAGTAGTAAAGGTAAAAGTTAAGTCAGAATTGGTATGATGAAGAAAGTCACATTTAGGGAAATATTTTGCCCAAGAATCTTTGAGTTGTTTTTTAAGAATTTGTTTAGTTTCGGTATCGGTCAGTAGAATGCAGCAGTCAATTTCGGGTTTTTGTGTAGCCAATTTGGCAATTGTATCCACTCTTTCATTTCCAGGGATTCCGCAGTGACCAGGAATCCATTCAAAGGTAACTACGTTACCCTGGTTTTGAATGCTCAATAAAGCATGACGAATATCACATATAATTTTATGTTGAGGCATTGGCTTAGATATGGATTGGATGGCACTTAAACAGTCACTAAAAATACAGGAATGTATAGGTTTAACATCTTCAATCCATTCTAATGCGAGCAGAATGGCAAAAAGTTCAGCTGTGAAGATGGAAATGCCGTTATTTAATCGGGTGCCTTTGGAGCATTTAAGTTGAGGAACATAAACACCACAGCCGACAGTATTATGAGCTGGGTTATGAGAGCCGTCTGTGTAAATATGCAGACAGTTACTGCAGGTATAGTGTTGATTATTTCATTGCTAATACTTCCTTTGTCACGGGCATCGGTTATTTGTGTGACTCGAGAGAGAATTTCTGTGGATATGAAAGGTTTAATATAATGCCAATATGGAAATGGATTAGTTATTGGGAAAATGTTGAATGAGTATTCAAGAAACCTGGCTTCAAAAGGGGTTTTGTGGTGAGATTGTGACCATCTATCAGCGTAATAATGTTTTTGCCAATTATCCTGTCCCAATGACTGGTTTGGATGACTTTGGTGAGCATGTAGTTTTATCTCATATAAATTGCACAGAAATTGACGGCGTAGGGCAAGAGGGGGGTCACCGCATTCCACCTGTAACTTATAAAGGGCAGAGCCATGACATGAAGTGCTCCAGTACAAATCTTTAAGGCTTGGTACTGGATGCTGTCAAGTTTTCGTTTAAGTGTGACCGAAGCTGAATCAAATGCTTCGCAGCCGTACTCAAGGACGGGTTTTATTAGTGCCGTATAGAACTGGTACAGGGTTCTACAGTCGGCTCCCCAAGTACTGCCACTAATGCATCTCATAAGATTAAGTTTCCGTTTACATCTGGTAATGATATGGTGAATATGCTGATTCCAGGTTAAAGTACTGTCAAAAATGACTCCCAAGAACTTAGCGGATTGGCAGATTTGAAGAGCAGCGCTTTTAATATTTAGTGAGATAGATTGGCGTTTCTTATATGTGAAGAGAATGACGTTTGTTTTCGGGGTTGATAATTTAAACCCCCATTTTCCACACCAGGAACATATTTTATTTAGGCTTTGCTGGATTTTCCGTTGTAGGAAGGAAACATTTCTATTTGATTTCCATAAAGCAATATCATCAGCGTATTGTGCTATCTGAACATCTGGTACTTGGAAAGGAAGATCATTGACCGTAATGTTTAATAAGAGGGGGCTTATGACGCTGCCCTGTGGGACTCCATTTTCCATTATCCTTTCGGAAGACAGGGTGTTATTAAATTTGACCTGAATTTTCCTGTCAGTTAAGAAATTGTCGACCCATCGCGTCATTCGGCCGTAAATACCCAATGTTTGCAATTTTATGATTACCCCTTTACGCTAAAGCATATCGTATGCCTTTTCGATGTCAAGAAAGACAGCAAGAGTACTTTCCTTGTTGGCGCGGGCTTTGTTAATAGAGGATTCTAAGTTGATGATGTGGTCTTTCGTACATCGGCCTTTTCGAAAACCGCTCTGATGGCAAGTAAAGAGATTGTGTGTTTCGAGGTACCAAGTGAGACGGGAGTTGACCATTCGTTCCATACTTTTACATAAACAGGAGGTAAGTGCTATAGGTCTATAGGACAATGGGTTAGTGATCTCTTTCCCTGGTTTTAGAAGGGAAATGAGAATTGCATCTTTCCACTGTTTGGGGCATTGAGCCGTATACCATATCATATTAAATATAATCAGAAGGTATTCACGGACTTTTAATGGAATGCGCTTTAAAACTGCGCTTTACGCCATCCTTGCCCGGTGTAGTACATTTGGAAGATTCAATAGCCTGATTCATTTCGTCAATACTAAAGGGTTCACTAATACTGTTATCATTTTAATCGTAGCTGAATGAGAAGTCGTTTTCGGCCTGAATTTTTTATCTATGAAGGATGAGCTGTAATTCTTTGTACTACTAACTTTCGTAAAGCTATCAGCAAGTATTTCAACGTTTTCTTTATCTGTTATAGCGTCGTCGTTATTATATCGTAATGTAGGAATACTCGTTCTAGTACGAGTTTTCTCAATTCGTTCAATCGTATTCCAAATTTTGGTGGTGTTTGTTTTAGGGTTTAGGTCATTACAAAACTCTTCCCAGTCTTTTCTTTTTGCAGCTTTTATGGTCTTTCTAGCAATAGCGCATGCGCGTTTGTATTTTATCAAATCAACTGGAAGCCGAGTATTTCTTAGGGTCTTTAAGGCATTCTTTTTATAGCATATGGCAACTTTACAATCATCGTTCCACCATGACGTTAGAGGCTTAGTGTATTTAGGATTAGTCTTCGGTATGGAATGGGTCATAGCCGAATTAAGTTGACATGTAAATTTATTGTATACATCATCAATAGTACCCGATTCATCTGGAGTAGTAATAAACTGCCGACAATTGTCTTGACATTTTTTCCAATTTGCTTTCTTTAGTAACCAGCAAGGAGCACGCTTCGTAGGACTTTGGTGATAAGGTTGGTTTATTTCAACGAGTACAGGGCAATGATCACTTCCCCAGGTGTCATTTAGAACTGTCCACTGACATTTGGTAGCGATGCTAGATGAAACAAAAGAAACATCAATGCAGGATAATGTCCCATTCGAGGAGTTCACTCTAGTACCTTCACCGGTATTAATACAGACTAAATCCCGTTGTACAATAGAATCTTCGATTATTTCCCCGTTACGATCAAGCTTAGAACTGTCCCATATAAACGGATTATGACCATTAAGGTCACCACATAGCAGAATCGGTTGATCGACTGTTTCTAGAATATCGTTTATCGATTCTATGTTCAAAGTAGCACATGGGTTATACATAATTATTAATGATGGATAGTTTTCGTTTCTGACAGTCGTATAATTCTCCAATCTGATATTCAAGGGAGGAATCACGACCGGAGATGTATTTAAATGCCAGACCTTGCTTAACAAAACATGCGCAACCCCCTCCTCCTTTCTTACTACCCATGGGATTTCTGTCACACCGATAAATGTCATATCCATTTAAACAATATTGCTTATTCTCCTTAAGCCAGGTCTCTTGAATACATAATTATTATGTCCGGTTTTGAGGGCCATGAGAGGATTTCAGTTTTAAATTCTTTATTATGAGCTATAATAGACTGTGCATTCCACTGTAATATAAGAACCATTATGAGAAGGAACATGACTATGATTTTGAGTTAGCTTTATGGCCAGTATTTTTGGAGGGTGACGTGGGTGGACCCATTGTGGTTTGACTGGGCGTATGGTCCTTCCCCTGATTTTGAGTCGTCCTCCGGCTAGAGTTATTTCTCCTGGTATTAACTGGCGATTGCGATGGTGTTCTGGGTTCCCCGATTTCTCTTTGTGTGTTTTTGTGTCTGTAGAGTGGAGAACGCCAAGAATGTGCCCAACAAGTGACTTGACAGCCGTTAACCTTTCATCTTTATTCTTAACCGAGTCCCAAATTTGCATTGTGCCGGTTAGTATAATTCATTTAAGTTCTTTTCGTTACAGACGCAATGGGAGGTGAGCTCGGTTGGGTTAGGGTTGGAATGCCACCAATTACTCCCTTACTCTGCGTAAGCCAATTCCGTGGTCACGGCCCACTGGTCAAGTTGAGACAGGGCTTTCAATTTCTGTGCTTGGGCTGAGGTGTAGCAACAAACTGTTATACCCCCTTTGTTATTTTTAGTCACGTCCTTGATTAAATCATGCCCACTGACCTTATTTAGAGCCATATTGCTATTTTGAAAGGATTGATACGGGCAAGATTAATATCGGGAGATGTAATAAGCACAAGTTTAGGTTGGCTTTGCATGTTTTGTTGGGTATGACGACGTTTAGTGCAACGGTCGTCCGGAAAATTATTGTCAGAATCTGAGTAGACGTCTGTAGTGCATAGACTTTGCTCGAGATCGTTTCCGAGCGGACTTTGGAGCCTGGGAGTCATCTTGAACTTGACTTATTAGGCGATCAATTGTGGACCGTGGTTGGTCATTAGCCTGCCAAAATCCTTCTTGTGAGTGACTTGGGGTGGATTGGGAAAAATGATCCCATGAAGTATCCGAATCCATGGGATCCTCGGCCATAGCCTAGTGGCCGACCCTTTAGCATTAATAATTTGGGATGTATACTATGCCTAAATATAAATAAAAACGTGGCAACCTCCCGATTCTGTGGTATCTTATACCTTTACTCTGTCCACGCAGTTCTGAAAAACGGATACAAGTAGTACTAGCTTACAGATTAAAAGATCACTATCAGTGGGATCAAGACCGTTAAAGATAAATTTGAAGGGATTTGTGCGCTTACGAGCAGCCAATCAAAACACGTCCGTTCACTATCGAAGCACGCACAGCTCTCCATGTGCCCTTTTGTTGTTGTTGTTGTTGTTGTTGGTGTCGGTTAATGGTGCCTACAGCACTGATTGTGCTCTTTGCACCATGAGCGAAATAATAGCTTCCTTCATTCTGTGTGTGCCGAGACTATTCACGAGCCACGAAGTATGACGTCAGATGTTCGGGCAACGGTGGAGGAGTAGCAAAGCGCCGCGTAGCGGCGCTAGACAACGAAGAGCAGTGACGAATCCTGATGATTGCGCGAAAATTCGAAAACAAATCAAAACATTTGGGAGCGGTACAAAACTTTTAAGAAAAGCACTTTTCAGGGGTGAGATCTATCAAAAGAATTTGAAATATGTGAAAACTGTAGAAATTTGCTAGAGAGAGAGAGAAGCACTCATGATTCTCCAGACATAAAGCGTCACAAGATGTCCTGCGAGGCCGAACCGTGTCCCATGCATTTTAAGGGCCCGGGCCCCGCCGGTAGATTTGCAGGTTCGCAACACCTCCAGGTGATGTAAGGGTGACGCCCTGTCCAGCCAATCATTCGTACTTCTCCCCCAGTTTGGAACGCAGTGATGTGTGTCATAAGCAGTGTTGTTATGTATTGTGGATTGTTAATTTGTTTGATTGCATTCCTTGATGAAGTGTAGTATATGGGTGAGATTATTTTTGTGTTTAAACAAAGTATTTAAAGTCATTTGTTCTGTTGTGTAATTAAGAGCCATTTGGAGATTTTTCCTGCAGTAAGTGTATTTTTTACAGGAGATAATGAAGTGTTTAACACTGTCATAGCAGTGGCATGTTTCACAAAAACCGTCTAGATGATTACCCATTTTTTGATAAAAACTATTTAGATCATCGAATATTCCTAGACGTAGTCTGTGGATTTTTATTTCTTGCCAGCGTGGGAAATTCCACGTATTCATGTGAAGGGAAACAGTTGGTTGGATTGTTTTTAGCTCTGATTGTTTGGAGTCATTCCATTCTAGTTGCCATTTATGTTTAAGTTTATTATTAAGGTGGTGTTTTGCCTCTCGAACTGTTAGTGGCAAGTTACAATCAACACTGTCTTTCCGTGTAGCTCTTTTTGCGAGTTGATCAACCTTTTCATTACCATTTATTCCACAATGACCTGGGATCCATTCAAAAACGACCTTGCTTGCTTGATTTCGGATATTAATCAAGGTGTGTTGAATATCACAGATAATTTTATTATCAGGAATATGTTGCGATAAGGCTCGGATTGCACTTAAACAGTCAGTAAAGATGCATGTGTGGGTGGGTTTGACCTCTTCTATCCATTCTACGGCTAATAAAATGGCGAAGATTTCAGCAGTGAATATGGAAGCATCATTATTAATCTTGATACTCTTAGTATATTTAAGTTGGGGTATGTATAAACCACAGCCAACAGCATTAGTATTAGGATTGCGGGAGCCATCTGTGTAGATGTGTAGTGAATTACCCCAAGTAGTATGAATGATTTCTGCAGCGATTAAACCTTTTTCATTATTGTTTGGTATGTGGGCAGTGTGGTTAAGTATTTCAGAGGAAATACACGGTTCAACATAATGCCAATACGGGAAAGGATTGTGCAAGGGAAAAATGTCTATGAGAGTTGGGTCCAATCTCGCTTCAAATGGGGTATGATGGAGGTTATCAGCCCATTTTTCCCTAAAATAATGCTTTTGCCAACAATCAGAGAGAAGATACTTATTTGGATGAGTTTTATGTATATTGAGTTTGACCACATATAGATTACAGAGAAAGTCACGACGTATATGTAACGGTGGGTCACCGCACTCAATTTGAAGTTTTTTGAGTGCAGTCCCAGGTAATGCTCCAGTACAAATTTTTAGTGCTTGGTATTGTATGCTGTCAAGTTTTTTCTTGTGTTCAGGAGCTGTTGAATTGAAAGCTTCACAACCATATTCTAATACCGGTTTAATAAGTGTTCTGTAGAGTTGATAAAGTATACTGCAGTCTGCTCCCCATTTTGTACCATTAACACATTTAAGCAGATTAAGTTTGTTTTTGCATCTGATGATAATGTGGTTTATGTGTTCACTCCAGTTAAGTTTGTTATCAAAGATGATGCCTAGGAATTTAGCTGATTTAGAGAGATTAATGTCAACATTATTGATATTGAGCTTTGTTGTGATATTTCTCCTTTTTGAAAACAAAACAGCAATTGTTTTTGGTGTGGAGATTTTGAATCCCCATTTGTTGCACCAGGTGTTTATGTCGTTGAGGTTTTGTTGGACTTTCTTAGTAATAAAAGGAATATTTCTACTAGATTTCCAGATGGCAATGTCGTCTGCATATTGAGAGACAAAGACATCATTAGTTACTTTTGCAAGGTCATTAACTGCAATGTTGAAAAGGATAGGGCTAATGACACTACCTTGTGGTATTCCATTGTCAATAGTATGAGCTTCAGAATAATTACCATTAATTTTTACCTGGATTTTCCTGTTTGAAAGAAAGTTGTGGATCCAACGAGTCATACGACCATAAATGCGCAGAGAGTGTAATTTTAATATAACTGCAGTAGGCCATAGCATGTCATATGCTTTTTCTAGATCAAGAAAGACAGCCAGGGTACTTTCTTTATTAGAAAAAGCTTTATTGATACAGGTTTCAAGATTAATAATATGATCTTTTGTGCTTCGTCCTTTTCGAAAGCCACATTGTTGGTTACTAATTAAATTATGTTTTTCAAGATACCAAGTGAGTCTGGCAGTGATCATACGTTCCATAATTTTGCATAATGTGGAGGTAAGGGCAATTGGTCGATATGACTTTGGTTCCTGTGGATTTTTCCCTGTTTTAAGTAAAGGTGTAAGTACAGCTTCCTTCCATATACTAGGGCAAATTGAAGTTTGCCAAATCATGTTGTAAATAATTAGCAAAAATTGACGAGCTTTAAGGGGGATGTGCTTAATAATATCATTTCTGATGCCATCTTTACCAGGAGTCGTGCATTTTGCAACATCAATAGCCTCCTCAAGTTCGGACATTTTGAAGGGGTCATTGATGACATTATCGTTGTTATTGATGATGTGTAAATTGTCTTCAATTTGTTGTTTATTATCTAAGAAAGTAACATTACGGTTGTTGTCACTGCTGACATCAGCAAAGCTTTCAGCTAGAAATTCAGCTTTTTCCATGTCAGTGATGAAATCACTATCCTTTCCTTTAAGAATGGGTATACTAGTTCTAGGTCGGGTTTTTTGAATCCGTTTAATTTTTTCCCATATCTTTTTGGAAGGAGTTTGGGAGTTAAGCGTATTACAGAAAGTTCTCCAGTCTTCTCTTTTTGCATTTTTAACAGTTTTACGTGCTATAGCACATGTACGTTTGTAGGCTATAAGATCATTGGGGTGGCGTGTTTTCTTTAGGGTTTTAAGAGCTTCTTTCCTATTTTTAATATCCCTTTCACAATCAGCATTCCACCATGTTGTAGGGTTCTTGGAAAATTTGTTCTGTGCGGTTTTAGGAATGGAGTCGTTTATGGCTTCTGTTAATTGAGCAACAAATGTATTATAAATATCTTCTGTGCTACTGGTTGGATTGGGTTCGATGATACACTCATTACAGGTAGTTTGAAATTTTTCCCAGTTAGCTTTTTTAAAGGACCATTGTGGGGTGGCTTTAAACGTATTAATAAGGTATTTTTGATTATACTCTATCAAAATTGGGTGATGATCACTACCCCATGTGTCATCTAGAGTAGACCAATTACATTTAGCTGCTACAGTAGCCGATGTCAAAGTGATATCTATACAGGATGTAGTACCTTGTGGTAGGTTAATTCTCGTACCATCTCCATTGTTGATGCAAACTAAATTACAATTATCAATCATTTTTTCAATCATTTGCCCATTGTGGTCTATTTTTTTACTCCCCCAAATAGGATTGTGACCATTAAAGTCACCACAAATGATAGTATCTTTATAAATGTGACGCTCTATATCTGTCAAATGTTCATCTTTGATATTAATGCAAGGATTGTAGACATTAATAATTTTTAGTTTACTTCTATCCTTATTATAGATCTCAGCTGTTTGATACTGAATAAGATTATCACTGTTTTTGGTATATTCATAATTAATAGCAAGACCTTTTTTAACAAAAATAGCACAGCCACCTCCAACCTTTTTTGTGTAAGTATTTCTGTCATTTCTGTAAATGTCATAACCAGGCAGATTAAAGTTCTTTCCTTCTCTAAGCCAAGTTTCTTGGATACAAATGGCCTCAGGTTTATTTTTCCAGGTATTAATAGCATTTTTAAATTCATTCCCATGTGCACTCAAAGATTGGGCATTCCACTGCAGGATCATGACCATTACAAAAATGACATAAAGATACATTTTATTTAGTTCCTTTTGCATTTTTCTTTGTTTTTTGTTCAGATGTGTTAGGTGTTCCAGTTTGGGGTTTTTCAGTGCTTAATTCTTTTGGTTTGGATTTGGATTGTGAAGATTTGGGTTTTGCCTCATGGTTTGTAGCTCTGTTCGGGGATTGTGATTGAGTAGATGATCTATTCTTCTTAGTTCTTGGTTGGCGGGCACATGTGTCAGCTTGGAATAGGAATTCTGCAAGAGATTTGATTTCCGCTTCTTTGTTTTCCAGAGTGCTCGAAGAGTCCCAAATACGCAGCGTTCCTATAAGTAGCTCTATTAGTGCTTCGTTAGCCTGGATGTATTGAGAGGTAGGCTCGGTCTGAGTGCTAGTTTCAGTTTCAGTTTGAGTTGACATATCTTTCTTATTGACATTACGAGTGGTCATTTGTGCTTTTGGTGTATTTATTTGTGCATTTTGGGTCTCAGTCCAGATTGTTTCCTCTGGCAGGCGAGTCTTGATAGGTTGTGGTGTTCTATTATTTGTGTCATCTGTGTCTTTGTTGGCGAAGACTGTGATGTTGGTGCGGATTGTTTTTGCTGCCTCAGCGTAGGATACGTTGTAGGTAACACGGACTTCTTGAATTTTCTTTTCTTCTTTGTAAGTCGTGCAGCCAGCATATGCTGATGAGTGGTCACCTCCACATCGACTACATTGCACACGATCTTTTTGAGTGCATTCATCGAAAGAGTGAGAACCACTACACCGAACACATCTGATTTTGCTTCGGCACACACTAGCAACATGGCCTAGTCGCTGGCAGTTAAAACACCTGATAACTGGTGGGATGAATGGTCGAATTTCTAAAAATTCGTATCCCAGTTTGATTTTGGAAGGCATGTTCGGAGTGTTAAAGGTGAGACAGACCGAAAGGGTTTTTTCGGCCTTCCCATTCCTTTTGGACATGAGCCTCCGGACGTCTATCACTTCAGATTTTTTACATTCCGATAGTATTTCTTGGTCTGTTAAGTCCCGTGGAATGCCAGATATGACCCCTTTGCTTTGTGTTTCAGACTTTGCATAATCAGTTGTTACAGCCCATTGTCCTAGTTGTGAAATACCCCTTAGCTTTTGTGCTTGAGCAAAGGTGAAGCACCGGACACTTATACCACCTTGGTTCATCTTTGTAACGTTCTTAATACAGTCGTATCCCATGGAGTTTAGTGCTTTTGCTAGTTTTAGCGGACTGATTTGAGCGAGTTTTACGTCAGGAGAGTTTATAATTACTATTGTTGGGTAATTTTTAGTTTCAGACATGTTGATATTTCTTCGTTTTTGTTTCCCATGATAGGTGTCGTCGCTATCTGGCTCACTGGCCTCGTCGCTAGTATCAGCAAAGTTAAATGTTCTTTTACGATTTTGCTGTTTATTAGTGGTCTGAGTATCATTATCTTCACTCTGTGCCTGGCTCATTAATTTATCAAGGGTTGACCGGTTTGGGTTAGTGTTTTGTTTACAATGTGTTTGGCTGCTAAGTTGTTGTTGGGAAAGCTTATCCCATGATATATCTTCCTCATTCTCAGATGCATCGTCCATGATTATTAGGCCCAAGTCAGAAGGGTTCTTCTGGCTAGCCTTTATGAAACTAATGATTGTATTTGTAGCCTATAATTGTGAAAAGGTGTTGGGCAAAAGCCAAAGATTCAATCTCACCCCGTTGAAGAATAGTGTAGCAAACCTGATTGCCCTGCAACCGTCACTCAAATTCAGATTTTCGCGCCACCGTCTAGCGAGCTCCTTCCTCCACCGCTCCCGAACATCGAGTCTCCATGTGCCCTTTTGTTGTTGTTGTTGTTGTTGTAGAGTTGATGGCACGTATGGCAATCAATGTGCCCTGTGTGCCATTAGCATTATCGTCTCCGTCACTTCTGCACGGTGATCAGTCTATCATGAAGGTCACAATATAGAACTAGGTAACTCTACATGTATAATGGCTGCTCGTGATAAAGAAAATTCAATACTTTCGGAATGTACCAGTGATTATAAAACTACGTGGACAGAAAGGCAATGGCGGGGAAAAAACATAGGCAATTCTCCAGACACACAGTGCCGCGCATAATGCTCCTGCGAGGTCGGCCGTTTCCCGTGCAGTTTAAGGGTCCGGGCCCCGCCGGTATCTTTACAGGTCCGCATCCCTCCAGGTGATGAAAATGGCGCCGCACCGTGTATCTGGCCAATCACCCACATTCCCTTCCCATATTTGTACAATACCACAGAAATCAGGAGGTGCCCTATCACAAAATTAAATGGCAATATTACAATCATATATATACTGTATAATTTGAGGGGAGTTTAGCTTCTGTCCTAGTAATTGAGTAAGTGTCATTTGTGCCGGAGAGAATCCCAGATCTTTCTGGAGTTTCTCTCGTTGGGTACTGTATTTTGAACAAGCTAGCAGAAAATGTCTTACGTCATCTGGGGAGGCACACACTTCACAAAGTCCATCTGGGTGTTTACCAATTACGTGTAGGAAGCTATTTAGCCCCTTACACATCCCAAGTCTCAAACGGTGTAATAAAACCTCTTGCGAACGTTTACGTTTCCAAGTAGTAAAGGTAAAAGTTAAGTCAGAATTGGTATATTGAAGAAAGTCACATTTAGGGATCATGTGCCCTTTTTGCAGGGCGGGTCACTTTTATAGCTCTATGTAGTCTTGGTTCAAGACGTTGTTACGTATACGCGATAACCGGCCGCCACGAGAGGGCGTTATCACGACAAACTATTTTAGCCACGAACCGCCAGTTACTGGCGGTTCGTTATATGGAACACCATAGAGCAAGTTCGATCAGGGACCAATGGTTAACTAGTGGTTGGTTCGTGACGTACGTAGCGCATGAGCACTGAAGTTGAAGTGCGAACGACTCTAGTCGAACTATTGTCATGTCAACGTTACCATGAGAAAATGGCGGTGGCTAGTTTGTTTACGTTTTTGGACGAGTTCATAGATAAAACTCACAAAAGCGACACGGACGATATTTGCTCAGTATATCAACAATGTCCCAAGTGGTAACGTGTGCAATATTTCAACATGTTCAAAGAAAGACAAAGTAACAAAAAACGTTCGTTCACTGCTGCTGAATATTTACGTTTTTTCGCCATTTTTCTGATAACTGGTCCTCTCTGCAAACGGCTATATTGGTAACCAGCGATGCGACCAACCTAGGTAGGCTGGTCGCGAATCGTTGACTAGACTAGTCCAACCATTATCGACTAGCGTGCATTCGATCAGGGTTAGTCGAACCATAGAGCTATGGTTAACTATAGTCCTTGATCGAACTTGCTCACAGTTAAGTTCGTGGCTATAGTTTATCGTGATAACGCCCTCTCGCGGCGGCCGGTTATCGCGTATATACGTAACAACGTCTTGAACCAAGACTAAGCTCTATGGTGCACGTCCAACCCGGCCGGCCCGGTCCATGTTCATTCATGCGGCGCGGCGCGAATAACATGTTGGTAGCTGGCATGAGGTGGCAGGTGCTGGTGTGGAAAACGTCTGTTTGGGAGCCAATATTTCTCCTAAAATGATGAAATAAGACCAAAGACGACAGTCTTGGACTAAGCTGCATGTTCTGCCTCCACGGTGATAAGCAACAAAGACGGCAAAGTGCAAAAGTTTAATCTATTCCAGACGTACGAAAGTCGGATAATTTTACCTGCACGAAGCTGCACCGCCTTCTGAGTGATAGCGCTAGCATACAGTGTACCGTTCGCTGGTGCTATTTTACCGTACACAATGAGTCCACACCCACGCTCCGGCCCTGGCGTATAACAGCTGCCGTGTAGAACTTTTCTCAGTGTGGATTTAGCCCAACCCATGTTGATAGATTGTTGATAAGTATGCAGTTATATTTATAAATGGAGGCTTGATAGGAATCTCTTCAGCCAGTGTATAATTTCTTCATCTGTACTGGAGTTAAGGAGTTCACAATATGGAGAGTAGCAGTGTGGTAAGTTAATGAGAAAACCTTTTATAAGGTTTAACATGTTTCAGATTCAAAATCTTCACATGTTGAATGAACACACATTGAAAATTTAATTATGTTCTCAACTCAATGTTATTTGTAAACATTTGTGTATTTGTTTGTATTTTTGCAGGGTGTTTTTGTTGTTTTTCTTCCTGGAATGCAATAAACAAAAACTGAAATTAGTCCAGTTTAAGAATAAACTTTAATTACAGTAAACTTTTTATTTAAACATGTTTCTTGGCTTGCACTACAAAAGTGTTTATTTGATCAACATTGGTATCATTTTCACTTTTACTAATTTTAAAAGTGCCTTTTCAAAGTTGAACCCTCCTACCCTACATGTATATATCACAGCCTATCAAAAACCCTTAACACCAACTCTCAGTTTGTGTGTGTTTCAATCTGTCATTTGATAGGTTTTGATCTGTACAGCAGCTGGGTCGATTTTGGCCCTGAGAACAGGAGGGTTTTAATGTAGTCGGAGTATTTTTCATGATCATGTCCAAATGTAAAAAGAACACATGTGTGCTTGTACAATGTACATGTACTTTTGTTTGATCCATTCATAAATTGATTGATTGGACTTGATGAATTTGATGGACATGATGGATTGATTAGATTGATTGGATTGATTCTATTGATTTAAAAGATTAGTTTGATTATCGGATCAGTTGATTTGACTGATGAATTTGATGGATTGATTGAATGGGTTTGATTTGATGGATTTGATAGCTTTAACAGATTTGATAGATTATATTTTATTGATCCCTCCTATGCACCTGGCCAAAATCGACCCAGTTGTTGTACAGATCAAAACCTATCAAATGACAGATTGAAACACACACAAACTGTCAGAGTTGGTGTTTAGAGTTTTTGATAGGCTGTGATAGTTATAAGTATAGGAGGGTTTTAATGGATTTGATAGATTTTATTTGATTTGATGGATTTGATTTACTTACATATTAGATTGATTTGATTATTTTTCTGGAAAGATTTTACTTAAATACCCCCCTCCAAAATCGGTAAGGAACAGCAAATCTTGGAAAATAACCATCCATTTGTGTTCATAATTGTATAAATACTTGGCACAACCTTTAATTTTGAGAATTTGTTCGGACATTTTAGTGCAATATAGGGGAAGAAAGTTTGTGTTTTCTGTGTTAGAAGTTCTTGGCACCATGTAAAGTCACTCAAAGTGTTCACATACATTGTACATGTTGATTTCTTCCTCATTTTTTACAGATTTGGCTGGCATAAATCTTGAAATAACAGGTTGTGCCACATGTTTAGACAGTTGTTATCAAGGAGGGTTGGTTATTTTCCAAGATTTTGCTGTTCTTGACCAATTTTTGTGGGGGGTATTAAAGTAAAATCTTTCAATTTTTCTATGTATTTGACACATGTAGACGTTATTGATTTAATGGATTGATTTGATTTGATTTGATTGAATGAATTGTTTTTAGGGTTGTACATATGTACATGTACATGTACATGTACATGTACATGTAATGCCTTGCCTTTCTGAAAAAGAGGTAGAATTGTTCAGTTGACTGAATACTGTGGGTAACTAGAAAGGGCATTGTTGCAGAGGACCAAAATGAACTAGACATCTGGTGCAGTGTTTGTGGACAAACACAGGGCTGTTTTGTTTTTTTGTGTAAAATTATGTGATTTAAATGAAATTTCAAAAATGAAAAAATTATAGAAAATTAGCCAATGACGTCATCATGACGTCACATACATTTTCATCTAACACATGCTGGCATAACTAAATACCACGTTTTAACTTAATGTGACTTGTACTTTTGTAGATATATGGTTTCCAAAAATACCCCTTTAAGATGACGTCACGTGACATGTGATGACGTCATCATGACCTAAAAGTTCGGCGCACATTCTGAGCAGTTGGTGTAAATATCTGCCTACGACTTGTCTAACGACTTGAAAAAAAGACTAGAGATCAACTCTTTATAGACAGCATGCCACATGAAAGCCATGGTTTCTGTCCTTCCCAGAATTCCTTTGTGTTATATTGAATTTGGTCACAATTTTCAGATGCCTGTTATTTCTTAATACTTGAGTGAGCCACGATCACGAAATTGTTGAATTAGGTAGAGAAAAATTCAATGTATAAATTGTTTTAATCAGACCGACCCTTACATGCGTTAAAAAAAAATTGATGACGTCATTATGACGTCACACAATTTTCGCCTTTTAGGGCATATCTTTGAGACATACCAAAAGCTGTATCAAAAAGAATTTCGAAAATCTCTTGTTTTGTTTGCGAGATATATTTAAAAGAATGTTACGATTTCAAAATTTCAAAAATTCATAACAAATCACGTGATGACGTCATCATGACGTCACTTCTGATTTTGCATCCTAGTACCAGTATCTACCTACCCACCAATTTTCATAACGATCGGACCTATCCTTATATGTGTTTTAAAAAAGCACATTTTTGATGATGTCATCATGACGTCACACATTTTTTTCCTTTTTAGGGCATATCTTTGAGACCTACCAAAGCTATAACAAAAAGAATTTTGAAAATATCTTGTTTTGTTTGCCAGATATATTTAAAAGAATGTTACGATTTTCAAAATTTCAAAAATTCATAAAAAATCACGTGATGACGTCATCATGACGTCACTTTGGATTTTGCATTCTAGTGCCAGTATCTACCTACCCACCAATTTTCATGACGATCGGACCCACCAATTTTCATGACGATCGGACATATCCTTATATGTGTTTTAAAAAAGCACATTTTTGATGATGTCATCATGACGTCACACATTTTCTCCCTTTTAGGGCATATCTTTGAGACATACCAAAGCTATAACAAAAAGAATTTTGAAAATATCTTATTTTGTTCGCTAGATATATTGAAAAGAATTTTACGATTTTCAAATTTCAAAAATTCATAAAAAATCACGTGATGACGTCATCATGACCAAAAAGTTTGGGACACATTCTGAGCAGTTTGTCTAAGTGTCTGCCAAGTTTAAAGTCAATCGGGTGCACCAAAGTAGCCAAAGTGCCGGTAAGAAAGAAAACGTGCACAAATGCTATGGGAAAAAAGTCTGAAAAGGAAGCAAAAAAAAAACTAGACATCTGGTGCAGTGTTTGTGGACAAACACAGGGCTGTTTTGTTTTTTTGTGTAAAATTATGTGATTTAAATGAAATTTCAAAAATGAAAAAAATCATAGAAAATTAGCCGATGACGTCATCATGACGTCACCATGACGTCACATACATTTTCATCTAACACATGCTGGCATAACTAAATACCACGTTTTAACTTAATGTGACTTGTACTTTTATAGATATATGGTTTCCAAAAATGCCCCTTTAAGATGACGTCACGTGACATGTGATGACGTCATCATGACCTAAAAGTTCGGCGCACATTCTGAGCAGTTTTTGTAAGTATCTGCCTACGACTTGTCTAACGACTTGAAAAAAAGACTAGAGATCAACTCTTTATAGACAGCATGCCACATGAAAGCCATGGTTTCTGTCCTTCCCAGAATTCCTTTGTGTTATATTGAATTTGGTCACAATTTTTTAGATGCCTGTTATTTCTTAATACTTGAGTGAGCCACGATCACGAAATTGTTGAATTAGGTAGAGAAAAATTCAATGTATAAATTTTTAATCGGAACGACCCTTACATGCGTTGAAAAAAAAAATTTGATGACGTCATTATGACGTCACACAATTTTCGCCTTTTAGGGCATATCTTTGAGACATACCAAAAGCTGTATCAAAAAGAATTTTGAAAATCTCTTGTTTTGTTTGCGAGATATATTTAAAAGAATGTTACGATTTCAAAATTTCAAAAATTCATAACAAATCACATGATCAAGTCATTATGACGTCACTTTGGATTTTGCATCCTAGTACCAGTATCTACCTACCCACCAATTTTCATGACGATCGGACCTATCCTTATATGTGTTTTAAAAAAGCACATTTTTGATGATGTCATCATGACGTCACACATTTTTTTCCTTTTTAGGGCATATCTTTGAGACCTACCAAAGCTATAACAAAAAGAATTTTGAAAATATCTTGTTTTGTTTGCCAGATATATTTAAAAGAATTTTACGATTTCAAAATTTCAAAAATTCATAAAAAATCACGCGATGACGTCATCATGACGTCACTTCGGCTTCTGCATGCTGGTGGCAGTATCTACCTACCCACCAATTTTCATGACGATCGGACCTATCCTTATATGTGTTTTAAAAAAGGACATTTTTGATGATGTCATCATGACGTCACACATTTTTTTCCTTTTTAGGGCATATCTTTGAGACCTACCAAAGCTATAACAAAAAGAATTTTGAAAATATCTTGTTTTGTTTGCCAGATATATTTAAAAGAATGTTACGATTTTCAAAATTTCAAAAATTCATAACAAATCACGTGATGACGTCATCATGACGTCTTTTTGGATTTTGCATCCTAGTGCCAGTATCTACCTACTCACCAATTTTCATGACGATCGGACCTATCCTTATATGTGTTTTAAAAAAGGACATTTTTGATGATGTCATCATGACGTCACACATTTTTTTCCTTTTTAGGGCATATCTTTGAGACCTACCAAAGCTATAACAAAAAGAATTTTGAAAATATCTTGTTTTGTTTGCCAGATATATTTAAAAGAATATTACGATTTTAAAATTTCAAAAATTCATAAAAAATCACGTGATGACGTCATCATGACCAAAAAGTTCGGGACACATTCTGAGCAGTTTGTCTAAGTGTCTGCCAAATTTAAAGGCAATCGGGTGCACCAAAGTAGCCAAAGTGCCAGTAAGAAAGAAAACGTGTACAAATGCTATGGGCAAAAAAGTCTGAAAAGGAAAAAAAAAAAAAAGAAAAAAAAAAAAAACTAGACATCTGGTACAGTGTTTGTGGACAAACACAGGGCTGTTTTGTTTTTTTGTGTAAAATTTTGTGATTAAAATGAAATTTCAAAAATTTCAAAAATCATTAAAAAAATTGCTGATTACGTCATCATGACATCATTTCAGATTTTGCATGCTAGTGACAGTATCTACATTGTACCTACCCACCAATTTTCATGACGATCGGACCTATCCTTATATGTGTTTTAAAAAAGCACATTTTTAATGATGTCATCATGACGTCACACATTTTTTTCCTTTTTAGGGCATATCTTTGAGACCTACCAAAGCTATAACAAAAAGAATTTTGAAAATATCTTGTTTTGTTTGCCAGATATATTTAAAAGAATGTTACGATTTTCAAAATTTCAAAAATTCATAAAAAATCACGTGATGACGTCATCATGACGTCACTTTGGATTTTGCATCCTAGTGCCAGTATCTACCTACCCACCAATTTTCATGACGATCGGACCTATCCTTATATGTGTTTTAAAAAAGCACATTTTTAATGATGTCATCATGACATCACACATTTTTTTCCTTTTTAGGGCATATCTTTGAGACCTACCAAAGCTATAACAAGAAGAATTTTGAAAATATCTTGTTTTGTTTGCCAGATATATTTAAAAGAATGTTACGATTTTCAAAATTTCAAAAATTCATAACAAATCACGTGATGACGTCATCATGACGTCACTTTGGATTTTGCATCCTAGTGCCAGTATCTACCTACCCACCAATTGTCATGACGATCGGACCTATCCTTATATGTGTTTTAAAAAAGCACATTTTTGATGATGTCATCATGACGTCACACATTTTTTTTTTTTTTGGGCATATCTTTGAGACCTACCAAAGCTATAACAAAAAGAATTTTGAAAATACCTTGTTTTGTTCGGCAGATATATTTAAATGAATTTTACGATTTCAAAATTTCAAAAATTCATAAAAAATCACGTGATGACGTCATCATGACCAAAAAGTTCGGGACACATTCTGAGCAGTTTGTCTAAGTGTCTGCCAAGTTTAAAGTCAATCGGGTGCACCAAAGTAGCCAAAGTGCCGGTAAGAAAGAAAACGTGCACAAATGCTATGGGGAAAAAGTCTGAAAAGGAAGCACAAAAAAAAAAATAGATGTATGGTGCAGTGTTTGTGGACAAACACAGGGCTGTTTTGTTTTTTTGTGTAAAATTATGTGATTTAAATGAAATTTCAAAAATGAAAAAAATTATAGAAAATTAGCCGATGACGTCATCGTGACGTCACATACATTTTTATCTAACACATGCTGGCATAACTAAATACCACGTTTTAACTTAATCTGACTTGTACTTTTGTAAATATATGGCTTCAAAAAATGCACCTTTAAGATGACGTCACATGACATGTGATGACGTCATCATGACGTAAAAGTTCGGCGCACATTCTGAGCAGTTGGTGTATGCCTACGACTTGTCTAACGACTTGAAAAAAAGACTAGAGATCAACTCTTAATAGACAGCATGCCACATGAAAGTCTTGGTTTCTGTCCTTCCCAGAATTCCTTTGTGTTATATTGAATTTGGTCACAATTTTCAGATGCCTGTTATTTCTTAATACTTGAGTGAGCCACGATCACGAAATTGTTGAATTAGGTAGAGAAAAATTCAATGTATAAATTCTTTTAATCGGACCGACCCTTACATGCGTAAAAAAAAAAAAATTGATGACGTCATTATGACGTCACAAAATTTTCGCCTTTTAGGGCATATCTTTGAGACATACCAAAAGCTGTATCAAAAAGAATTTTGAAAATATCTTGTTTTGTTTGCGAGATATATTTAAAAGAATGTTACGATTTCAAAATTTCAAAAATTCATAACAAATCACGTGATGACGTCATCATGACGTCACTTTGGATTTTGCATGCTAGTGCATACCAAAAGCTGTATCAAAAAGAATTTTGAAAATATCTTGTTTTGTTTGCGAGATATATTTAAAAGAATGTTACGATTTCAAAATTTCAAAAATTCATAACAAATCACGTGATGACGTCATCATGACGTCACTTTGGATTTTGCATGCTAGTACCAGTATCTACCTACCCACCAATTTTCATGACGATCGGACCTATCCTTATATGTGTTTTAAAAAAGCACATTTTTGATGATGTCATCATGACGTCACACATTTTTTTCCTTTTTAGGGCATATCTTTGAGACCTACCAAAGCTATAACAAAAAGAATTTTGAAAATATCTTGTTTTGTTTGCCAGATATATTTAAAAGAATTTTACGATTTTCAAAATTTCAAAAATTCATAACAAATCACGTGATGACGTCATCATGACGTCACTTTGGATTTTGCATCCTAGTGCCAGTATCTACCTACCCACCAATTTTCATGATGATCGGACCTATCCTTATATGTGTTATAAAAAAGCACATTTTTGATGATGTCATGATGACGTCACACATTTTCTCCGTTTTAGGGCATATCTTTGAGACATACCAAAGCTATAACAAAAAGAATTTTGAAAATATCTTGGTTTGTTCGCTATATATATTGAAAAGAATTTTACGATTTTCAAATTTCAAAAATTCATACAAAATCACGTGATGACGTAATCATGACCAAAAAGTTCGGGACACATTCTGAGCAGTTTGTCTAAGTGTCTGCCAAGTTTAAAGTCAATCGGGTGCACCAAAGTAGCCAAAGTGCCGGTAAGAAAGAAAACGTGTACAAATGCTATGGGAAAAAAGTCTGAAAAGGAAGCACAAAAAAACTAGACATGCTATGTGTTTGTCACGTTATGACAAACACAGGGCTGTTTCGGGGTTGTTTTGTTATTTTGGATGTGTAATATGCTTATAATAGTAAAAGGTGTTTGTTAGTTAAAGACGGAGGGGTTAGGATGTTGTTGTTGGGAGGAACATAAAATTTACAAAATAAAAAAAATCATAGAAAATTTGCCGATGACGTCATCATGACGTCACTTCGGCTGCCGCATGCTTGTGGCACACTATCTACATACCCACCAATTTTTATGACGATTGGACCTACCCTTATATGTGTTTTTTTTTAAATATATTTTTGATGTCGTCATGATGACGTCACACATTTTCTCATTTATGTGAAAGAATATAGAAGCTAACAAAGCTATTACAAAAAGAATTTTGAATTTAGCATGTTCTGGTGATGAGATATGGGTTTAAGAAACTTTAAGGTTAAAAAACTTAAAAATTACTATAAAATCGTATGATGACGTCATGATGACGTCATGATGACGTCACCTCAATTTTCATCTATAACACGTACTTGTCTACCACCATAGCAGGTTTGAATGCAATCGGACCTACGGTTCTCTAGATATGTGCCCTTGAAAAATGCACCTTTAAGATGACGTCACATGACAAGTGATGACGTCATCATGACGTCACTCTTCGGCATACATTCTTAGCTTAGGGTCTCTGTTTGAGTTAAACCTGATTAAGATCTGAGGTTGTTTAGTGACCAAAGTGGCTCTTACAAAATTCGTGTACAAAGTCTATGGGATTTGGGATAAAACTAAAAAGTCATAGAAAATCAGCTGATGACGTCATCATGACGTCACTTTGGATTTTACATGCTAGTGGCACTATCTACCTACCCACCAATTTTCATGACGATCGGACATATCCTTATATGTGTTTTAAAAAAGCACATTTTTGATGATGTCATCATGACGTCACACATTTTCTCCCTTTCAGGGCATATCTTTGAGACATACCAAAGCTATAACAAAAATAATTTTGTCACACAATCCACAAGGGAAACTGACTAGGTAAATTTGAATACATTTTCAAAGTGAACAAAGAAACTGGCACAAGCGGGATTCGAACCTGCGACCTCCGGGTTACCGTACCGGCGCTCTACCAACTGAGCTATCTTGCCCTATGTTGGCGGTCTCCCAAATTGTCAGTATCTTTGTTCGAGTGGGCGCTAGTCAGAAGTCATAAACCCAGAATGCCGTGTAGCCAGGGATCACACCCAATTTTACGATACAACCTGGGAAGCGACATTGTGGAGATCACTCAATGAGGATACGACTTTTTAACTTATAATTCGTCACACAATCCACAAGGGAAACTGACTAGGTAAATTTGAATACATTTTCAAAGTGAACAAAGAAACTGGCACAAGCGGGATTCGAACCTGCGACCTCCGGGTTACCGTACCGGCGCTCTACCAACTGAGCTATCTTGCCCTATGTTGGCGGTCTCCCAAATTGTCAGTATCTTTGTTCGAGTGGGCGCTAGTCAGAAGTCATAAACCCAGAATGCCGTGTAGCCAGGGATCACACCCAATTTTACGATACAACCTGGGAAGCGACATTGTGGAGATCACTCAATGAGGATACGACTTTTTAACTTATAATTCGTCACACAATCCACAAGGGAAACTGACTAGGTAAATTTGAATACATTTTCAAAGTGAACAAAGAAACTGGCACAAGCGGGATTCGAACCTGCGACCTCCGGGTTACCGTACCGGCGCTCTACCAACTGAGCTATCTTGCCCTATGTTGGCGGTCTCCCAAATTGTCAGTATCTTTGTTCGAGTGGGCGCTAGTCAGAAGTCATAAACCCAGAATGCCGTGTAGCCAGGGATCACACCCAATTTTACGATACAACCTGGGAAGCGACATTGTGGAGATCACTCAATGAGGATACGACTTTTTAACTTATAATTCGTCACACAATCCACAAGGGAAACTGACTAGGTAAATTTGAATACATTTTCAAAGTGAACAAAGAAACTGGCACAAGCGGGATTCGAACCTGCGACCTCCGGGTTACCGTACCGGCGCTCTACCAACTGAGCTATCTTGCCCTATGTTGGCGGTCTCCCAAATTGTCAGTATCTTTGTTCGAGTGGGCGCTAGTCAGAAGTCATAAACCCAGAATGCCGTGTAGCCAGGGATCACACCCAATTTTACGATACAACCTGGGAAGCGACATTGTGGAGATCACTCAATGAGGATACGACTTTTTAACTTATAATTCGTCACACAATCCACAAGGGAAACTGACTAGGTAAATTTGAATACATTTTCAAAGTGAACAAAGAAACTGGCACAAGCGGGATTCGAACCTGCGACCTCCGGGTTACCGTACCGGCGCTCTACCAACTGAGCTATCTTGCCCTATGTTGGCGGTCTCCCAAATTGTCAGTATCTTTGTTCGAGTGGGCGCTAGTCAGAAGTCATAAACCCAGAATGCCGTGTAGCCAGGGATCACACCCAATTTTACGATACAACCTGGGAAGCGACATTGTGGAGATCACTCAATGAGGATACGACTTTTTAACTTATAATTCGTCACACAATCCACAAGGGAAACTGACTAGGTAAATTTGAATACATTTTCAAAGTGAACAAAGAAACTGGCACAAGCGGGATTCGAACCTGCGACCTCCGGGTTACCGTACCGGCGCTCTACCAACTGAGCTATCTTGCCCTATGTTGGCGGTCTCCCAAATTGTCAGTATCTTTGTTCGAGTGGGCGCTAGTCAGAAGTCATAAACCCAGAATGCCGTGTAGCCAGGGATCACACCCAATTTTACGATACAACCTGGGAAGCGACATTGTGGAGATCACTCAATGAGGATACGACTTTTTAACTTATAATTCGTCACACAATCCACAAGGGAAACTGACTAGGTAAATTTGAATACATTTTCAAAGTGAACAAAGAAACTGGCACAAGCGGGATTCGAACCTGCGACCTCCGGGTTACCGTACCGGCGCTCTACCAACTGAGCTATCTTGCCCTATGTTGGCGGTCTCCCAAATTGTCAGTATCTTTGTTCGAGTGGGCGCTAGTCAGAAGTCATAAACCCAGAATGCCGTGTAGCCAGGGATCACACCCAATTTTACGATACAACCTGGGAAGCGACATTGTGGAGATCACTCAATGAGGATACGACTTTTTAACTTATAATTCGTCACACAATCCACAAGGGAAACTGACTAGGTAAATTTGAATACATTTTCAAAGTGAACAAATTATAAGTTAAAAAGTCGTATCCTCATTGAGTGATCTCCACAATGTCGCTTCCCAGGTTGTATCGTAAAATTGGGTGTGATCCCTGGCTACACGGCATTCTGGGTTTATGACTTCTGACTAGCGCCCACTCGAACAAAGATACTGACAATTTGGGAGACCGCCAACATAGGGCAAGATAGCTCAGTTGGTAGAGCGCCGGTACGGTAACCCGGAGGTCGCAGGTTCGAATCCCGCTTGTGCCAGTTTCTTTGTTCACTTTGAAAATGTATTCAAATTTACCTAGTCAGTTTCCCTTGTGGATTGTGTGACGAATTATAAGTTAAAAAGTCGTATCCTCATTGAGTGATCTCCACAATGTCGCTTCCCAGGTTGTATCGTAAAATTGGGTGTGATCCCTGGCTACACGGCATTCTGGGTTTATGACTTCTGACTAGCGCCCACTCGAACAAAGATACTGACAATTTGGGAGACCGCCAACATAGGGCAAGATAGCTCAGTTGGTAGAGCGCCGGTACGGTAACCCGGAGGTCGCAGGTTCGAATCCCGCTTGTGCCAGTTTCTTTGTTCACTTTGAAAATGTATTCAAATTTACCTAGTCAGTTTCCCTTGTGGATTGTGTGACGAATTATAAGTTAAAAAGTCGTATCCTCATTGAGTGATCTCCACAATGTCGCTTCCCAGGTTGTATCGTAAAATTGGGTGTGATCCCTGGCTACACGGCATTCTGGGTTTATGACTTCTGACTAGCGCCCACTCGAACAAAGATACTGACAATTTGGGAGACCGCCAACATAGGGCAAGATAGCTCAGTTGGTAGAGCGCCGGTACGGTAACCCGGAGGTCGCAGGTTCGAATCCCGCTTGTGCCAGTTTCTTTGTTCACTTTGAAAATGTATTCAAATTTACCTAGTCAGTTTCCCTTGTGGATTGTGTGACGAATTATAAGTTAAAAAGTCGTATCCTCATTGAGTGATCTCCACAATGTCGCTTCCCAGGTTGTATCGTAAAATTGGGTGTGATCCCTGGCTACACGGCATTCTGGGTTTATGACTTCTGACTAGCGCCCACTCGAACAAAGATACTGACAATTTGGGAGACCGCCAACATAGGGCAAGATAGCTCAGTTGGTAGAGCGCCGGTACGGTAACCCGGAGGTCGCAGGTTCGAATCCCGCTTGTGCCAGTTTCTTTGTTCACTTTGAAAATGTATTCAAATTTACCTAGTCAGTTTCCCTTGTGGATTGTGTGACGAATTATAAGTTAAAAAGTCGTATCCTCATTGAGTGATCTCCACAATGTCGCTTCCCAGGTTGTATCGTAAAATTGGGTGTGATCCCTGGCTACACGGCATTCTGGGTTTATGACTTCTGACTAGCGCCCACTCGAACAAAGATACTGACAATTTGGGAGACCGCCAACATAGGGCAAGATAGCTCAGTTGGTAGAGCGCCGGTACGGTAACCCGGAGGTCGCAGGTTCGAATCCCGCTTGTGCCAGTTTCTTTGTTCACTTTGAAAATGTATTCAAATTTACCTAGTCAGTTTCCCTTGTGGATTGTGTGACGAATTATAAGTTAAAAAGTCGTATCCTCATTGAGTGATCTCCACAATGTCGCTTCCCAGGTTGTATCGTAAAATTGGGTGTGATCCCTGGCTACACGGCATTCTGGGTTTATGACTTCTGACTAGCGCCCACTCGAACAAAGATACTGACAATTTGGGAGACCGCCAACATAGGGCAAGATAGCTCAGTTGGTAGAGCGCCGGTACGGTAACCCGGAGGTCGCAGGTTCGAATCCCGCTTGTGCCAGTTTCTTTGTTCACTTTGAAAATGTATTCAAATTTACCTAGTCAGTTTCCCTTGTGGATTGTGTGACGAATTATAAGTTAAAAAGTCGTATCCTCATTGAGTGATCTCCACAATGTCGCTTCCCAGGTTGTATCGTAAAATTGGGTGTGATCCCTGGCTACACGGCATTCTGGGTTTATGACTTCTGACTAGCGCCCACTCGAACAAAGATACTGACAATTTGGGAGACCGCCAACATAGGGCAAGATAGCTCAGTTGGTAGAGCGCCGGTACGGTAACCCGGAGGTCGCAGGTTCGAATCCCGCTTGTGCCAGTTTCTTTGTTCACTTTGAAAATGTATTCAAATTTACCTAGTCAGTTTCCCTTGTGGATTGTGTGACGAATTATAAGTTAAAAAGTCGTATCCTCATTGAGTGATCTCCACAATGTCGCTTCCCAGGTTGTATCGTAAAATTGGGTGTGATCCCTGGCTACACGGCATTCTGGGTTTATGACTTCTGACTAGCGCCCACTCGAACAAAGATACTGACAATTTGGGAGACCGCCAACATAGGGCAAGATAGCTCAGTTGGTAGAGCGCCGGTACGGTAACCCGGAGGTCGCAGGTTCGAATCCCGCTTGTGCCAGTTTCTTTGTTCACTTTGAAAAAATAATTTTGAAAATATCTTGTTCTGTTTGCTAGATATATTGAAAAGAATGTTACGATTTTAAAATTTTGAAAAATTCATAAAAAATCATGTGATGACGTCATCATGACGTCACTTTGGATTCAGCATCCTAGTGACAGTATCTACCTACCCACCAATTTTCATGACGATCGGACCTATCCTTATATGTGTTTTAAAAAAGCACATTTTTGATGATGTCATCATGACGTCACACATTTTCTCCCTTTCAGGGCATATCTTTGAGACATACCAAAGCTATAACAAAAAGAATTTTGAAAATATCTTGTTTTGTTCGCTAGATATATTGAACAGAATTTTACGATTTTGAAATTTCAAAAATTCATAAAAAATCACGTGATGACGTCATCATGACGTAAATGTTCGGCATACATTCTGAGCAGTTGGTCTAAGTGCCTGCCAAGTTTAAAGCCAATCGGCACCATAAAAGTAGCCAAAGTGCCAGTAAGAAAGAAAACGTGTACAAATGCAATGGGCATTTGGCTGAAAAAGAAGAAAAAAAAAAAGAAAAAAAAAAGAAAAAAAAAAAAATCTTAACGAAAACAAGGGCTGTTTCGGAAAAGTTTCCGAAACAGCCAAAAAAAAAACTAGAGGCATGAGGTTGGTGTTTGTGGACAAACACAGGGCTGTTTCGTTTTTTTTTTTTTTTTTGGATGTGAAATGTGAATACAACAATTAAAGTTTGTCAAACAATCGCACTACTGCCAATTTTCTTTGTTAATTTTGAAATTAATTAAAGTTGTTTGTAATAGTGACATGTGATGACGTCATCATAAAGTCACATAAATTTTCATCTATAAACTTGCTGACCTACCTTTTCAACTTAATCGGACTTGTACTTTTGTATATATATGGCTTCAAAAACTGCCCCTTTAAGATGACGTCACGTGACATGTGATGAAGTCATAATGTCATGTCAATTTTCATCTATGAACCTGCAGACCTGCCTGGATATTACATTTCAACTTAATCGAACTTGTACTTTTGTTTATATGTGGCTTCAAAAACTGCCCCTTTAAGATGACGTCACGTAACATGTGATGACGTCATCATAACGTCATGTCAATTTTTATTTATAAACCTACTGGGCTACCTGGATATTTGTTTTCAACTTAATCGAATTTGTACTTTTGCAGATAAATGGCTTCAAAAACTGCCCCTTTAAGATGACGTCACGTGACATGTTTTGACTTGATCATAACGGCATGTCAATTTTCATCTATAACACCCGGTGGCATACCTAGATATCACGTTCCAACTTAATCGGACTTGTACTTTTGTAGATATATGGCTTCAAAAAATGCCCCTTTAAGATGACGTCACGTGACATGTGATGACGTCATCATGACGTAAAATTCGGCACACATTGTGAGCAGTTGGGGTAAGTGTCTGTCAAGTTTAAAAGTAGCCAAAGTGGCCGGTAAGAAAGGAAACGTTTACAAATGCTATGGGCAATAGTCTAGCGACTTGAAAAAAGACTACAAATCAACCCTTTTTATAAACAGCATGCACATTTGAGCCATGGTTATCTGCCCTTCCCAGAATTCCTTTGTGTTATATTGAATTTGGTCTAAATTTTGAAATGGCTGTTATTTCTTACTTGAGTGAGCCACGATCATGACATTTTGGAATTAGGGAGAGGAAAATTCAATATATATATTTTTGTAATCGGATTGACCCTTACATGCGTTAAAAAAAAAACATTTTTGATGACGTCATCATGACGTCACACAATTTTCGCCTTTTAGGGCATATCTTTGAGACATACCAAAGCTATAACAAAAAGAATTTTGAAAATATCTTGTTTTGTTCGCTAGATATATTGAAACAAATGTTACGATTTTCAAAATTCAAAAATTCATAAAAAATCACGTGATGACGTCATCATGACGTAAAAGTTCGGCACACATTCTGAGCAGTTGCTTTAAGTGTTTGCTAAGTTTAAAGACAATCGGCTGCATACAAGTAGCCAAAGTGCCGGTAAAAAGGAAAACGTGTACAAATGCTATGGGCAATAGTCTGAAAGAGAAAAAGAAAAAAAAAAGAAAAAAAAAAAAATCTTAACGAAAACAAAGGCTGTTTCGGAAAACTTCCGAAACAGCCAAAAAAAAAAATCTTAACGAAAACAAAGGCTGTTTCGGAAAACTTCCGAAACAGCCAATTAATTTTGAAATTAATTAAAGTTGTTTGTAATAGTGACATGTGATGACGTCATCATAAAGTCACATAAATTTTCATCTATAAACTTGCTGACCTACCTTTTCAACTTAATCGGACTTGTACTTTTGTATATATATGGCTTCAAAAACTGCCCCTTTAAGATGACGTCACGTGACATGTGATGAAGTCATAATGTCATGTCAATTTTCATCTATGAACCTGCAGACCTGCCTGGATATTACATTTCAACTTAATCGAACTTGTACTTTTGTTTATATGTGGCTTCAAAAACTGCCCCTTTAAGATGACGTCACGTAACATGTGATGACGTCATCATAACGTCATGTCAATTTTTATTTATAAACCTACTGGGCTACCTGGATATTTGTTTTCAACTTAATCGAATTTGTACTTTTGCAGATAAATGGCTTCAAAAACTGCCCCTTTAAGATGACGTCACGTGACATGTTTTGACTTAATCATAACGGCATGTCAATTTTCATCTATAACACCCGGTGGCATACCTAGATATCACGTTCCAACTTAATCGGACTTGTACTTTTGTAGATATATGGCTTCAAAAAATGCCCCTTTAAGATGACGTCACGTGACATGTGATGACGTCATCATGACGTAAAATTCGGCACACATTGTGAGCAGTTGGGGTAAGTGTCTGTCAAGTTTAAAAGTAGCCAAAGTGGCCGGTAAGAAAGGAAACGTTTACAAATGCTATGGGCAATAGTCTAGCGACTTGAAAAAAGACTACAAATCAACCCTTTTTATAAACAGCATGCACATTTGAGCCATGGTTATCTGCCCTTCCCAGAATTCCTTTGTGTTATATTGAATTTGGTCTAAATTTTGAAATGGCTGTTATTTCTTACTTGAGTGAGCCACGATCATGACATTTTGGAATTAGGGAGAGGAAAATTCAATATATATATTTTTGTAATCGGATTGACCCTTACATGCGTTAAAAAAAAAACATTTTTGATGACGTCATCATGACGTCACACAATTTTCGCCTTTTAGGGCATATCTTTGAGACATACCAAAGCTATAACAAAAAGAATTTTGAAAATATCTTGTTTTGTTCGCTAGATATATTGAAACAAATGTTACGATTTTCAAAATTCAAAAATTCATAAAAAATCACGTGATGACGTCATCATGACGTAAAAGTTCGGCACACATTCTGAGCAGTTGCTTTAAGTGTTTGCTAAGTTTAAAGACAATCGGCTGCATACAAGTAGCCAAAGTGCCGGTAAAAAGGAAAACGTGTACAAATGCTATGGGCAATAGTCTGAAAGAGAAAAAGAAAAAAAAAAGAAAAAAAAAAAAATCTTAACGAAAACAAAGGCTGTTTCGGAAAACTTCCGAAACAGCCAAAAAAAAAAAAAAAGAAAAAAAAAAAAATCTTAACGAAAACAAGGGCTGTTTTGGAAAAGTTTCCAAAACGGCCAAAAAAAGAAAAAAAAAAAATCTTAACGAAAACAAGGGCTGTTTTGGAAAAGTTTCCAAAACAGCCAACTAGATGTATGGTGCAGTGTTTGTGGACAAACACAGGGCTGTTTTGTTTTTTTGTGTAAAATTATGTGATTTAAATGAACTTTCAAAAATGAAAAAAATTATAGAAAATTAGCCGATGACGTCATCATGACGTCACATAAATTTTAATCTAACACATGCTGGCATAACTAAATACCACGTTTAAACTTAATCTGACTTGTACTTTTGTAGATATATGGTTTCCAAAAATGCCCCTTTAAGATGACGTCACGTGACATGTGATGACGTCATCATGACGTAAAAGTTCGGCGCACATTCTGAGCAGTTGGTGTAAGTGTCTGCCTACGACTTGTCTAACGACTTGAAAAAAAGACTAGAGATCAACTCTTTATAGACAGCATGCCACATGAAAGCCATGGTTTCTGTCCTTCCCAGAATTCCTTTGTGTTATATTGAATTTGGTCACAATTTTCAGATGCCTGTTATTTCTTAATACTTGAGTGAGCCACGATCACGAAATTGTTGAATTAGGTAGAGAAAAATTCAATGTATACATTTTTTTAATCGGACCGACCCTTACATGCGTAAAAAGAAAAAAATTGATGACGTCATTATGACGTCACACAATTTTCGCCTTTTAGGGCATATCTTTGAGACATACCAAAGCTGTATCAAAAAGAATTTTGAAAATATCTTGTTTTGTTTGCGAGATATATTTAAAAGAATGCATGTTGCGATTTCAAAATTTCAAAAATTCATAACAAATCACGTGATGACGTCATCATGACGTCACTTTGGATTTTGCATCCTAGTGCCAGTATCTACCTACCCACCAATTTTCATGACGATCGGACCTATCCTTATATGTGTTTTAAAAAAGCACATTTTTGATGATGTCATCATGACGTCACACATTTTTTTCCTTTTTAGGGCATATCTTTGAGACCTACCAAAGCTATAACAAAAAGAATTTTGAAAATGTCTTGTTTCGTTTGCCAGATATATTTAAAAGAATGTTACGATTTTCAAAATTTCAAAAATTCATAACAAATCACGTGATGACGTCATCATGACGTCACTTTGGATTTTGCATCCTAGTGCCAGTATCTACCTACCCACCAATTTGCATGACGATCGGACCTATCCTTATATGTGTTTTAAAAAAGCACATTTTTGATGTCATCATGACGTCACACATTTTATTTCTTTTAGGGCATATCTTTGAGACATACCAAAGCTATAACAAAAAGAATTTTGAAAATATCTTGTTTCGTTCGCTAGATATATTGAAAAGAATTTTACGATTTTCAAATTTCAAAAATTCATAAAAAATCACGTGATGACGTCATCATGACCAAAAAGTTCGGCACACATTCTGAGCAGCTAGTCTAAGTGTCTGCCAAGTTTAAAGCCAATCGGGTGCACCAAAGTAGCCAAAGTGCCGGTAAGAAAGAAATCGTGTACAAATGCTATGGGCAAAAAGTCTGAAAAGGAAAAAAAAAAAAACTAGACATCTGGTGCAGTGTTTGTGGACAAACACAGGGCTGTTTTGTTTTTTTGTGTAAAATTATGTGATTTAAATGAAATTTCAAAAATGAAAAAAATCATAGAAAACTAGACATCTGGTGCAGTGTTTGTGGACAAACACAGGGCTGTTTTGTTTTTTTGTGTAAAATTATGTGATTTAAATGAAATTTCAAAAATGAAAAAAATCATAGAAAATTAGCCGATGACGTCATCATGACGTCACCATGACGTCACATACATTTTCATCTAACACATGCTGGCATAACTAAATACCACGTTTTAACTTAATGTGACTTGTACTTTTGTAGATATATGGTTTCCAAAAATGCCCCTTTAAGATGACGTCACGTGACATGTGATGACGTCATCATGACCTAAAAGTTCGGCGCACATTCTGAGCAGTTGGTGTAAGTATCTGCCTACGACTTGTCTAACGACTTGAAAAAGAGACTAGAGATCAACTCTTTATAGACGGCATGCCACATGAAAGCCATGGTTTCTGTCCTTCCCAGAATTCCTTTGTGTTATATTGAATTTGGTCACAATTTTCAGATGCCTGTTATTTCTTAATACTTGAGTCAGCCACGATCACGAAATTGTTGAATTAGGTAGAGAAAAATTCAATGTATACATTTTTTTAATCGGACCGACCCTTACATGCGTAAAAAGAAAAAAATTGATGATGTCATTATGACGTCACACAATTTTCGCCTTTTAGGGCATATCTTTGAGACATACCAAAAGCTGTATCAAAAAGAATTTTGAAAATATCTTGTTTTGTTTGCGAGATATATTTAAAAGAATGTTACGATTTCAAAATTTCAAAAATTCATAACAAATCACGTGATGACGTCATCATGACGTCACTTTGGATTTTGCATCCTAGTGCCAGTATCTACCTACCCACCAATTTTCATGACGATCGGATCTATCCTTATATGTGTTTTAAAAAAGCACATTTTTGATGATGTCATCATGACGTCACACATTTTTTTCCTTTTTTGGGCATATCTTTGAGACCTACCAAAGCTATAACAAAAAGAATTTTGAAAATATCTTGTTTCGTTTGCCAGATATATTTCAAAGAATGTTACGATTTTCAAAATTTCAAAAATTCATAAAAAATCACGTGATGACGTCATCATGACGTCACTTTGGATTTTGCATCCTAGTGCCAGTATCTACCTACCCACTAATTTTCATGACGATCGGACCTATCCTTATATGTGTTATAAAAAAGCACATTTTTGATGATGTCATCATGACGTCACACATTTTCTCCGTTTTAGGGCATATCTTTGAGACATACCAAAGCTATAACAAAAAGAATTTTGAAAATATCTTGTTTTGTTTGCTAGATATATTGAAAAGAATTTTACGATTTTCAAATTTCAAAAATTCATAAAAAATCACGTGATGACGTCATCATGACCAAAAAGTTCGGGACACATTCTGAGCAGTTTGTCTAAGTATCTGCCAAGTTTAAAGTCAATCGGGTGCACCAAAGTAGCCAAAGTGCCGGTAAGAAAGAAAACGTGTACAAATGCTATGGGAAAAAAGTCTGAAAAGGAAGCACAAAAAAAAAAAAAAAAAAAGAAAAAAAAAAAGAAAAAAAAAAAAATCTTAACGAAAACAAGGGCTGTTTTGGAAAAGTTTCCAAAACAGCCAATTAGCCGATGACGTCATCATGACGTCACCATGACGTCACATACATTTTCATCTAACACATGCTGGCATAACTAAATACCACGTTTTAACTTAATGTGACTTGTACTTTTATAGATATATGGTTTCCAAAAATGCCCCTTTAAGATGACGTCACGTGACATGTGATGACGTCATCATGACCTAAAAGTTCGGCGCACATTCTGAGCAGTTTTTGTAAGTATCTGCCTACGACTTGTCTAACGACTTGAAAAAAAGACTAGAGATCAACTCTTTATAGACAGCATGCCACATGAAAGCCATGGTTTCTGTCCTTCCCAGAATTCCTTTGTGTTATATTTAATTTGGTCACAATTTTTTAGATGCCTGTTATTTCTTTATACTTGAGTGAGCCACGATCACGAAATTGTTGAATTAGGTAGAGAAAAATTCAATGTATAAATTCTTAATCGGAACGACCCTTACATGCGTAAAAAAAATAAATTTGATGACGTCATTATGACGTCACACAATTTTCGCCTTTTAGGGCATATCTTTGAGACATACCAAAAGCTGTATCAAAAAGAATTTTGAAAATCTCTTGTTTTGTTTGCGAGATATATTTAAAAGAATGTTACGATTTCAAAATTTCAAAAATTCATAACAAATCACATGATGATGTCATTATAACGTCACTTTGGATTTTGCATCCTAGTACCAGTATCTACCTACCCACCAATTTTGTGGACAAACACAGGGCTGTTTTGTTTTTTTGTGTAAAATTATGTGATTTAAATGAAATTTCAAAAATGAAAAAAATCATAGAAAATTAGCCGATGACGTCATCATGACGTCACCATGACGTCACATACATTTTCATCTAACACATGCTGGCATAACTAAATACCACGTTTTAACTTAATGTGACTTGTACTTTTGTAGATATATGGTTTCCAAAAATGCCCCTTTAAGATGACGTCACGTGACATGTGATGACGTCATCATGACCTAAAAGTTCGGCGCACATTCTGAGCAGTTGGTGTAAGTATCTGCCTACGACTTGTCTAAGGACTTGAAAAAAAGACTAGAGATCAACTCTTTATAGACAGCATGCCACATGAAAGCCATGGTTTCTGTCCTTCCCAGAATTCCTTTGTGTTATATTGAATTTGGTCACAATTTTTTAGATGCCTGTTATTTCTTAATACTTGAGTGAGCCACGATCACGAAATTGTTGAATTAGGTAGAGAAAAATTCAATGTATACATTTTTAATCGGAACGACCCTTACATGCGTTAAAAAAAAAAATTTGATGACGTCATTATGACGTCACACAATTTTCGCCTTTTAGGGCATATCTTTCAGACATACCAAAACCTGTATCAAAAAGAATTTTGAAAATCTCTTGTTTTGTTTGCGAGATATATTTAAAAGAATGTTACGATTTCAAAATTTCAAAAATTCATAACAAATCACATGATGACGTCATTATGACGTCACTTTGGATTTTGCATCCTAGTACCAGTATCTACCTACCCACCAATTTTCATGACGATCGGACCTATCCTTATATGTGTTTTAAAAAAGCACATTTTTGATGACGTCATCATGACGTCACACATTTTTTTCCTTTTTAGGGCATATCTTTGAGACATACCAAAGCTATAACAAAAAGAATTTTGAAAATATCTTGTTTTGTTCGCTAGATATATTGAAAAGAATTTTACGATTTTCAAATTTCAAAAATTCATAAAAAATCACGTGATGACGTCATCATGACGTCACTTTGGATCGAGCCTCCTAGTGACAGTATCTACCTACCCACCAATTTTCATGACGATCGGACCTATCCTTATATGTGTTTTAAAAAAGCACATTTTTGATGATGTCATCATGACGTCACACAATTTTTACTTTTTATGGCATATCTTTAACACATACCAAAGCTATAGCAAAAAGAATTTTGAAAATATCTTGTTTTGTTCGCTAGATATATTGAAAAGAATGTTACGATTTTCAAAATTCAAAAATTCATAAAAAATCACGTGATGACGTCATCATGACCAAAAAGTTGGGGACACATTCTGAGCAGTTTGTCTAAGTGTCTGCCAAGTTTAAAGGCAATCGGGTGCACCAAAGTAGCCAAAGTGCCGGTAAGAAAGAAAACGTGCACAAATGCTATGGGCAAAAAGTCTGAAAAGGAAAAAAAAAAAAGAAAAAAAAAAAAATCTTAACGAAAACAAGGGCTGTTTTGGAAAAGTTTCCAAAACAGCCAAAAAAAAAAAAAAAAGAAAAAAAAAAAAAAAAGAAACAAAAAAAAATCTTCACGAAAACAAGGGCTGTTTTGGAAAAGTTTCCAAAACAGCCAACAAGGCATTTGAAAAGACGGTTTGAACTTCTGAAACTGGTTATTCAAGGTCTACTGGCCATACAGCTGGGGCCTATTTCATAGAGCTGCTAAAAGAGCAACTAAAACGGCGATTACAATTTTGACTTGCTGGACTTATCTGATAGTTTATGCCTCCCCAAAACTAATATAACAAGTTTCATGAGTCTGAAAAAGAAGAAATTTTTTGCCTTTTCCTTCTGAGCCATTTTGACTCGATTCAGAAAAGGCTGAGTTCAACTGCGTGCCGTATCGCGCGAGTGATGACGCATACGTGTAGAAACATATAACGTTACTCTATTATGTGACAATGTTTTACGTAGAGTCTGTACGTATTTGTTTTGTCTAAGGCTAGTATTACTTGCTGTGCTTTTTGTATGATGATTCAGTTGTAACACCACGGTAAACATATTTTAAAGTGTTGACATCTTTGTGAGACACATTTTGAATTGGGGTTGTAGGCTTGTTCTTGCTGAAAAGTTAGTTATGAGTCATACTTTCCTTTTTTTCCAGTCGGATTTTATTGGGACCTGCGCGGCGAGTTGTGTGTGAGTTGATACTAAACTCTAGCCTGGCGACTTTGCTTATGGAGCCCTCATAAGGACCCGCACCTTCTCAGAACTATACACACAATTTCTGTTATAAGGTACCAGACTCAATCGCATGCAGCCTTTACAGTACCGTACGTGTACAATGCATGTTGAGTCAAGCGAGCGTGGACAGGAAGACGGCCGGGGCTCTGGCTGCTCGAGCCGGCAACCGCAGGGAACATCGTCGTGGTCCGGGAATGCTCGGTGCCTTTAGAGTTGGAATGGCTCCAGCCTTCAAACGGAATTGAGCCTTAAAACCTAGCTGAGTTTTCATACTAACACTATCATCAATACAGTCTTTGGCGAAACGTTCTGCACATATTTTCAACCATTTCGACATGAGCCGAAAATCAGATATTGTATTGTCTACAAAGCGGACCCACTGTCGCCTTTGAACTCCATTCAGCACTGGGAATCGCAGGAAGGTTAGGTCAGGGTTTTTGTCGCTGTTCCTCGTGGAACTCCCAACTACACACGATCGAGGCATAATGATTATATTAGAACCACGCACATACTGAAATAATATTAAAATTAGACAAAATACACGGGAAAACGGAGGAGTTATGTCGACAAAAACTCTTTCAGCAGCATCAACTCCAAGTACGTACATGCACACGTAGTGTTTGGCTGTAGCATCAACCGACTCTACACGTGTACGTTACGGGGTCACGTACATACATTTACATACATAATGAGCTTTCGCGAAACAGGATGAATGGTTCAGAATCACAACCCTTTTTTTTTAATAAAAAAATTCCTCTCGTCTGCAAACTAATCTCCATCAGTTAATCTCCGTCGGAAAAGTCCAAAAAGTCAAAATTGTAATCGGCGTTTTAGTTGCTCTTTAAACACAAACATGAAAATGAATAAAACTGCTGCAAACTGCTGACTGACTGAATGGACCTGAAATTAAACACAAACATTTGTTTTAAAGCAAAAACCTTAGTGAAATCAGGTGCCAATTTCATAGCTGCTTAACCACAAAATTTGCTAACTCCCTAGGGTGTGTGGAAAATCATATTAAAATTTGGAGGATTCAGGACTGTTAGGGTTAAGCACAAAAAACCTTGCTTCGTAATATTGAGGTACCAGCAAAAACTCTGAGATTGTATGCTAAGTAACAACAAAATACCAGTCACAAGCAATATAAACTAAAAAAAAAGTTGTTTCCACTCATTTATATCTCGGTTATTTGAGACCTGTTTGTATCGTGTTGCATATCAGTGAAAGGTTCATCATTCCCCTTCACAACGACACCACATTTGTAACAATCACTTGCTTTATGGCTGAGTACGTCTCCGAGCCCGGAAATTGGCTGCGTGTAGTCTGTTCCTGATCGTCTGATCAGAGACTCGTCTGCAAAACGTCCTGCAAACCTTGCCAGCACCAAAGACTCACTGTGCATTCATCCATGTTCAACCACCTGTAAAACTGATAATCCTGTCCTGGCACTTTCTCATTCAAAACAAATCCAATCCCCTAAACAACTCAAAACAACAGAATCAATAAGCACAGATAATGGCAAATTTGGCACATTCTGTTTGACACCCACCTGTATTAACAGGAGAGGTACTCTGCAGCCGTGAAGCAAGTGATTGTTACAAATGTGGTGTCGTTGTGAAGGGGAATGAATGAACCTTTCACTGATACATGTATGCAATACAAACAGGTTTCAAATAACGGAGATAATAATGTGGAGGGGGTTGGGCTTCTCGGGATTTTGGAGGGGGGCCGGCTGGGCTTGCTTGGGCTTGGGGTTGCTCTGGCGTCGGGGAGTGGGGTGTTCAAGCAGGAAGACCTTCAGTTGGCTGGAAGTTGGGTTGGCAGGCAGGGGGATGATCAACCCGGCATACTGGGACAAGGGAGGGGCACGCAGGCTCAAGTGAGGATCCAATGAATTGGACTTCGGACAGCTTTTTCCGTTCTTCAAAATTTATTCTGGTCACAATACACTGGCTGCAGGGCCCAGGGGCCACCTGTAAAAATCGGGCAGGCACTCATAAGTTCCATTTTACAAATTAGGACCAAGTTAAAAGGCTTACAATTCCGAAAATAAAATTTAGACCCGACTGAAAAATGAATTATTACATGAGCAGACTCCTACAAAAGGTTCAGACTACAAGTATACGGCTACGTAGGAATGGCGACTGTGTGGAACAATTAAGGACGAAACCACAAATACACGGATCGACCCCGCGCGCTGGCCGACCAACACTTGCACACACTCACACTCATCACATGCATTCAAATCCGTCCCCAAATGCACAACACAATCTCCAAACGAGAAACCCCATTAATATAAATAAGTCTCGTATAAAAATCCGCTTCTACTGAGATTATCCACCAAAACTGTCATCAAAATCCTTAATACTTGTCGCAATTAACTCTACGGCTGTACCGTCCGTGCACATGCACCGCACATGGTCACGCTATGCATGCCATCGGTACAAACGTGGGCTACACAAACTCTCGTGCATTTCGCCACAGTGCTTCCTAAATCATCTCACAAAATCACTACTTAGACTTCTTAATCTTCTCCTAAAGTATCATTACACCAGTCTATAATTATTAGCGGTTAAAATAAGGGAGTTTATGATAAATAACGATCTCATTATTCTGTGAAATAAAAGCGATAAAAATCAAGTCCAAATTATGCTACAATTACCTGTAAAAATCGGGCAGGCACTGCTGTACAGCCCGTGTAGTCTATGACAAGTGAATAATTTATGTAGGTTTTTAAAACCTGGGTCTACGACAGTTGGAATTTAACACAGCACAGACTAAAATATAATAAGTGTTATTACTCATTTAAATTTCAAACAAAGTGTCCTACTTCAAATGTTATGTCACACATGAACTACATGTACGAAGTTACCACCAGCTCAAGTTATGTACCAAGTTACAACCAGCTCAAGTTCATTTTTTATTCATGACTGATCATGCGGCACCGAAGATACAGTAAAGTGAATACACAGGAGAACGGTAAATTGATACTCATAGGATAATAATAACATGGGATAACATAATAATTAACAGCAACTCGGTCATCTCTACAACAATAAATGAGTGGAACAAATTTTCGGACTTTTTTTGAGGAGTTTACATCATATTAGCGCTGGACGATGTGACGATAAAATCGCGATGATGCGATATTCGCCGCCCAAAAATCGAAATCGGCTACATATTTTTTTAAATCGAAAAATCGCCGATATTGTTTTTAAAATCAAAGATTTTTTCGGAACTCCCATTTTCCCTTAAAAAATTGGTGATTAAAAAGCCTTTAACTTTGCTGTGAAAATCACCAGATGACATTGAGCAAGTCTACGAAAATGGTGTACTTTCTACCCATGGTAGGCAGCTATAAAATGATCATTTTCACTGCAATTAGACCAAATTATTCCGATTGTATTGCAAAGAAGTCGTTTTCAAAACGTAAACCACTGGTGTTACCCTTTGTGTTACCTCCGGTGTAATTTTCATAAAGTTAACCCTGAAAACTTCTCAAAATGTGTATTTTTGTAGACTATTAAAGCCATATTTAAATCTTGCAAATTAGTGGGCGTATCCATTTCAACCATTCATTGAGTAATGCTTCTCTGCACTTGGGGCTGCTCGCACGTGGTTCGTGCCTCCTGCTCTATTAGGCTATAAATAAATCAGCTGGTTCACGCAGATTGACTGTTGGTATCTACACAATTCGCTGGTACCTGTCAATAGTCTAGTGGGGGGGCAGGCTGAACATTTAACTCCGTCCACAATTTACATTGGGTACTAAATTGCTCCAACGCCAAGTGACATGATCACCAGCGGCGGCGGTACATTTGCAACTACATGTATTGGGAGACAGGTGGCCCCAAAATCAAACATGCCCCCCATTCTTTTCTACCAGCATATGATGCACGATATGGGACAGAGGGAACCCCCCCCCCCCCTTTTGTTCCTATACCCGACACACACTCCAGACTATTGTTACCTAACACATCCCCCCTAGATTTCTGAAAAGAATTCCTGAGATTCCGGGAACACAATGACCAACACAAAAGAGGGGGGGGGGTGGTTCCCTCTGCCCCATATCGTGCTTCATATGCCATTTTGAGGAAAAAATGTATTGCTTAAAATGCTAGTTTATGTAAAATAAAATATTGTGTTTTCGTTTTTTTAAATTTTAGTACAATGTTTAAAAAAGATAATTTACTGATAATCACCGGAATTTGTGTTTAGTTTTCGTCATAAGATTTGTTATTTTTCGATTCGTGTACATCACATTTTGAATGCAATCATAAACTTGGTACCAATTTAAAGCTTGTGATCTAAACGCTTCATTAATTTTCCGTTCTAACCGATATTTACACAAATAAACCAATGCGAGACATTTAAAGAAGATACCAAGGCTACCCCCTAATCGTGAGGTGTTCAGCTGTGCGGAAATGAAAGACAGACTTTATCACTTGATTTCTACAATAGTGCTGGATCAACTAATAAAACTAAAATTATCATAACTTTTTTAATACTCTCCAATGGTGTATAAATCTAGAAATTATTTTTTGCGATGAGAGACTGTTCTCTATTGACGGTGCCACATTTGTTTCCTGGCCATCGTGAAAACTGATAATTAAACCCTGAACTTAACAGGACGGACACTCCACCATGAACCTTGCCGTGAAAATCATGACCAGAAAAATTAGAGCAAGCAGAACAAATATAACACAAAGGGGACCCATACAATGTAGCTGATTAAATACATCCATGAAACATGAACATCGATTGCGTTGAGCAAAGAGAATAATTGGTACCCTCCCGTGGCTGAATTAAACAAGGATGGATTATTGTATCCTTTGCTTGGAATATTAATGCTCACCTGTTACACAAGCTACAAGTACATATACAAAAATCAGTACTCATTACAATGTCAGTATTCATTCGCCCTGAAAGAAAAGTACATCTGAAATAAAATACCCTCCACCCCAAGAGCCTTGAAACCTTATAAAGTGATTGACAGCTCAACTTTTTCGAGGTATACAATTATTTATACATTGTAATACCATGTAACAAAATGTATACAATGGGTTCAACTCCAGAGGTTCTTTGTACCACAAAGCCTGCAAAAATAAAACGAAAAATATTCCATGCCAACCACAGAGGCATCTGGAGAGTACCACCAGTACATTTATCCAGCCGGCATTGTACAACATTGTACAATGTATGGGTGATGGAAAGATAAAAATATTGCACAAATCCAACCAGCTGGTGCTCGACTACCAGTATTTCAAAGTCATCCTGAAGGTTTCATTAAAAATATTAAAAATTCTCTGGTCACATCGAACCTAGGCCTACAGATTATTTTATAACGTACAGTGGCCTACTTCTATTTTCTCATCCGACGAAATCTTGTGGTTAAAAACTCTAGAAGTTTTAGTGAACTTTTTTTTGGTTCGGGATCATTCTTTTAAAATGCTAATTCAATTAAAAAATTAAATGTGAATCAACAACTCGCAGAAAAATATAAATAGGGGGGAAAACAATTTTTTCGGTTCAAAGTCTAAGTTTATAGTAATGGACAAGCTGTCAGTAAATCTGCGATAAGATTCAAAATCTATTAAAACGTTCTAAATATCTAAAGTACACAATCAGCATATACTCCGCTAACGTAACTCTGCTGACCCCGCGGACTCACTCATTATAATAAGAAATGGGCCTATTGTTAAGCAGTTTCATTCACATGCAAATTAGCCAGCCCAGCTCTGGCTGGTGGCAGTAACGAAGAAAAGGCTTTGATCTAGATATTCGCAGACTAAGCTTAGACTACGCTGTTTTTCAATATTGATGGCTGGCCTAAGAGGGGCCTCAAACAATGACTGGCGACAAACAGGCCCGGCGATTATGTAGTTATGAACGAACTTTTGCGACATTTTAATCATGCTGAAGTTTGGTGATGATTTTATCGCCATATCGGCGATATTGCGGGAAAATAAAATCGACTACGAAAAAAATCAATATCGTCAGCGCTACATCATATGGAGTTTTGGCCAGTAACCTTATTTTTCTTTTAAAGCAAGATTTTGTGTGCTTAAGCAAATTCTGTGCTTAAGCAGCTCTATGAAATTGGCCCCAGGTTATACCAGCCAAAACTTCATCTGATGTACAATGAATGTTGCTTGTGAATGGTATTATGTAGCTGTTGTTAGCTTAAAACAATCACATGGTGTTTCGGCTGGCGCCCTGATTCTACTAAGTGATTTTTTTTTGCGTTTGAGCAAATATTTGTGCTTAAGCAGCTCTATGAAAGTTGCCCCTGGTTCCTGCACACTTCTCAACATCATTTCATGGACTTGGTGGACTGATACATGTAGTTGTCTTTTGTTGGAATAGATCTAGACATATTGAGCACGTTTTGGTGTTTTAATGGTCATATGTAACACGTCTGGATTTGTAGATAAACTATGTAGGCAGTGTCACCTTTCTTTACAATCTATGCAGTGGTGTGGGAAGCACGTGCCCCCCCTCCCCCCCCCCCCCCCCCCCCCAGCTGACATCCGTGCCTCCCTCCCCTGGGTCCCCTCTGGTGCCCCCATTTGAAATATTGAAATGTATATGTACAAACAATTATACAAGCCGTAGTTCATGTACTTGCAGTTCCTCCTTTAAAAAATGTCACCCCCAGGTGGGCCCCCCCCCCCCCAAAAAAAAAAAATTCACCCAGTTATGCCACTGCCCACATGTATCTCAGACAAATTCCACCTTGTAAAAGCACCTTATTGGTAAAACAAATCACACAGATTTGCAAAGGGCTGTTCCTTTTTTAATAATTTAGTATTCGATTATTCAAAACTGGGTTTGACCGAATATTCAAATATTCGATACCAGTATGGCGGCGATCAAGTTTTTCACGGGTCAGCTGCAATTGACCTATCGCTGTTTGTGAGTTAGCCAAGCCCCTTAGACAACTTTACACACGTGCAGCACGTGGAATATTCAAATATTCGATACTTGACGGTCAGGTTTTTCACGCGGCAGCTGCAACTGCATGCCACGCTTGTAAAAAGTTGCATGCAAAGCACACCAGTGTTTTACATGTGGCGATCGATATTATGGATCACCCCATCGACATTTGTTTGCATGCGCCTGTTCATGATTATTACAGTACACATTCCAAACTCCAGCCTGCGTTTTTGCAAGGGTTTTACGGACAGGAACGATAAACCTTTGTCCACAAAAAGTTACCGTTAGGGCTGTTCATTTTTGAATAATTTAGTATTCGATTATTCAAAACTGGGTTTGACCGAATATTTGAATATTCGATACCGGTACGGCGCCGATCAAGTTTTTCACGGGTCAGCTGCAATTGACCTATCGCTGTTTGTGAGTTAGCCATGCCACTTTACACACGTGCAGCACGTGGATGTGATGCGCGAAATGCGCAGCAGCGTATTACGGGGAATCATTGCATACACGCTCTCTCTGACCGGAATACAGGAGTTGTCTCAGATTTCTGAGACAACTTTGCCCACGTGTGCATGCACATATTCGTGCAACCACTTATTGCAAAAAGTGGGAAAATAGCTTTTCCCAATTTCCAGTCGCTCGTTATAACGCGTATCTGAATAATGCAGACCCCCCGGACCCCACTCACATAATTTTCACCGTCCGAAAATCAGAAAAACTTAAGAAATATAAACAGAACAAACTACGGTAAACGGGCTTGGCCAATGTGCTGCAAACAAAATTAGTATAATGAAAATGTGATCTGCTGGTTGAGCGTTTGCGTTAAATTTGACCAGTATTCGCGTACTGTGTTTCAACGAACAGGGCGCACATGCGGCCGCATAATGCGCGTCTTTGGAATGTTTTTTGTTTTGTCCAAGATTTAGAATATCATGTGATGTTCAACAGACGCTACGATTGGATAATGGTCATGAACGGCGATACATTGTAGGTCAATTGAATGCCGCGCCTGTAAAAAGTTGCACACAAAGCACGCCGGTGTTTTATGTGCACAATTACTGGGTTTTTGCAGTAAATTATTTATAAGTACATGTATTAGAGGTTTTACAGATGGAACAATAAACCGCCGTCCACAAAAAATACCGTCAACAAAAATGCGGCATTTGACACTACTAAGAGTCATATTTGTACTTGCATATTTTGTTCTCAAATATTTGAACCGGCAAAAGGGTATTCGAATATTCGGTATATTCGGGACAGCCCTAGTTACCGTTGACAAAAATGTGGCATTTGACACTGCTAAGTGCCATAACTTTTCTATTAAAATAGCATCAGAGTCGTATCTGTACATGTACATGTACGTGCATATTTTTTCCCGAATATTCGAACCAGCCAAAAAGGTATTCAAATATTTGGTTAACTATCAAATATTCAGTATATTTGGGACAGCCCTAAATTTTTGTTGATCGGCCCCAATACAATGTACAAATGTACACGTAGCTCGTCAGATCAATTTGTGTTGTACATGTATATGGCTAATGTATTCCTTCGTGTATCACTTTGTGAAGAATTTGAATCAGTTGGCAAAATTTGCTGGTACATGAAGATTTGTGATAACATTATGCACAGAACTTTGCAGGCAAACAAATGTGACTCATCAGTGATCATTTGGTAATTTTGAGCAATGTTGTATAGCCCACTCTAGCCCTAGAAGGATGCCCATGATATGGCGTCCTAGCGCACGAAACTGCACAGCAGGTCTATGCTAGAAATTGAGGTTAAAAAATCCCAGTTTACCTGCAAGAATATTCTTGGCATCATCTCTGCCAACAGTTCAACAGTCCATCTTTCACAAAGGGTAGAAATATTCCTCTAAAAATGTCAAGAAAAGGAGATATTTCCAGCTCAAAAGTTCACAAAAAAGGAGTAATACCTTGTCCGCACGTCAACAGTGGGTGCAATTTACCGGCGGTCTTCGTGCGTGCCGTGCATGATGACCACCTGTAAATTGCACCCTCTTTTCATGAACGTTCAAGATGTGACAAGGTATTGCTCCCTTTTTAATGGAAAATTTAGTTGACAACTTTCCAATTTTTTAAAGGATTTTTCTTCTTCGTTTTTTTGCTCACACCCCACAGTGGGGCATTCAGGGGTAAAATGGGATGTTGGACCTTTTTTAGTTTAGGATCAAAGACAGCACCCATAGGGGTAATTTTGCCCCAGAAGTTGTTTTAGATATGTTTAGGGATCACCAGACTGTCCATATTTTCACTTTATGAAAGAGTGTACAATGTACATGTGTATTAATGATCATTCTGTCAACTAAGCACAATACACAATACACAAGGAAGTTTTTTTTTAATTAGAACATTCAGCCAGAGAATAATACCATTGATCACATGTGGTTGTATTAAAACATCTTCACTAACCGCAGCCTTTGTCTATAGAATAAACTGTCTCCGATATTCTTTTGTATAACTTATTATTATATAAATGTGTTAATTTTCTGTTAAAGCACAAATAGACAAAAGAAAAGTTTCTAAATAACAATTCAGCTGTTTTCAAAAGGGTTTAAAAATGCAACCATTTTTTCAAATTTTCCATACATTGTACAGGGTTCCCACGGGTCATGGAAAATCCTGGGAAAAAAAGTTGTCCTGGAAAGTCATGGAAAAGTCATGGAAATCAAGATCATGCAAGGGTTATTTTTGATGAACCGCTTTTGATGTGAGGAGGAGGCCATTATTAATTAATACTTATTTTCAAAAGCTAACAAATGGTTAGCCCAACATCAGCGGTTCATCAGTATCATAATACCAAACAACTTTTCTCTGCAAAATGGCGTTAAATGTCATCGAAATTGTCATATTTTATTCCTGGAAAGTCTGGAAAAGTCATGGAATTTGGTTTTCAGATTTCTGTGGGAACCGTGATTGTATTTCATGGTTTTTTTTACCTAAATTTTTGGCAAAATCTGGCCGAGGCCGAAATCTTAAAAAAAAAGTTTTTCCCAAAAATGGCTAGGTAGCCCAAGAGAGTTTTTTTGATATGTTGTTTCAAACACTTACGCCGTATCATGTATAAAGTATCCACAACTGAACCGAAGTGACCCGAAACAAAAATGTGCATGTTATTTTGAGTTGCCCTTAAAAACGGTGAAATTTTGGAAGATTTTTACAAATTTCTGACTTGGTTTTAGGTACAATTTAATATATTCTAGTCAATAAATACCTCCAGGATAGGTACTTGTAGAAACCATACAAAGGTGTACAGTATGTTTTGTGATGTTAATTTCAATTTTATAAATATTTTGTACATAATTAGTTAAAATTATGAAAATATTTTTAAAAGTATTTAAAATTATTAACATATTTAGGTATTTGACTATTTATTTCCTGACGTTTTGTTTCTCTGGACTTTAAAATTCAATAAAAAAGGTTCCTGAAGGGCTAGAGAGTTGATCTAAAAAGTAAAATGACCCCAAGAATCTTCCCTATCTAATAACAGCAGTTTTAAAGCATTTTGAGATGGTCAGATTTTGGCCCAATGTCCCCATTTTGCCCAACTGTGCACCCCTTTGACAGTTCACATTCACAATGGTCTATTAATACCCCTGCCTTCAAGTTACAAATAATGGTGGCAGATTTGTCACAAATATTTTGCTTTTAGACTGACACATGTATAAATTCAATCCTGGTGTAACTGGCCATAATTTTTGTAATTGGGCATTTCCACACTAATGGGGTACAATTGACTGCAAATTTGGGATTTGAAAGAGGGACACTGAAGGGTACATTGTACAACAAAGCAAGATATTTTTTTCAGTTGTTTCCTGTACATTTCTGAGGCAGCAGTGATCATGTGTACAAACAATATAGAGTATTTTCTCTATACTTTAGAAATTATAGGGGTCGTCGTAAAAAATTATGTGTATATGTACATGTATGTAACATGACATAATTTTTGCTATAAATTAATAGGACACTAATTATCATGTGCATGAATTTATCCAAATGTCATCTCATTTATATCCAACCCATTCAAGATTGCTAACAGCCAAAATATACACAATTTTCTTGGTCTTTAAGACAATGTACGTAACATGGACAGAAAATTTGACAAAGTTCTGTCAATGTTACATACATAATATTTTGAACATACATGTTATACCCTGTGACGTCAGAAATATACAGTAGATTGTTGTGGTTTTTACAGGTAACAATGCTGTAGGGATAAGAATGAAATTGAAAAGGCACAATATTTGGTAATTTATTGTAATTATTACTGGTACTTTCTTATCAGTATAAACCCTACATTTGTACATGTACTATTATAACTATCACAGCCTATCAAAAAATCTACCCACTTTCTCTGACAGGTTGTGTGTGTTTCAACCTGTCACTTGATTGATATATAGGGTAGTTGGTTCCATTTTGGCACCGAGAGAGGGAGGGTGAACAAACTTTCTGCCCATGTTACGTACATGTACATGTAGCATTCTGAGCATAATATCTTGTAAAATTTGCCCAGAAAGTCTTAAATTCTTGGTGAGGCCAATCCTCACCAATGGGGAATGTACAAGGGAAAAAGAGGACAAACAACTGGATATTATTATCCTGCTTCATTTGCTAATCCCATGTCACACTTTTGTACCCCTTCGCTGTGGAAAGACCCATTGTATACAATGTACATGTAGGCCTTTGTAGTCTTTAACTTTAACGCTAACCTACCTGAATCCATCAAAATCCATAACCCTGCTTTATACCTCCATATTGAAAACTGGGTGATTTTGATGGATTGAGGATTGTACATTGTAAGCCTAGCGGTACTTCAGGATTTTGATGGATTCCTCCATATTGAGCACTCACCAAAACCAACTTTTTGTGCATGACAAAATAGGTGGATTTTGGCAGATTCAGGATACTTTCTAGTAAAGTTACCCAAGGGGTTAGGGATAAGGGACACATTGCTTGGGAGGTGTCCAGTTGCACTACAAAAAGTGTTCATTCTAAAATTGCTGTGAATAAAAAAGCTATTCCTGTAGCCTTTATCATTATTCTGTATCTCTATGGAATTCTTTGCCTGGTGCATGTTTCCCTTCATCTTACGATCTTTCCTGCTTCAAGAGGAATATTAATTCCTACCTCTTGTATCTTTGATGATTCTTATTTTTTGTAGCTTCATACCTCGAGTGGCTTTTTGCCTTGTTCAGGGCAAACTTACATTTTATTAAAAAAAATAATAAGTTCTTTAGTTTTGCTAGGTTTAAACAAAAAACTTGTTTTGTGTTTTCTTGTATTTGTTGTGAATTTTTAATGCACATTTTGTCCTAGATTTGAACTTTGTATTTTGTCTGCTCAAGTCAAAGTGCATTGAGATGGAACTTTCTGTGAATGTCTGCATTTTTATGTTTACAATATTGTTAGAATGTTCCTACTTTGGTTTGCCTTGCAAATTTGATTTCTGTGGGTCAATACTTTTTGTCTGTATGGACAATTTTCTCAGAATTGGTTAAAAGATTTCCTCATGCAATGAAAATTCATGGTGCTATTTTGAAGGATCTCAAGTAATCAAATCAAAGTGAAATTCCACTCCCTCATCCCTGACCCCACCCTGTGCCCGGCTTTTTCAGTAAAATATAACTTTGTTTTGCACAATTTCAGATGATTATTATCGGAGCCTGCCTGGCCATTGGTGGGAATCTACTTATCAGCGTGTCCATGAACATACAGGTAAGGCAGAAAGTATTGAATCATTGAGCATGTCCGAAACGTCAAGTTACATACTCATCCCGGTTCTTTTCAGAACCACACTTCTTCCTAGAAGAGATTTATTTCACATGGTGTTACCCGCAATCCTAGTCTCTCTCACATGATTTGAAGTTGAGTAATGAGGTGTTCTAGTAGTACCCAAGTCTAAGTATTTGGGCCATTGAGTACAAGAATCCGAATCCTGAGTACTTGGAAATCTGAGTACAAGTTTGCAAAGCTTGTAAGTGTGCAAATATTTGGATAGCCAAGTATGAGAAGGAATATGAGTACATGTACTTTGAAAATTAAATGGGAATCAGGCATCTGGTTAAAAAAAGTAATTCAGAAAATATAGCATTCAAACCATCACTTACTGGAATTTATTACCCAAAAATGTGCCTCTCTTCCAGCATTTCAAATACATGTACATGTATAGTCTTTAACCCTAACATCTTATAGGCATTCATTTGGGGTGAAGACCTGTGTACTATGAAGGAATACTACTTAGTATTCTGTAGCACTGAGTCTCTCTGTCTTTGATGATTGAGTGTATCATGACAGCAGTCAAGATACTTGCAAGTTGCAACTACAGAGTACTACTTCTATGTAATACAGTTAAGTTACTGGGGAAATTATATTTTTGTCAATGAATTGGATGGCTGAGATAAAATATTGTATCATCTCTGAAAACCAGTAGTTCATGCTTTGTTTCCGCCTTAGATGAAAGCAGACATTTTGCCTCCAACCCCAGCAACAAACAGTAGTACTACATATTACTACACATTATTTGGGGTGAAGTATGAAATACTAAAAATTACTACAGGCATTGCACACAAGTACATGTAGGTGAGAGTACTGCATACATTTTACTACTAGTAGTATTTTGTAGCTTTAGGTGATGTTAGGGTTAAAGACCAAATCAGATTGTACATTGTATAAGGTAAGTTCACTTCTGCTGACTGAGTTCTGAAAATTACTTTTGTGGTTGTGAGTACAATTTCAAGAAATCAAGTCCGAGTACATTGTACATTTAACCTCCAGTACGAGTACCAAAAATGCAAGTTTGGAGTCCTTTGGTGTCCAAGTATGATTGCCATACACCCCGGTACCATTTCTGTGGAGGTACATGTAGGAGGTGGAAAATCCTCTTTAATACTAAAGACAATTCTGAGGTTTATGTACCTGTTTATACTGGCCTGTGTTGGACAAATGTACTGGTACAATGTTATAAGTACAGACAAGTCCTGTTTTGTTGAACTAAGCCCCCTATTTTACACAGGGTACCCCCAACCCCCTCCCTCCCCCAACCCCCAGGAACAACGCACTGGAATTTGGAAACTTGCCACGTGCACCGCACCGCGGTGAAGCAATGCAAAGCGCATGCGTGGTGTCCCAGTGTAGCATGACCTTGCGCTCGGGCCGGATGTACGCTTTCCTGAGCCGCTTTTACCGACTCGCACTGTCCGCACTGGACTTATCGTCTCGGGAAAAGTTACCTGGTCAGTTTTCCTGGGCAGCAGTTGGCCGGTAGAAGTAACCGCTGGACTCAGGAAAAGTAACTGAGAGGAAAACGTCCTAGGCTGTCCGCACTGGACTTAAAATGGGAAAAGTACCCATCGTCTCGGTAAGTTTTACCAAAATAAGTCCAGTGCGGACAGGGCTCAAGATATCAATGGAAAGCTTATTCCCCCTAGTTTATGATAAAACCATAAAAACATCTGTTTGGTAAGGATTTCCCCTTGTGGGTTATTTTTTGGGACACTGTGTAGAGGGACAGGCATACGGGTAGTAAAAGAACCGAGTACCCGATTGAACAAAATACAGGTACCCGGGTACCCATTAAAGAAACCCCCCCCCCCCCCAAAAAAAACATCCAATCCCGGAAGTTGTAATAATGTCTTTCTCTGAGATACAAAAAGTCTGAATTCAGACAAAAGTCTGAAAAATCTCACTATGATGCCTGTCCAGTAAACATGATTACTTCTCCGCCTTTACATGTGCTGGCATATCACAAAAGACGGTTGTCCAGAAGCTTTATACCGTTGTATTTATTGTGAAATAAGGCATGCTATTAATCGTGGCTTTTTATCCATACCCAGACTACAAAAACTACGACCGGTAAATTCCCTTTATTGTCAACTTTCGTGAGCGTCATAAACGTAAAATCTGTGCTGGTTTCCCATGAAGTCGGGTTTTAAAACTCCCGACAAATAGCATTCAAACATTCCTTTTTCATTGGCTGAGAAGTTACTATGCGATAAAGGAAAGTTGTACGGGTACTCGATTCCATAATCTGGAACTGGTTCCTGATATGAACAGTTGGGTACTCGGGTACATGTACCTGGTTCCGATGCACACCCCTGCATGTAGTAGCATGACACTTTCTCTTTGGTTGTTGTAAAAACAGTACAAGAAGATCTACATAGTGTACATTGTACCTGTACTATTTGTATAAGCAGATGATTTTTTATTCATTTACAGTATGTATTATTGTCATTCGATAATTCTGCAATCATCCACTCTGCGAAACCACACTGCCATTTTTACACTGTGAATAAATATTACATGAATGAATTGAATTCCGATTTATGCACTTTCATGTGAATCATTGTCACTGTCATTGCAAAAGCTGGCTTATGGCAACAAGTTCATGTACATGTACATGTAGTAGCACAACATTTACTTCATTTGTCTGTGATACAGTGGCAGCTTACATGTACTTCCATTCTCTAGCAGTTAGCATAAAGATGTACCAGATAGAAGTCCTATAGTATCCATTGGATCTGGACCAGTCCTTTGAATATATATATACAAGGAATTCGGGGTCATTTTAAGCAACTCTATCTGCAATTCATTTGTTGCACAGTTTGCAGGCTTTTGGAAAAGATGGAAACAATGTTGATATTATGGGTTTAAAATTTAAAAAAATATCATATTTTAGGCCTTTTTAGAACTGAAATATCTAGTTGAATTAGAAAAACCCTTTAAAATTGAGATATGAATTAATTAGCCCAATAAAGTGTTCAATCTAAATAATGTCTGTTACACATGTATATCGAAAAGTACACTTGTACATTCAAATTTGAATTCCCCAAACTAAAAATGTGCTAACTTGCAAAAATGATTTTATTTAGGGGAGCTACATGTAGTTCCTGTGCTTATCACTCTCTGGAATGGTCTGATCTTATTGCCTTAAATTTGTGCCATTCTAACCATTGTGAGCAGTACATACAAGATCAGATGCCAACGTGTTACCAGGGGTCGAATTTCAGGTAAAAATCTACTAGACAGCTGGGCTAGTAGCACAAAAATGTTACTAGACCAGAAGGTATTTTACAAGACCAATGGTAAAAATAAGAGCACACAGTGTTTTGAATGAGTGCTGTTTTAACTTGTCTTTTCCCCTTTGCCGACCTTGTTGGTGGAGGGGTCTAGCAGTCCAGTGGATATTTTTATCCCTGGTTACATGTCATGGTATCGCATTACACGGGAGGACAGAATAGAGGTTATAACAAAGGGAACACTGTCCTCACATTTATTTCTTTGTTCCTGGAAAAAGTGAAGACAGGCAAACTAGTGCTTATTCTTAAATATTAAAGGGAACAATTATGGAAAGTCCTCACGTGTATAGCAAAACAAAAGTACATGTATTTGAGAACTTGCCTTAAATCATGTGATGTACATGTACATGCACATGCACATGTACCAACAGTGCATTTAAGTCTTGAAAGAATATGCAATTTCCTCTATTCCTATTCCCATTGTGGGGCGCCGTGGTCCAATGGTTACCATGTCTCACTTACATGCGATGGTGGGTTCGAGCGCCGCTGGGGGATTATGATGCCTGTGTGCTTGGGCAAGACACTTTACTACAATTGCCTCGCTCCACCCAAGAGTATAAATGGGTGCCTGTGAGGGTAGAGAACAGATTGCGCTGATCTCAAACTGCTGCATGATCTCAAGGCCTGATGACCAAGAGTAATAATTGTGAAGCACTTTTAGACATTTGTAAGTTTATAAAGCACTTATATTTAAGCACCACATTATTATCATTATTAATATTAATTTTATGAATTTTGTTTTGCAGAAGAAAAAAAATGGAAGTGGGCAGGGATGTTAATAATTACTTGATCATGTTTTTAACATTTGTTAATAACCCCTTGTGTACGGATGACGGCATATGGCGTAAAAATAAAAAGTGCCACCAGGCCGGATGACGCCATTGGCCGCCGTTTGTGCAGTTTCAATCCATTGTTGGGTAATTGTTTATGTCATGCTTGACTGCACAAACACATTGTAGCAGTTCGATTTGGCTGCCAGAACCGCTGCGACACCCTGACGTCTCCCGTAAAATACCTTGCCCAAGGGGTTAAATTTGTCTAAATGTGATGTATACATGTATCTCTAGGCAAGTTGTACATAAGATGTGCATGTTCTGAAAATGTATTATTAAAGGTCACATGGAATAGATTTTTAAATACTGTAGTTTTTGAATTGCTGTACATGTACATGTACATATGTACATGTACGTCAATCAACTTGCATTCCAGTCCTGAAGACATTATTACCAATATTGTTTAGCCATTTAGCAAGGACATGCCTTTCAATCAAAGTGCTGGTTAGTACTTGCAAGTGCATGTCTGAATTTGATTGCATGCTACATGTACGTACATGCTGTTCTGAAGCTTCGTGCTAAAAACAAAGTGCTGGTGCCATCTTCTCACACAATTTGTGTACCGTACAGTCAGATCATTCCTTTTTCCATGGTCATATATGTACAATGTACAAGTGTGTTCGGTACCTGCATTACACACAGGGTAAATTTACATTACAGATACAATATCATTTACATATATACGTAAACATGTACCAGCACAAGATTGAAGACCAGTTTATGGCAGTAGTATGTGCTTGGCTGCTCAAGCAGTCATGCGAAAATCCCAAAAGCATTGTCTTACTTTAGCAATTGTAATGACCTCAAATAATAACTTCTTCTTTGTGCCATTTCAGTTTCAAAGGTTTATAATGCTTTTTTTTTTTTTTTAAGTGAACAAAGAAACTGGCAGGAGCGGGATTCGAACCTGCGACCCCCGGGCTACCGCACGGGTGCTCTACCGCTAGTCAGAAGTCATAAACCCAGAATGCCGCACAAAAATGCTGACAATTTGGGAGACCGCCAACATAGGGCAAGATAGCTCAGTTGGTAGAGCGCCGGTGCGGTAGCCCGGGGGTTGCAGGTTCGAATCCTGCTCCTGCTAGTTTCTTTGTTCACTTTGAAATTGTATTCAAATTTACCTAGTCAGTTTCCCTTGTGGATTGTTTGACGAATTATAAGTTAAAAAGTCGTATCATCATTGAGTGATCCCCACAATGTCGCTTCCCAGGTTGTATCGTAAAATTGGGTGTGATCCCTGGCTATACAGCATTCTGGGTTTATGACTTCTGACTAGCGCCCACCTGCACAAAGATGCTGACAATTTGGGAGACTGCAAACATAGGGCAAGATAGCTCAGTTGGTAGAGCGCCGGTACGGTAACCCGGAGGTCGCAGGTTCGAATCCCACTCCTGCCAGTTTCTTTGTTCACTTTGAAAATGTATTCAAATTACCTAGTCAGTTTCCCTTGTGGATTGTTTGACGAATTTTTCTAAATCTGGTAAACTGAAAAAGCCCCATAATTTCTGGAATGGCCATTTTTAGTTTTGAGGCAGGGAGTTTCAATCAAAACAGCATTTCTAACCCCTCCCCTAACAAGGTCGGCAAAGGGGGAAAAATTGAAACGGCACACTTATATAAAACACTGTGTTCTTATTTTTACCATTGGTCTTGTGAAATACCTTCCGGTCTAGTAACATTTTTGTGCAACTATAGCCCAGCTGTCTAGTAGATTTTTACCTGAAATTCGACCCCTGCTTAGTTATTTCTCAGACAATGAAAAAGAAAGTTTTTGAATGTCATTTGTGCAGGATTTTCAAAATGAAAACCAAGGGTATATGGAAAAAACTAACAGATTAACATTTATAACGCTTGCGAAAATGCAATTTACATTGTATACCATAAAGCTGCATGCATAGATCTCACACACTTGCATCTTTCTGCATTGATGCACCGATGTGGTAGTAACGTGGGGACCTTTACGGACAATACATTTGTATGAACAGCCATTTCCGAGATTTAATTTTTGGATTGGCTTTCTTTAACGGGTACCTGGGAACCCGTGCTTTTTCATTCGGGTACCCGATTCCCGTACTACATGTACATGTACCCGTAAATGCACACCCCTAGTCAAAATTCAATACGGGGAGTCTTTTGAGCACCCAGACACCCCTCTGGCTAATGTTAAACGCAGAGTTGGTTATGTATAAATTTAGCAATGAGCCCTTTGCGAGCTAAATTTGATATGTACATGTATGTGGTAAACCAACTTTTTGAAAGTCTGATACATTTAGGGCTTTGAATTTTCCGGATTAAGACACTCTTGTAAATATCACATAAATTGGGACAAGATTTGTAAACATTCATACGTTGTTAAAGAATGGGTGCATGAGAATGTCGCAGATTTACCAAGCCGTTAGGGGGTTGGGGGTATTTGGGGTGTGGGGGTTAGGGGTTAGGGGTTAGGGTGTGTGGTAGTTTTGGGGGTTAAGGGGTTGGGGGTTTTGGGGGTGGGGGTTTTAGGGGTTAGGGGGTGTGGGTTTGGGGGGTTAGGCCTTGGCCCCAAAAGGCTTCATCACGCCGTATGCGCTCACAAACTTCAAACTTTTTTTTCTTAGAATCTCATCCCTGGACTGTGCATCCTCACAAAACGAGAAATGTATATTCATGTTGTGTCGCCGTGTGAACAACCAATCATTGCATACTGGGCGGGGCTCGCTTTCGAGTACACTACATTTTTTAGGCGGGGGTGGAGGGATGGAAACTCGCATTGCCGCAAGTGGTCGCGACTTCGTCTTTTATTATTTTTTTTTTACCTTCCTGGAATGGAAAAGGCTTTATCTTTTTTTCTTTTTTATTCTATCGACTGTCTACATTGCATGCAGTACCTGGGCTAATGTAACCGTTTACACGGTACATGTACATGTACATGTTCTCGAGTCCAAACCTGCTACAATGTAAGGCAGAAAAAGGGCCTTATCAACAGGTAAATTCAATCATATCTGTGCTGCACGTGTGCGCTAATTTTGTCCTATCATCGCATGCATTCCTAGCGCTATCAATATGTGTGCGTAAAGTTTGCCGAACTTCCGAACCAACAATTTTGGTTCGGTTCGGTTCGGTTCGGTTTGGTTCGGTTTGGTTCGGAAGGCCATGTTCGGCCATTTTTAGTTCGGTTCGGCGGTTCGGCTGCAGCACTAGGTGGGGGTTAGGATGTGGGGGTTTTGGGGGTTAGGGGATGGAGGTTTTGGGGGATGGGGGTTTTGGGGGATGGAGGTTTTGGGGGATGGGGGTTTTGGGGGATGGAGGTTTTGGGGGATGGGGGTTTTGGGGGTTTGGGTTAGGGTTAGTATACAAATACAGCATGGTTTGAGGGGAAGTAGTGGGAATTCTTGGTCCCTCTGTGTAGGTCAGCTCGACTACCTCCAGACGCGAAGCGGAGGGAGGTAATCGAGCTGACCTACACCGAGGGACCAGAATTTCCCACTATTTTCCAGAAATAAACCATGCTGTATTTGTTTTACTACACCTCACTGCCTTGTCGATAACGGCCTTCGTAGATTTTGCATCTTTATTCAGCACAAGATTTTCAAGTTCTTCGTCAGTCAATGACGGAAATCTCACGTTAGATGCCATTGTTGTTTCTTAGCTCAGCCGCAGAGTAGTTCCGTGTGTCATGGCAACAGGGTTGAAATAGTCTGGTGACAACACTTTTTAATGTGCCTTTACTGCAGTATTTACAAGGACTACAAACAGCAGACTGGTTCCGTAAAGATTACATGCCATAGACTACATGTTTACGAGGCGGGTTCCAGAGGGAATTTTTTGTGCTCCCAGAAAAAAATACCGCACGGCAGCGAGCTGAATACTCACCGGGATGACGTCACCTGGCAGCGTATCATTTTTACTTCCCGGACGCGCGGCGGAATCGGCCAATGACGTGCCCCAATTTGCTCATGAATATTTATGAGGTGTAGTAATATAAAATACTAACCCCCCAAATCCATTCATTTCTGAAAATTACAGCAAAACCAAATGTTATACACATATACTACCCTTAACCCTAACCCTGCCGTGTCACACAGCACAGTGCATCTGTGCTGACAGCTCCACTTTGCTGGACTCTGTATACAAGTCAATGTGACAAAGTATGCAATCTGATGCGTCTGGCAGGGTTCTAGCCAAAATGCCCTGGAGGGTTAGAGTTAATTAACGACCTGTAACTCAAAAGTAGCTCTGGCGACTTGTGGTTTGTTTTGTTGGGATTCCTTACATGTACAATCAATATACCATCACGACCTTTTATTTCTCTTACAGAAATATGCTCTGACAAGACTAGAGAGCCAAGGCTTCCATGCAGAAACCAGCCATGACTACCTGAAGAGCCGGCTGTGGTGGTTGGGAATCATCTTGATGGTTACTGGTGAGATTGGTAACTTCATGGCCTATGGCTTCGGTCCAGCAACGGTGGTTGCACCGCTAGGCACCACAACAGTTGTAGGTAAGACATATAAACAGGAAGCATCCCAGCCAGAAATTGTACAAATAATAACAGGGAAGTTATGGAAAGTAACAAACCATTTAAAAAACTTGTTTATGGAAGTCACCCAATACAAGACTAAAAGCCACTCTAGAGTAAAGGGCTACAACAGAGGTGGTGGGGTTGACCACATTTACGTTTGCCAGCCCCAGCACCCTATGGTTTTCCTGGGTCCCGGTCTAAATAGAGGATAAATCTTCAATAGATAGCACACATGTATACCAATTTTCAGGCTATAGACCCAGGCGGGGTAACTTCCACTGTTGGTGAGACCAACTCATTTCCTCCCTTTAAGCATGGGAAAACCATTGAGGGTGCATCTGAAAAGTCGGAATATTTTTCCAATCAGGAATACATTCTGTTCCCACCAGGAACATGGGTAACAACATGGGAAAACCGGGTGATCCTATACGGGAAATGGCCTGTTGTAACGGGAAACATGCTGGAAACACACAAAAAGAAAGTTACGATTAACCCTAACCATGCTAAATCCAACAAGATATTTTGATTTATACAGCAGGAGTTGGATTGTGTCATACTTTAAGAGAAGGAGTTGCACTTTACTGTTCTTGGATTGTGTTAGAGGATTCAACAGGGTACCTAGAGAAAACCTGAAGGGATTAAGTTACACTCCAGGAGAGTTGCGCTTTAACAAAGTTAATTAATGTATTTCTTACTCTTTTTTTTTTGCAGCAAATGCTTACATTGCAATTGTCTTCTTAGGAGAAAAGCTGAGATCAAGAGATGTACTAGGTAAGAATACATGGATATCATTTTGTACCCTAACGTTTTTACTGAAATCTAGCTCTTTTTCCTCGCAGTTATGTCATTGGAGACTCTTCAAGAGAGTAACATGTAGTTGCCATTTGTGAGATACGGAAAACTTCACGACAAATCAGCGATTATTTGCAAACATTTGGCTTATATTAAAGTAGAGATACAACAATATAATTTGAGTTTGATGTGTGAAAATAATAAAAAATGATGAACCTTTTGCATAAAAATCTATTTTGAAAACGGGGGTTTTTAAAGAAACAAAACTTGACACCTAAAATGACTGTTAAACCTTACAATGCAATGGCGGCGGAAGTTGATTTTTATTGGGGTGGCAAATCAGGTGCGGATCCAGGAATTTTGTAGACCGGGGGCACACCCAAAATGGACAAAATGTGAGTGCGAAGCGCGAAGCCCTTATGACGTGGGGTCCGTGAGGGCTTTGGATTCTGGATGCTCCGTGGTGAAATCTGAGGCATTTCCTGGCCACTTTCACCTGACTTTTTTTAAGCAAAAGTTGTTAAGATTATATGGAGAATATATATATATATCATTATTTTAGCCATTATTTTAGCCATTATTTTTAGCCATTATTTTTGCCATTTTTGTGAACCAATTTTAACGATTAAAAAAATAATACATGGTTTCATTACTAGACATGAACAAATATGGCACTGAATATTATATTTATTGAAAAAATGTGTGCGTTTATGCCACTCAAAAAGGATTTGGGCACATTTAGTATGTCATGCAGTCAAGTGGTCAATTGTTTCCTGCTGGTTGTGGCCATTTATTAAACCTGTAATAAACTCCCCCAAGGGTATTAGATGTTGAGATGGAGAGTTGAAATCCCCGGGCTCCAGGAAATATTCCAGTTTTCTCTTAAAAGAGGGTTTCAGCTCTATGACATGATTCATAATCTTTTTTCTTATTGCATTTTTAGGTATAGTTTTTATATGCCAAAAAGTAGACACAGCAGATGTTTAATATCGGCGCCGGTATTTTTTAAGGAGGTTGCGCTCCCTCCCCCTCTTTTTTCTCCTTGTTTTTTGGACTCGATTTACCAGGGGGGGGGGAATGTGTCCCCATGCCCCCCCCCCCCCCCCCCCCGGGACCCGTGCCTGCAAATAAATAGTGACCCGAAGCAGAACGTCTAACGGCGTGGGGCCGGGGCCCGCTGTAACGCGTGCCTGGAATGCTATGCGAAACAAAGGTTTCTTTTTTAAAAATGTTTGTCACCCAACCAAAGACAGATTGTGGAAACAAAAGAAACTTAAATGTTACTGCTTAAAACTGCTTAAAGCGTATTGGGGTGTTATATACATTGTACATTTACATAATTCCACTTTTCTTGACAACGACAGCACACCTGGTGCCATCATTTCACAGGATGATTGAGACTACTATTAACTTACAGTCTAGTAAGGTATTTTGTAACAATTCAGTAAAAAGAAATTGGAGGATTACCAATCGTGTACACTACGTTTAAGCATCCCCTGTAGACTTTGTGCACAAATTTCCTTATTAAACGAAATGGAAAGAAATTAAATTGAAGATTAATTATGATTCTATCGAGTAACCACTAACACTGAAGGACTTACTTGAGATTGCACCTGCCACCGGTATTTCTATGTCACGTTTGAGAGAGTCCTTTGTTAAAAGGCTCCTCACGCTATATAAGTGAGCCCCGCGAGCCATGCCTCAGGGCATTTTTGTAGAAGTTTTTTGCAGTCAACTGGGTGGGAAGTATATGTATGAGTAAAATGTTCGGGCGGGAACGTAAGTCCTTCAGTGTTAGTGGTTACTCGATAGAATCATAATTAAACTTCAATTTCATTTCTTTCCATTTCGTTTAATTAGGAAATTCTACCTCGTAACCACATAACACTTCGGCCTTACTTGAGAAGTTCGGAGCAACTGCAAAAAGGTTAAACAAAGGCAACAGTCTGACAGTAGACTCAAGAGGGAAACAATTGTTTATTCCGCTAAACAGGAGAAGATAACCCTAATACAGTTTCAGCAAAGCAGTTACGGGTATCAATCACTTCTTTGTCATAGAATGTAGCGAAGGTCGAAGCCCTTGTCCAACCTGCGGCTTTCATAATTATCTCTAAGGGAATCCCCTTCCTTGCTACTGCACTACACGAGGCTGAACGTGTGCTATGTGCGGTAAACTTATCCGTCCTTACCCCAGAATTTGAAAGGGTAGATTTAATCCATCGCCCTATTGTTTGGGAACCCACTGCTTTGTGGGGTGGAACATAACTCAAAAGAAGTTTAGTTTCAGTACCTCTAACCTGCTTAGTTTTCTTGAGGTATACTTTCAAAACGGTCATAACACAAAGCAACTGATCATGTGGATATGCAATTAAATTAACTTCTGTTCGAGGTTTGCTAATTCGAGTTGTTTTAGTTGGTGCCTCGATAATAAAACATACATTGTTTGGTCCAACCCGGACAGAACTGAGGTTCAGTAACGATAACGTTTGGCAACGTTGTCCAGACGTGAGGGCAATAAGAAGAACCAATTTCATAGTAACGTCTTTAAATGACAGCCCCTCATTAGGACCGAGACTACGTAGGTAGTCGAAGACAATTGTTATATCCCATGTGTGGGAGTAGCGGGCCTGTGGCGGCCTAAGGTTGAAGACCCCTTTCATTAGGCGTTTGATTAATGGGTGAGATCCCACCGTAACCCCGTAGTGAGGTGGTACCACTGCCGAAAGAGCACTTCTAGCAATGTTCAGGCTTGTATACTGACCGCCTGCTACAAAGAGGCCAGTTAAAAACTCTAAAACCGCCGTTATAGATGGCTGAATCGGATGAGTTTTTGTCCGAGCACAGAACTGAACCCATTTTCCAAGTGCAGATTGATAGCATTTTTTGGTGCCAGAACGCCATGAAGCGAGAATAAGTCGGGAAGCTGCCCCCGAAACGCCCCACTGTCGGAGTGTCTCCCCGACAAGAGGCATGCTATCAGCCTCAGATGATGTCGTAAAGAGTGGAAGCCTGTTTGAGAAGGGAAGAGAGAGCAAATCCTGTTGATAGGGCAGTATAATGGGGATTTTGACAAGTAATTTTAGCATTATTGGGAACCATGGTTGTGCATGCCATAAAGGCAGAATTAGTATGCCACGTGCTTCGTCAAGCTCAACTTTTGTGAGTACTTTGTTTATCAGGCTGAAAGGCGGGAACGCATAGACACAGTCATAATCTGACCAGTCTAAGGTAAATGCGTCAGTGTGGACCGATGATGGGTCTGCCTGCCAGGAGACATAAGGGAAAATTTGGTAGTTCAATCTGGACGCAAAAAGATCAATGTCAGGTTTTGGAAATATTTCCATAATCCTCGAGAAAACTGACGGATCAAGTTTCCACTCCAGGTCATCCCAAAATTGTCGAGAGGCAGCGTCTGCCAGAGTATTTTGCACCCCGGGAAGGTGTGATGTTGTGGGCCAGATTTTCCCGGCCATACATCAGAACCAAATTTCCCTGGTAAGTGAATTCAGCGGGTCAGATCTCGAGCCACCAAGGTGGCGCAAGTAGGCTACTGCCGTAACATTGTCGGACTTAACATGCACAGATATCCCCTTAAAATTTGAAAAGAATTACTGCAGCGCCAATGCACACGCCTTGAGCTCAAGCCAATTAATATGATGGGTAGCCTCGTCTTTAGACCATCTACCACCTGCGGTGCGGTTATTAAGGTGCGCACCCCAACCCAAAGTGGATGCGTCTGTTGCGATTACGTAATCAGGATCGGCCCTGTGTATTGCGGCATTAGTAATTGGCAGATTTGTAATCCACCATTGTAAGTCACCAACTGCCTCAACTGAAATGCACATTTTGGAGTCAAAAATGCCACCATTTGCTAAAAGAGCTGCGTTTTTGTCATGTTCTATTCTTCTTCGAAACAGTGGGCCGTATGGCACTGCCAATTCACAAGAAACCAACATTCCAATTACCCGGGCTACATCCCGAATTGTCGGAAAATGTTGCCGTAGTAGCCTTAGTATTGAGGCAATTGTATTGTCTACCTTGGAATGAGGAATAGATATCGTCATGAGATCAGAGTCTAAATGAAACCTCCAAAAATCGATCTGTTGTGTGGGAGTCAGAACAGACTTTGCACTGTTGATTGTGAATCCGAGGTCCCGAGTGAGGGATAACCTGGCTTGAACATTGGCACTGCATTCTTGGAATGTTCTACCGACAAGAAGCGAATCATCAATATAGTCGCATGATTTATGGCCCCTAATCCTCAGTGAGGCAACCAAGGGTTTTATAACTTTAGTAAATACTCATGGGGCACAGGATAAGCCAAAGGGTAGGCAAGTGAACTCATACACCGTATTGTGCCAAATGAAACGCAGATATTTCCTATGTTCAAATGCTATAGGTATTGCAAAATATGCGTCCTTGAGATCTATACTGGCCATGAAACACCCAGGCCGCAGCAGTTGAATGGCTGTGCGTATAGTTTCCATTTTAAAATGGAAGTAGGCCACGAAGGCGTTAAGCCCTTTAAGATTAATGATAGGGCGGAATGAACCATCCTTTTTCGGTCTGACAACAATATTGGAAATAAATTCTCCAACAACATGGTTCGTTTCCACAATGGCACCTTTAAGGAGCAATTCGGCTATTTCTGTGGATATAATTTCAGCCTCATGGGGTCCAAAATGCAATTCGCGTGGAATGCAAGTTTGACATAGCGTTGAAGAAAATTCAATGTGATAGTGCTGATTTGCGTTAAGCACCCACTTATCACTTGTAATCTCGCGCCATTTGGCTACGTTATGTGCGAGTTTACCTGCCATAAAACCAGTATTTTGAGTGTTATCACATTGGTGCTCATCACTCACCGATACTACTTTTTTGCCTGCCATGACTTGTGGTGTGGGAAGTTTCCCCGACGCCCATGGAGACGTGCTTTAGCACTTCCCCGTCGTCTTCCACGGTCCGATTTTGGAATGTTAGATGTGAAAGATCCAAAGCGTTGTCCAAATTGTTGGCCGAGCTTGTTAGTTTCCTGGATGTCTTTGCATCGCTGGGACAGATTGTCCCCAAACAGGAACCCGGTTACGGGCACCTGCGGCGAACAGAGCATGGAGTATTGTTGGTTCAGATCAGGTTTAATAAGTTCCCGTCTGCGATAGTTAAGCTCTGTGACTGCATAGCCAATTATGGCCATAGCGTCCAGTAGACTAGTCACAAGTGTCTTGTGGTCGGGGTTGTCGCTCATTAGAGCTTCAACACAGGAGATAATGGGTATCATCCCCTTCAGGGTTGTATGTTCAACCTTTTGAAGTTTTATGTCCATAGACCTTGTTTTCGGCTGCAACGAGTTCCAGATTTCTGGGTTTACCCTCGTGCAGTCAAGTTCCGGGATGTTGATAGGTCGCTTGAAGCCCTTGAGCTTTTCCCCCACCTTCTCCTCCGAGGTTTTCTTCCGGAGTAGCATGCCGATGACCCCTGCCAGCTTTTCGTCAATCTTGTTGCCCGATTCCTCTCCCGAGTAGAACTGCTCCACTGCGGTGAGTACGCTGGCCGATGAACCACCTTCAGCGTCGGGCTTGAAAAGATGGCCCATAAGCTGGGCAGTTGAGAATGAGTCGTCGCTCGATGAGCCCTCTGCTTGGTCTTGCCGTTGTTTTTTGCTGGGCGGTTCCCCGAGAGAGGCTAGAACCGTAGATTGCAGTGTCTGCATAGAGTCCGCCATCATCGTGAGCTGGCTTTGGAGAGCCGTAAACTCCGCCCGCGTCACACCCATCGATGAGCTGGTTTTCCTTGCCTTTCCCTTGCTACCCGATGGCTTAACACCAGAAGCAGAGAGTGAAGTCGACGGGTCGCCATCCGGAACCTTGCCGCTTAAATCTAGGTCCGACGGACCGTCGAGTAGGCCCAGAATATCGGAGGAAAGTTGCGTAGTTGACATGTTGTACCGGTCACAAAAATGCCCTGAGGCGTGGCTCGCGGGGCTCACTTATATAGCGTGAGGAGCCTTTTAACAAAGGACTCTCTCAAACGTGACATAGAAATACCGGTGGCAGGTGCAATCTCAAGTAAGGCCAAAGTGTTATGTGGTTACGAGGTAGAATTTCCTTGTGGAGACATCCTCCTCTTTAGAATTTCCTTGAGACCTTTTCATCCATAAATTTCCACTTTTCTTGAAAATGACAACAAACCCCTGGTGCCACGATTTCATAGGATGCTTGAGACTGCTATTTACTTACAGTCTAGTACAGTATTTGGTAATAATTCAGTAGTTTTGTTTTTTGATGTTTGCAGATGATGTATCTTTAATTGGTACACGTATTTGTGACTCTAGCCATGTTTCTAAGATTTACTATACAACAATGCTTGATATCCAATTTTTTTCTTCTCAAATTGAGTTTGTAAAATGTGTACTTGCTGTTGCTACCATGCATTTGGAATACCACTTTACTACACGATGTTCACAAGTCACAACGTTCATAAAACTAAAGAAATTATATTTGATTTCCGGAAAACAACAATCATTACAGAACCTGTGGAAATTAATGGTACGCCTGTCGAAGTGGTCCATGAGTTTAAGTACAATGTACTTGGGTAAACTGGTAGATGACAAATTATATTAAAATGCAACCAGAATTTCTAAAAAATCATACCAACGGCTGTACTTTTTAAGGAAATTTAGTCACCAGATTCTTAGACTTTTTTTTATTAAAGCACCATTCAATCCATTGTAATTTTTTGTTGTATTAGTTGGTTTAAGTCACTCACTTTGTGCAATCTTAAGAAATTTCAACGTATAGACAAACAAGCAGGGAAGATCATTGGTGCTGATTTTTAGGGTATCCAAAAAAACCGCACAGAATCATGTCACAAACAAATTCAATGAAATATTGTCCGACTCACAACCCATCCTCTCAACCCCTTTATTATTCAGAACCGATCTGGTAGGGTACGCCAACTCGCCCTCAAAACAAAGAGATTGACATTTTCATTTTTACCATGGGCTATTCAAATTTTTTATTTAAGTTTTACTAGATAATTATGGTTTGCATTTCCGCTCTCCCCTTCTCCACCCCCCCTTCTTCCACCTCCCCTTCTTCCACCTCCCTCTCACCACTCATCCAACCCTTCTCTCCCATCCTCTGCTCTAAAATGCCTAATCCCCTCCCCTCTTCTCATTGCCATTATCTACATGTACCCTTTCCCTCCCTTTCCTTCGTTCCATACTGCCATCACCCCCCTCCCTGCCTAACTTTGTTTTGTTTTGCCATTCCCTTTCCCATAATGCCCCCTCCCACTTCATGTACTTCCCGAATTGATTGATTATGTATTTTTGTGTGTTTTGGTGAATATTTCATTTCAGTAACTTGTCTTAGTCTTTATAGTGCCCTTTTAGTGACTTTTATAGTGACTTTGTATCTATTTACATTGTATATATTTTATCAGAGTTTCTGTTTTTGAATGTTTTTAATTTTTCTTTATAATCTACTGGGAAGAAAATGTTCATGTTTTTAACATGATTGAATAGAATTGAATCTTGAAAATTGAATCTTGAATCACTTGTCAAGGACTACATGTAATGTACATGTACACATTTCAAAGGCATATTATTGTTATTTGCATCAAAATACACGCACATGTCTTTTTGTATTCCTTAATTAACAATGCATCTATGTTTGTCTGTATTGCAGGAACATATCTTATCATTGTTGGTGCTTTCCTTATAGTGGTATTTTCAACACAGGTGAGACAAAGGAAACAGAATTGATTATTTAACAGAAGCAGTACTGTATGAGACTTGATATTGGGGAGGGGAGAAATTTATTGTTTAGAAAATGAGTGTGAAATTGTCAAAATGTTAATTTAATTTAAATTTTCTTTTTTTTAAATAATTTTTGTTCCCAACAAAAATATATTTTTTTAGGCAAAGGGGCCTAGCTTTTGGAAGCATCACATGCAAAGTTCATTTCAAAGTATATATTTATGTATTGTCAATTGTCATATTTTCTTGGGCGTTATAAAATATCTCATCATAAAGATGTACCCTTCAAAGATAAACGGTATCCCAGCTTGGCTGAGTTGACAAAAATACTTTCCTTCTCTGTGGGTGTTCTCTAAAAGATGAAAAAATTGCCATTAAATAGAATTATGTTGTACTTTAAATTTTACGTTAAAATTTTACCTTTTTTTTCCCCCCACAGAATAACACAAGATTATCAGCAGTCCAGATTAATGATCATCTATTAAAGCCAGCTTTTATAGTTTTCCTGGTGAGTCAACAAGGTGGATAGATTTGCATCCACTTTATAAATTAGCACTTTCACGGTAATAAGCACCATCATGTTCACGGGGCAAAAAGAATATGCATTGCTAGACGTGAGCGCATTTTGGTATGAATGCATGATGACTTGAAAGCGCCAAAGAAGTTTTTGATTGATGATGCGTACACAGCAACACGTGTACATTTTTCCCGTAAGCAAGATGGCGCATATTACCGCAACATGTGGTGAGATGCCAATACCTCTACTATCCCAACGTCCAAAAATGTTCGACTTTCTTTTTTCCTTGCAGGCAGTTGAAGTTATAGTCTTCATCGTTGTCAATGTGATTGTTCATCGCTACGGCGCACTTCACGTTATTCTATTCATTCTGCCTGCTGCTGTTCTAGGTATGTGCTTTGAATAGAAACAATTCTTGCCTGATCCAAGGTATCCAGAATAACCATCCACTTATTGCAAATTTAGTAACCTTCTTAAAACAATAAGATTTCAGTGTTTCTGTCGAAGATTCAACCTGATATGCCCATCCCTCTATTTTTTTGGACTACCTGGATTGTGCAAAATAGGGGGCATCAATACAGTAATAATCAGTAGTATTTAGCCAGTTTGGTATTTCAACTGCACATATGTGCACAATGACATTTTATCCTGAATGATCCGCGTGACCTAATGCGCACGTGTGAAAGCAAAAGGTGGTCATACAATGCGCACGTGTTAAATTCAATCAGAATGGGCGTTCGTAACATGGCGTGACATTACATAAGCAATTTTATCCTGAATAATGTTTGACCTTTGAGATACACATGTACTGAACTGGCTTATTGGATAAGCCCATCATAATAGGATTTGTCTGCACTTGTTTCATCCCACACAGGCCATTGTACTAACCTCAATTGTCTTCAGTAAGAGGATTTGTCCGACTCTGTGATTTGTTGGGGGAGTCTTTCCTCCTCTATACATCAGAGCTCCTACCTTCACAGAAATGATTTGAATCTACTGTGATTCTAATGTTTAGGGTATCTGCAAGGAAAATACCCACAACAATTTATGTTATTAGTCTTTGGGATGATAATTAAAGACATGGTGCGTTACGTATGGGACTGAAAGGGGACCTTTTCTAGGGTTTACCCTATGACAGGTGCATGTATGGTGTGTTTAGACAATTCCGAAATTCCTGTTTCAGTGGTTACAAATAGTATACTCTCCAGGTATGGGTTTGATTCATAATACTTAGGGAGCATCTTAACACCTTGAGTACGTTTTTTTGAGGGAGCATCGGGGTGCCGCGGCGGCTCTGGCAGCCAAGCGAAACGGCCACAATGTGTTTGTGCAGTCAAGCGTAACATATACACAATAATCCAACAATGGATTGAAACTGCACAAACAGCGGCCAATGGCGTCATCCGGCCTGCTGGCACTGTCTAATCCAACAATGGATTGAAACTGCACAAACAAAGGTCAATGGCGTCATCCGGCCTGGTGGCACTGTTTTTTTTGCGCCATATGGCGTCATCCGTACGCAAGGGGTTAAAGAGGATAATGATTGCTGAGTGAAGTCTGCGTCATTTTGTAGTTTTATGTAGATTGCGTATTGTAAAAAAACAGCCAATCATTTCTGCCATGAAATAACAAAGTGATTTTTTAGAGCTATTTTTATCAGGTCCCCTCAAGCGCAGCATAGCCTGCTGGTGCCATTTGTCGAAAAGTTGTGGCTGCGGGCATCAAACAAATCTGACGTCTTAACACCTTGCACCTTTTGTGTCTAGCACTGGGCACAAAAGGGGAGTTTGTGTTATGATGTCAGATTTGTTTTCTGCCCGCAGCAATGACTTTTAGACAAATGGCACCAGCAGGCTATGCTGCGCTTGAGGGGACCTGATAAAAATAGCTCTCAAAAATCACTTTATTTCATGGCAGAAACAATTGGCTCTTGTCGCATTTCATCCACCATTTTTTTCCTTCTAAAAACTGGTAATTTTATAGCAGTACAGAAATTATTAACTTTTGAATGGGACCATCATCAGACAAAGAAATCCTCCCACACTTGCATGCAGTTACCAAATACTTGAATGTTGAATAAGTAAATTCTGTCTCTCGATGAAGTAGTCCAGGTCAAAGGTTATTAGGGATAACATTGCAAACGTAATGTCACGGGATGTCACGCAAATGCCCATTCTGATTGAATTTAACACGTGCGTGTTGTGCGACCACCTTGCGCATTCATACGCGCGCGTTAGTTATCCCAAATGACCCCTGACCCATGTCATTGTGCACATGTGCAGTTGAAATACCGAACTGGCTTATTGTTTGTGAACTGACAAGAATTCATTCTCAGGGGACATATGTTTTTGTGCAATGGAGGTGTGAAAGCAACTGAGAATAAAACACTTTTGGAGGGTTGCAGCCGCCCCCCAAAAAGTTATTTTGAGCTACATAATATAAAATTTTAAAATTTGTTTGAAGGAGAAAAAATTGTTGAAGACCACGGACAGTAAATCTTAAAACGATAGTCCTTCTCAAAATTGCTCGAGATGTCTTGTTGGTTGTAGCAATTTCAGGTTTGAGTGAATTTTGAATCTTTGTTTCGTTTTTTGAATGATTCCACAGCTTCCCTAACAGTAATAGGCTCCAAAGCCGTATCGGGCATGATCACATTGACTGTAGCCGGAGATAGCCAGCTCAAGTATGCTATCTTCTACATCATGATATTTGTCATTATCAGTACGGGAATAGTTCAAATAAGGTATGTTACTCTGCAGAAATGTCCCCCCTCAAAGAGCTGTTTTGTTTTTGTACTGAGCCTTAGGGGTGTTCATTTTTTAATAATTTAGTATTCGATTATTCGAAACTGTGTTTGACCGAATATTCAAATATTCGATACTCGCCGATCAAGTTTTTCATGCGGCAGCTGCAACTGCATGCCGCGCCGGTAAAAAGTTGCATGCAAAGCACGGTGTTTTTTTTACGTGCGGCGATCGATATTATGGACAGCCCGATCGACTTTTGCTTGTTGTCTCAAGACCATTACGGGTACATATAACAAGAAACCAAACTAAAGCCTGCCTTTTTTGCAGTAATTATTTTATAAGTGTGAAGGGTTTTATAGACGGGAACAATAAACCTCCTCCACAAAAAGTTACCGTCAACAAAAAATGGCATTTGACACTGCTAAGCGCCATAACTTTTCTATTAAAATAGCATCAGAGTCGTATCTGTACCTATTTTTTATTTTCGAAAATTTGAAGCGGTAAAAAGGTATTCAAATATTCGGTTGACTATCAAATATTCTAATAGCTATCACCTTAGTCACATTTTGACACCAAATTCATAAAAATCACGGGAACAATGTAATTGTTTTGATGGTACATGTAGTACATGTTTTATGAGCCAGCATTGAATGAGAATTTAAAATATAAAAAACAAACTGGTAAACAATAAAGTTGAATGTGCAAAAGTAGTCTACTAAAGTAGAATAGTCTATTAAATAAGATAATAATTTAAGATAATAATTATCCACCGTGGAGTCTGTGGTTATTGTTTACAAATCATTGTACTAGTGTAAGATGTTTTACGGAACAAAAACCTGATAATGCAGCAAGATCTAGACAAGTGTTTTCTTTAATAAAACGGATGAGACTGGTTATTAATCATTCCCTAACTTTGTCGTTTATTATGATTGCATGTTCTTATGAAGTGCTTCAGTTATTTAGTACTCTGTTCTACACAGTGATTTACCTGTTTCAAATTTGAATGTAAGATTTTTGTTAAAATTCCCAAAGTTCCCAAAAGTTTCTGAAAATTCCCGAAAATTCCCGAAAATTCCCGAAAATTCCTGTTAAATCCCCAAAATCCCGGTGGAAATTTTCCACTCTGAAATTTCCCGGGAATTTTGTAACTCTAGTCCTGTTGAATAATTAATGTAAAAATGATTGCTGAAATAAAACCATGGGTATTATCGTCGTCAGTGCTGATGTCTGATCTTGCGCTTACCAAACCCAGAAATTTGATTTATACCTACTTTCGTTATACCTACTTTCGCTTTTGCAAAAACAACATGCAAGTTAAAGATCTTTCAACTTCTGAGTGATTGTTTTTTGTCACGTGAACTACATCAGCCAATCATTTTAAAATTTCCAATTTGTAACATTTAAAACTCGAAAGTGAATTTACCACAATAAATATCAGTAAAACACGCTGGTCCATGTGATGTCACATGTCATATGAGACCATACAATCCCGCAATATTTGGAATCGCAAATGATTTCATAATTAGTACATTATTGACTCCAGCAACAAATTGGGCCTTGATTATGAGAGGTTCATGTTGTGATGCCATGGTTACTGACTGACTGACAGTGATGTAATACAAGTACTAATGCAGCCTTTCAATTAAGGGGGTTATACATGTAAGACCAGCTGCGATTGCGCTGGGTCTAATTGTCAAACGCATCTGGAGCGTAGAATTTTCCGAAATTGTATTTCATCAAGTCTCAGCCTTAAGGGATTCAATTGTGTTAATGGTTTTTTTTTTTCTGGGTGTGGGCAGAACCTGACGAGTTTGTGCAAAACGGTCAGGCAGGCTTAAATTGTGAAGTGTTTAGGAGACATGTCGAAAATACACTATTTATTATAGTAATTTAATAACTTACAGTACCTAAGGGTCCATTAAAAATGTTCAATGTTTTTAAAAATTTTTTTTTTTTTCCCCGAATTTTTTGGATCCACCCACCCGCCCCAATTTTGGATCTTACAATATTGATTTGCCATTCAATAAACAAAATAAATGAAATGTCCATTTCAGTGACGGCATGATGCAGCTGTGGGTCTCCCCCGCTTGAACATGTGCCCTGATGACTTCTTACAATGTGGGGAATGATTGGTTGCAGTCATTTTCTTTTCTTTTCTTTTTCTTTTCTTGTATTTTTTTTTTCTTTTTTTAAATTAAAAACTGAATTTAGATTTTCTGTAATTTTCCTTGACCCACCTACCCACATTAAAAAAAAATAAAATCAAAATTTAAAAGCATCAAAAAATTTGAATGGCATCTAATCAGGTACATGTAACAGTGTTATTCCTTTTTATGATAATGCAATTTTGGAAAGAAAAACAAATTGATTGTTTTTTTGGCATTAGCATGTACATAAATGCCATGTCATGATAATTTGTATTGCATAAATGCTGGGTCATTATAATTATGATTTGGTAAAAATGGAAGTAACTGACGAGTTATAATTCACTTTGCATTTAATGATGTACTGTCCGTGCTCTTCTTGCATTTAACGCTAAAAATAATTTGTTTTGTTATTTTTTTTATTACATATTTTTTTAGTAATTTACAAAAGTTATTAAATTTTGAGTGAGACATAAAAAAAACAAAAAAACAAAAACAGACATGTTTAGTTATTGAATAATTATTTTTAAAATGTTCAATTATTTGCGGCCCAACTGCATTCCAGTCGTGTCTTTGTGTGCATACATGTACGATGCATGGAAGCAACCAAGAATAAAAGCCATTTTTTGAGTATTGCGGACGACCAAAATAGAAAACGGGTCTAGATTTTCAAAAATGAAGTACATTGTATGCTAGAATGTTCAGAAGCACAGACTGTATATCTTTAAAACTTGTTCAACATCAAAAAAGCAGATTAGGAAATATTAAAATGAAGTTTTCTCTTTTAATTATGCTATTTGTTTATAACTGAACCCATTGATATGCACATATACCTTATTCACTGATTTTTTGAATGTTGCTTTTTTTGGGGGGGGGGGGGGGGGGGGTGCCCACTAGTGCTAAATTATTCCAAAATGTTACAGTACAATTCCATAAATTTGGGGTCTAAAAGTGACTTTGTGTCCCTGTTACACCTGACCTGTGTAATTTCCATCAAGTACATGTCTCATTAATATTGACTTCACAAATTTGTTTTACTTGTTTGGCAGGTACTTTGCTTTACACAGTCACTCCTGGCAATAGAAGAAGAATGTGTCCGGAATTGCAAAATCTTATACATGTCACCATGTATTACAGGGAGAACAAAATCACACTTTTGGACCTCAAATTTGTGGAATGACCATCTAAGAAGAAAGCCACATTTTTTTGTATACACAATTGCAAATGTAAATTTGTTTTCAGGACTTGTGTATTCCGTGTCACATGAAACTCTGAAATAAATTAAATACAAATCTTAACCGGAACAAAAAATTTGAGAAATTTCATATTTAGTATATTTTTATACCTCCACGGTTTTACATTATGAATAAATGGGATGGCTTTTGAGAGTACTTGGTCCAGAGGGTGAAATCAGTAGCGCTGTCCCGAATATATCAAATATTCGATTGTCGGCCGAATATTCGAATACATTCTTGCCTGTTTGAATATTTAACAAAATATAAAGGCCTATGCACGTACAGATATGACTCTGTTGCTAGAAAATTAAAGTTGTGGCTCTTCGCAGTGTCAAATGTCACATTTTTGTCGACGGTAACTTTTTGCGGACGGAGGTTTAGTATTTCCTTCCAAAAAACCCTTGACACTATTTTCATGAATAATTCATAAGTTTCTATGAGAAGGGCATGTTTTTTCATTGTAGTAGAACAGAACGTCTCAGCATTGTTATTGTTTTAATAGTCAACTACATGTAGTTACATTAAAGGGACACATTGCCTTCAAATGTCATGAAATGTTGCTGTTTAGAAATGTTCCTTATCTTTTATAAGAGTTGTTCATGCAAAAAAACATGTATAATTAGCGAGTAGTGATTACAAAACAAAAAATTTGCCGCTGACCCCTGACATCTGACCCGCGAAACATAGACTTATTTCCAGTAGTAAATACCACCGTCTAAATAATGCGCAAAATACGCTGTAAGGGTCTTTAGGCTGGCGCCGCAGCCAGTGGCCTTGTGAACCTATCAGATGATCGCCAGGTACAATTCTCTACCTCGCGACCATTGATCTCCATATATAATGGAGATCAATGCTCGCGACACATATCGCCAGTGCGGCGCGCCGTGCCACAGTACATCAAAATGGATCAACAGAACGTACTTCAACCAGATGCGACTGGAAATACAACTGGTAAACACGGTCCGCCATTTTGTGGAGTCAAACATTTGGTTCTACAAAATGGCGGACCGTTATTTGTCACGAAATTAAACAAAAACCACGCAATTTGAAGGGATAGTTATGTGAATCTTTATATTCTACTTTCAAAAAAGCTTCCCAACCATATCCATTTCAGTTTTATAGCCTAAATCGCAAAATCCAAAGCAATGTGTCCCTTCAAGTCATTTTAAAGAACGGCTGTTGTCGAGCTGCTACAGACTAGTCTAGTGGATTGTGGGATGGGCTATAGATCAAAAGGTCCCTAGTTCGAATCCACCTGTACCCATTTTTCTTGACTGTGATATCTTTGGGATATTTTTAATTTAAGGGGAAAAAAGACTGAGAACTTATTGCTAGCTGTGCAGTGATCAATGCAACACTGAATTATTCATGAAAATTTATACACCCACCTACGGGAAAAAACAATTTGCACCCCGACCCACACATCCTCACATATGCACCCATATGGGGTACCTCTATTGTAGACTTTACTTTCCTTCTTTTATTCTCCTTTGTCCCTATTGAAATCTCAAACTCCATAGCGTTAACTTTGTGGGGTACCATTGTCCCCATTGTTACCCTTTCTTCCCAGTACCCCGTAGGGAGACTAATATATAAACAACCCGACCCACCCAGACAAATCCCAAAGATTCTGTTATAACCTTTTTCTTTTCTGGCAGCAGAGTAAGTCTTTTTCAACTGTATTTCTTGTTTTACATGTATATATTCTTAATTCCCACAGATATGTAACACGGGCCATGCAGTCATTCCAGGCCACTGTGGTAGTACCAACGTTCTTTGTGTTTTTTACTGTCAGCGCAATATTAGCTGGTAAGTGGAAATACTATAAAAACATTGACTGATTTGAACTAAAACTCTAAAACTATCCTCCCTTGGAGATTTTTGGAATGTTATATATTTACCCCAAGCTGCACCTCTGGAAAATTGGGAATCGCCAAGGGAGGCTAGTTTTACTGTGTCATGAGTGAAAACAGCCAGTATTTGTTTTATAATCGTACATGGATTATCAAAATACATGAGGGCTTTACTGGCAAAAATATTTTTGGATTACAGAAATGATGTGAGAAATACATGTACATCGCTCTGTTTATACATGATACAAACTGTACTCATTAAGGACTGCTAGTACAAGAATAGTGATACAAATTGGGCAGAAGAAACCTTTTTGTGTCCTCTGCCAATTTTGTTCAATTGATACAATCCTGGTCTTTTCTTGTTTGCCATATTTGACCTTTCTCTCTCATTTGTTACCAGGTATCTTTTTCTACGGAGAATTCATCGGCCTCACATTTGTCCAAGTTGTGATGTTCCTTTTTGGGTAAGAGTAAACTTATGAAGAGGTTGTTATCAATTCAATATCCATCAGTTCAATATCCATTCACATGTTTCTTATTATTTAGCCCAGGGTAACCTGATCAGTGCATTAGCCGTTGTTCTCCCTCTGAGTCAAGTTTGAATTGAAAGAAGGAAATATGTGTTTTAGTAGTGGGAGGAAGACCTCTGAACAATTACTTTCGGGGAAAACCCATGCAATCGGGTAGGGACTGAAAACTCAATCCACAGTGCACCTGTTTGAGAATCGAACCGGAGTCATGAATCACTACATCAACCTGACTGCTTATTTTTGTATTAATTATGCCATTTAATGCCCATTTATTCAAGCCGGCTCTGTCCATGCTTCATCCATCTGTCACATTTTGGTGTCAAAGCAGTATGAGGAAAGACATCCTTTTAAAACATGTGGTATTATTCGCAGTACCGCCATTTTATCGAGCATCTGGTATACCCTGCCAGGTGTTTTTTTTTTCATAAAATAACTCCTTACCGACAGAGTTCATATTTGACCTCATGCTTATTCTACTATTCAAGCAGTTGGGATTTCCATACAAAAATTGATGCAAAGTACTGAATGCGGTATCTCAGTGAAAACAGCGGCACCGCTAACAATGTCGTCTGTTTTTAATAATGATGTGCTCCCTAACTTTGCAATAGTTAGCTTGAAAACTACCTGTGTCCATGCACTCAGCAATATTTTGTGTAAACCCCCAATCCACAATCTCAGTGTGGATACACATTGACTGAGACTTGGTATAAAAGGAAAAAAAATAGAAAAGAATAAAATAATTTTAAAGTGAACAAAGAAAATTGGCAGGAGTGGGATTTGAACCAGCAACCGCCGGAACACCGTTGAATTGCTATCTTGTTCCAGGCGCCCCCCCCCCCCCCAAAAAAAAACACCCAAAACAAACGCACTGACAATTTGGGAGACTGCCAACATAGGGCAAGATAGCTAGCTCAGTTGGTAGAGCGCCGGTACGGTATTCCGGAGGTCGCAGGTTCAAATCCCGCTCCTGCCAGTTTACTTTGTTTATTTTAAAAATTCATTCAAAATTACCGAGTCAGTTCTGTCCTGGTTTGTTTGACAAAAGGGTCATTCCGTGTCGGTTCACCCAATGGGTTAAATCTGACCCTCTTAAAATTGGTTCAAATTTGGTGTATGGGGTAATTGACGCTGAAAAAGCTGAAGTTTTAGCCGCATCGGACCAACAGTTTTCGTGCTACGACACACCCTTTTTTGGCGATTTTTGCTATAAAAATAGGCGCACCCGCAAAATTTTCAAATGACCGTATCTCTGTAGCCAGAGCGCCAAATGATACTGTTGTCTTTGATAAGGTAATTGCATTTGCAATCCAAATTTGCTATTATTTTTTATAATATATGTATGTATAGATTTGTAGTAAATTGCATAGGAAAATCACATTTTTGTATCAAGTATCCCAACTTTGAAAAGAGCTAGAAAGTGAACAAAAAATACCCTGTAATTTCTTGATATGTAGATAACATGTTGGGGTATAATTTTCTCCAAAGTGCATCTCAAGGTCAAGGTCAAAGTAAAGGTCATCAGACTTCAAATTGCTCCTGCATAAAAAATAATGGCAAATATTGGACTGCGTATGCAATTACCTTTCTAAAGACACCAATATCAACAGATTTGGCCCATTGGTTACAGAGATGTGGCCCATTGGTTACAGAGATGTGGCCCATTGGTTACAGAGATGTGGCCCATTGGTTACAGAGATGTGGCCCATTGGTTACAGAGATGTGGCCCATTGGTTACAGAGATGTGGCCCATAGGTTACAGAGATGTGGCCCATAGGTTACAGAGATGTGGCCCATTGGTTACAGAGATGTGGCCCATTGGTTACAGAGATGTGGCCCATAGGTTACAGAGATGTGGCCCATTGGTTACAGAGATGTGGCCCATTGGTTACAGAGATGTGGCCCATTGGTTACAGAGATGTGGCGAGCATGCCCATTTTGGCGAAAATATAAAAAAAACAAGGGCGTGCCATAGCAGAAAAACTGTTGGTCCTATGGGGCTAAAACTTGAAATTTCAGCTTTTTGCCAAAGTGCATGAGTCTGTTTTCAACAGCTGGCTATCAGCTGAAACTGTGTACGGCCTGTTCCTCCCAACATCCTAATACTAGTTTTGGAAGTGCCGTGGCCTAGTGGTTTGGAACATTGAATTCGTAGTCTGCGGGTAATTCTGCAGGTTGTGGGTTCGAGCCCAGTCCAGGGCTATAGCACTTTTATGCTTAATATGGGTAAAGGCATTATTAACCCTAACCCCCTAGGCCCTTATTGCTAGGAACCATCCTAAATCCTCCAAAACCCTCCAAAATCCTCCAAAATCCTCCAAAATCCTCCTGTGCTTCAATCACCATTCCTCCTCAATCCTCCAAAATCCTCTGGTGCTTCAATCACCATTCCTCCTCAATCCTCCAAAATCCTCCAAAACCACCATGAGGATTTTGGAGGATTGAGGAGGGTTAGGGTTAATGCCTTGCAGTGGACTAGTTACCCATCCCGACCCTATTCATACTGTGAAGAGATCAGATTATCTTGTCTTGTTTCAGTGTGAGGGGCTGGTTCTTCCACACTTTCCTCTGTAGCCCACACCTCGAGTGGCCCTTGGCCTTGTGATGGGCGACTTACATAAAAAATACTAGTATAAATGATTTGGTGCAGTGGTTGAGGATTCTTTTTACTCTCCTCTGTAGGTGTTTTTGTTCATTTTTGGGAGTGTACTTCATAACTCAGGGACGGGCTGGAGAGGTGTCGCCCACACTAGACAGTCAGTTTAACACCGGTCCACCCAAAGCCCTATGTGAGTATGACAGCTCCGTAACATTGTTGTAATGGGATTTTGTCAAAGGTTCCCAGAAAGGTTTCCATTCTAAAGGGGGAGATGCGTTGGCCTCACCAACGGTGGAAGTTACCCCACCTGGGTCTATCAATCTAAAAGTTGAGATAAATTCAATAGATGGGATTTTTTGCCCTCCTCCGACTTATATTATAAACAATGTATACTCGGTGTTGTCCCAAAAGATTATTTTGAAAAAGTTGATATAATTTCTCTGGAATTCCACCTGAACAAAGATACTGACAATTTGGGAGACCGCCAACATAGGGCTAGATAGCTCAGTTGGTAGAGCGCCGGTATGGTAACCCGGAGGTCGCAGGTTCGAATCCCGCTCCTGCCAGTTTCTTTGTTCACTTTGAAAATGAAGAATTATCCTCTTAGATCTGAGCACAGGAAACCGTAAGAGTTGTAGAGTTGGCAATTCAAAATGTCGCCAACCCTACAACCTCAAACCCTTTACCTAGAGTGGCTTTTAGCCTTGTATTAGGTGGTTTCAATTAAAGATGATGTTGATTGCTGAGAGAAGTCTGCGTCATTTTCTAGTTTTATGTAGATGGTGTATTGTATTAAATAAAACAGCCAATTATTTCTGCCTTGAAATAAACAAAAAGGTGACTTTTGAGAGCTATTTTTATCAAGTACCCTCTCCCCCAGCTTAGCCTGCTGGTGCCATTTGTCTAAAAGTCGTCGCTGCAGGCAGCAAACAAATCTGACGTCATAAGACAAAATCCCCATTTGTGTCTGCACCTTTACCAAGTTTCATAGTCATTTTTACCAAGTTTACTTGTCATTTTTAGCAAGTTTCATAGTCATTTTCACCAAGTTTCATGGTCATTCTCACCAAGTTTCATGGTCATTTTCACCAAGTTTCATAGTCATTTTCACCAAGTTTCTGATTGTGCATTTTCATTACCATGAGTGAGCCTATATTTTACCATGATGCTTCCGATATGAACCCTGATTCTATGTTATTGATTTCATTAGTGCCAGTATGCCCGTTCCCCTGCACCAATCATCTGGTCCAGCCGTCCGACGATGACGAGCCCAAAGAGATGGAGATGAAGTCCATGGTGGGAGGAGATAAAACTGACTTATCAGAAGAGGTAAGATGCAGTTCCTTGAAGTAGAGGCATCTAGCGGGTGTGGATCAGTCTGGGGTTGGGGCGAGGGAGAGGTAGAGACTGTAACAGCCACTTTGGGGCTTCTGTGACGTGTATCTGTAATATGCATGTTTTGCACACGTTTTCAACGTATATCTGCAGCAATACACGTAGAAAAACATGATTTTAGCTGTTTTTTTTTTAGCTGTTTTGATCGTGCATCAAAACTGTTCACCAGAATGTTGTCCTTGGTGCTGTTGTCAATGAGTGTGGATCAATTTTTTGCGTTTACAAGAATCACTCGACTGAAAGTTTAGACCCAAATGTGTGATTTGTGGACTTGTACTCATACTGGGACTCGGTGCTGTGCTACGTGTATAATGATGCTGATGCCTCGCGAAACTTAACCTCGACATCAAGCGGCTACTGGCTACACAATGTACTTACTCCCTTGGTGGAAAATAAATGGGGATGAATGAACATGTTCTTTGTCATGTGTTGTGTCGGGGAGAACCATTTAATTTCTGAAATTATGGGAAAGGTGTTTTTTTTTTTTTTTTTGATTTTTTTTTTTACCCCCCCCAAAAAAACACGGTCAGTATGGTAAGAAATTTTTCGGAAAAATTGTAGTTCAGGACCCTGTTCATATAGGCCAAAATAGAGAATGGACACACACTCATTAAATTCTGAATGTAGGCATGGGCCAGAGGGCCCAATTTCATAGCGCTGCTTAGCACACGATTTTCTGCTAACGAAACCCTCGTCCATTTCATAGAGACTGTAAGCAGTAAGCACAGCAAAGAGCCCGCTAACTTCGGAAGCAGGATTTGCTTAAATTAGTGACGCAACAATATAAATCTCCATGCACGCACAAGCGTTAGCACGACTTTGCCATGAAATACGCTAATGCTTAAAGTAAATTTTCCTGCTATAGTTAGCACAACTTTTCTGCTTACCGTTAACCCTTTGCGTACGGATGACGCCATATGGCGTAAAAAAAAAAGTGCCACCAGGCCGGATGATGCCATTTGCCGCCATTTGTGCAGTTTCAATCTATTGTTGGTTTATGTTACGCTTGACTGCACAAACACATTGTAGCGGTTCGCTTGGCTGCCAAAACCACTGCGACACCGACGTCTCCCATAAAAAAGAACGTACTCAAGGGGTTAAGCAGCGCTATGAAATTGGGTCTATGTACAAAGATCCCCATTTGTGGAGGTCTTACAATGAATGTTTAATATTATCTGGCTTTGATAGCAATACTTATCTTCTGTGTCACAATGTACAGTGTAGTCAACTATGTGGATCGCGACGTTTCAACCGCACACTGCTAGTTTTCATTGCCTGATGAAGACTAGCAGTTTGCAGTCGAAACGTCGTTGACTACATCGTGAGACAGAAGATAAGTATTGCTATCAGTGTTAATTAGCACGATGAATAACATATTCCATTTTATTGAGCTTTGGCTTTGAATACTTACCAATTTTTTGTAAAGCAGCGGCCATCAGATCACTCACTCTTCATAAATATGGCTCTGTGTGCACCTGTATAGAATTAGTTCATTTAATACAACACCTGAATAAATCCCAGCCATCCGATTGGTGGATCGTCGATCACGTGCATTGAATTATTCGTCCCATCGCACGACGCGAACCCGCACTGCCAAAAAACGTTCTATCACATGGTTCTATCAAACGGTAACGCGTTTGATAGAACTTCCCCGCCGCCACAACACGGCTGTCATTGGACTGGTTCCTGGTCCCTCCATTGTCCTTTGGACTTCAAATGTATATTATATACATATGGGGACCGGGAACCAGTCTAGGCTGTCATTCACACAAAATGGCAGACGGTGTTTCCAAACCGCGGTTTGTTTCCTAACAGACGACAAAATATTGGAACTCGTAGGCGATGCTGACGCTGCTAACACAAAGAGACAAATGAAATATGCAGTCAAATGATTAGAGGAATTTGCAAGACACGCAGGAACAACAATTAAAGATTTAACTGATTCGGAACTGGACCACTTTTTGTTGCGGTTTTATGCGGGACTGAGAAGGTAAACAGCACGTTGTAACGTTGTTACACCAAGAAATCCATGCATGCAATTTGTCAGATTTATTCAGGCGTTGTATAAAATAATGGTAAGAATAATTTCGCTTCAATCTGTCACCTAATGAAATTATTCTTACCATCGCACTCATAAACATTCATTATTTGAATAATATCAGCTGATGGGTCATTTCATAAATTTGGGGGTCCAAAAGTGTGACTTTTTTGGTGTCCCTGTTACACCTGACCTGTGTAATTTCCCATCAAGTATCATACAAATTTACTTCACACTATTTTTGTTTACATGTTTGACAGGTTGTTTGCTTTACATCATCACTCTTGGAGATAGAAGGCATGAAAGAATGTGTCCTGAATTGCAAAATCTGATGTCACTCTGTAAAAGGGACACCAAAAATGTCACACTTTTGGACCCCAAATTTATGGAATGACCCTAGCTACCGCAATTGATACCACTTTAAGTCAATATGAAATGATCTCTATTTGCTCAGCAATAATTCTACTTTAGCTGCACCATGCACCTTAGCTGCCTCACCCTCTAAACCCTCCTGTGAGTCAAGCATTCTATTTTGTTTCATAAAAGCTAACATTTCGTCCCATTTGGGTAGAATCACATTAATGCAGTTTGTGGAATAAACACATTGGCTGCGAACAGCTCACGTTGAATACGTCAAATATGTGTTGCAAGATTCCACAGGCACAACAGATGAGACGTAATGATGTCACACTTTGGTGTACATGTAGATAGCAGCCAGGTGGGACGTTGTCCACACCCTGCTTCAGTCTTGACCTCGGAGAACGACCACAAAGCATGATATCAATACGTCACAGGTCCATTGCTGATATGTAGTTGTGTTTCTACCTTCAAATATCAGATAATCTCCAACGGGAGTGGTAAATCGCTCTTCAACCCCACGCTACAGATGACCAGCCCTGACCGCAAGGGGAAAGGGTCTTTCAAGCCATCAGACTTTGCCGAAGAGGATTCTGGAAAGCCAGGAACATCCACCGAACACGATCTGAAAACGTGATCTTCAAATCCTGCATTGAGATGATTTATATAATGGTGGCCGGAGCATTCCTAGAAATACAAATTGGCAGTTTTGGGAGTGAACTGTAGTGTACATTGCAGAGGATTTTGCTGAAAGATCGCCAACTACACGACTGAATGGGGTGCTGTTGAACGTAAATGATGATTACGTTGATTTAATATCATCTGATTCATCTCCAAACCAATGTATTGATCTATAGTCGCCGATGCCCACATGTATTGATGCAGGGTACCTGTTCTGGGCATATATTTTGGTGAATAGTAATCCTCACACCCTGTGGACTTTGCGTACACGTACAGGCAAAACAAAATTGCGTCGCCCTCGGACCAACCGACTGTAAAAATCAACAATCAGGGTTGGCGTTTTTTGTTTTTTTTGGGAAAAAATCAATCAATAAAAACATCGGTATCTCTGTCTCAAAAAGTTTTTGTATTTGATGTACCTTCTTTACTTTGTGTATTTTCATGTAAAAAGTGAAACCAGGTTCGTCTAACGTTTAGGCCTAAGCACGCCCAGGTGAGCGTGAAGATGACTTTGATCCCTCGCGCTTGACATAGGGCAAGATAGCTCAGTTAGTAGAGCGCCGGTACGGTAGCCCGGAGGTCGCAGGTTTGAATCTTTGTTCACTTTGAAAATGTATTAAAATTTACCTAGTCAGTTTCCCTTGTGGATTGTTTGATGAATTATAAGTTAAAAAGTCGTATCACTCATTGAGTGATCCCTGGCTATACGGCATTCTGGGTTTATGACTTCTGACTAGCGCCCACCCGAACAAAGATACTGACAATTTGGGAGACCGCCAACATAGGGCAAGATAGCTCAGTTGGTAGAGCGCCGGTACGGTAACCCGGAGGTCGCAGGTTCGAATCCCGCTCCTGCCAGTTTCTTTGTTCACTTTGAAAATGTATTCAAATTTACCTTGTCAGTTTCCCTTGTGGATTGTTTGACGAAAAACTTATTTCAATTGTTGAAATCAAAATAATCCACAGCATATTTCAAGGTCTTCAGACACACATTTTCTCAAAGATGACAGCATTATGGAAATATTTCTCGGGATAGGTAATGGTACCATCTTTTAAAACAGTTTTCAGAAATCAATTTAGTTTTTGGTCATAACCAAAGCTACATGTATATCATACCTTTAAATGCTTGTCAGTCAGAACCACACTATATTTTGATGCGCAAGTTATTCCACATAGTGTAACCACAAACTTCTCCAACACAGAATCTTTTAACTGGGCAGAGTGTTACATGTACGTCTGTATATAAATGTACCTCCATGCAAGGAAACTTTAAGGTTGCCAGAATCTCAAACAGGTGTTTCTAAATTGACAATTTAGGGGAAGGTGGGGGTGTAAGAATAATTGTTGGGAAGGCTAGAAATATTTAAATACTAAATTTTATAACAAATTATGATTTTATTTTGGACCAAGTTGAGAGTTACATTGGTATTCTTTAAAACACTATTTGCTTCAAAAATAGCACAATTTTGTGGTGGGCTAATCTGAAACCTTTAATTTTATTTTGTCATCTTTATTATTACTTTATTGTTACTAACATAATTTTAAATTTTCAAAGTGAACAAAGAAACTAGCAGAAGCGGGATAATGGATTCGAACCTGTGACCTCCGGAATATGGTACCGGCGCTCTACCAACTGAGCTATCTTGCCCTATGTTGGTGGTCTCCCAAATTGTCAGCTTTCTTTGATCGGGGGCCGCTATTTTTTTCAATGAATGAAATAATCTTTTTGTTGGGGACTGTTTCCACCGTATATCTGTACCTGGATGTACAGATTAGAATCTTTCCTGTCCTGAATCATGTTAGATTATAGTCGGGTACTTGCTTTAGTTTGGTGGTTTAAAGGAAACATGCTGGATCACATTTTATTTCATAAATAGATTCATTTATGTATTAAATGTGAATTAAAAGCCAAACTGGTTCAAGTGAAGTTTTAGTGTGATTATTTGCCGCCCAAAAATTGACCCCCCCCCCCCCCCCTTTTTGGAATTTGTTGAGACTGAAATTGAGGGCGCTGTTCGTGACGTAGACCGAGGCGCCAAAATTCATGGATCGACTCGATAGTCTGGACCCGTAAATCACGCATGTACATCGTACATGTACATATACACACTAGGTCTACACGTGCAATTTCGTAAGTTGCAACGAACTTACCCTGATTTTCTCCCTTTTAGCGTAGGCTCCTCGGGGAATGGGCCGTTTAACCAGTTCACGCCGGGATTATTTTTCACGAGCCTGGGTGCCAGACGGGTTCAGGCCGTCATCTGTGGGTAGCACACCCTGATATTTCCGGCCTCGCTCACTGCGAGCCGGTTGCTGACAGATATTTCCGTTGGGTCCCGTTCTCGCTCGAGTGCGTGTATACACGTCATCCGACACGAACTGGTTAACTGCTTTCGCCTGTACCTTACTCACATCTGGGAACTTTGTTGGGATGGCAGTGGACTTGAGCATATTTTTAATGGTCATCCCAAAGGATTTGAAAATACCAGTATCGAAACACGACGGCTCAAAGTGGTCGCAACATAATGCTGAGAAGCTGCTGGGGCCGGACCACTTCGCTCTTGTCACCTTCACTTTCGCCGTCCAAATTCTCCGATATTTCGCATCAGTTGGAAATAAATGAAGGCTATACTCCATCCTTCGTTGTTTTGCTGCACCCAGCAGCCACACACCTTGTCGGCATGGCCGAAAAACACTATATTTTGCTTAGATTTTGGACGAAGAATTTTTGGACGAAGAATGTACACACAATGCATACCCGTGATGAATGGGGCCGGCTCGCGCAGAAGAATCTGTAATGTGCCTCGGTCTACGTCACACACTTGTGTTAATGAGGTCCCCACTCAGGGGGCGGAGTAGCTTGGACAAACATTTTCAAAATTTTTTTTCTCATATTTAATCTGGGAAATAATTGTCTCTGGACAAAAAATATCATTGTCAAGATAATACTTTATTGTTTTAAGCAGGAATAATGCAATATAAATCCTAAATCATGTTTCCTTTAAGTGCCAGGCTGTAGGCCATGTCAGTTTGGTCCGTTGTTTACAAATTACATTTTAAAACTCAACATGTGAGCTAACTTCTCTGGTGCTTAGCTATGTAATAATCAAATGTAAAATATGTGTATATGTAATCTGCAAATTGAGATATTGTTTTGTATTATGCAATTCGTATTTTATAAAGTTTACCCGGCTAAGAGGGACGACAGACTTCAAAATAATGAATTTAATTTATAATTTTATTTTAATATATCCAAATAAAGAAAATATTTCCAAAACATGAATGGATCATTGGATCATACCCACAACTTGTTCTGAAAAGCAGGCCCATCACCAGCTCCAGGCATTAAGGGGGGCCACAGTGCTTGATAGGGGCCACATAACAAGAAAAAACACAACTGGTTTAACAGATGGGGGGGAATTAATCACCAGGGGGGCCCGGCCTCTCTGGGCCCCCGGCCTCTTTGGGCCCCCCCTTAGTGACGGGCCTGCTGAAAATCACCCCCCCCCCAAAAAAAAACAAAAAAAAAAAACAAACAAACAAACAAACAAACAAACAAACAAACAAACAAACAACCCGTTTCTAGTTGTAAAAGTATCATGTAGCGAATTGTTTGTACTCCGTAATTTGCACCCTATAATTATATATTTCTCCCCAAAATTATTTAATCAACGAATGATAACTCCATATTTTATTTTACTTTGTCAAAGGGCTTAAAAAAAGAACTGTTGGTAGTCATTTGCTCTTGTTTATTTTGATTTGTTAATTTATAATCCACCTTTAATAAATCCATGTTATAACCATGTTATAAAAACATCTATCAGAATGATTACAGTTGTAACCTCTGAGAAGAATAGCTATTATTTTCCAAAACTTTTAAATATCATTGGGCAGAAAAATTGAGAAAATGTAGCCCGCTTTGTGGGCAGTTGAGTTGTCAGGGTAGTATATGTATAGTGAATTATATCATAGTTTCTTTAATAGAAACAAGACCCTACAGAAAATGTATTTATGTGTTCAATTCATATATTTTTTATATACATTGTAGTTGCATGTACATGTATATTGAATTACTGCTAACTCAGCAGCGCTGGAACACTTTTGAAAGTTGGGGGGGGGGGGGGGGGGGCAAAGCCTGATTTTCATGGTTATACAACACATTGTTGATCTCAACAATGGTCAAGACTGAGCAAGATATTCACTGCAACTGAATGCGTATTCATAACCTACACAGATAAAGCAACACTCTTTCAGCCGACTGTTCTAAATGACAAGCATGCAATGCCATTTTCAGATATTTTAAAACCATTTTTTCAGTCATGCACACAACACTCACCCAAGGGTTTTAGCCAGGAGTTGAAAGTAGGGTGTCCAAGCTTGCTGTAAATTGAAAAATTGGGTGTTCAAATTTGCCGTTGTAATACTTTAACATGACAAATAAAACAGCTTTATCCAAACTGTTTAAAATTCAAACAAGGTGAGCAAACGACACCCAGACAACCCACTAATCACGGCCGTAGCTAGGACGGCATCAGAGTATCTGCCAACGGAATATAGGGAGTTAGCACTCTAGTTATTTAAGATTAGTTCTGTGACATCAAGGGCGGCGGAACAGGGGTGGCAAGGGTGGCAGTTGCCACCCCAAAATAAACTTGTGGAGCGTATTGGGGTGGCAATGCCACCCCAATACACTTTATGCAGTTTTAAGCAGTAACATTCGAGTTTCCTTTTTTCCCCACATTGTGTCTTTGGTTGGGTGACAAACATTTTTTAAAAAGAAACCTTTGTTTCGCATAGCATTCCAGGCATGCATTACAGCGGGCCCCGGCCCCCGGGTCACTATTTATTTGTAGGCGCGGATCCAGGGTGGGGGTGGGGGTGGGGGGTGCACTGCAGGGGAACATTCACCCCCCCCCCCCCCCCCCCCGGTAAATTAAGTCAAAAAAAAGAGGGGGGGGAGCACAATCTCGTTATAAAAATACCGGCGCGGATATTAAACATCTGCTGTGTCTACATTTTGGCATACTTGAACAAACTAGACTAAAAATGCAATAAGAAGAAAAAAGATTATGAATCATGCCATAGAACAGAAAGCCGGAATGTTTCCTGGAGCCCAGGGATCTCAACACCTTGTGGGGAGTTTATTACAGGTTAAATGGCCACAACCAGCAGGAAACAATTGATCACTTGACTGAATGACATACTAAATGTGCCCAAATCCTTTTTGAGTGGCCTAAAGGCACACATTTTTTTCTCTCAATAAATATAATATTCAGTGCCATATTTGGTCATGTCCAGTAATGAAACCATGTATTATTTTTTTGATCGTTGAAATTGGTGCACAAACATGGCTAAAATAATATATTCTCCATATAATCTTCACAACTTTTGCAAAAAAATGTCAGGTGAAAGTGGCCATCAGGAATCGCCTCAGATTTCACCACGGAGCATCCAGAATTCAAAGCCCTTTAAACGGACCCCACGCCGTAAGGGCTTCGCGCTCGCATTTTGTCCGTGCCCCCCGCCTACAAAATTTCTGGATCCGTACCTGATTTGCCACCCCAATAAAAATCAGCTTCCGCCGCCATTGGTGACATACATGTACAATTTTACACGATTCATTGCTGTAGTGCTGTACTCATACTACTCGACCCAAACACTATTTCTTTCAAGTGTCTGTCAAATATTTTATCACTTTAAGGGTTTATTTACTTTTCAAAAATGAGTAAAATTGTTAATATTTCCATGTACTTTCAGGCTCGCTTGCAAAGTTGGGCTAACTTTCTAAGCTGTACTGTTTCTGTCCTCAACTGTCTTTCACATGTTCACATCTGCCACTGAGAACTAGGTTATAATAGAGGATAACTTTGTATCAACATAAATGCAAATACATGTATGTTCATATTTATTGTACATTTTGTGGTCCAATACCCCATTATTTTGAACTCACTTTCATCGATTGATCAATGGCTTGATTTGTTGATAAATTATTTGATCAATATTTTGTTTCAGTTTTAATCCAGGTTTGTATGGTTCTAGCTATAGTCTGGAACAACTCTTTGGTTACTTGTACTGTACATTTTATTCACACTTTGAAATTATGCATCTCAAACTGAACAAGAGGCTTTGAACATGCTGGCAATCCTATTTATTACATGCACCTGTTGTGTTGCACAGGTACCTGTGCATAAAGCCGCTATCTCCATTCTCCTACTGAAAATTTAAATTTAATGGATTTCCTTCACTGACAAACCATGGACAAAAAGCACTACACTGTACAGTCTGTATTATTTTATGCTACTTATATTTGAAACTTTTCCCAATCACTCACAGATGTTTTTGGGGTGGAATATCTCATTGAAAACATAACTTATCTAATTCCAACAAATTAGCAATTCAATTGGGAAATTATTTTTTCAGGGTGATTCACTCATTAGCATGCATGGACATAGCGGCTTTTACCAAATACATGTAGTTGTGCACACAAAGAATGGCAGGAGTATGGTACATGTATATAATGTTAATTTGTGGGCATTGATCATTTGCGGTGTGGAAAATGCATAGAAAATTGAGTAGCCCTTTCATAGTGCATTCTCACTGGAATGTTAACTTCCTCTATTCCAACTATTTCTGAAGCATACCACCTATGCTGAAATCTCCCTTCCTGAATGGTTTTTATTACCAATTGATGTGTACAATGCCTTAGACAGACTTTTTCCAAAAATTATGCTAGCAGTGGTCACTGTAGTGTATTCTGCAAGGTTTGACCTTTTGTGTGCATTTTCAAAGATTTCTCTTTTTATATTCAGGGTATGGAAAAACACAGATGGTGTGTTCAGTTCGCTAGATAACACAACATACATTGCCTTTCATTTGTTGCTTTTGAGGGTCGGTGTTTGGGAGTTTCCGAAGTAAATCAGCCGTATAATTGGTTATTATATTTTTAATAAGTGAGCTAAAAGGGTTTATGGTATAAAGTACATATAATGCATGTTTATACCAAAAAAACTTGTAACATTTTAACTGTTGATGGAATCTTCCAACTGGATTCTTTTCTTCCGACACAGGTTAATAGTTTTACCGGGGTATGGGTTTTAAACCTCTCCACTCCAAAAGAAACGGTTTGTAAACCCCAAAAGTTATAGTGAGATTAGAATTCCCTTAAATAAGTGTCTCAGTATCATAGTTGTCAACATTTTCAGGATTAATCGAACCCAAGACCTTCTGCTTGCTAGTGCAGATGTTGCAACCACTAAGCTTGCCAGGGTCAGCTGGCCAATTCAAATCCAATGCAGCAGCGGGCACCGCGTAATCAGTGTAAAAATGGAAGTTTGCTTCGAGGATGCTGTAAATTTGAAGAGACTGTTGCCCGTGCCCCAACACTATTAAACATTGTATGCTCAGTTCTTTCCAAGAGTCTGTCGAAATGGCAGAAAATCCCATTGAAATTCACATCATTCCCAAGGTAAAATTCTACCTTCTGTCAAAAACAAAAAATGTTGAGTACCTGAATAAGCCCTTCAACAAGTAACACTTTAATTACTCAATTTCCATCATTTAATCTTCAACTAAATAACACATTGTGGCATATTTAATTCAACGCCATTTCTGCAAAACAAAATTAAAAATCTGCTATCCCACAGATGGCGAATGTGCGAAATTGGGTGGCAGATTGCAGAAAAAGTCTCGGTCGCCAGACACTCGCAAGAACAAGTTTAGTCTGGCAACGTCATATGACAATCTGCCACAGAATTCAGTCAGGTCATCGACTCGGGACAAGCAGCAGAAACAAAATATATTCAAATACATTATTTGGCAAACATATATGGAACACTGGGTGTCTGAGTTCTTTTGCAACAGATTTGTTTTTTGTTTCAGTAAATGAAATTATTTTGTGCTGCCAAGTTTAAAAGCTGACTTTAGATTTGCTTGTAATCGGCTTGAAACGGAAATGACAATCACTTATTTTGGAGATTCTAAAGAAAAGTTACTGGCTTTTCAAGGTCCATAAAATCCAACCGAAAATAATTATATTTCAGAAAATACAATGATTTTCTGCTGGACAGTCCTATTTGTCCAAACAGGCCGAGTTGATGTTTATGAGACCTTTCACATGGGTTAAATGTTAATTTCTCAATCAAAGGTTGTTTGCAAAGCAGTACTTTTGGAATCTCTAGCCGGGCCATTTTTTCCTCCACTGACATGAATACTGCCACAAGACGGTATTGACTTTTTCAGGCCATGCTTGATTTGAACAAAGTTATTAGGTAAGAAAAGTTAAATTAGCTTATTTCCCATAAAGGTTCACGGAAATGAAAATAGGAATGAAATGCTATAACTGAATCTGAAACAATGATAAAGCCTCATTTGGTATGTTCTGTATTCAACACTTGTGCTCCACCTCAACTAAGCTCTCGGAGGTAAAGTTGCAGTACTCCTGCACCCAAGCCCTTTGTTGTGTGATTTTCATATGACGGTGTCGAACACTTTTAAAAGATATTCAATGAGATTTCATTTTTCAGAGTTGTGGGAGGAAAAAGTAGGAATACTTGAAATCCTGGGAATGTTAATTTGAAAGAGACATCTGATTTATTTTCATGCAAATGCTGGCTTCATTCATGACTTCAGCTTTTGACCCCATTTTGGCTACATGTATAATGCTGAACGTTTAACACATGTATCGGATCTGGCCCAAGTTCACAGAGCTTCTTAGCACAACATTTTGATAAAAACAAAAACAAATTATACAGCATGCCCTTGTGAATGGTTTGAAATCTTGTCCATGAGAACATGGGATTTGGCTGCAATGGGTGAGATTTGAAAGAAAAATGGCTGTAGTATTGTGGACACTGTGTGCATGGTATAACAGCAGCAGGGTCCCACAGCCAAAATCAATGCCACTAAAGCCATGACGTCATCCACAAACCATCTATTGGATATAAAGTATTTGTAGCAACTGGAGACAATAACATTACGGTACACACATGTACCTAGAGTATTGGAAATACTACTGGAGTGACAATTTCAACACTTTTACTCATTTGTTTTCCCATGAGTCTTATACTTTTCCACCCTCGGCTGTATCACTCTTGATGTCTTGAGATTGTCCGATAACCTCCGCACAAGTCACTGGTGTGTCTTTAACTTCAGTGCTACTAACTGGAACTGGCTCGTCAATGCCCAGGGCCTTCAGAACATCAACTAGTGGGACGTGATCCCCAGGGGATGATTGCTTGAAGTCTAGAAGCACCTGTGTTCCTCCTGTACATGAAGAAAACAAGATAGAGTACTGTGGCAGCACACTAAAGTCTAGTTTCATATAGGCGCAATGAACACAGACGGGGCATAAATCGGTCACGACAGAAGCTTTGAATAATCGGCACTGCCGCAGGGGAGTCCTTGCAGACACTGCTAGCAATTACAACTACATGTATACGGAAACCAGGCTTGACTGCAGTCTTCAACACCAGTCTCAATGCTGCCAATTGATACGTTGTCAAACCGACTAGGTAAATTTGAATAAATATCAAAGTGAACAAAGAAAACTGGCAGGAGCAGGATTTGTACCGGTGCTCTACCAACTGAGCTATTGCATCTAAGTCGGAAGTCATGATAAACCCAGAATGCCGTATAGCCAGGGATCACGCCCAATTCTACGATACAACATGGGAAGCGACATTTTGGCGATCACTCAATGAGGATATGACTTTTTAACATAATTCATCATACAAAACACAAGGGAAACTGATTAGGTAAATTTTAATAGATTTTCAAAGTGAACACACACAAAAAAACTGGCAGGAGTGGCATTCGAACCTGTGAAAAATTACTGTTTGACAGCTATATTTATAATTTGAAAAGTGTTTGGACAGAAAGTTAGTTTTGTGGCTATTTTGACATTTATTAGCAAGGACAACATACATGTATATTGTTGATTTTCCTAACAATTAATGTAACCAGTCGTGTAGGGGGATCTTTTTGGGGGTGGGAGATTACCAGATAAAAACATCTTAAAACTGTCCAACTTTGGAAAATTTGTAACAAATGGGGGTTTGGGTAGTGTATGTCCCCCCTCCCCAACACCCCTGGCTATTTCACATGCTTAGTTTTTCTTCACTCGCCCTTTCCCCCAACGTTTTTCTCCTTTCCCCTTTTTATTGTTTGGTTAAAGGGGTGGGGAGAGGGTCGAAAGTGTAACCCCACCTCATCGTTACGTCACTGAATGCAACTGACATACCATCATCTTACCTTCACCGATAACGAGGGTTCCTCCGGTTCCCAGCCCATCTCCTTTAGTATTACCTGTGATTCCTTGGGCTTTACCCTACAGAAATATTGACGGAACAAAAACATATCACAATAACTAGTTTAATCTTAGCATTTATTAACAAATTCACAGGCGTTGGATTTTACTTTCTGAAGCTTGTCACTGATTCACGGACATTGAACGAACATTTCCAGATGGACGAAGAGGATATGCCTAAAGATCCGAGTTCTCAGCGATCTGGGAAACATGGCTAAAACTAAAAAGCTATGAGTAGGATAATACACGAGGAGCGCGCCGTTCGTGGGTGAGAATGGCCCGAGGGCGCAGCCCGAGGGCCATTCGTCACCCACAAACGGCGTGCTACCGAGTGTATTAACCGTCTTAACACCCTCCAAGAATGTTTCATTATTGTATAAACGAATGTCGTGTTTTTGTAAAATCAAGAAAGCCAGTAAAGGAATGCTGACAATACATTGGTATGTTGGTCACGTAATCTCTTTTATCCTATTCATTCCAAGTAGTTTGAACGATATCAATAGGGGAATTCAAATGGCAAACGTGGGAACATGGCGAGTTCGGACAGGGACTGCAGTATTTTTCTAACGCAAAACACATTCATTTATTCAATCGTGTCATAAATACATTTTTGGGCAATGTGTATATGGAAAATTATACTGTAAACCCTAATCAATTGTCATATATTTGTCCAATGCTGTATTTGTTTAGGAGTAAAATAAAAATGAAAATAAGTCGTAAAATTCGCACTTTGCCTTATATCTCCTACTGGGGTTGAGTGCAACACGCCATTCGTAAAATGCAGAATGGCGCGTCGCGCTCCATTCGTGCAAAATAATGGAGAGGGAAAACAATAGTGTGACGTCACAGGAGGGCGTTAATAACTATTAAAGATGATGTTGATTGCCGAGAGAAGTCTGCGCCATTTTTTATTTTTATGTAGATTGTGTATTGTAAAATGAAACAGCAAATTATTTGGCAGTGGTCGCTGTAGTGTATTCTGCAAGGTTTGACCTTTTGTGTGCTGTTTTTATCAAGTCCCCTCTAGCGCAGCACAGCCCTATGGTGCCATTTATCTAAAAGTCGTAGCTGCGGGCAGCAAACAAATCAACGTCATAGGACGAACGGGAGTTCGTCCTATGACGTCAAATTGTTTGCTGCCCGCAGCGACGACTTAGACAAATGGCAACAGCGGGCTAGAGGCGTTTCGATAAAAACAGCTCTCAAAAGTCACATAAAAATGAAAAATGACGCAGACTTCTCTCACCACTGAACTTCCTCTTTAACCCTAACCCCTTGGCATTTTGGGCTAGGATCCACGAAAATCCAACACTTTTTGCACCATAAATACGGCAGAAAACCCATCAGTGCAAATGTCTTGGCAGGGAATCAGACACCTCAAATCCATTGAACTCTAGCAATATCAGACGATGGATTTTGGTAGATTTGAGGTGGTTAGGCAAATGTTAAAACTGGGTACCTTTGCATGGGCTTCTCGTGCCTTTTTGCTGAAGACTGCTGCTAAAACGTTCCAATAGGAGTATCGCTTGTACCCTACACCAGCATATGTCTGGTTCTTGAGATCCACGTATAATTCTGGAAACAAAGTGACAGGGTGTGTCAAGTTGTCAACTGACAATGCAGTATGCGAGAAGACTGGGCAAATGATTAGGAACCTCACTGCACAAATCAATCTCAAGAACAGTTGAATTTCTGTATCAATTTCCAGCGATGGTTGGCCGACCATCCTTGGAAATAGTCTAGTTCCCCGTCCTGATAATTCCCAGACATCTATTAATTGCTCTGTTTTGTCTAAAGTAGGGATTACATGGTTACCAGTAGCAACAAGAAGTTGGCCAGACTAAAACTGGAATACACATCACAAATTTACATGACATGACCAAGACTTAAGACTCCATTTACACAAAGGTGCTCATACAATGAAATGTAAATGGGCATTTTGTTTTGCCTTTGTATTTGATTAATTTAAACACTTTAGTTTCGCCATTCACGTAACAAAGCATAATAGCATATTTCATTCAGTCTTGTTGACTTGACTTGCTGACTCGTACTCGAGTCAGACTCGAGTCAAGATTCTTTTGACTTGAGACTTGACTTGACTTTTAAAAAAATGACTTGGGACTTGACTCGACTTGAAAGAACATAACTTGTGACTCGACTTGACTTGAATAAATTTGACTTGTTGACAACAACACTTTTGTTAAAACAATTAAACACAACTTTTGGGCCTATGCGCATATCGGTTGAAAAAATGCCAAGCCTACAGCGCACAGCGAGCTGGGTGTCTAGTACATGTACGTATGCGGGGCCGCAGCACTGGACGACTGCATGGAGAATCGTCAAGAAGGCATTCAAAGTTGATTTTGTACAGTGCATACATTTGTACGTGCCAGCCAAAAGTCATTGGAATTTGAATTTACTATGTGCAACACTTGACTTGAGACTTGGCACTTGACTTGGAATAAAATTAACTTGGGACTTGACTTGACTTGAGAGAAAATGACTTGGTTACAACACTGATTTCATTGCAGAAAAAAATAAAAGTCAATCTTCCGATTAACATTCTTCCTCTCTTTGAACAAATACACCTTATCTGGTGTACTAGTGTTCAACAGTGACTTTTCCAAACCGAATTTTCATTCCCGAAAGCAACGTTGTTACCGCTGATGACATCACAACCAAAAGGTATTTTTGTGGGCAGGGGCAGAACCCATGATTTTTTTCTGTCCATACTACTTATAAGTTTTGATACAATAATAAAACACAAAAACACTGATATTTATTTCTTATAATTATGTTCATCATTGTTTCAAGACATTACATTTTTCCTATATTGATTTCTGTGAGTGTTTAAATTCTTTTTCTTACCCCCATCCCAATATTTTCCCTGTACAAACTCCTCCGCACCAAACTCTTCCAGCCCGACACCGATCAGGCGAACATTGTGTGCATCCAGCTGGGGCTTGAGAGAGCTCAGCTCCCTTGCACCCAGCCTGCACAAGGGTCATCCAAAGCGACGCATGAAGTGCATGATGCAGGTTTGCGTCTTCCAGAATGAGCCCACAGCAACCATCTGCAAAAAGACATAGGAAATTGATTTACATCATAGAAACTATATATTTTCTGTAATTGTTTGTCAAACCTAGCTTGTCTGGTCGGTGACGGGTCCCCGACGGTCCCAAGGGCCCATTAGTCCGAAAAGAGAATAAGGGTAAAGGGATCGACGATAGGGTGTCCGATCGACGATAGGGTGTCCGATCGACGATAGGGTGTCCGATCGACGATAGGGTGTCCGATCGACGATAGGGTGTCCGATCGACGATAGGGTGTCCGATCGACGATAGGGTGTCCGATCGACGATATGGTGTCCGATCGACGATAGTCCAAATGGACGATCAGGTTCGATATTCCGAATAGACGATCAGGTTCGATAGTCGGACCTTATTGCCGATTCGGACTATCCAACCTTATTGTCAATTCGGACTATCGGACCTTGTGTGCTTTCAGACTATCGAACCTTGTGTGCTTTCGGAATAATGAACCTTCGGACTATTGAACCTTATTTTCGTTTTGGACTTTTGAACCTTCGGACGAATTAACCTTATTCTAAATTTGGACTGCCGAACCTTCGGATTGTCAGCCCTTCGGACCAATGGACCTTCGGACTATCGCATCAAATGTTCGGATTAACGAACCTTATTTTATATTCGGACTAACGAACCCCCTCTTATGGTGAATTTGTACGTTCAGGATATTGAACCTTCGGATTAATTAAACCTTTGGACAATCGAACCTTCGGACTATCGGGCGGACACCGTCTGGTCTGCAGTGACACTATTGTTGAAAGGGAAAATACACTTGCAGTGTATCTCTATTACTAAAATCCTGCAAAGAAAAAAGGAAAAGCATCACCACTCGCTTTTTCGAGGCCGCATTTGTTGGCCTTTTTTTTCAAAAATAAAAATGCCAGAAGAACAGAGGAAATTGCTAGGGAGTCCACCGGTTTTGGACCATATATCTAAAACCATGCAAAATTAGGGTCTTCAAACAATGATAATTGGTACTTTGAGCGGTTAGAAACACAAAAAGTTAAGTATTATATGGACAAAAGGTTTATCTTATTATTCATCTACTTTCACAAACTTGGAGGAGAGAAAGTTACTTCATAAGTTGCCTTTGTTATAAGATACTATAATTTTGGAAATGATATCGAAACATTTTTTACAAAATCTGAACCAAAGAAAATGCCTCAAAACACATTCATGTGTAGAGAGATTGGAAATTGCGTGCATTCTTGTCGATGTCTCGGAATAACAAAACAAAAAAACAGTTGTAATGCAAGCTTTGTTTTGAGAAAAAAAGTTCTGAGAAGTGAACCCGACTCCTTTTCTTCATTACTAATTTGCATATTTACATGGTATGTGATAAAACAGCCCTTTGCAATGTTTTTCGGGAAAAAAGTGGTACAGGTATACATACATGTATATGCTGAGGCCGTTGCACTAAACATGTCTTCATATCTTTGGCTATAAACTATTTGCAATAATTACATTGTACAGTTCTTGCATATTTAATTAGTGCCATAAAAATGCACACCTTAACTTCTGGTTGTTTTGGTTTTGGACAAATAGTGGTAAATGGTTCACACTGCCAATTCAAACGGAACCAATCCACGATTTTGACTAATGAAAAAATACATGCAATACAGGTATGTTCAGTCCCTCCAATCAACCTATTTATCAACCAGGGGAATCAGGTTGGCGCAGTGGTTACTGTCCCCGCCTTTCACCGCTGTGGCCCGGGTTCGATTCCTTTCCTGGTCCACATGTGGATTGGGTTTTCAGTCCCTACCTGATTCCGTGGGTTTTCCCCAGAATATTCTTCTGGGGTTTTCCTCCCACCTCTAAAACTGTAACTTCTTCTCATTGTCTTCTCTCTACAGGTTTCTTCAGGCTTTCGAGCTACAGTGCCTAGGGCGCTTTTGAGGAATCCTTGGTTTCATTACCAGAAAGAATTAATAATAAATAACACCATTAAATACATGTAAATGGAATTTTTTAAAGGAAAAAGAGGCAACAATATCCCTTAAAAATGCACGCTGTGGTAGATTTTTTAAGTTATGTGGGCAAAAATCCATTCCTGAAATAACGAACTGAAATAAACAACATTCACTTATATTCCCATTTCGGTTGAGGGAAATTGAGAATTCTTCCACGGCACATTTCCGTTTTTATGTGCAAGTTTATTTTGAAAATAATTCGCAGGCAGATCAGATGATGATGAAACGTTTTTAAAACATCCATTTACTGGTAATCCGCCAAAAATATTGCTGCAGAAAATGTCTGCAAAAACTAATAATTTCCAAACACCCCCATTAAACAAATGGTACCAACCACTAAAAGCAAAATACGAACAACGAAACAACGAAAGAAAGTAAGGCACTTTTCGAAAACGTAGAGATTAAAACATGAATTATAGTCAAACCAAAAACCATACATTAATGTATGGTTATGAGCAAATCCTCTTTTTAAGTAGAAACCCGATTGAACGCATGATCTTTGCCGTTAAAAATCAGTTGCAATGTGCTGCAGATCAGCCATGTGGCTCGACTCGACTACACACACACGTACAACAAGATACAGCTTGTTTGGTGGGTGAAACTTATTTATTTATTTTTTAACAGAATTTTGAAAACTCCCAAAAAGCTGGGCACTTTAGGGTCAAAATGCTAAAAAGCATGGGCACTGAAAGAGTTAAACAGAAAATAAGTCAATAAATCCATTTATGAGCGCATCAAAAGAATCCCATGGGGTCTTACCTTCTGAAAAATGCTTTAAACCCAAGAAAAAGTATAATTTGTTTATCAAGTTACCAAAAAAAACCTTCTCTGTGGCTATATATAGTCCATTGATTTGGATCATTTAAAAGGCCTCCACACCACCAACAACAGCTCCTTTATAACGTGACATCTGACTTTTTAAACCGAGTTTAGAGATCAAATTCAGCAGAAATACATAATTTTTTCACGACACTCTTGACCCAAAAATATGGGGTCGTTTTAACAAAAATGGCGATCGCGAGGTGCGACACGGAAAATTATTGCTTTAAAAAACTCATCAAAAGTCATTGTATAACGTCCGGAATGTAAGAAAATCTTACAGAAACATAATTTTGATAATATTTAACGTAAGTTTGGAAAGTTTGAGAGTGAAAAAGTGAAAGGTAAGTGTTTAGTAGCTTTTTTCAATTTTGATAATTTTACACATTGTCAGAATAGGAAATGTCATTATCGCAAACCCTCTGACATTGCTACAATAATTAGCGGTTCGTTTATCTGTATTTCGGATGCGTCTTGCTTACTCCTAGAACTATGAGGTTCCTGACATGAACCTCATAGGAAGACGCCGATTTTTCCCATAGGCTAGTGCAGCAAGAATAAGAACGTCATTTCCATGCAACACGAGTCTACATTTTTCGCCGTGAATTACTTCATGGCTGCCCCCCAAAAAAATAATATGCCGCATTTACCTCCTCACCTCGGTTGCGCCAAGTCAATTTTCGCCTGAAACGGGTCCAATTTGCGGGGAAAAAAGAAAAAAAAATGCAGTCGTTCCGAAGCGATCACACACGCACACCATCGATTAAGCCGCACACACGAAGCTAGCTCCTGTAAGATATCCCAGCATGCATCCAGCCGGGTAATGTGCGGGGGGGCCGTGGGTCGGTCAAGTCATGATTATTCATCGAAAATTCGAAGCGCGGTACGGCAGGCAACTGCCGCGTGTCCGTTATATACCGTCTGCATGCATTGCCTGTCGTCGCAGACGGTATATAACGGACACGCGGCAGTTGCCTGCCGTACCGCGCTTCGAATTTTCGATGAATAATCATGACTTGACCGACCCACGGCCCCCCGCAAAACAGGAGCTTCGTGTGTGCGGCTTAATCGATGGTGTGCGTGTGTGATCGCTTCGGAACGACTGCATTTTTTTTTCTTTTTTTCCCGCAAATTGGACCCGTTTCAGGCGAAAATTGACTTGGCGCAACCGAGGTGAGGAGGTAAATGCGGCATATTATTTTTTTGGGGGGCAGCCATGAAGTAATTCACGGCGAAAAATGTAGACTCGTGTTGCATGGAAATGACGTTCTTATTCTTGCTGTACTAGCCTATGGGAAAAATCGGCGTCTTCCTATGAATGAGGTTCATGTCAGGAACCTCATAGTTCTAGGAGTACGTCTTGCTTAAGAAGGGTTTAGTGAAATCGATCTCAGGACGCGTCTATCTTAGAGCAGGAACTCGTCTTAAGTCCTAAGATGAGTGATAAGTTTAATAAGAAGAGTTTCGTGAAATCGGCCCCTGGCCTAGTTTGATTTGGCGCACGTCCGGAAATTGGGCCAACGAAAAATACCGAACGTTTCAGCATACCTCCCCAGAAGAAACACTCTTGACGAGGTTGCCGGTGATCTTGGTCAGCATTCCGGCGTTTTCCATCGTGTGTTCAGCTTGACGGCCCAGAGAGCCGTCCTCACACTTACAGGGTTGGAAATAAGCTACATGTAAATCGTTTGCAGTTTGGGAATGTAACCAAAAACGTTAAGTTGTTGTTGTTGTTGTAGAGTGGGTTGGCGCGTACGGCATTATACTATGCCCTTTGCGCCATTAGCGAAAGACAGTACGTCTCAACAGTAGTCTAGTTGTATACCTGGTACAGTAAGTATGAGTGAGCGGTATACGCATGCGTGACGGTCAATATGCGGTAATTTCGACTCTGAACAAATCAAGATTATAGAATCGATACAAAAAACAAAAACAGGGTGAATTTGTGTAGGAAGGGCAGGTAAAGGTAGGGAATAAGGAAAGCGTTCATGATCCACATGAGACACAAAGTGTCATAAGTGTCCCGCAAGGCCGGACCGTGTACCGTGCAGTTTAAGGGCCCGGGCCCCGCTCGGGTGATTCGCAGGTCCGCAACACCTTCAGGTGATGATAAGTGACACTATGTCCAGCCAACCATTCACGCTCCCCCATCCCAGAAGCTGGTGTAATATCAAGAGTATCGGCGAGGTGTATCGGGGAATTATATATTGACATTACAATTATGTACATACTTGATAATATGGTGGCCATTTTGTTTGGGTTCAAGGAGTTGTTGGAGTGTTATTTGGGTATTGGGGAGATTAAGTGATTTTATGAGTATTTGTCTTTGGATGTTATATTTACGACAATTCAGGAGAAAGTGCTTAACATCCTCTGTACATAAGCATACTTCACATAATCCATTTGGATGTTTGCCGATTTTATATAGGAAATTATTCAGACCTTTACATGTGCCAAGTCGAAGTCTATGCATGATAACTTCTTGAGTACGTGTCATTCCCCAACTAGAGAAAATATAGGAGGCCTTATATTTCATGGTATTTAGATTAGTGCTGGGAAGGGTTTGGTTCCATTTTTCTTTAAGTTCTTCTTTGAGAATATGTTTAATTTCATTATCTAAAAGGGGTATGTGGTGATCGATGCTAGTTTTATGTGTGGCTGATTTAGCAATTTCGTCTGCTCTTTCATTTCCATTGATCCCACAGTGTCCAGGGATCCATTCAAAGATAACTATATTGCCTTGGCAATGGATGTTATTTAAGGTGTGGCGAATATCACAAACGATTTTATGTTGGGGGAAGGTTTTCGAGATAGACTGGATGGCGCTAAGGCAATCACTGAAAATACAGGTGTGTAAAGGTTTAACATCTTCAACCCATTCTAGAGCAAGGAGAATAGCAAAAAGTTCTGCCGTGAATATAGAGATGCCATTATTAAGGCGGGAGGCTTTACTGTATTTAAGTTGGGGGATGTATATACCACATCCGACAGTGTCATGGGTGGGATTGTAGGATCCATCCGTGTATATATGTAGAGAATTAATCCATGTTGTATTAATGGTTTCTAAACTAAGATTTCTCTTGTCATATATATTTGTAGCATTTGCCACCCGAGAGAGGATCTCAGTGGAGATAGAGGGCTTATTGTAATGCCAGAAAGGAGTAGGGTCATTGAGGGGGAAAGTTGTATAAGGGTATTGAGAGATCCTGGCTTCAAAAGGTGTGTTGTGGGTTGTAGACATCCATTTGTCAGCAAAATAATGCTTTTGCCAGTTATCTGAAAAAATGTAATCATTAGGATGGGTTTTGTGGGCATTTACTTTGATTCCGTAAAGATTACATAAGAACTGTCTGCGTAAAGCCAGGGGTGGATCTCCACATTCTGTCTGCAGCCTAAAAAGTGGTGAACTGTGAATAGCTCCTGTACAGATTTTAAGAGCTTGATATTGGATACTATCAAGTTTTTGTTTGATAGTCAAGGATGCAGAGTCAAAGGCTTCACACCCATATTCCAAGATAGGTTTTATTAGTGCACTGTAGAGCTGATAAAGTGTTTTACAATCGGCCCCCCAGGAAATACCGCTAATGCATCTGAGGATGTTAAGTCTCTTTTTACATTTGTTAATTATATTGTCTATGTGTTGATTCCATGTTAATTTGCTGTCAAAAATCACTCCCAGGAATTTGGCCGATGACAAAGTCTGCAATTTATGGTTTTGGATGTGCAGGGAGATATTGAAAATTCTTTTGTTGGTAAACAAGACAGCAATTGTCTTAGGGATGGACAACTTGAAACCCCATTTGTCACACCATAAATTGACATTATTTAAGTTTTGTTGAATTTTCTTTTCTAGGTAAGATGTGTTCCTGTTGGATTTCCAGATGGCCATATCATCTGCATATTGCGAGACATTGGCATCAACCACATGGTGGGAGAGATCATTGACAGCAACATTAAAGAGCAGAGGACTGATAACACTGCCCTGTGGGACACCATTTTCCAGAGTTCTTTCTTTAGAAAGAAAGTTATTGACTTTAACTTGAAATTTTCTATCAGAGAGAAAATTGTCAATCCATTTTATTATTCTGCCATATATACCCATGGATTGTAGTTTGATAACGATACCTTTGCGCCAAAGCATATCATAAGCTTTTTCGATATCAAGGAAAATGGCAAGGGTGCTTTCTTTATTACTCCGAGCTTTATTGATAGATGATTCTAAATTGACAATGTGATCTTTGGTACTTCTTCCTTTCCGGAAACCACTCTGATGGTTGGATAAAAGATTGTGAGTTTCTAAGTACCAAAGTAATCGAGAATTTACCATGCGTTCCATGATTTTACAGAAGGTAGACGTGAGGGCAATGGGTCTATATGATAGAGGGTTGGTGGAGTCTTTTCCAGGTTTAAGGAATGGAATAAGGATAGCATCCTTCCATTGTTTAGGGCATTGAGAGGTATACCATATCATGTTAAAAATGATGAGGAGGTAATTACGAATTTTCAGAGGGAGATGTTTGATAATAGCGTTACTTATTCCGTCTTTACCTGGAGATGTGCACTTGGATGAATCAATAGCATGGTTTAATTCTTCCAAATTAAAAGGTTCATTGATCACACTGTCATTGTTACTATTAATATAAAAATCTTTTTCAGCTTCACTTTTGATGGGTATAAATGAAGGGCTGTAATTGTTTGTACTGCTGACATTAGCATAGCTGTCAGCAAGGGCTTCAACCTTGTCTTCGTCAGTAATGGCATCTGTGCCATTGTGGTTTAGAACAGGGATGCTGTTGGTATTTCGGTTTTTCTCTATTCGTTTAATTTTATTCCAAATAATTTTGGTATTTGTTTTGGGGTTTATTTCGTTGCAGAAATTTTCCCAGTCTTTTCTTTTGGCATTTTTAATTGTCTTCCTGGCTATGGCACAAGCCCTTTTGTACAGTATTAGGTCTGCAGGGAGACGGGTTTTTCTGAGGATTTTAAGAATTTTTTTCTTATTATCAATGGCCTGCTTACAATCATCATTCCACCAGGACGTAGGGGTTTTATGATAATTTGGATTGGTTTTCGGAATTGAGTAACTCATGGCTGATTCGAGCTCATTGATAAAGTTGTTATAAGTGTCATCAATGTTATCTGATGTGTTAGGTTCAGAGATATTCTGATTGCAGGCAGTTTTATATTTACTCCAGTCAGCTTTTTTAATAGACCATTTAGGTGTGAAATTGGCTTTATTTTTATGAATAGGATGATTATAATTGATAATAATAGGGCAGTGATCACTTCCCCAGGAATCATCTAGAACCGTCCAGTTACATTTAGCAGCTATATTAGGTGATACAAACGTGACATCAATACATGAGAGAGTGCCATGGAAGGTATTTACTCTTGTACCCTCACCAGAATTGATACAAATCATATCAAATTCTGTTGTAATATCCTCAATAATCCTGCCATTATGATCCAGTTTGGAGCTGCCCCATAGAGGGTTATGACTGTTTAAGTCTCCACAAATTATGCAAGGTTTGTCGATTTTATTTAAGATCTCTCTGAAAGACTTATCGTCTAAGGTGTTGCATGGGTTATATATATTAATGACGTTAATTTTATTTTTATGAATATCATACAGTTCACCAATTTGATACTCAATGGGAGTGTCAGAACCATATATGTATTTGAAAGCTAGGCCACGTTTGACAAGAAAGGCACAGCCTCCTCCCCTTTTTTTAGCTCCTGTGTTTTGTCTGTCATGACGATAAATGTCATAACCAGGTAGGGTAAACTGTTTCCCTTCTTTGAGCCAGGTTTCTTGAATACATATGAGGTCTGGTTTTTGTTTAGGGGGATAATTATTGATTGAGGATTTAAATTCATTACTATGAGCTGTAAGAGACTGTGCGTTCCATTGTAAGATTAATACCATAATATAAAGGAAAATCATGACGTTTTGTTCGATTTTGCTTTAGTTGTCTGACTGCTAAGATTATGGGTTTCCACCGGGTCTGTGTTTATTTTGGCCGAAGATATATTGCTCTTATTTTGGGTTGATCTTCGACCCGATTCGCCTTTCCTTGTATTGGTATGTGTGGGTGTCCTTTGTTTTCCTTGCGTTTCTTTGGTCTGTGATGGGGGATTGTCTGAATGGATGATGTGATTGACAAGGTCTTTAATAGCCGTTTGCCTTTCCTCTTTGTTCTTTAGTGTATCCAAAATTTGGATTGTGCCTGTCAGAAGTTCTGTTAGGCGTTGTTCATTACATATGCATGTACATCGTGTGTGTTCGGTTTGCGTTCCCTCATCAGTTGTGTTTGTCTGGGTGCTCACGTCTTTGACGGTTTTTTTGGGTTTTGCGGTTGGTGGTGGCATATCCGTTGTGTCCTTTGTATTTGGTTGCACTTTGCCTGTCGTAGGTTGTGCCATGGAGGGTGGAACACTCCTCCATGGTTGTGCTGGCGGGGGGGTTAGCTGCTGTGTGGGATTTATTACGATATCCGTTTTTATAGCTTTAGCAGCATCTGCATATGATACATGATATGTGACCCTGATTCCTTGAATTTTCTTTTCTTGTTTTATGGTGGTACAGCCTCCATAGGCTGATGAATGGTTCTCACCACATCTGCAGCATCTAGTGTTTTCTTTCTGATGGCATTGTTCATAGGTGTGGGGCCCACCGCATCGCACACAACGTGTGGCGCTTCTGCAGTTTTTGGCGGTGTGACCTAGTCTCTGGCAATTGAAGCAACGAATTACAGGTGGAATATATGGTTTTACAGGGAAGTTTTCATAGCCTATTTGTATTTTGGTAGGCAGATTTGGCGAGTTAAACGTTAGGCAGATAGAAAGGCTTTTTTCAAGTTTGCCTTCGCGTTTTCGCATGAGTCGTTTGGCATCAGTGACTCCATACTTCTTACATGCAGTTACTATTTCTTGGTCTGTTATGTCTGTTTCTATACCGTATACAACACCTTTACTTTGAGTTTCGGATTTTGCATACTCCGTTGTGACAGTCCATTGCTCTAGTCGATTTATAGTTTTGAGTTTTTTAGCTTGTGCTGTGGTGTGGCATTTGACGGTTATTCCCCCTTGGTTGTTCTTGGAAACGTTTTTGATGAGGTCCTTTCCTACACTATTCAGGGCTTTGGCGATTCTAATTGGGTTTATTTTGGATAGTTGGACATCGGGGGAGTTAATTATTACTAGAGTAGGTTGAGTTTGGCAGGTGTTGTATGTCACAGTGTTTCGGCGTTTTGTTGGATGTGGAGAGTCGGATTCTGAATCGGTATAAACATCACTATAGCTGAGGCTGTGTTTTGTTCGTTTCCTGTTTTGAGTTTGCCAAGGGGACTGTGTTTTTTCTTGAGCTTGACTGTACAAGGCTTCAAATGTTGAACGCGGTTGTTCATTTTCATTAGGATTTTGGTCTGCATCCATTTGTTGCGATAACTGATCCCATGAGAAATCATTATTAGATTCCGAGTCAGCCTCGGCCATGGCCGATAAGGGAGGGGAATATATTCCGATACACCTCGCAATACTCTTATATTACTTACCCGTGCCCGATGAGTAAAAGAAAAAGATCAGAAGATCAACCGTTGGTGATGAGTGACAATATTCGGATTTGAATTTCGCGCCACAGACTAGACACGTCCGCACACGTCACCGCTCCGCTCGAGAGTCCAAAAACGTTAAACAATGTTTATAAATATAAATATAAATATAAATAGCCTGGTCCCGACAATGCGGGACCACACATCATAATAGCCACGGGAGAAACTGGCGCATGGCCGGGCTATTGTCTAGGATAGGAGGGCATAGTCTTGGTTCAAGACGACAGTGATCGATAATGGATCGTGTAGCGTCGCCATTCGTTCCGTGCAGTGCGCCCTCTGACGGTACGATTAGACCAACTAATGGCTCGCACTATCGTCGTCTTGGGAATCCTGCACCGTGCATGCACCAGCGGTTTAACTTTTTTCTTTATTTCTCCCTAGGCTTTCCTTTGTCTGAGTATCAGACGTTGCATGCATTGCATGCATATCAACGTCTGATATATGCGGACATGCTAATTTATGCGACCCCGCGCACCAGCCAATCGGAGTGGACTTTGCAAACTTGTGACGTCATTTCGATCAGGCTCTGCTAACCACAGCTTTCCGCGCTTACGATCACCATTTTGCGCTAACAGCGCTAGCGGAAAAATTATGCGCTAACCCTGTAAGCATAAAATCCTTAGTTACGGGATGTAACTAAGAATTGAATTGAAGCCTTTGAATGGTTCGCCAGATACTGTGCGCCTTATAAATTCTCTGTAATTAATTATTATTATTATGTACGCATGCTCAGGAGCCAAAATGTCCCATATGCACTTTGGCCGGGGTCAAAGGTTGTTTCCATGCAACGCTGTTCTGGAGGACAAACAATACTTAACTTCGTGGGCGGGCGCCCTGCATGCAGTGCCAGCGCACGCTTGCATGTAATTTAATATGGCGTTGGACTCGTCGGACATATCGGAGTCAATCCGAATCGATTCATCGAAAATATGTGAGTGAACTTGAAGCAGATGAACAAGCCAGATACATAGAAAAAATAGTTCCAGTTGGGAAAGACCCGTATTTGGTTTCAGAATCGGATATTTCACACAACATCGACAACCTACCGGCGTTGAATTCAAAGTTTTATTTTTCTTAACTAGTTTTTTTCGTTTATGTACTATTTTTTGTGTCTTAATTTACATGTATGTACCTGCCTATTGTTTTTTTATGTGCACATTAGGAAGATGAATTTCACTTTTAAAGTTGTTAATTGTGACGTAATAAAATTGAATTGAAAAGCACACTTTACCATCTTTTACTTAATGCGTTTGAGATTCTGAGCCTGCGGCTAACTCCACGGCCGAAATCTGCAAAGAAATGTGCGATAAAATGTGCGATATCGCAAATATCTGCGCAGAAATGTGCGATAAAATGTACGACATCGCAGAAATCTGCGCAGAAATGTACGATAAAAATGTGCGATAAAATGTACGACATCGCAGAAATCTGTGCAGAAATCTGCAATAAAATGTACGACATCGCAGAAATCTGCGCAGAAATGTGCGATGTGTGCATGTCCCTAGGGCCACGATAGCATGAAGCTTTTGAGGTCTCTTTTCGATTCTGAAATTAATATTTGGCCTGTCAATGCTGGATGTTATGAAACTGGTGAACTTCATTCCAATCAATGAATGAACAAATTTCCTTCCTTCTTTGTAGACTTGGTGGCAGTTGCAGTGACAGCAAGAAAAAAATGCTCCTGGAAACAATGTCTGCAGTTTAAATCTTGTCTGAAGTCCATCATTTTTCAATTTTGTTTTTCAATTTTATCCCAAAACTCGAATTGATTTCGCTGGTTGATTCGTTTCAATCTCCTTTTCATCTTTATTTTGTTATTTGTAATGCACAAACACGACCCTACCTTTTACTCAAGAGTTTGAAAGTTCATATTTTAGAAACAGTGTGTGACTTCGCACAATAAATATCTCGATGGAAATACACGCGGTACAGAAATACACAAATGCAGCGTGGCCACTCATCAAATTTCAATATCCCAAGATTCATCCAGTAAAATTCCCAAGAATTCCCAAGGCGATGGGAAAACACTGCGCAAAGAGCATCGGAATAAGCACTTTGCGCATGTGCAATCCATATTTTTCCACAAAAATTCCCAAGAATTTGGGAAAAATCCCAAGGAGTGGCCACAGTGCACACATGTATAACGCACGAGGCTAAAATGTTATGAAAATCGCATTTTGAGAAATACATTTATGAAAAAATAAAAGAATCTCAAAAAATTTCTAATTATATTTTTTAATCACTATATATTTGAATATTTAGTTTGGAATTTTTTTGTTGTATATATATTAATATACTAACAAAAAATGCATCAACTGAACGTGTATATGCACAGCGGAAGCCAACATGGCGTCTTTAATACACGCTCAGCATTCATTGCAAACTGGGTGTAAAAGTCCTGTTTGATTGTATGTGAAGTGTGGCTGCCACATCGAAACTTCGTGAGGGTTTTTGGTCGAATGTTGAGCCAGCTCAAATACAGCTGAAACACACAAAGGTCGCGTCCACCAAAAAGTGGTCATAGAGTTACATTCAGCCCCAGGAGACAGTGTCAGCACTGGCAGCCTTGGGGCTACGGTATGTGTTGTTCGGATGGAGTGAAGGACCCGGCGTGACCAATTGACAATCATGGGCTGACGTTGAGAAAGTCGGACAGCGAGTGCAACCCAATTATCCCCGAATCTATCTACAGTGCTTCAGTCATAATAAATGGATATTTAGTAATGAGAAGACGCACGCTGTATGTTTCATTTCCTTTTTACAGATCTGAGAGAAGAACCTACAATGACAATCTAGGTTCCTATATATACCTCCGAAAAATGTATTTACATTCTTGTATTAAAGTTTCATCCCACAAGAAGAGAGACAGAGAGAGCATGCAATGGTATCGATGAAGAGGCGTGTCAGTAAGGTTCAACCGATGTTGGATTTGCCTGCCGATCCGATGGCCGATGTTTTTTTTGGAACATCGGCCGATGTCCGATCCGATCCGATGTTTTTAATCGACATAAACAATGCCATCAAAAACGTCAAAAAATCGTGCTGCGCTATCGGTAGATCGTGACGCTATGGACCGATCGCGCTGCCACCATGTACCAGTCAAACACATTTTCTTTCTAATTCACGGCTCTAGAGGATTTTTTTGAAAGGTAAGTAAAGTCCAAGATATCCGTCAGAATCGACTGATAGCGCAGCACGATCGACCGATCGCGCACATCGACCGATTGCGCCCATCAACCAACAGTGACAATACGCAAGACAAACCACGACTCCCTTAACACAGTAATAAATCGGGCCAAACAAAAAAATGCCTTCAGTTCGGGTCACCCTATTTTCGAAAGCCATAAAATGTTATTAGGTAGAGGAAGACAAATTAATTCTACGATACCGATTTCCGATCATAATAGGAATTGCCGACCGGGCGTCCGGAATTCCCATATAGTAGCGGTACTTGCCGACATGTGAAACTATGCGTAACTCAAAGATCGTGTACATCTTGTCGATGTTCGGCCGGGAGTACGTGCGCATGCGGCAAAATAAGTACAGGCTCGATCATGGGGAAAAAACGTCTGCGCCTGCGCATTGCGCAGAGCGGGTCCGTTGTTGGGGGGTGTTTATTCATGCAACACCATGCTTTGACGAAGATTCTAGAACTTCGTAAGTAGGCCCACTCGACAAGATTTGTTCATAAAATCCCGGCGAAAACTAACAAAGAATCGGGCCAACAAGGATAGTCAAAATCAGGATGTGTTTTAATCAAAACAAATTGCGACAAGAAGTGGACCAGTGGTTGAGTGATGTGCGTGATAAACGGCTGTGTGGATAATTTCACGTTTCGCCAACGTGTTACGGTGACGCACCGTGCATGGAGCTGTCAGTTGGCCGGTCACGCCCGCGCGTTGTACGGCATGGACTGCTTTCGTATCGCGGCACTCTGTGCGTGCAGTTTGTCATATGGTGATCGCAGTTTCATATTTATTTTGTTTAGTTTATTGCTTTTGCTGATTAATAGGCTATCAATCATGTATCTATCTTTGTTCTGAATAAAAAGGTCGATTATTCACAACACGAGAGTTTTGACTTAACCATACAAGTTTACAGTTTTAAAGAAATAGGAAGGAAGCTGATTATTTTTACAATACGTAAATTTTATTTTCCACTTTGCAATGCTCGTATCAAATACAATTCATCAGGCATATGTCTCACAAAGCATCTCAAAATGTGTACATGTACTTCGTTTCGGGACCCCTCTAACACAGGTATTGCGTTAATTATTCTCACCTTTAGCATGGAGGTAGAAAATTAACATGTTATGCCTACCAACCGACCCTATTAAATTTTATTTGAACACTGCTGGTTGTTGGATAGAAGTTGAAATGGAGAACAAATTAGGACAATGGGCAAAACTAATCCAGGCATTTATTTACATGTACGTTGAAAAATCTGCGGTCGTAAAAATACGACGCCGAACTCGCAGTGATTTCAATTCAATTCAATCCAAGCTTCAGTCCAGCAAAATTGGCACACGTGAAGGGAATTCCCCATTAGGGCGTCTATGCTGGTCTTTTTTTCCAGGGTATTTTTGTATTCACGCTGTATATAACATTACACGGTGCACACATATCGCCAATGCTGTGCATGCAAGAGACATGTGATCGGCTGAACTAAAGTCTACAACGCGTCGTGGCTTCAGACAGTGCAGTTCCCCGACTCCGTTCATGACGTTCAGTAGACCAGTACAGTCATGCACTGACTGCTAGCTACGTCGTCTTCGGGCACTGAGTTTTCACGCATGCGGTGCAGATAGCGCGGATCGCATGGACGCGGAGCTCGGAGTTATTTACACCGGTATGATAATACATCGCAGCATCAAACTGTTCATTTTTCACACACAAATAAAACATCGTTTTTACTCGAGCTCTAATAAAAAAACATGACATTTGTGTATGATTAAATTGAGTATAAAGTTTGCTAATTGACATTGCCGAACATCGGTTCGTCATCGGTTAAACCTTACAAATTTTGCCGATCCGATGTTTTGCCGATATTGCCAAACATCGGCCCGATCCGATGTCCGATCCGATCATCGGTTAAACCTTACGTGTCAGTAATAGATCAGCCACGGAAGACGCTTTTCCCCCAGATGCTTAGCGAAAGAAAACATTCCTTGCGATGTGGACAAACATGTGGCCTGAACGAAATGATGGCCTTGTTGGGGGATAGATTAAAGGTGTTTCTGTCCTTCTTATCCATTAAACAAGGCATTTGCCTCGAAAAAATGTAACGTACATTTTTTGTTGGTTTGTTTTCTCGAGAAATTAAAAAATGATTTGGAACTAGTTTAAAGGCAGAAATTAATTATTTAAAATCGAACATATAATTTTGCAATTTGTACTTTGTACATTATTTGTACATTATTTCACCTGTTTCATTACAGTCGACAATGTGCCCTTGTCAAATGTTGATAGTCTGTGCAGTTTTGATGTGAGTGTGAGCTTTTGCAACATGTTTATTGAGATTTAAATGCATTATTCTATTTTGGCAGCAACATTTCAAGTTTAGTTGTGCATATGAAGTGTTTCAGGACATGTGTAAGTTGTTTAGTAAATAGCTATATTGTTACAGTTACCGTGTGTAAGCGATTGAGAAAAAAAATGTAATAATTTTAGTACGCTCGAAAACCCCTTTCTATCATACCCCGCAGTTTTATAACCGATTTCAATTTCGAAATGTTATTTCATTGTTTGGATTTTGGGTTTTGGGTACAGTCGACGAGTTGAACACCATGCAGGATACTGTAGCGTGTCGATTGGGGTTGATCGGAACACAGTGACAACTCAGGCAATTATATTTCTGCTAGAACCTCGCTTTATTCACAATTTAGTAGACAGAACAAAAACACTTCTTTACATAGCAAGCTCCAAACATGTGACTGACTGACGCTATAATTATAGCAACAACAACAAGATGGCTGCCGAGCCGGGTTGACCAGTCTGTTTTCCAGGGTTCTTAGTTCGCACCGTGAAAGGTGTAGAACGCCCTCCGTTGCTAGCCGGTCCAAACGCTACAATACTACGTGTGGCCCGTTTGTAGATTATTTTCAAGATATCTCAACCGTGACTCTCGTGGAAAGTGAAACCAAACCAAACCAAACCAAACCAAACCAAACCAAACCAAACCAAACCAAACCAAACCAAACCAAACCAAACCAAACCAAACCAAACCAAACCAAACCAAACCAAACCAAACCAAACCAAACCAAACCAAACCAAACCAAACCAAACCAAACCAAACCAAACCAAACCAAACCAAACCAAACCAAACCAAACCAAACCAAACCAAACCAAACCAAACCAAATACGGTTAAAGGTCATCCGGCGACTGTAGAAATAGGAAATGAACACATGCTACAAAAATAAACATGCTTCAGAGAAACAATTGCCAAATGGTTGTTGAGCAGACGACGTTGGAACTGAACCAACGTGGACGTATATCAGAGAACATCATCAAAAACTGCATCATACACGAAGGATGTCTGTTATCTGCTCAATTCTTTGGTTGTTCCTATGTATAGGAGGAATATCTGCCACTTTTCGAAGTAAGTGTGTAAATTATATAATGCAATAACATTAATGATGTTTAAAACTTTAAATGATCACTCAGTTAAATCGCAGATTTTTTCATTGTTTGTAAAGATTGCCAACCTTTGTTTCACCCTAATATCTTTTTAAAATACCGGTATAATGTACACGTGTTATGCGGAATACTTTAAATGATGCAAACCTAATTTTGACAGTGTTAAAAAAAATATTAAAATGTTTTTGAAAAGTATATTAAAATATACTTTTCAAAAGCTTAGTTTTTCTTTATGTATATTTTTTTAAGTGTGACCTTTAAGCGTAACTGGTGAAATTGTTGCCTTTACATTGTCTAAAGTAATCATAATTATAACATATCTGCTAAAATTCGGCAGTTGCATATATTCCATCTAATTGACTTACCTGATCTAAAGACTTTTTAAAAACACATTTGGATTTAAGCATTGTCATTTTTGTTCGATATATCTTTTTTAGTAATGTTGGACAACAATGAACTCATCAGCTCCCTTGCGCAGGTATTAACATAATCGCCCTTCATCCAGAACTGAGAAATTGTGCATTTTTGGAACGACAAAAAAAACGAGGTTTACAGTTATACCCGTGGACAAAGTGGTATTGCCTCACATTATATTTTGTTCAAATAAGCGTAACAACTTTACTCTTGTAATTTGTATGCCCCGCCGGCGAAGCCGAAGGCGCATACTACGTTTACCTTGTCCATCCGTGTGTGTGTGTGTGTTTGTTTTTGCATTTACATGAGGGACCTTTAATAATAGAGAACAATACGGTCCTCGGTTTAAAAGGGTCCCCGGTTTAAAATCGCATACAAAACCAATGAGGGTCCTTGCCAAAAAGTTAAAGTATGAACAATAGTAGGACAATATGAGGTCCCCGATTGAAGGTGTTTACACACTTGCACATGTTATCCACTGCGTCAAAGAACTTGGGGCAATAGGCAATTAGTGATTACAATATAACTGAGGACCTGAGCTCAAGTCTAGTGTAGTGTTCATGTACAAACCTTTTGGGACTTGTTGAGAAAAAACGTTAAGTACAAACAATGGGAACAAAAGAAGGGAACAATAGCAGGTCCTCATATTAAGTACATACACGACATGTGTGCGTGTGCACGCAAGCAGTCAGGTTGGGACACGGAGTCGTACTTCCCCAATACGTCCGAGGACAATGCTTTGTGTTTCCTATTGTTCCTCTAATATAACCAACCCCCATAGACTAAGCACGTATCCTTACGTTCGAGGACCAATTTCAACAAAAGACTCTACGTTCGAGGACTGAAGGGTTTCTTTGTGTTTCCTTTTTTTTCTCTTGTCCTCGGAGATATATACAGTGCACGTACACTATAACTTATGGTCTCGACATATCAACTTCATATTTGGTATGTATAGGTTGGCCTTAGTGTCCTTTAGAAACCTGTTGATTTTGGACCAAAAAGTCAAGGCGATTATGCTTAAAACAATAGAAAATGAGGACTTGACATATCAACTTCATATTTCACATGTGGGTTTGCCGTGGGGTCCTCTAGAACGGTAGAACCCTGTTGATTTTGGATCCCATAGGTCAAAGGTCAAGGTCATTATGGTTAAAATAGAAATGGATAGGACATCATACTTTGAGAATGACTTTAATCATTAGCTTGTTTACGGTCTGTAATTATGACGTTAAAAATAATCATCTGTCTATACGCGCAGTATAGTCTCCCAATAAAGCAGGTTGAATTATTGTTTTAGCTGTCTGCAAGAAAACGTTTTCGTTGCGTACCGCTGCTGTTGTAGTTTGATTGTCATATCCGAAACACTTTCATATCCGAAATACTTTCAACTGTTAACCTTTTTTTACCATTTTAAAAGATGTATATAGAGAGAGCACAATATCGCTACTTGTGTGAACAAAACTTTGCTGAACATTTATTGTATACAATATAACCCTATTCAGCAGCATAGCCAGGGCTGTCTCCATATAGGCGGAGAGTGGGGGATGGTTGTTACAGTGGGGGGGGGGGGGCGCTCACAGTGTTTTTTCTTATAATACTATTATTTTCTGCGTTTGCTAAATTTTAAGGGATGGGGGGGGGGGGGGGGGGGCGACTAGGGGGAGGGGGAAACGATTTTTTATCAAGCCCCCCTCAGCTGCGCCACTGGCCCCATTTGGTCCCAAAAAGACATGCAAGTAAAACCATGAGTAGCTTTCAAATAGAAAGTAACTGGTAAAAAAAACGGCATCTAATAATGAACGTTGTCTGAGAAATGAAATTTTTTTCTTGTGTAGTTTGTTCATCACATCTATGCATCTTGTCCAACTAGATCTGCTGTCGTGTACTTTCGAATCGAAATGCGAAGGCTTGAAGCAAGACCAGCAGGATGATTTTGACTGGAATGAAGGTCGTGGTAGAGTACCAGGTCGAGGGACCCTTCTGTTTTCACCGTCTTCTGACCACACTCTTGGAAATGATTCTGGTAAGTAGTTGGTCATAACCTTTGCACAAAAGAGCTACGCACAGTACAATGTAAAATCTACATGTTACCCATCAGAGGACAATAGTTGCCAGGAGATACATGGGAACAATTGTCAATTAAAACCACAACAAACAATAATGGTTAAGCATTTTGTACTCGGTGTCTCTTGTGTATCCTGGGAAATTTATGAAAATGTATGCTGATCTTTGTGTATTCTGGAGCATACTGGTGCAGGAAAAAGCCAATAACCAATATAATGTATATGACAAGGGGGAAATTATTGTGTGTGTGTGTGTGAGAGTTTGTATATGCCGGCAATCGTGGACCTGGGACAAAAGAATTCGGGCGTAGACAAAGGGGTCCACGTTTGACCTAACGTCCACGATTGAAAATCGTGTACAAAACCAATGGGAGGCCTTCCGAAAAAGTGAGTATAAACAAAAGAGGAACAATGGGAGGTCCACGATTGCCGGTGTTTACACACTTGTGTGTGTGTGTGTGTTGGGGGGGGGGGGGGGGTACTGCCATAGCCGTCCCCTCCCTCAAAAATGGGGGGGGGGGTCTCCGCGTGCCCCCCCCCCCGGGGGATCGCCGCGCCTGTGTCTTTGACACATTTGACATCAATGGAACGTTTCCAACGCAGGTTGACAACTGCGGTTAATGCTTCATTGACCTTGTACAAAGAAACCGTTACACAAAACATTTTACGGCGTGTATAAATCATCATTATCTATACTATAAAGACCCTAACCTGCGCCATCTTGGAATCTTGGAATTAGAACCGCGCCATCTTGGAATTAGAACCGCGCCATCTTGGAAAAGTGCGTCACGTTTGGTCGGGTGACTCGGCGTGGTGTCGCCGGTGATCGGGAGGCGAGGAGGGTACCAGAGTACTTCCCGGATGCTGGATCACGTGATAATGTCTCCCGAACGGCCGTGCTGCGATAATGTCTGATTGGCTGTTTCCAACAGACCTCCCGATTGGTCCGTGATGCGAGAAACCTCCCGAACTGCCGCCTTCCGGCGTGTCCGATTGGCCGTTTCCAACGAGCCTCCCCGTTGGTCGGCCTGACCCGCTGAATCCTCGGTGGTGCCGCGATATGATTTCCCCCTTGCCTACTGCGGGTTTGCTCGAAACGGGGTACCGGTTACAGTCACGATGTCCGGAACTGGCGCCTGCGGAATGGCCGTAGCATATATTATCGGGATCACATTTGGGCTTGCCGAATTTTCATGCCTGGCTGTTTTCACGGCAAGACGCTTTCGCCTTTATTGCCAATACGGTGGCCGATAAACAACGTCATTAGACAGTCTTCTGTCTCTCTTTCAAATAGCTTGCTGGCGAAATGCTGGTACTTTCTGCCGATGGTTTCCAATTATTTTTGTTAGAAAAGCAAAATTTATATATATAAAATAGTTAAGTAGACCAAACAACTTTTTAGGCTTATGCACCGTTAGGCCTATAGGCGAACGTGGCGCTATTCATAAGGCCAACAAAAATTGTTGTTTCCTTCGGCCGACAAATTGGAAAAGAGGGTCAGTCGGTCGGGAATTTTTTTCTTTTCGTATTCACGTTTACCGGGCGTGTTTAGGCCTACACATAAAACGAACACCATGGTTTAACACTTTTTGAGACTTTTTGAGGCTGAGTTATATTTTTATTGATATGTTAAAATAAAAACGCCGACCCTGAATCTGTCGACTTTTACGGTCGGTCGGTTTCAGGGCGACACGAAAATTTCTTTTTTTGCCTAATGACCAGAATACCATACGTGTGCACGACTACTTGCAATGGACGAATTACTTTTCCCAGCGATTTTGTACTTTTTGTAAATGTTTTGGAATTTTAAAAATATTATCCCCTACAGTATGAAACAAAATCTTGACCTCAAACCCAAACGCGGCTCTACTGGATCGGTGCAAAAACACAGGAAACCTAATTAATCCGACTAAAAATTCCGATTCTGATACAAAATAGTTGAAAATCAGTCTTAGAGTGCCGGATGCCGTTTTCCAATGATTTTGTACCATTCTAAATGTCCGGGAAAGTCAATTTATTAAACAAATGGAAATTATCAAACCCTGACCTCCAACCTAAATGCGCTCCGAATAAAGCAGTGCAGAACCAGTGGCTCAACTCATTCAAATTAAAGAAGGGTTTTTGGTTAAAAAGCTGAAATCAGTCCAAAAAAGGCAGAAAGTTCATATTTGTCTCAATTCAATTGAAAGAACGACCCCTGACCTCCAACCTAAAGACGGCCCGAATGAAACGGTGCAGAAACAGTAAGGTAGCTAAAAGTCAAATTTAAGACGGATTTTCGCCTTCGGTTAAAAAAAGCTGAAACAAAAAGCTTAACATCGGTCTTAGAGTGGCGGCCGGAATGCCGTTTCACGAAGTTTTGTAGGCCTACATTCTAAATATCCGAACAATTATTTTTTATTAAACAAATTAAAAGATCAACCTTCGACCTCCAACCTAACTGGTGCCCAATACAACGGTGCAGAAACAGTCAGCCTAATTCAAATTTAAGACGGATTTTCGGGTAACAAAATAAAAACCTGTCATAAAAAGGCAGAATTCCATTCCCTCAAATGTTGTACCATAAGACAATGTTAGAAGTGCCCCGCCGCGCGGTCCACCCATGTAGCGGGTGCCGCGCGAAGCGCGGCATCCCGCTAGTCTACACAACGCTGTTATTATAACTGCAATGGCCGCGCTTTTGGGGTGTATCACTTGAAATATAAAAGAAATCAAACTGAATTGCTAATTTGTTATGAGATACGTTGTGAGCTTTCAAGTGAGACATTCCATCAGAGGTCGATCCACGATAAGTAACAGATTTAACAAGTTTCAAAATTTTAAATAGAAGCAGGACGCTCTTACTTCCTACATGACTCCTCGCGCGTAGCAAATAATAAACCATTTTATGGTGTGTTTTTTCGTTCAAAAATAGTTTCTTTAATAATTCGGCAATAGAGGCAAATCCATTGAATTGAAATTTTCAGTCAGAGCACGAACATATAGCGGCTTTAAGTGGAATGGAATTTTACACGGATAATATCATAGGTAGGCTATGCTCATTTGCATATTGAATTACATAATAATCCGCCCTTACAAAAAAACTTGATTACTTTCAAATGCACCCGTAGGGTTTTCCCCATGCGGTTTTCCCATATATCTCCTGCAACCCCACCGGGTCCCCAATATATCCACATGGCATTTCCCATCTTGAAGACCATGTCTGTTTCCCATGTGTCCCACGGGTCCCCGTGGTACTAACTTCGTGCGCATATTGTTACGGTCTGAAAATCTCCAAACTATCCGTAAATATAAATTACTAGAAAAAGCCTGAAATTTCTCAGATGCAACAAAGAAATCAAACAAGATCACACTGATATAAAGAAAAAAGGAACAATGTGATTTAATAATGAGAATATTCGAGAATCAATAGGGTTTAACAAGTGTAGATTTAAGAAAAGATCTTTTTCCAATATATAACTTAAAAGATCTTACGGGCAGGACTTATATAGGCGAGGGCTCAGACGACTTGGGCAGCTCTGCAATGGGCGAGGACTTGGGCGATGACTTGGGCGATGACTTGGGCGAGGACTTGGGCGAGGACTTGGGCGAGGACTTGGACGGCTTGGGCACTCAGCAACGGACAAGGACAACTCCAATATTGCGATCGAATACAGTTCTTTGACGAGCTAGAACACGGGGCGAATTCACCTCCAAAACAGCCGAAGAGAGACGAAAACAGCGGGGGACGACACCAACTGGCTCCCGTCGCGAAAATATGGGGAATATGAGACCCCAAATAATGAACCGACGACAGTTCACAAATAAATGTCTCTTCCGGGAATAAAACTCAGCTCTAACTGTCTCCAGACGCTCCTACGCAGATGAGTCATATACAGGTCACAGGTCCGAATAAGACGGCTCGATAAAGTCGATGACCAAACTCCCAACGAAATTCTTCGTCCGTCAAAAATAATCTCCAGTCCTGATTTCTATCCAAAGTCAGCCCGTATTTATAGAAATGTATATCTTCCAGAAATTACCAAATTATTCAGAATCATCTTACAAATGACGTCAGCCTCTAAATACAATCTTACACAATTACGTCACATCCAAAAATAATCCTCTACACAACCCCGAATACAATTACTCTGTATTCGAGATACATACAGAACCTTCTGGCACATAGGCTTGGCGTAAACAACTCTGACCCATTCATAAACAAATTAGGGTCAGCCGAGGTCGCACGTGTATGCAAATAAGTGGCGCGTGGCCTCGCCGGTTGTACAAACCACTAAATGAGGGCGTATATACATTCTGTGAGGGGAATTTCATAACACTGACAGCATTTACTTGTGTACATAACAATATCTACACCTCATGGTGTACCCATGATGATTACAATATTTCTCATCGAAATCCATTTCTCATCAAAGACCATGTTTGTTATCCTTATTGTCCCATGGGTCCTCATGGCATTCAGATGCAATCTCTTAGAGGCATTCTCTTAGAATTTCCCATGACTTGCCATGTATTCCCATGGAAATCCCATGGGAGATTTTTGTAAGGGCGTGACTGTTTGGGCGTAAACCGGGGCGGAACCCACCCCCCCCCCCCCGGCTGGATTTAACAGAGGGTCAAAACCGGCTATTTAAAGGTACCGGTAGTATACACGATTTGCTTTTGCTGTAATTTTCAGAAATAAATAGATTAGGGGTTAGTATTTTATAGTGTGCTAGCAAATACTGTAACACTGACCTGTTTAAGGTTTTGTGTGCATAGATGCTGGGAAAACAGAGAAGAAAAAATCTGTTCTAGTAGTCTGGTTCCCTGACCATACTTTAGACAAAACGGAGCAATTTAATGTCAGGGAATAATCAGGTCGGGCAACTAGACTATTTCCAACGATTGTCGGCCGAAAATCGTTGGAAAACGACAGCACACGTGCCATGATTTCACGTACAGGATGCTTGCGGCTGCTATAGTACTATACGGTATTTCGTAGTAATTCAGTAGTTTTGTTTTTTGATGTCTGCAAATGATGTATACTACTTTTAAGGGATTTATTAAATGGAATCGAGATTTGGTCATGTTTGTTTTGTACTCGTTTCAGGAGTGTATCTGTATACACCGAGCGATGCGAGTCGCAAAGGGAAGTTGGCTAGGCTAGTAACAGACCAATTTCCGATGGCCATGAACACCACTGTGCACCTTGACTTCGCGTATCATATGTACGATGAGCAAAATGAAGATAGGCTAGGATCTCTGAGGGTTTATGTCAACCGTCGCTTGATATGGTCCAAGTGTCGCAACCAGGGATCAACATGGAAGACTGCACGTATGAACGCCACCAGCTACAGCAGTTTACTGCAGGTAGATTAAAGACCAATAAACAAATCAAACAAAACAAAACAAAACAAAACAAAACAAAACAAAACAAAACAAAACAATGTAAACAAAGCAAATTACAAGAAAGCAATACAAAAAGTTGCAATGAAGTCAACTTCATTCCTAATTAGACAATGATTTTAATATACGAAATCAAATCATGTAGTTGAGCAATTATTTATTTGTTTAATTAGGCCTAAGCCCAATTTACACATACGCAACTTTGTCGTACGCGCGTTTTTCGAAATGCACGCAAGTCAATGCACGTCATGGCGTCACGTCGCACTCATTAGAAAAATTGTCGAGCGACAAAGTTGCGTATGTGTAAATTGGGCTTTTCTTTCAAAGTGAGCAAAGAAAACTGGTATGAGCTGCATTTGAACCTGCGACCTCCGGATTACGGACTGGGCTATCCTACCCTAATTGGCTGTCTCCCAATTGTTGTTCTGTGTTCAGGGAGGTGCTAATCAGAAGCATTGGCGGCGCCAGACTCTAATTATTTAAATTTGGAGGGAAATTGGGCATATGGTGCACGATATGGGGCAGAGCGAACCCCACCCTCTTTTGTGTTGGTCATTGTGTTCCCGGAATCTCAGGAATTCTTTTCAGAAGTCTAGGGGGGATGTGTTAGGTAACAATAGTCTGGAGAGTGTATAGGGTATAGGGACAAAAAGGGGGGTACCCCTCTGCCCCATATCGTGCTGGGTATAAAATTGGGATACCCTGCACGATAAGGGGGAAAGGGTCCCCCCCCCCCCCCTTATCCCTATACCCTAAGCACACTCCATAGATTTCTGAATAGAATTCCTGAGATTCCGGGAACGCAATGACCAACACAAAAGAGGGGTCCCCTTTTCCCCCCATATCGTGCTTCATATGGAAATTGGGAGGGGGGAGGAAATATTTTTTTTGGGAAGTCAAAGTACCGTACCGGTAACAAGCTTAGCAGTAGTGTTCGACATGTATGCATAGAGCCCAATAACTAAATGGCAACTAAAAGCCTGCGCGTACGTACCCATTGTCAATGGTCCGGAAATAAGCCACTAGAGCAACTTAGAAGTGTAGTCGTTTTTATGAATGGTGTATAACAAATGTATAACAAATGTACAAAGACCTTGGCTGCACACTATCTACGACGGCTGTATAAATGCATGTGTGGCGTGTTTTGTCTGCCAAAGTACCAATGTTTATAATGCCTTCATTGGCCCAAAATGTGTCCACAGAACCGATGATTCGATCTCTATCTTCAACTTGTTATGAATCTTAACAGAGGAGAAAATAAACATAATTAATATATTTGTAGATAAAGTGAAAACTGGGGGGGGGGGGGGGGGGGGACTAGGGAAAGGAAACAACTGGGGGCGGGGGCGGTGGGTGTCACCCCATGAGCCCCCCCCCCCCCCCCCCCCCCCCCGTAGCGCCGCCACTGGTCAGAAGTCATTAATCCAAAACCGCGTTTAAAGGGCCGGTCAAAGAGCCCGCGATAACGAGGATGAAAACGAAAACAATGCAAATGAACGACATTGATTGGTGGAATTGTCGCGCGTTTAATCAGGGCACCCCTTCCACCAATAGAGAGCGTTCATTAGTATAATTTTCGTCCTCGTTATCGTGAACTGTGTTACCGGCCCATAAAACAATCCCAGCACGTGATTCATGCGCCTCCCCACCGCACTTTTGGGGATGGAGCATGGTTGCAGTATTGCTCTAAATAGTTCTAACATCGTTACAGGCAAAACTGCGGTGGCGTTGGGTGCGTCGATTAGTGTTTAGCTAGGGATCATATAATACAGTAATATATATATATATATATATAAATAGCTAATAGGACGACCGTCCCATAGACTTGTGCACAAAATCTTGCAAACTTTAATGTAGCCTAACCCAAATATTCCCTGTTCAAACCCCACGAAATTTGGTACATTTTCATTTTGGACCATCCTCTATCGATACAACTCATTTTCGACAATAACATTCTCAATATTTAAAGCGGTTCTGCGTTAAGCCGACCGTCAAACGGTCGCCCTATAATGCCACCGGTCAACCTAAGGTCTGAAAAATCTTCAAAAACGGTCGACCTAATCGCGAATTAGTATGTATATATGTAACCAAACAAGTTGAATCATTCTATTTGGACCCTAAAGAACAAAATAGAAACATTTCCGACAGTAAAATTCTCGCTAGAAAAAGTAGTTGTGACGTTAAGGCGAAATGCATTTTTCGCCCTAACTTACATTTTCCCCTTAACGTTCACTTTTACACAACTTCGTTTCCCCTTTACGGTCGAATTAGAAAAATATGTTCTTCATTATTTACCGCTGTCTCTTTTATCTTTGGTTTTAAATTGTGATCTGGGTTTTTTACATCTCTTTAGAATTTTTTTCTCAACTGGCCTGGAAAACCTTTAATATATATAATAATAAAAAAAAATAATAGGGATCATATGCATTCAATGAGGATACGACTTTTTATCTTATAATATCATCAAACAAATCACAAGGGAAACTGACAAGACAATTCTGATGAGCTTATTTATCAATTTTAAACAACTGTGTGGCCTTAGCCTATATCACAGTGTCGTAATGGTTGTTTTTAAACATCGATTCCTACATAAAGGATTACAACTCGGAAAAGGCGACGTGAATTCCCAGATCTGAGTGAGAAAAAACGTGAACACTGCGTAAGCTTAGTGCAGGCTATTTTCTATCCTATACTTCAGTACATTGGACAGGAAATGGTCCCAGCAGTGGATGAGTCATGCATTCCAGGAACAGAGCCTTACCTCATTAGTATTCGGGCAGTGGTATAGGGAACAGAAAGTACCCATGTGGACCAGAAGGTCACCGACCACCAGCCCTGGTAGTGATGATTGAGTTGTTTATCTTTTACTTTGAGTGTGTTATGGAGAAAAGTGGTTGGCTCTTGCTAGCCAAAGCATGTGGAAACTAGTAGAGACAAGAACGCTTATTTTTCTTGCGCATATTTAATGAGGGTTCTCTTAGTCTGTGTTTTAGCTTAGTGACTTTTTGCAACTTTAAGGTGCAGATTATCTGTAATATGGAACAAGGACTTGGGTGACAATTGTATTGTTTCTCTTACCAGCAAATGTACACCTATCTGGCCCTGATATCTAGGAAAGATATTTCTTGTACATGTACCTTGTTCCAAGTAGGTTTTTACTTTCCTTTTAGATTTAGTGTGACGAAAATATATTCCTAATGTTGAATTTCATTGGTGATTTGTTAATTAATGCAATTATGGAGTTGATTGCATCATTAAACCATTCCTTGATGAGCAGCAAGCGAATAACACCATCTTTCAGTTCTATGCAACATACTTATGTGTGCATCATTTGTGCTCATTTTACAGATTTCAACCACCCCTTTGGGGGCTGGCTTACATTTGGCGATCTTGCCAGGACAGGTGCGTCTGGTGGCCATGTAAATCCGACCAGCTAGACGACATGCGCCTGTCTTGCGACCCAGAGCCTGTGATGTAGCTGAGATGTTCTGTTCCCAGATGACATAGCTGAGACGATTCCCCAACCACCAGTTGTCAATTTCCTGTCGAGATGGCTTCCATCGATGATCTTCATGGCGAGGTGCATGCCCAGCTGCAGTCTGCGACCAGAGAGTCTCTGCTCAAGGTGTGTGCGGAGGTTGACATCGAAGGTGGAGACAAGACGACCCCAGCCCTTCTCCGGCAGGTGCGGAGATACCTGAGCAGCGATGCAGTGGATGGTCAAGAGGATGAAGGCCTGTCAGTACTGCAAGGAATGCTGAAGGTGCTCAAGATAACCCCTTGCCCGGAGCCGTCAGGAACCAGTCAGCCAGCAGAGACACCAGCCTATAGTCAGCCAAGTGCATCCATGGCAACAGCAGAAGTGACAACTGGGCCAGTCATTCGTCGAGAGTTTAAGATCTTCGGACAGATCGGAGATGCAGGACAGAAAGACAAAATTACCTTTCTGTCACTCATGCACCAGATTGAGGCAGGATTAGCGAAGGGGTACAAAGAAAGGGAGGTAGTCGAAGCAGTTATTCGGGCCATCAACCCAGCCTCACTCCTGCGGAGCTACCTGGAAGGCAAGCCAGCACTCAGCCTCATTGATCTCCGTCGGGTCCTAAGGTCCCACTACAGAGAGAGTGATGCTACAGACCTTTACTACCAGTTGTCCAGAGCTCGCCAAGAATTGAAGGAGACCCCACAGGAATTCCTGATCAGAACCATGGACTTGCAGCAGAAAGTCCGGTTCGTCTCGAAGGAGGTGACTGCAGGCCCGAGGTACGAGACAGAGCAGGTGAGGGCAATGTTCCTGCACTCACTGCAGACGGGGTTCCGCAGCGAAGGAGTGCGGATGGACATGCGGCCCTATCTTCAGGACTCAACCATCGCAGATGAGGAGTTGCTGGAGCAGTTAAACATAGCGGCCAGTCACGAGGCAGAGCGTCATCAAAAGATGAATGGGTCACGACCATTGGCTGTCAACAGCGTCGCTCACAGCACACCAGACCCTGAACCCACCAAAACCCCCAAGCCCAACCCCCTAGTGGAAGACGTAAAGGAGCTGAAGCTTCAGGTTGCTGCCCTTGTCACAGCTCTTCAAGCAGGTGGTAACCAGTCAGCGCCAAGTGACCGCAGAGAAACCCGCCCCCGGGGCCCACCAAGGAAGTGGGGCTGCCCGGGATGCCAGACGCAAGGTGTTGGAGACCAGTGCCGACACTGCTTCAGGTGTGGGTCATCTGACCACTACATGCGCAACTGCAGCAATCGGTCGGGAAACGGCCAAGGGTTACCGCCAAGGGGCGAGCAGTAACCACCCCCACGACAAAGTCCCAGCAGAGAGAACCCACAACGAGAGAGCAGAAGACTGGAGTAACAGCACAGGTATGTGCACACCTCACCCCAAGGCAACACCAGAGAGTGAGTCGACTAATCGGGAGTAGATGTATGGTGCGCTGCTACATTGATGGGCAGCAGACAGAGGCCCTTTGGGACACGGGGTCCCAGATCTCTCTTCTCCCTCGTTCGTGGTTTCAGCAACATCTCTCACATGTCCCCTTACGACCCCTTCATCAGCTACTGAATGAGACCCCATTGGACGTGAGGGCGGCGAATGCAACCCCCATCCCATTTGACGGCTGGATCGAAGCAAGGTTCTCGTTGAGCGAGGACGGAGGGGACCCAATGACGACGTTGCTGGTACCCATGCTGATAACATCAGATGTTGGAGAACCCATCATTGGGTACAACGTCATCGAGCAGATGACAAAAGATCATGAAGGCGACACCAGAGGCATCCTACGCTCGGGATTTCCTAGGATGAAGTCTGCATCCATCAAGGCGCTGGTTAGTCTCCTTCAGGACACCAGTTCCAATAGCCTGTGCACAGTTCGAGTGGGGAAGAAAGACGTGCGGATAGCAAAAGGAACGACCAAAGCTGTGATTTGCAGAGTAAGGACAGGACCCGTCAGAGAGGACACCCCTGTGCTGTTCGAGCCAAACATAGGTACACCCTGGCCGGAAGAGGCAGAGATAGGAGAGTGTTGCGTGACAATGAAGGCAGGTTCTTCGTCACGCATTCATGTGCCAGTAACCAACCGCTCTGGGCATGACGTCTTCCTCAGAGGCCGCACTATCCTTGGGGAACTGCAACAGGTCAGGTCAGTCCTTCCCTGCTTCGATGGATGTGCCCCTACTTATGAAACCTCACCAAACAACTCGGCCAGAATCAGTAAGGTTACAGCGGGACTCCTCCCTAATTCATCAGAGTGGACTCCACCCGTGGACCTGAGTCATCTGTCAGAAGAGCAGAGATGGGCCGCAGAGAAGATGCTTAAGGAGGAGGCGGGAGCTTTCGCCAAGGACGATGATGACATGGGATGTATAAACAACCTACAGATGAACATCCAACTCAAGGACGACAAGCCGGTCCAGAAGACCTACATCTCTGTGCCCCGCCCACTGTACAGAGAAGTCAAAGAGTACCTTCAGGATCTAATCAAAAGGGGATGGATCACCAAGTCTATGTCCCCATATTCATCACCGATAGTCTGTGTTAGGAAGAAAGATGGCAGCTTACGCCTCTGCATAGACTACAGGGAGCTCAACAACAAGACAATACAGGACCGGCAACCCATTCCTCGCATCCAAGATGTTCTTGATGGGTTAGGTGGACACTCTTGGTTCTCAACTCTGGACCAGGGTAAAGCCTACCATCAGGGATTTATGTCTGAAGGAAGCAGACCTCTGACAGCATTTGTGACACCATGGGGATTGTACGAGTGGCGGAGAATCCCATTTGGCCTCACAAACGCCCCAGCGGTGTTTCAACGTTGCATGGAGACCTGCCTGGAGGGGCTGACGGGAGAAATAGCCGTCATCTACCTAGATGACATACTGGTGTATGGGACGTCCTTTGAAGACCACTTGGAAAACACCCGTACAGTACTCCATCGCCTGCAGCAACATGGCATCAAGCTGAAACCAAGCAAGTGCCACCTATTCCAGAGGGAGGTGCGATACCTTGGCCGCGTTGTCTCTGCTGAAGGACACAAGATGGATCCTGCAGACATCAGTGCTGTCCAAGCCCTGAAAGAGAAGACACCAGGAACTGTCGGGGAGCTGAGAAAACTACTTGGTTTCCTGGGTTACTACAGACGGTATATTCAAGATTTCTCCCGAATAGCAAAGCCCCTGTATGACCTCCTCACTATTAGCCCAGAGAATCGAGAGAAACTTCAACGAGAAACCAGTCGACGGGGCAAGATGAAATCAACTAAACGAGGTGCAGGACAGGTCCCCTCCAAGCAACCAATCACCTGGACCAACGAATGTCAGCGTGTCCTGAACTCCATTCTCGACTGCCTGACCAATCCTCCGGTGATGGCATTTCCTGACTTCTCGTTACCCTTCAGCCTTCATACAGATGCATCCAACAAGGGCCTTGGAGCTATTCTATACCAGCGTCAACAGGGAAAGCTGAGAGTCATCAGTTATGGCTCACGAACCCTCACACCTGCGGAGAAGAACTACAACCTGCATTCAGGCAAGTTAGAATTTCTAGCCATGAAGTGGGCAATCTGCGAGAAGTTCCGCGACTACCTGTACTATGCGAAGTCGTTCACCGTTTACACAGACAACAATCCACTCACCTATGTCCTCACCTCTGCTCGTTTGAACGCTGCAGGGTACCGCTGGGTGGCAGAGTTATCAGATTTCAACTTCGACATCAAATACAAGCCGGGAAAAGCCAATGTTGATGCTGATACGCTCTCGCGATTGCCCCTCGACTTTGAGAAGTACATGGCGGGTTGTACCCTGGAGACAACACCCTTGTCGATTGATGCCACTGTTAAGGCCGTCAAAGCTCAGCAGACAGGTCTTGCGTGGATATCAGCCATCGCAACCCCCATCCCTCTGGACCATGATGAGATACCCCAAGGTGTGAGCAAAGGGGAAATGGCCGAGGCTCAAGGCGCAGATCCTGGAATCAGACCAGTTCTGGAGTATGTCACCCGCAACCGTCGACCCCAAAGGCAAGAAAGGAGAAAGGAACTCCCTGAAACAACAGCTCTTCTTCATGAATGGGAGAAATTACAGCTAAAGCAGGGGATACTGTACAGGAAGCGAGGATCTCAGCATCAGCTTGTTCTCCCTCAAAAGCACAGACAGCGGGTGTACCATGAGCTGCACAACGAAATGGGCCACCTCGGAGCAGACAGGGTATTCAGCCTTGCTCGAGACCGGTTCTACTGGCCACACATGCAGAAGGACATCGAGCATTATGTCACTCAAGAGTGCCCCTGCCTGAAGCAGCGACGACCCAACAAGCCAACGCGTGCCCCTATGCAGAGCATCACCACCACAGAGCCGTTCGAGTTGGTGTCCATCGACTTCGTCCACCTTGAGCGTAGTAAGGGGGGCTATGAGTATATCTTGGTCGTAGTGGACCACTTCACTCGTTTCGCTCAAACCTATGCAACAACCAACAAGTCGGGTAAAACAGCTGCAGAGAAAATCTTCAACGATTTTGCTCTTAAGTTTGGATTTCCCCGAAGACTCCACCATGACCAGGGCCGGGAGTTCGAGAACCAGTTGTTTCACCGACTCCAGCAACTATGTGGCATCGAACGGTCAAGGACAACACCCAACCATCCGCAGGGAAATGGGCAGGTTGAAAGATTTAACCGAACCTTGCTGTCGATGCTGCGAACCTTACCGGAAGAACAGAAATCTAACTGGAAGGCGTCTCTTGATAAAGTTGTACATGCGTACAATTGTACCCGCAGTGATGCCACGGGGTATTCTCCCTTCTATCTTCTATACGGCAGACCACCCAGACTGCCTATAGATATCTCCTTCAACCTTCCAGCAAGTACAGAGGGCTCCGCAACAAGCTACACTGACTATGTCACAAAATGGAAGACACAAATGGAGCAAGCATACGCCTTGGCCTCCAGACATAGTTCCAAGACAGCACACCGTAACAAGGAGCAGTACAACAAGAGGGTACATGGCATCAGCCTCCAGACAGGGGACCGAGTACTTGTACGAAACTTGAATGAGACCGGGGGTCCAGGCAAACTGAGATCTTACTGGGAGGAGAAGATACACACCGTCCTCAGACAGATGCAAGACGACATGCCGGTGTATGAGGTGAGACCCGAGAGTGGGATTGGCAGGACTAGAGTCCTTCATCGCAACCTGCTCCTCCCCTGTGATCACCTCCCTGCAGCGAAAACAGAACCAGAAGACCCACCACCAACACGCACAAAGAGACGACAAGGGTCGAAGAAGAGACAGAGACACAGCCACCACCTGGACCCAACGCGAGATGTAAGCAGCTCTGAGGAAGAGTTCTATCTTCAAACCCTGCAACCTCGCCCATTGATGCACCTCACATCAGAAGGGGATGACGTTGCTTTGGCGCACCAGATTGCAGAGGATAAAAACGTCACGACACTCTGCCAACATCTGCCAGAGGTACAACCAGAGGTACCGGCCCCACAAGACGTTGAGCAGAACTTGGAGCCTGAACCTCTACAGGATGATGCAGAGCCACCAGAACAACAACCACATGAGCCGGTAGAACAACTGCAGATGGAAGAGGCACCAGCAGGAGGAAGCAATGATTCCACTGCGGAAACCGAAGCTCGCTATACCCCAGTCGGGACAGACATCCCCCAAACACCCTCACCTATGAGCAACTCGGTATTCCCAATTATCAACATGTCGCCCCAGTGATGACATCCATGATGAACCCCACCTGGGTTTCCTCAAGACAGGGGAACCCTACCGAAGTCCCCTCTCAAAAACAACTGCCACACATCCAAGCACAACAGATGGGACCTCCGCATCCACAACAACTACTTCCAGTAAATTATGCATTTCCACACCCCCTCCCGATGTATCCAGCTCCACCCGTAGGGTACTACCCATCAGCTCAGTATCATCCCCAGCAGTATCCACCAGGATGGCAGCCAATGACGACTTCACCCTATGTCTACCAGCCCAGAGTTGGCTGAATAGAACATTTTTTTAATTGCTTTAGTAAGTTGTGCTTTGATTAGCGTTTTCGTTGCCAGGCCTAATAGTCCAAAATGCAGTGAACTGCAGTAAATTGCGTTACATTTTTTAATGATCTTCTTTGATCAGATTTCAGGAATTGAGATTGGCTGATCACCTTTTATGGTTTCTGTAATCGCGCTATGCCCGTTAATTAGAGGAGATATGTTTTCGGCTCATAGTTGGAGAGATCCTCCAGGTTTCGCATTTTACCCTCCATGCCAGATCTGTTAGATGCCTGGGCAACGACAAGCTTGTACATTTCTGGTAAGTGTTTTCGCATCTATTTTTTTGGTCTTAGTCTGGAAATGTTGAGACAACATTTAATTTTTCGGAGGAGTATGTAGTGCCCCTCCCGGAGAATGGTAGGAAAATTACCACCCCCCCTAAAAAAATAATATAAGCTTCCTTTTCCTAGAATGCACATGTGTCACTCTTGGATACCCATGTGCAGCCTGTCAGCTGATTGGCTTGGTAGTGACCAGTGGCCATGGTCACTTCCTTATGATTGGCTAAGGCACCCAGCAGGAAGAGCAACTTCACCCCCCTTTTGTTCACCTTGCTGTGTCTCAAACCATTCCTTGATGAGCAGCAAGCGAATAACACCATCTTTCAGTTCTATGCAACATACTTATGTGTGCATCATTTGTGCTCATTTTACAGGTATGTTAATTTCATTTGTATATCTCACATTTCAGACTTTGTTGTATTTACTTGATTATTACATGTATTCTTAGGATTGATATTTTATTGTTCTCTAAGAACAAAGTGATTGTTGCTTTGTTAACAGTTTGCTTGATGACAGAAATCTGAGAAACTTGAGAATTGTAGAACCTTGGTTTATGTTTCTCTGAAACTTCTTAAATGTTGGTTTCAATTGAAATAAGAAAAACAAAGACACTGAGTAGATTTCTAGAAAGTTTGAGAGGTATAGTTTTAGACAAGAGATTCCAGATTATTAAGTTGATACTTGGAGTAATGAATTAAGCTCTGGATGTATTTTAACAAAGAATCTTTAAGAGTGTGTAATTTAGTAACTCTTCCACTTGTGCTGAACTTTTAGCAATGTGAATTCACTGTCCTCCATAGCCACTTTTCTCATAAAACTTAGTAGAGTTTGACCATGCATTTTAAGTTGCAAGCATGGGGCTATAGACACAGCTTAGATTGACTGTATCACAATTGTCTGAATGTACATAAATGTTACTTTGGGAAATGCTGGACAAATATATACTCCATCTATCCTGAAACAATGATGGAGCTGTTTAGGTTCAATAACCATGAGACTTAAATGGCTTACAATGCCCCGATACAATCCATTACCCCCCCCCCCCCCCCCCGTGGCGCGGCAAAAGTACAAGAAACGAATGGAAATAAACACGTGGTATGATTTGCAACTACAGGTTACATTTGAAGGTGAGCTGGGTGGTGACCACAGTGACATAGGACTTGACGATGTGTCCATTGGCATGTATGAGGCCGAGGAGGCTTCTCGTCCAGGTAAGCAAGCAGTCTAAATGAAGGATGAAAAATGTGTAACAAATGAAAACAAATCAATTGATGAATATAATCCTGAGTCCCTGGAGATTCCATAATGAAATTAAAAAACTTAAAATACAGGAACTTACGAATTAAGTAAATACAGCATTCGACCGTCTCACACGGTCATCGTCAACATGACCGTATCTGAGCTCCCTGCAGTCCACAAAACCTGTTTCACGACAGGATCAGTCTGTGGACCGTGTGAGACAGTCGAAAGCCACAGTTGTTTGTTTCAAGTATTTTTTTAAAAATCTCATGTCCTGATTGTAAGCCACGATACTGGAACAGGCAAATTTCTGGCTTGGTATTTTTAAACGTGGATTGTGGATTGACGTAATATAGTCAGTAGGGGTCCGGTTTGGATTTGTACATCAGAAACGTTACCATCATGTCTAATCATATTCTGGTCCGGTACTGCTTTTCATCCGGTTCAACTTAAACGGTACTGCCAGTTACCAACCCCGAACAAGCCGGGATCGGCTCATTTCTGCAATGTTTGCTGGGCAGTGGAAACATATGGAGTACGCGTAGCTTCAGGCGCAGTTAATGTAGCCCCGGCACTTTACTTTCCCTACTTTTCTTTTTACTTTTACTTTGATTTTTCTCGAATACTTTGTGTTACGGTGTCACGTGAATATCATATTCCAAAATCCTGCTTGTTGGTTATACCGCGCATGCTTAGCAGGCCCCCGTACAATAAAACAATGAGAAACATAGGGTAGGGGTGAAGATTAGGGTGCAGAAATAGGGTTAGAGTTAGGTTAGGGTTTGGGATAGTAATAGGGTTGGGATGAGGTTAAAGGCTATGCCATTGCCAGAAATTATTGTGTTCATTATAAAAGCACATTATTGTGTTGCAATGCATTATGGATAAAAAGTCGGATCTTCATGGGAGTCGTATATTCATTTGACAACGGCCCAAAAATAAATGAAACTAGTTTACCCTGAAGTTTCCAGAGATGTAGTCGAGTCCATCACAAGTCCCTGCAAGTCCCCGCAAGTCCCTGCAAGTCCCTGTAAGTCCATCACAAGCCCTCCAGTCCTAATCCCAATCACAAGCTATTCAAATGAGCTTTGACAAAGGCATTCCTTTGTCATTGTTCATCAAGTTACTTGTGACCGGCTTTATGAAAGGACTTCTGACTGGACTTGCAAAAGGACTTGTGAAAGGACTTGCAGGGACTCGACTCCAACTCTGGAAGTTTCAAAAAAATTCCAGACGCAAACAAAGGAATCAAACAACATTAAACAAAATACATAACTGTAACACGTAAATTGCAGTGATTTGTTTAATTATCCCGCTCAAAAAATAATGTCTAGAATTGTCTTATAATAGATTTGATTGCAATACTTCTATTACGATGAGACACTTGGGTGAGGCTGGCGACCCTCGTTGTCTGCTGTGTTCTTAAACCTAAGTCAGTCCTGTCACGTCTCGAACAGTCCGACTTGAAACTAGGCTCACTGATGGCCTGCTGGAACTTGATGCCCTCCTCGAAGACACGAAAAACAGTTCATATATCCAACCACGAAGAAAGTTGTTCGCCAACTTTATTTATGCTGGGTACACCAAAACCCCGTCACTGGACACCAAGGCCCTTTTCCAAACTCTGGCTTGGGCTTGGGCTTTGCTTAATTTTATGTCCCCGGATTTGGCAAGATCTGGGACACAGTTTTTGTTACATGTACATCAAAGTCTTTTGTTTTATCCAAGAGCAAAGAGCCTGTTTATATATTTACGTATTCAAGGCTTCAGATCAGCAATGGGGCTGGGGAATAACTGGAGACGAAGCCGAAGCCCAAGCCGAAGCCAAGGTTTGGAAAAGGGCCCAAGTCAAAACGTTACTCATCCGATAGCACCGTCGAACATAAAGGTTGCCATTAATTAACATAAATGAGTGAAGTAGGAACCAGACTAAACGGGAGTAACTTATTATACATTACTTATGGTAGAGTGTACAAATGCTACGATAATCTACTTAAGACTACTAACTAAATGATGTTGTGCTTTAGCTTTATATTCAGCGTATCCCCCATAATAAAGTTATGGCTTCCCATGAACAATTTTAATATTTGAATACGAAATTAAAGGAGATTTAATAAGATTCTTCATACACCTATGTTTGTAAAACAAATATATCAAAATTCTATTGGGGAATTGTTTGAAAAAAACTTAATTTATGGTCAAGAAAGTATATTTTTGGACTGAACATGGCAATTTAACCTGACTTTTGTGAACACAAATTTTCTTATTTCTGTTTGGTCGTGCAATTGCTACGTAACGAGCCGCCCATTACGTAGCAATTGCACGACCAACCAGAAATGAGGAAATTACTGTAAATAGACTGCGCTGCATTTTACGGGAAAAACACGTAAAGGGCCGCCCTTTACGGGTTTTTCCCGTAAAATGCAGCGTGCAGTCCATTTACGGCTATTCACCGTGATATTTACATGCTTTTCACCATAAAATATACGGGATATTTTGTTTACATTGTGCTAGAAAGTTCTGGCGCCTTCCTTTTTGCTAAAAACATAGAATAAAATTTTATAGGATCTCATAACATCTGCAATAACCATGTCCATGTAGATTACTTACACTTTGTGTTAAAACGAATTTAAAGTCTATTTTTCTTTCTTCTCATAGCAAACATTGAGATTAACATTAATGATATCGTTGGCAAAATCCTTTTGTACAGTACCTGGGACTATTAACCATGTAATACAATCAAGTCTCAAATGAAATTTCCAGCTCTTTCACATTTTTTAAATGGCTGGGCTTTCCATTTAATCATATAATAAGCCTTCCCTCACAAAAATGTCCCATGGGGATCCCATGGGTTTCCCATGGGGCCCCATGGAGTCCCATGGGATACCCATGGGGTTATCAATAACACCATGTAAGTTAAAGTCATCATGGGAGATTTTATGCTGATCATGGTGTAAGCCAGCCCCCAAAGGGGTGGTTGAAATCTGTAAAATGAGCACAAATGATGCACACATAAGTATGTTGCATAGAACTGAAAGATGGTGTTATTCGCTTGCTGCTCATCAAGGAATGGTTTAATGATGCAATCAACTCCATAATTGCATTAATTAACAAATCACCAATGAAATTCAACATTAGGAATATATTTTCGTCACACTAAATCTAAAAGGAAAGTAAAAACCTACTTGGAACAAGGTACATGTACAAGAAATATCTTTCCTAGATATCAGGGCCAGATAGGTGTACATTTGCTGGTAAGAGAAACAATACAATTGTCACCCAAGTCCTTGTTCCATATTACAGATAATCTGCACCTTAAAGTTGCAAAAAGTCACTAAGCTAAAACACAGACTAAGAGAACCCTCATTAAATATGCGCAAGAAAAATAAGTGTTCTTGTCCCTACTAGTTTCCACATGCTTTGGCTAGCAAGAGCCAACCACTTTTCTCCATAACACACTCAAAGTAAAAGATAAACAACTCAATCATCACTACCAGGGCTGGTGGTCGGTGACCTTCTGGTCCACATGGGTACTTTCTGTTCCCTATACCACTGCCCGAATACTAATGAGGTAAGGCTCTGTTCCTGGAATGCATGACTCATCCACTGCTGGGACCATTTCCTGTCCAATGTACTGAAGTATAGGTGTCTATAGCCCCATGCTTGCAACTTAAAATGCATGGTCAAACTCTACTAAGTTTTATGAGAAAAGTGGCTATGGAGGACAGTGAATTCACATTGCTAAAAGTTCAGCACAAGTGGAAGAGTTACTAAATTACACACTCTTAAAGATTCTTTGTTAAAATACATCCAGAGCTTAATTCATTACTCCAAGTATCAACTTAATAATCTGGAATCTCTTGTCTAAAACTATACCTCTCAAACTTTCTAGAAATCTACTCAGTGTCTTTGTTTTTCTTATTTCAATTGAAACCAACATTTAAGAAGTTTCAGAGAAACATAAACCAAGGTTCTACAATTCTCAAGTTTCTCAGATTTCTGTCATCAAGCAAACTGTTAACAAAGCAACAATCACTTTGTTCTTAGAGAACAATAAAATATCAATCCTAAGAATACATGTAATAATCAAGTAAATACAACAAAGTCTGAAATGTGAGATATACAAATGAAATTAACATACCTGTAAAATGAGCACAAATGATGCACACATAAGTATGTTGCATAGAACTGAAAGATGGTGTTATTCGCTTGCTGCTCATCAAGGAATGGTTTGAGACACAGCAAGGTGAACAAAAGGGGGGTGAAGTTGCTCTTCCTGCTGGGTGCCTTAGCCAATCATAAGGAAGTGACCATGGCCACTGGTCACTACCAAGCCAATCAGCTGACAGGCTGCACATGGGTATCCAAGAGTGACACATGTGCATTCTAGGAAAAGGAAGCTTATATTATTTTTTTAGGGGGGGTGGTAATTTTCCTACCATTCTCCGGGAGGGGCACTACAATGGGAAAACCACGGGAACACCATGGGGATTTTATGGACACCATGGGAACACCATGGGGATTTTATGGACACCGTGGGAACACGATGGGGATTTTATGGACACTGTGGGAACACCATGGGGATTTTATGGACACCGTTGGAACACCATGGGGATTTTAAGGACACCGTGGGAACACCATTAGGATTTTGGTATTTTTACCTCCTCCCATTGTCCCATGAAAATCCGCATGGGGTGCATTGAGAAGTCTGCATGGAGCCATTCCCATGCATGGAGTGTATTAGGCAATCCCTTGAAGTAAATTGGACAATCCCCTTGGAGTGCATTGGACAATCCCCTTGGAGTGCATTGGACAATCCCCATGGGGTGCATGGGACAATCCCCATGGGGTGCATGGGACAATCTCTATAAGGTGCGTTGGACAATCCCCACACAGACAGCAAAACAATGGTGCCCATGTGGGTTTTCGGCTGGGCAATGTCGGTCCCATTTTAAACTTATGGGTCCCGAGTGGGTACCGACTAGGCAAATCTAAGCAAAAATGCCGTAAATGGGACCGATTTGGGCACAAGTTGGGCAGCTTGGGCAATCTGAATCACGAGTGGGGCCCATGTGTGAACGACGTGTGTGCTACGCTCATTACGTAGCAATTGCACGACCAATCAGAACTCAGAACGTTTTGAAGGGCGACGCTCGACGTTTTGAAGGGCGACGCGCGACGTTTTGAAGGGCCACGCGCGACGTTTTGAAGGGCCACGCGCGACGTTTTGAAGGGCGACGCGTTTTGAAGGTCGACGGGCGACATTTTGAAGGGCGACGTTTTAAAGGGCGACGCGTTTTGAATGGCGACGGGCGACATTTTAAAGGGCGACGGGCGACGTTTTTGAAGGGCGACGGGCGACGTTTGAAATGGCAGATATGGAATTCCATAGGTAAACAGAGTTTATGCATAGGCGTATATAGCAAGGTCCTTTATTATTGGGGGTAGACGTGAAAAAGGCACTCGATATATCGGGGGCACCGGGGGCACTAACATTTTTAAGGCACAGTGGGCATTCAGTGGGGCACAGGGGGCACTATATTTTCCAGTGAGAGCACACTAGCGCCAGCAGCATGAAGGACATTATTTTAATGTTGCGTCGATTGTGTACTTACGGGCCCCGTTCCTATTAAGAGAACAAAATCCACTTTAAAGTTATTTGACTTACCAAACTAGCTTGCGACGTTAAAAACCAAAAGGTATGTCGTAGATAGAGGGCAGGGTTTTGATATTTTGTGGGAAATTTTGGGGTACAAAAAAAGGGGGGAATACCCCCTTACCCCACCCCCCCACCCCCCCGGCTGGCTACGCATATGTTATATTTGTAGTTTTAACATATCCGATGGTTTGTGTTTTGTTCTGTGAAAGGAAGAGGACGCAATAAAATATATTTCCATTAAACTGTTGACCTCAACTTTTTCGCATGGCTATGTACACCAGTAATACTTCTAGCTGTCTTGCTCGTGTCAAATCCCCTCTGATCTGTGTGATAAATACAGTAGACTGGTAATTTTATGTAGAAATTACTGCCAAAAATCTTATCGATACATAAACCTTAGAAAAATGACCAGGAACGTATCAGAATCAACATAAAAGATGTTGACACAAAATGACTCCAATAATGCATGATATAGCATTGGTAGAACCGTCAGCACAGTTACACGCATTGTCCATACTTTGTGTGACTCAACATGATAGGCCTACATGAAATGACAAACCTGTGAAAGTTTGAGCTCAATCCGTCAACCGAGTCACGGAAACATTGTGAAAAACTTGTTTTAGCAAGAATTTAGTGCACGCCTATAGGCCCTATGTGCTTTTTGGAGGTCCTCAGATTAAAATAGTAATCTTTCATATTGAAACTGATGCCTTTAATATTTTAACAACGGCAAGTTGGAGTCAACATAGGGAAATAGGAAACGGATGTGGTTTTAATGTATACTACCGACGGTTTGTGTTGTATTCCGCTTCTGTGAAAAGAAGAGGGCGCAGTGAGATTGATTACTATGAAAATGTTGACCCCAACGTTTTGCGTGGTTATTTATTCTTATTACCAGCCGCATGATTAGTCATATCCTTTTTGATTTGGGGAAAAATTTGAAGTATTTTCTGAAACTGCACACCTGTGACATTACAAAGATTTTTCAGAAATATGTTGATTGCTGATTTTGTCTGTTATCGGTCGATAAATATTAGAAAATGACAAGGAAAGGAACAAACTCATTATATTAGAGTTTGGATACAAGTTTAGTCTCTTTGATGTTGAAGGAACAGCTCCACACACTGACACTGTAAATACAAATTAAACGAGAAATGTGTTTGTGTGCAAACACAGCTGTTTTGGGTATTTTATAACCAAATCTGACCTGAACTTCTATAGGATTAATTCTTAGAAAAATGCATCTTTATTGTGACGTCATATGACGCGTGATGACATCATCACGTCAGATAAATTGTCATGTATAACACATCAAAGTCTGGGCACAAACTAATTCGAACCTGTAAGCTGTAGATTTAGGTCTTAGAGAAATTATCTTTAATGTGACGTCACATGACACGTGATGACGTCATCATGCTGTAATGTAAGACGTCTCTGTCTACATGTATGTGCAAAAACAAATATAAACCCAATTGAAGCAGGGGCTTGAAAATATGCACCTTTAAGTTATGTAGCATGACACATTATTATGATGACGTCATCATGACATTACATCAGTTATTTATGTGCATATTACATATCAGCCCCATTGAACCTATAGTTCTGGAGATATAGGACTTTAAATCGTGCACTTTAATGTTAAGTAACTTGACACATGACGACGTGATCATGACGTCACATGAATTCTAATCTATAACAAATCCCGATCTACACAGGTACCAAGACAAAATCAAATTGGACTTACACTTCTGTAGATATAGGCATTTAGAATTGTACATGCAATGTAATGGCACAGTGTGGAATAAATAAACGAGGGATCAAAAAGTGTACTAATTCTCTAAAGTTTAGGGATACTGCCCATATTAGATTGGCTCAACCGCTAATGTTGTCTGCTGCCCTCAGCATTGGTTTGTGTACATCGACAATAGTCCGTACAATCATAGAGCAAACTATAATCTGCCCAGGTACAATTCACACCATTGATATGGTAAGGAAAACGCTAACAGCTCCGTATAGCTACCACCGCGCCGTGTAGTACCATTTTTAAGTTTTGGGAACTTCTAAAGTGACCGGGGTAGGATAGCCACGCTATACTATACCTGTTGTCGAGCCCCTATACCCCTGACTACATTTGAACATAAAAAAAAAACAGCCGAAACGATGAACTGAATATCACAGGGAACAAAGACGTATAAGAACAAGCAAAATACAGGAGCAAATTAGTTCGATTTAAAATATTAATTGTTAGATTAAAAAAACAAACCGGGAGCCAGACGTTCCAATAAATACCCTCAAGGGGATTAAAAAATTAAAGACCAATCGGTCGTCTCTGACTTTACATACGGTTCCCCGCACACACCAAATAGTGCGAAACTTTGTCCGATCGAGCCGGCAAAATCTGCTTGGAGCCGTGCCTTAATTGAAGCCTTGACACGGAGAAGTACCTGGTCGCCATCCTGCCGGGATCACGTGAACGCCAAACCAGCCACATCAACGTCAAATTAAATACCAAATCAAAAGGGATTCCGGGCTAGTATCCACACCAGATCCGTACGTAGAGGACACAAGATCGTGTTAGGGAAAAATATCGGGCTTGTGCTTTACATCCAAGATGCTCAACCCAAACCCACGAAAGAACAGTCCCCTAAAATATGACAAAGTGACTCGGGAGCGGCACAGCCGACCCGGGGGCACTTGCCAACTCAATACCCCAACTAAAAAGACGTTGAGAAGTCTTAAGTGCACCCCCCCCCCCCCCCCCCCCTCCCCCCAAGCTATCCTCCAATTGAGGTCCCGAAGTCGGTTGCTCGAATTGGAGGCATGGCAAACTTTTAAAATCTGATCCGTGTCAGAAATGTCACAGGCCGGACGCTGATCGGGATTCTGGCCCGCAAAAAGTTCGCAAAGACTGCGAACCGAACCGAACCGAACCCAGCCCCAATCAATGTGCAGGGAAATTTGAATAGCCAGCAAGACCAGCTTGCGAAACGGCTTACAATAGCCCCTGGGCGAAAATGCGTGAGGAACATCGTTCCTCCACCAATTCGGGGAAAGAGTCGGCGGAGCGACGAGGCCACCCAGTATAGAGAAAAATATCTCCACGGTGGGCCCCCGTCGCCCAAACAGGGCCTTTACCCCTAGACCAAAAAACGCGACACACTAGTGGGGAATCACCCAAATGATTGAGTAGAAAGGCATACCGGAAGACCCCGAGAAGGTTATGGCCGACCATGTCCCAAAAATTCGCATATAATTCCTTGGGCAGGCCGTCCCCGCGGGAGTCTAACCGTTGGCCATGCTACGAAGGGCTGCATTGAGCTCAGACAATTCAATTTGACTGTCCAAGTCAATGCGGCTCTCTTCGTCGTCTACAAGTGCAGACAAAGAGCTGAGAAAACCTCCACAGGCTCTTCAGTAAAAAGGTCGAGAAAAATGTTTCGATAAACGTTCAAAATTTCCCCAGAGTATGTAACAATGTCTACCCGTGGGTTACGAACGGAGGAAATCAGTTTCCTCTGAGCCATGGGAGGTTTCCAGTAGAAAAAAATAATACGGCTTCTCCCCTTCCTCGAGGTCCCGAACCCGGGAGCAGATCCGCGCACCCACCGGTTCGAAGTCGTCCAATTCCCGAAGGGCCTCCCTTATTTCGTTATGGCGGGAAAGAGTGTCAGCATCACATTTCCCGGCATCAAGATCAAAAACAACGGAGCGCAGGGAAAACAAAAGTGACTCCTGACGCTTCCGCTTATTTCTTGCCAAATGACAAGAAAAGGAAATAATATCCCGCGTCGGCTAGGACGGAAACATTACATTTCCAAAAACCTCCACCAACACGTGTTTTCTCGGGTAAAACAAAGTTCAAAACCACACATGGTCGCTAAAATAGCAAGGCTCATGCTGGCATGACACGACACCAACCGGGTTCGATACATAAATACGATCGAGCCGGCTGGCTGGATTGTGTGTTCGATGCATTGCGCCAAGTAAAAGAATTATCGGAAGGGAAAAATCAGAAAGTAAAAGTTCGAGCTTCTCGGCCCCGATGCCACATGGTGTGTCATCGATACCTTGGCGATCCAACTCTAAATCTAAAACACAATTAAAATCTCCCGTTACGATAACGGGAAGGTTACCCGTCAGGTATGCGTTTAATCCCGCAGAGAAGAGACGGTGTGGCGCCGGGGATGGGGGGGGGGGGGGGGGGGGTCATAAACTGTGCAAAGTCGCACACCCGATCCACTTCCAGGACCACGCAAAATACCAGAAACGATCCTCCCCTCAGTATCGAAGGAATGATCAGAAAAAACCGAAGGGGCTTTTAGTAGGATGATGGTGCCACAGGATTTGGATGTGCCAAAACTGATGGCAAACATCCTGCCTTGCCATTCTGCTTTGCCAGAATTTCGAAGTCGGAGGAGATATGACATTCATGAAGACAGGAAATATCATAATCTCCACACAACTTAAAAATTCGTCTCCTCTTTACGGGATTGAGCATCCCATTAACATTGAGTGTAAGAATGGTGACCATGTTATTGTGAGTTCTGGATTAAAAAGAAACTAGGGAGGGGGGCGATTCCGCCGTGGTGGAATTCCCCTTTGCTATTGTTGCAGGGATTGGGCTAAAGGGAGATTCTGCCGAAGACAAACAATTCATCCTCATCTCCACCCTGCTCGTCCATGTCCGATTCCGAGGAGTCGGACAGGCTAAGTTCAGGAGGAGATGCAACCTCCCCATGAGGGATCAGATTTCGAAGATTCGGAGAGTCTTGAGGTGAATTTCCCAAAAGGACGTTTCTGGGGAATTAACCCGGAGGATGGGGAGTCCGAATCTGAAGAGGGAGGAGCCCACTTTGTCTTCTTCCTCCTTCCTGTCGAAACTACGAAAGGATTAACCTTGTCGGTCGCGGCCTCCACGCACGCGCCGGGCCTGTCGCACACCAAAGTTGGCTGCGAATTGACGCCCGTACACCCCCCGCGCAACCGACAAGGCTAAAACTAGTGGTCTTAATGGTTGCATGCTCGCAGTGGGAACAATTCCACTCGGAGCGTGCCTCCAAAAGGACCTACGATCCTCGAGTATCCAAGACAAGATGCCCGAGGCAACTGAAACTGTGACATCTGAGGGGTTCCGTCCCCAGAAATAGCGTCCTCATCCGAAGACGAGGACAAACAAGACGAAGACGAACCAGACGAAGACGAACCAGACGAAGATGAACCAGACGAACCGGACGAAGAGCCCTCCGATTTGTCTGCCTGCGCAGATGCGGGAGTAGGCACAGCGGACGGCTCCTGACTAGGAGGTGGTGTAGGAGTTGGCCGCTGCACCACTACATCAGCCCACCGTTTTGTGGGCTTCATCTTAGTAGCGTAAGATTTGGGGCACCGCTAGAAGTTGTACTCCGCCCCCAGACTTGAAAGTGACGTAAAATCTGCCACCCGGTAAAGGTTGCAAGGCCTCCAAGTGGTCTTCGGAGGAGCTTTAAGATGTCACAAGGCGCCTCTTTGCCATCGACCTTTAATCAGTGGCGTATCCAGCGGGGGGGGGGGCTTTTTTTGGGGGGGGGGGGGGAAACAACGTGCCCCCCTGGCGGCATGTGAGGCGTCATAGAAATCAAAAGGACATATTGTTTTTGCGACGGTTTTAAGACGGTTCAGACGTTGTTTGCCCTCCCTAGCACAAAAAGCTGGATACTGCTGTATTGGTGCCGAAAAAAATAAAACAGGGTATGTACTTTTGCCCGCCTGTTAAAGGAACTTATAAAAGGAAATAACACAGCCCACACAGTACTCCGAATGCTTATGCTAGGTTCACACATTCCCGAATTATTGCCACGAATACCCCGATCTATCCCGAATAAAAATTCTTAATGGCATCGGGAGAAATTAGCACCGATTCGCTTTTTGTAAGAATAACTTCAGAATGAAACAAAAATAATCAAGAACTAGGTACGAATTGCAAGCGGAATCAGACCGAATCAAGCTCAATGATTGCGATTTAGTGAAGAATAAAACCGAATTGTAGCGATTTTGTCAAGAATAATATACGAATAACTCCAGAATCATCCAGAATGACCCAGATCTATGCCGATTTCATTACGAATTTAATAAGAACAAAGACCGAATAAGCCGAATGTAATGCGAACATTCCCTTGAAAGTTGTATCATGAATTGTATAAGCCTATATACTTTATTTAAATTGGATGCAGAATTTGCGAATTTAAATTGTAACAAATGAAAACGAATATTCAATTCAGGCCGTGCCACAATAACAAATCGATTTGCTGCGAAATAGATTGCACATTCTTAATAATCGGCCACGCATACGTCAAACCGAAAGCCTAATCACGTATTTGTAATCGTTTAAATGAAACGGTATGCACATTCATTTATTTGAATTATACAAAATGAAATCGAATGCTAGTTTTTTGCGAAAATGAAACCCGGATATACGTCGTTCTCAAAATCAGCGCGAAATTGAATTCAAGTTTTACAAACATTTATGCACATCTTGCGAAATCGTCCGGGAAAACCTATATTAATATGGGTAGAGGCATTATTAATGCCTTGCAGTGGACTAGTTACCCCCATCCCGACCCATATCGTGAAAAAGATTAGCTTGTCTTGTTTCAGTGTGAGGGGCTGGTTCTTCCACATATTCCTCTGTAGCTCATACCTCGAGTGCCCTAGGGCTTGTGATGGGGCGATTTGCATATACAAAAAGAAGAGACATGGGTATACTTAGGGAGACATTTTCATGTCTCCCTAAGTACCCAGCCCCCCTTGGGAGGCAGAATTTTACTGTCGAAAGTGAGTTATTATTGATAGAGAATGGTGCAAAACATTAATATACCAAAATTTGTGGGGGTAGGACAGGGGATTATTGGGTTAGGTCACATCAAAGTTTAAAAAAAGTTGTGCACGCGTCTATGGGAATGTCTCCCAAATGTCCCATTTGGGGGAATTATTATTTGTATTATTATTAACACGTTCATATTTAACTGTTGATTTTCATGTTTGCCTTTTTAAAGATATAAGATCAAAATGTGGCTACTTTTCCGTGAAAATGAAAAGTCTTGGCTAAAAATCGATATCAGGCAATGTAGCCTCAAATTGGGCCCCAAATAAGACGTGCATGCAAAACCATGAGTAATAACAATAGAAAAGTATTCATGAAAAACGACAGTTAAATATAAACGTGTTTATTATTGTTATTATAATACCGTATAGTCGGGGATCACCCCCAATTTTACGATACAACCTGGGAAGCGACATCACTCAATAGGGGGAACGAGTTTTTAACTTATATCGTCAAACAAACAAGAATACTTTAAAATGAACGTTTTGACGCTGAGTTGGTCTGGAGTCAATCTCGGTATCCTCGGTATATATTTGTTTGTAAGGGTTTTTTCCTAGGATTTTCGCCCATCCCGTAAATCAGCAATAGCCTTTAGTTTAAACTTAACCGTAAATAGATTTATTTGTGTAATTAATGTTCTTGTATTAGTTAGTTTAAATATTATATTTTGTACACATGTAGGGGCCTAGGCCCCCTACAGTAAATTAAGTATTCGTGAGTTATAGTTTTTGGGAGAAGATCGGGATTTTTCAGAAATCTCCCCAAAACGTGACCGCCTAAAAATATGTTTTGAAAAGCTGAGTAAAATAGGGATGCAGAATGAGCAGGAATGTGGGGCTAAGTTACGCCCTATATATATAGGCTCCTACTTGTTAATATGTAGTTAGACTATACAACTGTATATAAGTGCGTTTTCGGTGCGTTTTGTGTCCGTAGCGTTTTAGGTATGGTAAAACAATAGGCAAAATACGCAACGGACACAAAACGGACCGTAAACGCACTTGTGGAAAGCCAGCTTTATTGTATGTTTTAAATTAAAATCAATTATTCATTATTATCCGATTGACTGCAGATACATCGACAGCGGAAGTTACATTGATGGTTACTAGGAGTATGCCTTCAAGTCGAGACACAGGTAGGCCGATATCATATGGGCATCCCCACCAATGAGGACAAGCCCCCCCCCCCCCCCCCCCTTCCCGCAGAATAGCTGCTCATGCGCTTTACACATGTTTATAACATACAAAAAACACACACAAAACCCAGTTCACTTATAACAGTAATATATTATTTTCAGAAAGCAGACTCACATGGGCTTACGGACAGATGTATTTCTATACAGTTTGGGTAGTGGCGCAATAACGACGTCATTTCACTGACGGCAAAGAACAAAGAGCAGACAATTCATGTAATATGGCATGTTTTATTTTTGGGATGCTCCATTTGTGCGTCTGCACAGCATGTTCACAGGCTGCAAATAATGCATGTTATGCCATGTTTCCCACAACTTGTTCAACTCGACCTGTAACTGTGGAAGGTCATATTTAAACCAACATTATGCTGGGTATATGGAGGTACATAAAGTACTTATAGTTTTAATTAAGTTATTCAGTAATCATAATCAGTATGAAAGCTTGTCTCTGCTTTAGGGAAAATAATAAAATTAGTAATGTGCATTTGACATAAGTTCTGCTGAAGCTTCGCAGCAGCAATGAGCACATTATTACTAAAATTTAAATAATAACCAGTCTGACATTGCCGCAGATATCACTGTCAATTGTGATGTGATAAAGACTGCTTTTATACAGGTCTCGACAAATCCAGGTATGGTTTGCTTACTGGTCCAGATGAAACCGTGGCGCAGTCCAAAACCGCCTTCGTAAAATTGGATATACCCAGCACGATATGGGCAGAGGGGTACTCCCATTTTGTCCCTATACCCTATACACTCTCCAGACTATTGTTACCTAACACATCCCCCCTAGACCTCTGAAAAGAATTCCTGAGATTCCGGGAACACAATGACCAACACAAATGAGGGGGGGGGGGGGGGGGGGGTTCCCTCTGCCCCCATATCGTGCATAATATGAAATTGGAGGCCTGGGGCCGGTTTATTGTAGAACTTTAATTTGCAAATGTGGAGCAATTTGTCCAGCCGGCAGTCCTCAGTATGCTTTCTGTCGATATTCCCTATCCATAGGTGGCATTGCATGCTGCTGATCTCGTGTTATGAGCTTAAAAGGTATGGGTGCGTATACCCGCATTCCCAAGAGTGTTTTTTACCCACCTAGAGATTGTTTGTGCGCCAGCTTCTTTGTGACATGCGTTCTCTGAAGATATTCTTTTAACAAATTTACAACACAAAGCAAATGGTCTCCGGGATACTGTTGTACTGGTGATCCTTCGTTTTGAACGTACGGGGGACCGTGCCGACGTAAGGACCTCATTATCGCCCAATGAGAAGCTCTGTACCATAGGCTCCACCCAACTGTGACCGTTGTCTTTATTGAGCTTCATAAATATGCATGTTATACAAAAACTCTTAATTTCTTAACCACGTATGTTACATCCGCCAACTTAGTTTTGCTCATTGTGCATATCTACAGCAGTTTACCCTTTGTGCTGTACAAGTGACGTCAGATTAGTTTCTTTTTAAGCAATGAGGTGCATATTTGCGTTTGAATATTAGCATAATGTTTGCGTAATTGAATTGCATATTAGCCTTTTACAAGTAGTGATAGTGACAAGTCGTTGATTTCCTCTGTTTCTGTCATAGTTTTCATGAGATTCTTTGGAAGCGGGGTTTTTACTAGAATGCGAATCCCATGGAAGTGAAGCTAACGACCAACTTGAAACCTTCCTATAGTGATTATTAGTGTGCACATTTTTGTTTTGTTAGATTCACGAGTTCAAAACCGGTGTAGGTTGTGCTTCGATTCTGTAGCAGCAAATGATTAAAGCCCCAGTCCCACTAGGAGATACGACAACTTACGTCAGGCTGCGACTGGAAATCGCAGGCAATCTTAAAAAAGTCGTGCCACAAGTCTTGGGTGGTCGTGAGTAGTCTTGGATATTCGCACGACCGAAATCAGTCGCAGAGAGGTTTTTGATCTCGTTCAAAAACCTGGCTGCGACTGGAGTAGTCGCATCTTGTCGCAGCCTAGTCTTCATTTGTCTTGCGACGGTCGTGCGATGGTCGTGGGACAAGTCTTGGGTGGTCCTTCATTGTCGTGGCTGATCGTAGGATTCTCCTGTCGTACGACAGTCGCACGACTTTCCACGACTACTGGCACGACTTGTCGTGCCAGTAGACCTGATTGCACGACTAGTTGCACGACTAAGCAAGACTAGTCGTGCGACTCCACGACAAGTCGTACGAATAGTCGTGAGCTGTCCTGCGTCGGTCGTGCCACTGCCCAAGACCTGCGATTTCCCGCGACCAGTTCAGTCGTGCGACAAGGCCGGTCGTGGGTAGTCGTGAATATTTCCTGCGATTTGAGCCTAGCAGTCACATTGTAAGACCAGTCGTGCAACCTGTAGAAGACTTGTTTCCGACTGATAGCACCATTAATCGCACGACTGGCTACGACCAATCGTACAAATATTCGTACGACTTGTCGTTGAGTCGCACGACTAGTCTTGCTTAGTCGTGCATCTAGTCGTGCAATCAGGTCTAAGCGCACGACAAGTCGTGCCATTAGTCGTGGAAAGTCCTGCGACTGTCGTACGACAGGAGAATCCTACGATCAGCCACGACAATGAAGGACTACCCAAGACTTGTCCCACGACCATCGCACGACCGTCGCACGACAAATGACTAGGCTGCGACAAGATGCGACTATTTCAGTCGCAGCCAGGTTTAAAAACCTGTCTGCGACTGATTTCGGTCGTGCGAATATCCAAGACCACCCACGACCACGAAGACTTGTGGCACGAATTTTCCAAGATTGCCTGCGATTTCCAGTCGCAGCCTGTCGTAAGTTGTCGTATCTCCTAGTGGGACTGGGGCTTGAAATCCCTGCTCTGCGTGCCCTGTATTAATGTTTGTAGTCGCACCACCAGTCGCACGAATGGTCAAGACCGGTCGCAGCCAGTCACCACCAGTCGCACAATCAGTCACAGCCAGTCGGCACCTGTCGCACGATTGGTCATAGCCAGTCGTGCGACAAGACCTTATACCACTCGTACGTAGTATTCGGTAGTCGTGCGACAATCGTGCGATTAGTGGTGCTATCAATCGGCAACAGGTCTTGTTGCACGACTGGTCTTACAATGTGACTGCTAGGCTCAAATCGCAGGAAATATCCACGACTACCCACGACCGGCCTTGTCGCACGACTGAACTGGTCGCGGGAAATCGCAGGTCCAAGTAGAGTTCTTGCGTTTTAGACCGACCGTAGTACCTTCAATACCGTTGTACGTAAGCCCAGCCAATCAACACTTGCGAGTGTTCATAAGGTCAGCGATGCTTGCGTTCCATCCAATTAACTATCGGGATTGTACCTTAGCTTGTTGTTATTCATAACATGGCCTGGCATATGATATACATGATTATTCTAATCATTAATATACACGCCCTCCCTCTCGACTACATAATTATGATGCACGATATGGGGCAGAGGAAACCCCCCTCTTTGTGTTGGTCATTGTGTTCCCGGGATCTCAGGAATTCTTTTTAGAGGTCTAGGGGGATGTGTTAGGTAACAATAGTCTGGAGAGTGTACGGGGCACAGGGACCCCCTCTGCCCCATATCGTGCTGGGTATACTCGACTGACTGATGTACACAATGGGTGCGTTCGATTAGCTTACACTATAAACATTCATTTTTCAGCGTATTCGCTTTAAACAAAAAAGCGAATACGCTGAAAAATGAATTCCAAAGAAAGCACATGTCTTCGCTGGCCAAATATCCTCCCGGTGCGGCGTGAACAAAGAAGAGAAACTGATAAACAAGGGTTATGAACATAAACGTTGAGATACATAATTATTGCTTTAACCATCAACAGCAATATCACAGAAATTTGCAGAAACTGTAAGGTTCTATGTCAAGATGTACAACTCAATTACATGGTCATTTGGGACCGCAATGGAAATAAGTTTTATAAAACTTTTTTGCGTTATCCCTGCTTTTCCACTGTATGGGGGACTCTCTATGTTAATTTTTAATTGATAGTTCCAGATAATTAACTAATATATATATATATATATATATATGCGAATAAATCAAATCAAATCAAATCAAATCAAAATGGTTTGAAAAGACGCACATCTGCAACACGGCATGGAAGATTACAATAACAATAAGGCAATGCCTTAATTGGTGTATTCCATTTACACGCCGGGGAGAGCAAAGGGGGATAATAACTCTCACATCAGAACCCCCCAAAACATACAATGTTACCACACTGACTGCTTGTAATAACTGAAGTGTGGCACCATTGAGAAACATCCCTATACTGCTCTATTTATGTCTCTACTTGGCGTAAGCAACTAGCAGGCATTCGCGTTCCCTGCATTTAAAATGGTTTGATCCTGACAACCCACATGTTGAAAATATCCCACTGAAATTCCCGCCATCTCCCATTTGTAACCTTGTAACAATAGAAGTGGGGCATCGTTGCAAGTGCCATTGTATACATCAGTCAGTCACCAGGCAGGAGGGCGTGTATACTAATAATTAGAATAACCATGTATATCATATGCCAGGCCTTATTATGAATAACAACAAGCTAAGGTACAATCCCGATAGTTAATTGGATGGAACGCAAGCATCGCTGACCTCATGAACAATCGCAAGTGTTGATTGGCTGGGCTTACGTACAACGGTATTGAAGGTACTACGGTCGGTCTAAAACGCACGAACTCTAGTTGGACTGGGGCTTAACTGAACCTGCGATCCCGGTGATTTTCGAATAGTGCATAATTCAATAGCTTTTAATCATATCGATACCAATCACTATAGAAATATGCCAAGAAACGATACTATCTACTTCCGATTTTACCCGACAATGTTACAAAGAAATCAATAAATATTACTTTAAAAAAAACTTTGCACGCCTGATTTTATAATGTGTGTCTTAGGAAACTTCTTGTGCATTACATCTGACAGAAAACCCCGTAAGAGATAATTTGAATGGTTCGTGTTGTCATATCATTTGTACAGTATTTTGGCAACACGTCTAGTAGCATCCCGATGTAAGGCTATCTCACAGACATTATCAATGGCTACGGCTCTTTACCGTAGCCTGTCAACGGCCAAATTCGAAGCCGTAGCCACAACATATCTGATCCAGGCAACGGCTTATACTGTGCGACTGCAGCATACCAGCCTGTGAATAAACTAAACTGATACACCTGCAATATAACGTCACTTTTCTCCTGTAGTATTTTAAAATTGCTAATTGATCAAAGTTCTATTTTGTTATATGTAATCTCACTTATTTCATAACTTTATTAAAATTGTAAGCCAGGCATCTCAACTAATGATTTGTTAACAAGATATAAAAGACTGTCATGCCTGACAACATTTTGAAATTATTGCTCGCTGCATAGGGGCCATACATTTTTACTAGGAAGCTGGGTTAAATATGGCATCCAGGGTGCACCTTTTCATTTTGTAAAATAGTAATTGGTGTAAGTAGTACTACAAGTTCTAATAGCCCATTATGAAAACCAAAGAAAATATTTAAGTGAGACTGAACTGTTCTAGTAATCCTTTTGTTATCCTTACATGTCTTTGCTTAAAGATGCTTACTGTGTTTCTAGTGTCGTTTAATTTTAAGGAAAACAAATACCTCACTATAAATATTGAACTTGCGCTTCATATCAGAATATTCCTGCGATTTATTTATTGTTTATACATGTATACAGATGTACACGCATGTTGCCTGTCATTCTACCTCATTATCAAAAAGCAATGTGAAATGGTATTCAGTAACAATACCAATTAAGGTTTTCAAAATAGACAATTAAAAAAAGAAAACTTAGGTTTGAAGGATTCTCATAAAACTCATCATTTGCTTTAGCAGCATGCAATATGAACAAGTCCGCTAACCTTTAAAGTAGTTCAAATTGTTCTTAAATTTACATTTTTAAACCATTGTATCAAATACATTTGTTCAGTCCCCTTAACAAAAACTTTCGTTGGGGGGGGGGGGGGGGAGTTGCCAGACAGACTAATCACCCCTTGTAAAATCACGCCTGTATTGCAAGGGTGTTAGATTGAGTAAAATTTATCCTTTTTATCATTTCAACAATGTCTACAAAAATAGAATCCATCAATTTACCGAAAACATTTTGGAAGTTGTATTTCTCAAATTTCACATGCTGCTTATGGAATGGACAAGAATAAATTTATTTTAAATTTGTAAAATGTTGTCAGCATCTTCTTTATTATTGTCTTCTTTTTTGTAATACTAACTGAAACAAGAAGTGATATTGAAAAGTGATTTTAGCCATTGAATTTATTAATTAATTTAATATAAGCTGAATTGTTTACTCCTTTCAGTCTCTAATTGGAACTTCACTTCCAACAGCTATTGGAAAAAATTGGGCACTGACCGTTATCTTGCAATATTAATTCACATGTTTTCAGGAAATAGATTGCCACAGTCCACTCTTCATCTCAAACCTTACAGTTCCAGCTGAAGAATGGCATAAATATTAAGTATAAAACAGTCACCGATATTTAAAACTTTGAGTGAATATCACACATTGTATTGTTAAAGGTTTTTGAGTTCCATAAAGGAACAAGACTGAAGAATGAGAGGCCCTATACAATGTATTACGTAATGGTTGATGGTCCATCTAGGATGTCATGATAAAGGCCCATTAACGAAATTTATTGGAAAATGTTAAACTTGTCAGGCAAATTTATTGGAAACAATTTGCTGGAACATGTCATTTACGTAAACAATGGCGCGGTACTATGGAGACTATTGTATGGCTCCCAGACGTCACATACACACGGTGAATTGCGCCAGACTAGTCACTTTTCAGCCTCTTTCCGTTAGAAGAAATCGATTTTTTCTCTAATGTTTCAGCGTCTAGTGCTCATTAACAAACAAGATTCACAAAAATGAACAACCCTATAGGTTCATGTTATCTCTGATATTTATTTCTATTGAACAAACCAAAAAGAAATCATCCTCCTTAGGTACGTAACGAAGGAAGCTCTTTTTGCGACTCGGCCCACGGCCTACATGTAAATGGGTAAAAATGTAATCACTGGTAGATTGGGGCACTCTCTCCCTTACCCCATTTTAGGCTAAATATTGCATCTGGCGCCAACGAGCAGTTTGCATAGCTATTGCAATGTTGGCGTTCCCTATGGTTTTCTATTATTATTGTTATTATATTTTGTTTGTTGGTGTTGGTTCGGGTTTTGGGTTTTGGTTTGGGTTTGCGTTTGGGTTTGGTGTTGGGTTGAGTTTGTTTTTGCATTCAATAGAGGACCTTTAACAATAGAGGACAACAGGGTACTCGATTGAAAAAAGGTCCCGTTTAAAAATTGTGTACAAAACCAATGAGGGCCCTTGCCAAAAAGTATGAACAATAGGAGGACAATAGGAGGTCCCCGATTGCAGGCGTTTACACACTTGTGTGGGTTGGGTTGGGTTTGCTTTTTTTTCTTGTTTAGCCTAAAGAGCAACGCCATAGCAAGATCACTTACACTTTCTCTTGAATTTTCATTTGACAGATTTCTGGAAACCGTTGACGTTGATACTCATAGGGTGTTTAGTACTGTGCCTTGTGTTTGCTGCGGTATATAGGCTGAGGTTGGTACAGCTATGATATTTTAAATTTAAAACTTTAAAACTTTTACTTTCAAATCTTAAATGGAAAATTGTTCGCGCAGTTGACAAACGTTGACAACGAACGGTTCGCTTGAGTGGAACGCACCCCAGCTGTATCTATGGCCATTTCTGAAATATGGCAGACTTTGTCTCCAGCTCTCCCCGGTTCTATTGCCAATCTGAAGGCAATGAATACTTGAAGCAGGCTGCGGCTCTGGGTTAAAAAAAAATGCCCTAGATGTAGAGACATCTTAGGACCTAAACTTAGGGAAATCCGAAGCCATGCGACAGCGCGTTTGTTGATTGTCTCCACAGCAACTGAAATACACGCGCGCTCAGCGCACACGAACATGAATAAATGAATAACGGTCATTTCAAAGTTTCAAGTCCTTAGACTGGCACAAGGGACTTTGATATAGACACAACGGGGAAGTATATTATTGCTGTGCCAGGTTCATGTGCGTTTCATGTGCGTTTCCACGCAATTGGGTATAACACCCAATCCAAGTCTACGCATTTTCAGAATATTTATCCGTTTCGTTTTTCTTTCTTCTTTCGCAGAAAGCGTACTCGCGTGACAGAGAATCATAACCCCGTCCGCATTCAATGCCACTTACCGTTGAATGCAACCACTGTTAATAATGTTGCTCAGGACACGAGTGAGACTCATACCTCTGATGGACTGGAAAGATACAGTGGTCTGTATCTCCAACCTATGGCTCCGTCTCGTCTACGAGGAACGACTACTTCACCCGTTGACAGACAAAATCACACATTTCTCAGATCGGGCGAACCCTCTTCGAATAATAACGATGAACCTGTCGATGATCCATATTATGAGCAAATGTATTAATTAATTAATTAATTAAAGTTGTATGTCCGTTCTCTGACTGAAAAGTCCCACTAATAAAGAATTATGAAAGAAAACTATTTTTGAACATAAAAGCACTTACAGTGAACTCTATATAGAATTCCTAAAGTATGTGACCCGCTCCAGAAAAAGGTGATATAAGTTGCGCTATGCATTTACGTGTAGGCCTAATGGACCTTTCAAGTTAAGAGGATGACATTTTTCGTCAAAATTCATTTTTGTTTTTTTGTCTTTAATGACATCTTTAACATCTAAAGTTTCAGGTTTGGTGCAAAACAATGTTGATTTCAGTGAATAAAGTGAACAAAATAACCTTTTTAGACTGCATTGTTCCATTGCATTGTATTAGCTATTTCAAAGCCTGTTTTCTCTGTTGTGCAATTTGAACTCCATAGAACTAATTAGTACGCAAAGACGCGATATCTCCAGAACGGAAAGGGCTTTGGAGCTCTATCATGTAACAAATGAAAGATTACATTGCGGGCTTTCCAAACATACATAAAGCAAATTTGTCATATTTTGCGACATACCGGTAATATACCTTTTTCCAGAGCGGGTCACATATTGTTTATGTGCAAAGATTGATATACATAGATACAGTCAAAATTAGGAGGGTCCTAATTCAAAATTGTTAACTTAATAAATCTCTTACTTATTGAAACTGAAATGTATGATATAGCATTGGTAGTACTGATGAAACAGTTATAGGCAGTGTTTATAATTGTTTGTACTTAGCATACATAAAATAACAAACGTGTGGAAGTTTTTAGCTTTAATCCGTCATCCCAGTCGCGATATATCGTGCACGTTATGTGTATAAATATTTGATTGTTTATTGAAATAAGCCGTGCTTTTGGGGGTCTCTATTTTCTCGAAATAGCAGTATTTCTGAAGAAAATATTTCTCAGGAAGATTGGCATTGGTACCACCTGTATAAAACTGTAGCCTAAGGTTTCAGATCGAAAGTAACGTGTTTTTCATCATTCTTTAAAGCTGTACAATACCTTTAATAAATCTGTTAATTATTAATTAAATTCAATTCAATTATTGGTTTATTTCAACACTGCCTCAGCAGCCCAAAGGCTGAATTGAGTCAGTTCTGCATCATTCCAAATTTTAATGACAATTACAAAATAAACTAGAGATCTATGTCTGTTACAGGAACAGAACATAGGGATTTTCCACATTTTTTATGGTGTCACTTCGAATTTTGCATACTTGTGACAAATCTACCTACCCACCAGGTTTCATGCTGGTTGGACCTACCCTTATATGTGTTTCAGTAAATCATGCCTTTGGTGACGTCATTATGACGTCACAATTTGTTAACATTTATTTTGAAATATTTTTGACCTTAAGCTATTACAACAAGAATTTCGAATGTTCTTTTGATGAGATGTGGCTTACGGTTCAACAACTGAAAAAATCAATATAAAATCGTATGATTACGTCATCATGATGTAACATCAATTATCATCTATACCACAGCCTGGCCTATAGTATTAGCAAACCAAGATTAGACCCAATTAGACCTACGGTTCTCTAGATAAGGCACGCTTTAAGGTAACGTCACGCGGCCCATGATGACGTCAACACGACGTCTCTTGTCAAAGCAAACATTTCAGACGTGGTCTTGGCCTGTGTCAGTCAAGATTAGAGTCAATCTGATCAATGACAGCCCAGTAAATAAAACACCAGAAAAGAACCAGTTTTTTGGCGAATTGTTAGTGAATTTTTAGGTTTGGTGTTTTTTAAACCACATTTTCACGTTTTAATCACGTAATTTCCATTGGGTTTAGAAGGAACTATGTTTTCACGTTCTAATCACACTTCAAAATCATCTGTTAATCACGTGAATAAAGTAGCGTGATTCCCGAAGGTTATAGTAACTGGTGTAAATCACGGTATGTTGACCACTTATTCACTTGACCGAATAACGGGTTTTCAATCCGTCAATTTGTGGTTTAGAATAGGAGATTATTTCGTTTTTGAAACACCAATATATCTCGTCTTACAGTTACCATCAGTTCACTGGTGAATATCACGTTATTGTCACTGGTTATTCAGCTAGACATTTTCCTGCTCTACATAACGTGATTATTTGGTGCATATAACAGGTTATTATTTCGTTTTTGAAATACCAATATATCTCGTCTTACAGTTACCATCAATTCACTGGTGAAGATCACGTTATTATCACTGGTTATTCACCTAGGCATCTTACTGCTCTACATAACTTTTGGTTGTACAGTTACCATCAATTCACTGGTGAAGTGCACGTTATTGTCACTGGTTATTCACCTAGGCATCTTCCTGCTGTACATAACGTGATTATTTAGTGCATATAACAGGTTATTATTTCGTTTTTGAAACCCCAATATATCTCGTCTTACAGTTACCACCAGTTCACTGCTGAAGATCACGTTATTATCACTGGTTATTCACCTAGGCATCTTCCTGCTCTACATAACGTGATAATTTGGGGCATATAACAGGTTATTATTTCGTTTTTGAAACACCAATATATCTCGTCTTACAGTTACCATCAGTTCACTGGTGAATATCACGTTATTGTCACTGGTTATTCACCTAAGTATGTTCCTGCTCTACATAACGTGATTAATTGGTGCAAATAACAGGTTATTATTTGTTTTTGAAACACCAATAGTTTTGGTTTTACAGTTACCATCAATTAACTGGTGAAGATCACGTTATTGTCACTGGTTATTCACCTAGGCATCTTACTGCTCTACATAACGTAATTATTTTGTGTATGAAACAGGTTATTATTTCGTTTTTAGAACACCAATACTTTGGTTGTACAGTTACCATCAATTCACTTGTGAAGTGCACGTTATTGTCACTGGTTATTCACCTAGGCATCTTCCTGCTGTACATAACGTGATTATTTAGTGCATAAAACAGGTTATTATTTCGTTTTTGAAACCCCAATATATCTCGTCTTACAGTTACCACCAGTTCACTGCTGAAGATCACGTTATTATCACTGGTTATTCACCTAGGCATCTTCCTGCTCTACATAACGTGATTATTTGGGGCATATAACAGGTTATTATTTCGTTTTTGAAACACCAATATATCTCGTCTTACAGTTACCATCAGTTCACTGGTGAATATCACGTTATTGTCACTGGTTATTCAGCTAGACATTTTCCTGCCCTACATAACGTGATTATTTGGTGCATATAACAGGTTATTATTTCGTTTTTGAAACACCAATATATCTCGTCTTACAGTTACCATCAATTCACTGGTGAAGATCACGTTATTGTCACTGGTTATTCACCTAAGTATGTTCCTGCTCTACATAACGTGATTATTTGGTGCAAATAACAGGTTATTATTTGTTTTTGAAACACCAATAGTTTTGGTTTTACAGTTACCATCAATTAACTGGTGAAGATCACGTTATTGTCACTGGTTATTCACCTATTAGGCATCTTACTGCTCTACATAACGTAATTATTTTGTGTATGAAACAGGTTATTATTTCGTTTTTAGAACACCAATACTTTTGGTTGTACAGTTACCATCAATTCACTTGTGAAGTGCACGTTATTGTCACTGATTATTCACCTAGGCATCTTATTGTTCTACATAACGTGATTATTTGGTGTATATAACATGTTTTTTTGTGGGTGTAAATAGTTTTGGTTGTACAGTTACCATCAAGTGTACGCAGCAACTGACCAATCTGAGGAAATGTGTGTAAACCGTATAAAGTAGGACACAAAGAGTAACAATAAAAACATAATCTGTGATCAGTTTTATTCTAAACAATAGTTCAGTTTGGCCAAACAAACTATCAACTACAATCAACTTTGATTGAAAAGGATATATTAATAAAGAATTATTCTGAATTACACGCACACAAAAATGGCGGAGGGCTAATAAAGGCAAGTTCATTTCAAATATAGAGCTCCAAAAAATATCAGAAGTCCACTCCAACTAGTCCCAGAGGACGATTCTAATGTTGTGGGCCGGGCAACCCCAGTACTGGACGGGCAGAAAATAACCTCTCTCCAACTGCGGGCTCCCTCAAAAAGTAGTGCAGTATGTTCTGAAGACCACAACAGGCATTTCTGGCCTGGTTGTTCTTTGTCGGTGAACGATGAACAGGTACGTACCCCGGCTAAAACTGTCCACAAGGAGATCCACTCTTGCAGTGACTCAACGCATCTGAGACTGTAAATACATGTACCAGATGTTGTATCTGAGAGCAAAGGAAACTACATGCAGGCGTATTGGCTGTAAAATGACTTTGTCTGTCTCTACATTGTTTGCATTTATAGACACATGCCAAAGGCAATAATAAATTGCCATGGCAATAAACAACAGTTATTATGCATCAAAAATTTAACTATATCAGCTTGAGCACTTACAAACTAAATGCACAAGGTACACAGTGCAACAATCACTTCAACTTATTATTTTCACAAACAACTCGCAACATGCACATATGTTTTTACATCACATGCACACAATGTACATGTTGTAAGTACATGTACATGTATGCATTAATTCAATTGGCAATAACAACTTTTGTCTAGGAAAACACATCAAAAATGAATTCATTGCTTCCCCAAATTACAAGAATGGAATGTCCAGGTATGCAGTGTACAATTACCATTGATTCACTAGTGAGGATCACGTTATTATAATGCTTATATTGCCGTTATTTTTACGCGATTGAAATCACGTGACTTTTTAGTTAAAACGCATTAACGCCTAATACGAGATTATCACGTGTTTGCAAAACGTGATTCACACCAAATCGGTTACGTACGAGATTGATATGTGCAAAACGTGATTCAAGATCGTTCCAATAACGTTATTATAATGGTTATATTGCCGTGATTTTCACGCGATTGAAATCACGTGATTTTTTTAAGAAAACGCATTAACGCATATTACGATAGTATCACGTGTGTGCAGAACGTAATTCACACCAAGTCGGTTACGTGAGTTTGACGTGATTTTTAGGAGATTTTCACGTTCCTTTTACGTGTGCAAAACGTGCTTCAAGATCGGCCCAATAACGTTATTATAATGGTTACATTGCCGTGATTTTCACGCGATTGAAATCACGTGATTTTTTTGAGAAAACGCATTAACGCCTATTACGATAGTATCACGTGTGTGCAGAACGTAATTCACACCAAATCGGTTACGTAAGTTTGACGTGATTTTGAGGTGATTTTCACGTTTAACATTTTGAGACTACAATTAAATTTGAAACATTTAAAAATTCATAAAAAATACGTTGATGAAATTATCATGACGTCACCTCGGACTTTGCGTACTAGTGCATGGCAATATCTACCTACCCACCAATTTTCATGACGATCGGACCTACCCTTATATGTGTTTCAAAAAAATCATAACGTCACACATACCTATAAACCTATTACAAAAATAATTTCGAAATTAGCATGTTCTGCTCTCTAGATATGGGCCCGTGATGTGATGTCATCACGTCGTCACTTGTCAAAGCAAACATTTGCAACGTTGTCTTGGCCTATGTCAAGATTGGAGTCAATCTGATCAATGACAGTGTAGAATGAGAGTAGAATGAAATTTTAAAGATTTTAAATTCATCAAATTTATTATGTTCTGTTGAGGAGATATGGCTTTAAGGTTAAAAAACTCAAACAATCATATAAAATCATATTTCATCTATAACACGTACCGGCCTACCAACATACCGAGTTTGAACGCAATCGGACCCACGGTTCTCTCGATATGGGGCCTTGAAAAATGCACATTTAAGATGACGTCACGTGACATGTTATAACGTCATCATGACGCCACTCTTCGGCATACAATTTCAGATTAGGGTCTATGTTTATGTTAGTTTTGATTAAAAGCTGAGGTTGTTTAGTGACCAAAGTGCCGCCAACACAATTCGTGTACAAAGTCTATGGGATTGGGTGATAGAATTAAAATAAGAATTAAAGAGAAGAAAAAAATGCGGAAAAGCTAATAAAAAGAAGAAGAATTTCGGAAAAGCCAAATACAATTACAAAGAAAATTTATGAAAAATACTAAAAAGACACTAAAAATCAAGTACAAAATTAAAAACAATTGCACAAGAAATTTGATAAAACAAACACACTCAAAAGAACCTTTAAAAAATTATAAAAATGATCTTCAAACAGGAACTGCAGTCAATTTAAACAACAAAATGTATTCTTGTTTAAGATGTTAGTTAAAAGAGAATTGTGCTATTGTTTTAGCGACTAGTTTGGAATCTAGGGATGAAGAGCTTGTTTTGAGTTGCGGAGATTGATCTATCAGGTGGCAGCCAGTTTCTGTAGTTGTGGGATGAAACAAGGTTTGCGCCAAATTTTTAACACAGACGTTTTCACGTCTCTTGTTCAAGGGAGGGAATTTTGAAAATGACACATCAAATCATAAGACACATAGCTGCTGACATCAAGTGATAAAATGGTACGAAAGGCCTTCTTTAGTAAAGTTGCAATGCATTCATTCTATCTGTGAGTTGACCAAACCAGAATGCCAGGCAGGGCAAACATACTCCACAGTGGGTCTAACATACTTTATGTAAAAAATGAACAGGTCATCAGTGAGAATACCACAGCGTTTACGTTAGCGTAAAAATACATTGTACGATTAAAGGAACTACACATTGTAAACACTTTGGCATCCCATTTCAGAATATTTTGTATATGAACACCAAAACTTTTAGACTGGTCGATTACCGAGGTACCCCGAGGTACGATGGATGGGATTTTTTAACGCATTATCATAGATTTATATTAATGGTAGGATGTAATTTCATGCTATTCTAGAAGACAACTATACGTCCTCTTAAAGAGTATTGTTCCCGCATGTGGGCCGGTGCTTTTGCTTGTCACTAAGGCATTGTTAATTTGGTTGGAGAAGAGTTGGGATCATCCTTTTGTAAGGAGGCTATTTATCATTGTTGTTATTATTTTATTGCTATTAATCTAAATTTGCTCTTTAATACCTTTGTTGGTCCGCTTTGCTATACTGCTGTATTACCGTTTCCGAATAAATACCCCAACTTATTACAGTTCTCACTTAAATGACCAATTACAAATACCTACCTGGAGTTTACACAATGAAACAAACGAACTTGAGCGTTCTATTTTGCAACTCCCAGACCACGCGGCTGCACGGCAGTGCCTACCCAATTTTCACAGGTAACTGCATCCCTTATTATTTGATGTGATTTTCATCGCTTTTATTTTACAAAATAATAAGATAGTCGTTTACCGCAAACTCCTGTATTTTATCCGCATTATAAACGGGTATGATAATAGTTTTGGAGAAGATTGGGAAATTCGAGTAGTGATTTTTGAGGGATGATTTGATATGATATGATATGATATGATATGATATGATATGATATGATATGATATAATATATTTCCACGCATCATTCTTACCATTCTTACAATCATTTAAACAACAGAGTGTATACAGCACTTATATGATGAATGGAGGAGGCTGGCAGAAAGTCGAAGCTTGTACAACAATTAAGTTTAAGTTAAAGTAAATCAAAAAAGAAGAAGTAAACTTCAACTGCAAATTTACATATACAATTTAATTAATGATGAATTATTACAGAATATTACTCAGAATTAGTATTATTTAGTTGCTATCAATACTATTAATTTCAGGCGGAGCATTTGGAACAATATGTTTAGACAAACATGTTTCTAATAATGACACCAGTTTAAATATTATTGTTTAGGAGATATTTTAAAGATGGTTTTTAAAATTACCAATTGACCTAAAAGGGGAGGGGAGGCTATTCCAAAAGATGGGTCCTTGATGTTTAACTATAGGTAAATACTTAGATGTCCTTAATCTATGCAATTTCCTTGAGTTCCTTGTATCGTGTTAGTGGATTTCTGTATTTCTACTGAAAAGTTACGAAAGTAACATGCGAGCAATACCCTAAAGTTTGGAAACACGCCTTGGTAACACCAATTCACAAGGGAGGAGATAAATGTAGTACAGGTAATTATCGGCCTATTTCTATACTGCCAATTATCTCTAAGATTCTAGAAAGATGGGTGCACTCGGCAGTATATAGCTACCTCGATGATAACAATTTGATACCTAGTTGCCAATCGGGATTTAGACCCTTGCACTCAACTGAAAGCACTCTACACGATTTAACAAACAAGTGTTTTGAGGCTATGGAGCAAGGTGAAGTTACAGGTAGCGTGTTCATAGATCTCAGTAAAGCTTTTGATTGTGTGGATCATGTAATCCTACTAGGCAAATTGAAGAAGCTGAATTTGTCATCTTCTGGAATTAATTCGTAGTCAGTCTGTAAATATTAAGGGCACAATATCGAAGGTATTGCCCATAGACATAGGCGTTCCACAAGGGTCGATCTTAGGGCCACTTTTATTCATTGTTTATAGTAGTGATTTTCCATCCTGTATACCCAAAAATTGCAACTTATTTATGTATGCAGATGACTCCACGTTAACTTGTAGCTCCTCTAGTATTAACGAAATAGAAAGGAACTTAAATGTAGCTCTTGCTAGTATTCACAACTGGTGCCAAAGAAACAAACTAGCATTAAATGCCAACAAAACCAAATGTATGCTTATTGGTTCAAGGCAGAAAATATCCAACGTTGACCTGAATGTGTGCATTGCTGATAAGGATATCGAAAAAGTGAAATCTTGTAAATGCTTGGGTGTAGTTGTTGATGAAACATTAAGTTGGGGTACACATGTTGAATACGTAAGGAAGACTGTTTCGTCTAAATTGGGTGTGTTAAACAGAATTCGTGATTACGTTCCCCAAAGCAGCCTGCACACACTCTTTGTAAGTTTAGTTATGCCATCTTTAGAGTCGCACGGATAATCCTTAAATGTACCTCCCTCACCCCCTCAGCTGATATGTTTGCCAGACTAAATTGGATTCCTTTTAAAGAAAGAGTTCAGTCCAAAAAGGCTATCTTTGTTTTCAAAAGCCTTAACAAAATGACTCCTTTGTACATGACAAATCTGTTCACACCACTTACAGTGATTCGTGAAACACGACAATCGACCCAAATGGCACTGAAAGTTCCTTTCGCCAAAAAGGAATGCTACGTGACAAGTTTCGCTGTGAGTGGTGCCAGTATATGGAATAATCTGCCTGAACAAATGAGAACCATAAACTCCTTAAGTACATTTAAATCGGAGCTACGTAAAGCCATCTATCAGTGATATTTCTGTCATTTACGCTGATCTGCGGAGTTATAAACTTGGTTGCCAAAATACTTTGGAGCCGGATGGGAATTTCCCCTTGTTTTTCACCCTAAAAGGTTTTTTTTTCGCGGGTTTTTCGCCCATCCCGTAAATCGGCAATAGGCTTCTGAAGAGTTGAAAAGTTAACCGAAAATATATTTATTTGTGTAAACATTACTGTATTTGTTTAAATATGTTGTATGAATGTGTAAATATTCAGTTTTAACTAATAATATGCAGGGCCCCAATGGAAACCAGTTTTAAACTGTTTGGGCACACCCTGGGTAAAGAAATGTAATAAATAAATAAATAAATAGGTTCCTATCGTATTTGAACATAAGGACTCCATGATGGTATTTGTATAATTTGGCGATAGGGAGTGTATTAAATTGTTAAAAAAGAAGTGATTTCTTTTGTACAACATCAAGTTTATCTAAATTAGATGAGTTGCTATTACCCCATGCTACTCTCTTAATGTAAAAGAGTGAAAAACTCACTCTCAAAAAGAGTGAATCCTTTCTCAAACCACTCGAAAAGAGTGAATATCTTATAAAAACCACTCGAAAAGAGTGAAAACCACTCGAAAAGAGTGAAATTTCCACTCTTTCGTGGAGCCATATAAGGGACAACTCTTTTTCGAGTTGTCCCTTATATGGTTCCTTGAAAGAGTGGAAATTTCACTCTTTTCGAGTGGTTTTCACTCTTTTCGAGTGGTTTTTATGAGAGATTTACTCTTTTCGAGTGGTTTGAGAAGGGATTCACTCTTTTTGAGAGTGGGTTTTTCACTCTTTTACATTAAGAGAGTAGAATCCTATATAGTTGTGGTAAAGATAACGTATTATATACAGAGAGTAGCGCTTCCGTTGGTAATATATTGCAGCGTTGAGCCAGTCGGCCGACTGTAGGCGCTGTTGCATTTTTGTGTTGGGATAGATGCCCCTGCCAGAATGACTGGGAAACCCGGCCTCGGGTGCCATCTTTGTTTTCTGAAGCGTCAGTGTGAGTCACGTGTTTTTCCGAAGTAAGAAGTGTTATTTTTGTGCGTGAAAATCTTGCAATAAAAGAGAGTTCTAACCAAAGATCTGGGCTTGTGTGAATCCTTCTGCCCGGAACCCCCACATCGACACGCTACACTGGTGGCAGTGGTGGCACGATCAAGGTAGTAAAAATCGGATACCTGGTAGTTTTGTTTGTTCTTTTGTTGTACAAAGAGTGGCGGTATGACCACACGGCGGGGACATGGTGGGGCCCTCAACCGGATAGTTCACCGGGCTTATTTGTAATGTAAGGGCACAGGGTTTCCCCTTTAATAATTAATGCAATAACATTGTGTACAATGCCTGTCTGCGATAACGCATGTACCGGACAAGTCCCTTTAATGTATCACTGCATGGAATTGACGCTTTTTATAAACAAGGTTTAAATGAGAAAGTCTCAAAATAGTCCCTTTTTGTACCATACTGGGGACCGGGATCGATGTGTGCTTTTTCATCAGAGGTTTAGGTTAAAATAATTGATTATTGATTTGTTTGGGCTATTTTTAGGGGTAAATTGTATTTTCGGTCGATTGAAGATGAAAGTTAGGACCATTTTATTGCGGAGCGATAAGTTTACTACTGCATGAGTTCGTTGGTTGTCAGAACTCTCGCTCTCTTGGGTCTGGAAATGTAATGGTTGCTGACCAATTTGCACCGCAAATTGCACATTTTTGAGGATTGTAGGTGTCTTGTCTGGATACCGACAGTTGTTTATTGTTTATTACTTTAGATAAAGTGCTTTAGGCTGAAAGATTCAAGCATTTGGACCCCGAAAAGTGTATTTAGTTGGCTTGATTAGTGAACTTAAACAAACGTTACAGAGTGTGCATATTACATGTAGGCAACCAACTCGTACCCATATTGTTTATTGCAGTAGGTGGCTGGGAGTGAGAGCACGCTGGCTTGTGTTTTTTTTAACAGTACAGCTCTGTATTTTATTGGACTATACTGGTTTACTACCACTACTACCACTACTACAAGTTTACTACAAGATCAACAAGGCAATCAAATAAATGGGCTATAATTTGATCAACTAGTCTTAGCCTCCTATTAGAGTTATTTGGAGTGGCACACGCCCCCACCCCTAGGTGGAGTTCACACCCTCCTCCTTGGTAGGAGCCGACCCGCCCGTTCCATGACAAAGTGGCGTCGTAGACAGGATTTCAACACTTAAAGGAACCGTGATATAGGATTTACATTGCATTATTCCTGCTTAAAACAATAAAGTATTATCTTGACAATGATATTTTGTTACCAGAGTCAATTATTTCCCAGATTAAATATGAAAAAACATTTTTTGAAAATGTTTGTCCAAGCTACTCCGCCCCCTGAGTGGGACCCTCATTAACATAAGTGTGTGACGTAGATCGAGGAACATTACATATTCTGCTCGAGCCAGCACCATTCATCACGCGTAAATTGAGTGTACATTCTTCGTCCAAAATCTAAGCAAAATATAGCGTTTTTCGGCCATGCCGACAAGGTGTGTGGCTGCTGGATGCAGCAAAACAACGAAGGATGGAGTAAGCCTTCATTTATTTCCAACTGATGCGAAATATCGGAGAATTTGGACGGCGAAAGTGAAGGTGACAAGAGCGAAGTGGTCCGGTCCCAGCAGCTTCTCAGCGTTATGTAGCGACCACTTTGAGCCGTCGTGTTTCGATACTGGTATTTTCAACTCCTTTGGGATGGCCATTAAAAATATGCTCAAGTCCACTGCCATCCCAACAAAGTTCCCAGATGTGGGTAAGGTACAGGCGAAAGCAGTTAAACGGCCCATTCCCCGAGGAGCTGTCGCTAAAAGGGAGAAAATCAGGGTAAGTTCGATGTATAGTTGTTGCAACTTACAATGTACGAAATTGCACGTGTAGACCTAGTGTGTACGTACATGCGGATACATTTTGTACACGTACAGTACAAGGGTGTACAGCTTGGTGTACGTATACGTACGTGTAGGCCCTACATAGTATACACGTGCTCTGCCGTATACGTATACCGTACAGGTACGCGTACCCACGCGGACGTGCTTTGATGCTCGTCTCGCACCCAGGCGTCATTAACGGGTCCAGACTATCGAGTCCATTCATGAATTTCGGTGCCTCGATCTACGTCACGAACAGCGCCCTCAATTTGAGTCTCAACAAATTCCAAAAAGGGGGGGGCAATTTTTGGGCGGCAAATAATCACACTAAAACTTCACTTGAACCAGTTTGGCTTTTAATTCACATTTAATACATATAAATGAATGTATTTATGAAATAAAATGCTATCCGGCAAATTTGAGAAGCATGGTTCCTTTAATTAGAAATTTATTGATTAGATATATAATTGTGTAATTGTATGTTGGTGCATGTGTGACGGGATGAGCCGTCAATGAAATGCCTGGGTGGCAAACCTAATTCTATTGTGATTTAGCCGAGGGCGGAGTGCGCCCTCGTGCGCGCTGCACGAACTACCCGTTCGTGTCAGTTGCGATCCAGACGTCGAAGAGTGAGCTTTGGGCGTGACAGTGCTCTCGTTAGTTCAATTGAGAGGTTTATTCTCTTGAACGGTGGTACAACCTCTTACCGAGTAACTGCATGCTCCACCTTCCAAAGTGCTCAACATTTGGCTCTGTGTATTTTATTTGTTGTTCTCTAACACATGAGGAAAATATAGAAAAGAAAACGTTTTCTTTCGGAAGAATGAAGAAAGAAAGTGAGTTTTCTTTTCGGTATTGTACGACAGGTAAAGCGCGCTATTCAAGCGCGCCATTGCGTAACACTTGTGTTCACACCTATATATTTTGCGCTATTCGTTTCATTCAGGTTATTCTCGGTTGAGCAGCTATACCTCGCCTTACCTTCCCTCCCCCTCTTTTTGAAACTAGTTATCGTCACTCGGAGCAAGGGGAGGGGGCGTGACCTTCGTCCAACATCCGGGTCACGCTCACGTTTCCTCCACAAGTTGGTTCTTTTTCGTGACCACCGAGTGCTGGTTCCAGCAACCAGACTGTTGTTGGGCGCCGAGTTGACGTCGCAATTTCTGCGTTCAGTACAATTTGTTGAGATTTATGACGGCTACGAAATATGTAGTTTCAGAAACTGTTTTTGTCAATTTTTACTTCGCTAGCCTTTTTAGCTTCGATGCATTTGTTGCTATCGCCAGTTTTTCTGGGTGTATTTTTCGTCTATTTTTCAGAGGCATGGAAAGAAATGACTCGCAACATCACTGACCCCACCCTTCAACGTGTAGCCGAAGATCGACTCCCAGCCTTGCTCGTTTCAGCCAATGCCCCATCTACAATTAAAACGTACAGGTCAGCGTGGAAACGTTGGGAATCATGGGCATAATCCAAGACTGGGGTTTCTGTCTTCCCCGTCCGCCCTCTAGATTTATGTCTCTACCTGGCAACAATCCTATACCGTCTGGTTACAAATCCACTGCAGACGCCATTGCCTTGGCAGTAAAATGGACACATAGCATGGCAGGACTCCCGTCGCCAACAGACGACCCATTTGTCAGGACCGCCATCCAAGGTTACTCTTACTTACGGCTTCGCCACCGAACAGGAAAGAGCCAGTATCTCCGCAAGTGATGGCCAAGCTTTTCGATACCTACGGACATACCACGGCCACATTAGCCGATCTGCGCGTGTTGTTCATTTGCTTCATCGGTTACGCAGGGTTTCTGCGGTTCAGCGACCTCGGCAACATTCGCCGTAATGACTGTGTCCTCAGATCTGACAGTCTACTTATTCACCTAACTAAATCAAAAACTGATCAGTTTCGGCAAGGGGCAGATGTAGTAATTGCCAGAACTTTGTCTCCTACATGCCCAGTTAAGATAGCAGAGAGATTTTTCAATGCATTGGGTGACCCACCCGCATCGTCGTTGCTCCTAGTACGAAGAATCGCTCGCTCGAAATCTGGTCCAATACACACTAGCCACGCTCTAAGTTACACCAGAACCAGGGAAATCGTGCTCCAAGCTTTGAAGCCCTTTGTGCCCGAAATAACAAAATTCGGCGTGCACAGTTTAAGATCGGGTGGCGCATCCGCCGCATCTAACGCCCTTGTTCCCACTCACCTTATTCCTAAACACGGCAGATGGAGCTCTGATAAGGCTATGAATGCCTATATCAAAGTCAATGACGAAACCAGTTTACTTCCTTCGTCCGTTTTGGGCATATAACAGGTTGTTTTGTAAAAACTAATGTGTACTACTGTTAATCAGGTGAAGGTGTTACGTTTAACATTGCGATGATGAATAAAATGTGAGGTGAGCATGCTCCACCTTCCAAAGTGCTCCAAATTTGGCTCTGTATATGTTATTTGTTGTTCTCTAACACATGAGGAAAATATAGAAAAGAAAACGTTTTATTTCGGAAGAATGAAGAAAGAAAGGATATGTTGGTTTGGGGCCTTGCGGAAAAAGCTGCAAACTTCTACGTCCTTCTTAGTAGCATGAATAATGACCTGTCCTACAGATCTCAGAATTCAATAAGAGGTTTAAGAGAGAAGAACTTCCCGAAACCCTCCAGGCCCGTTTCCACTTGGAATGCCAAGAGGAAGGCAAGACCCTCAGAGACTGGGCCTATAGAATTCTCTCGTTGGCAGCCAAGGCCTACAAGAAACTGCCCGAGGCTTGGATCAGGAAGAATGCTATCATCAGATTTTGCATGGGAAGCCTGGACCGCGAAGCTGGACCACATGCTTGCATACAGCAACCTAAAACCTTTGATGAGGCAATGGACAAGATGGAGTAGTTCCGCTGCATCAGCAAATCAGCAGGTGCCATACACCCCCCGCAGAAAACAAGTCCGCACCCCGTGTTAGGGCGTATAAATGCGCATCTTACGAGTATTGCGGAACCGACCCCGGTTCTTAGGAAAAGGAAGAAGATGATTCAAGGATCGGGAAAATGGACGCGAGACGGACGCAGTCGACTCTCCAGCCCATTCTTAAGAAAGAAATTGGCCCAGTGGCGAGGCGTGACAACAAAACACCAGAGCCTGTGCAGGATGTTGGGTTAGCAGAGTTGGCTAAGCAGATGTCCCAGATGACAGAGGCAACATCAGCCCTGACCAGGCAGGTAGATGTTTCCATCTCTGATCTAACTAGGGAGATCAAGGTAATGTTTCGGGAGCTGGGACGACAGAGGAGCACATGTCCGAGCCGGCGAGCCTGCTATCTATGTGGCGACGAGAAGCACGTTGCAAGGGATTGCCCAGCAAAAATGACCCGAAGGGGAAAGACACAAAGATTCTTCATTTCGAAGATGAGCAGCCAAAAGCCCAGGGGACGAAGATGGAGGCCGGGTTTTCGCCCACGCAGGTCTCGGCCAGGAGGACTCATCGCATCTGTGGAGTCCCCTCTATGCCATACGTCTATGTCCAAAGCAGATACCCAATCGCACCGGGTTGTTAGTCATCCACATAAGGATACAGAGTGCCCGCATCCGGACACAACAGAGGCCAAATATCCGCATCGGGGTATTGCAGAAGTAGAAAGTGGAACTGTGACTGTCAGGATGGCAGAGAATGACTGCCCTGCCAATCTGGAACTTGCGAAGACATCTACAAAGACAGCAGAGAACGTCATCACTGTCAACCAAATCCAGTCAAGTGCAGTTTATCATGTACCAGTACAAATTAAGGAACGGCATATTGAGGCGGTCATAGACACCGCGGCAGAATCTACTATACTGTCAGACCGGATCTTAAACAAATTATACCCGAAACCAAAGATACCCTCCAGCATGACATTCCACATGGCTGGGAGAGACTTAACAATGAATGGGTACAAGATAGGTCCAGTATCCTTAAAGATTGGCTCTACGGTTCATCATGAAATAATACATGTCGCCCCAATCGAGGTTGATATGTTGCTATAGGGGTTGACTTTTTCCGGAGCCGAACTGTGAAAATTGATATGGGGACAAATCTTATGACTCTGAGAGAGGACACATTATCTATCCAGTTCGGGAACAAACCCAGGGGAAACTAGGGTCTCTCGAGTGACTGTAGCAAAAAGGAGAGTTATCCCTCCAAACTCTGTCACTGTGGTTACCTGTCAGCTAGAGGGGACAATGCCGGACTATGCCCTGGAGCCAAACCCGAACTCGCAGATTGTAATCCCAAGATCAGCACACCGCAGCAAAGGCAGGCCGACATTATGTTGCCAACATCACAAACAGCTATGTGATGTTGAAGCCTGGGCAGACTGTACGAGAAGCTGTGGAAGCTGATGCACTTCCCAAAATTCTTGACACCGCTTCCGGATCAGAAACAGACTCCCTAGAAACCGGTGCCGGACCTGGACTGGTAGGTGATGAACACAACCCAAACACTAGCTCCGCATTTGGGCTAGCTGATGATCCATTTGCGAATGTACCTGCACACCTGAGAGATATGCTGATATTGTCCAATGAAGAACTTACCGAAGAACAGTTCAGTCAGCTGAGGGGTGTCATATGTAGCTTTTCTGACGTCTTTGCATCTCATATATATATATGATATAGGGACAGTCAAAGAAATTGAACATGGTATTGACACTAGAGACGCACCACCAACAAAACAACGAATGAGAAGAACGCCAGTTTAGTTTGCTGGAGAGGAAGAGAAAGAGCAGGACAAAATGCTAGAGGATGGAGTCATCCAACCTTCGGTATCCGAATGGGCGTCTCCACCAGTTCTAGTTAGAAAGAGGGACGCTACAGTCCGCTTTTGCGTTGACTATAGGGCGCTCAACAACATAACCGTTAAGGACGTGTACCCTCTCCCACTGGTCGAGGACTGTGTGGACACGCTCTCGGGAAATCATTGGTTCTCAAAACTTGATGCCATCTGGGGATATTGGCAGGTCAAGTTACGTGAAGAGGATCGGAAAAAGACAGCGTTCATCACTAAGTATGGCTTGTTTGAGTTCACCAAAATGCCATTTGGCCTCTGCAATAGTCCTTCCACGTTTTCCAGAGTGATCAACCTAATCCTCAGAGGCTTAAACTGGAAAACTGCCTTGTCATTCCTGGATGATATTGTCATTCTAGGAAGTATCTTTCGTGAACATCTCCAGAATCTAGCTGAGGCACTAGAGCGCTTCAGACAGCATGGACTCAAACTCAAACCAAAAAGTGTGCTTTCTGTTCGAAAAAGGTGGAAAACCTGGGTAGAATCGTCAGCGAGAACTCCATTGGAATCTCGGATGCGGACATCCGTGCAGTGAAGTCTTGGTCAACACCTCAAAACACCAAGGATGTTGAACGATTCTTAGGCTTTGTAAATTACCACAGGGCCTTCAATTTATCCTGGACACCGATGCGTCAAACGGGCAGCCATTGGTGGAGAGCTGATACAAGTCCAGGACGGCCAGTGTGCCTTCGGCAAATAGCCGACCATGCCGACGAGAGCACAGGCATAGCCCTTGTAATTTCACCCCTCACCGCCTTTTAATAATGAAAGGCAAGTTGGATTCCCTAAATCTCAAAGGGATAAAGGCAGCCGCTTATAAGGACACATCCACAACCACCAGGCAAGCAATAAAGAAAGGCGAATTTTCCATCGTATTCGCCAGCCCAGAAGCCATCTTAGCTATAGTGGACAGGCTATCAAGGCAGCGACCCCTACAGAAGAGACCTTTGTGGAATCTTCCTTTTGTTAGTGTTTATTTATCAGGGATATAATAATTAACATGTAGGCCTACAGACACAACAAATAATATTATTATCCATATTAATTGAAGCGCCATCGGACAACTTGTATAATGTCACGATCTACAAGTTGTAGACCTACAGCTTGTAAACAACAAACTTGCAACAGGCGCACGTGTACAATGTTTATTCACCTTTAAATGCATTATGTCCGCCATTATCAAATGAGAGAAGACTGTTTACCATAGCGCGTACTCATCATCATAGTGAGCATACACGGTTGGGTCAAGGCTGTCTTTCGCCTCAACTATGCGTGTACGTATATGGTGGGGACTGGGCACGTATACGTACATGTACAGTGTCATGTACTGTATTCTACCATGGAGGTATACCTCCATGATTCTACGTACTGTTTACGGATGTGCGTTGGGACGTACGTACATGTACGTAATTGCAGGCTAGGCCAGCTTGCACTGAGCGCTCGCTTGTTAATAGGGAACAAGCTTGATAGCCTTGATCATCAAGGCCTACATAACGTACATGCGCGATTGTTGCATTGATTGTTTTCAAATACGACGCCGCCAGTGATCACCCTTATGGGCTGGGCTGATATGGCCCGACTCTCTTAATGCCTATACGTGACATCGCCAATCTGTAGGCAGCGTTGTCGTGATAGGGCTTTATACGTCATCGTCGTGTGCTTCAGTTACCTCTTTGACCGGTATGCAGATTAACCATTAAAGCCAAGGTTCAATATACACTGGGGGATCGATATATTCATGTACTTTTAGCATGGAGTACAAATCGTAAGATACATAACGTTGCGCTCGTAAATCGACTGCAAATTATCATTACTGCAAAATCACCGGCCGCCAATGATGCCCACTGACTACACGTGTAGGTACTGGGAGGTGCGTGTACAGCGTATGTACTTTGTATTTTTTTAAACAGGGCCCAATTTCATGGCTCTGCTAACCACAGCTTTCTGCGATTACGATCACCATTTGCGCTAACAGCGCTAGCGAAAAAAGTCTACGCTAACCCTGTCAGCACAGAATCATTAGTTACGGGATGTACGCATGCTCAGGAGCCAAAATTCTCCGCTAATGCGTGAAATACGCTTGTCATAAGCACAGAATTGTCTGCTACAGCAAGCGGGGATTTTTCGCTAACGGTAAGCAGAGCCATGAAATTGGGCCCAGATCGTTAGTCTTGGTTCGAAGACGTCCTCAGCGCTAGTCTTGGTTCCAAGACGTTCTTAGCGGTGTGACGTATAGCGCGCAACGGCCGGCCGACAGCGCCCTCTAGGAACACACTTACTGACACGCCAATGCCAAATCGCTAAAAACGTCTTGGCTATTTCGCATGGGATCGGGAGCGCGCGCTACCTGCTTATGCATAATTTAACAGGCGGGTCAAACGAATAATCGCGCTTGCGCAATGGAGGAAATCATGCTTTAGTAATAACTTACTAGTCAGTTAACGTTCTGAGCAGAGTGATTCTGGACTGACTGGCAAACAGGATTGAGAAATCTTCGGATTGTTCCAGTCCCAGATGTTCAACGGCCAGGGCTTTCAATGGCACGACGACAATAACCAGCGCTGTCTCCTGTTTGCATTCGGTTACTTCGTTTCGGTAAAAGCATAGCTATGGTTCAGGAAATGGAGCAGCTTGAAAAATTACACTCTTGCCAAATCCCGTTGGTAAATTAACAAACAAATCATGGCCGGCCACGTACAAATTGATGAATGGCACTGATCTGATGACTTTTTAGCTTTCCAAAGCCCAGTTTTTTGCTGTAAAATCTATCGCTTTGTCCACGCGATCAGACATTTTTTCCAACAAACTACGAATGGCTTGGTACTGCGCTGCACCAGGAAGGAAGGCTGCACGTACACACGTACGGGCAGTGGCGTAGCCAGGCTCTTCCTAGAGGGGGGGGGGGGGACAAACGGGGAGCATGGCTATTTTCAAGGGGGGGGGGGGGGATTCGCTATAGTACGGTAACGCATATAGTAACGCAAAATTCGCTATAGTACCCAATTCCCGTACTACCTGTAAAAGCACACCCCTTTTGCATGGTACCACAGTGGTTCAAAACATATTAAACAAGATTAGATCATCAGTATTCTGTAAATTAATCATCACGGATGCATCTGCAGTAACTACATGTTTATGCTGTATGCACTACCCATAAGGTTTTGTTACATATTGTTTATATGCCTATGTACATTGTATTTATATATTAATTACAGGTAATAAGAATAGCTAATAAGTAATAAGAAATGGCATAAGCTTTCAAAGCTGAACCTACTTCCTTATTTAATCATGGGCTTGATATTTGCTTTTTTGGTGAGAAAAAAATACTTCATAATACAAGTACATTATAGCAATGTATTATAGTGACTTTTTGCAGTGAGTTTTTTTTGTTTACATGTAAAGTCATACAGTAACGTCATTGAATAGTATACGTGTATGTCCTAAAATATTGACGTCAAGTTGGTTAATAAAGGTGAAAAATATACAGGAATAAACAAATTGAGGTTTCTCTCTCATGATTAATGTGGTTTTTACCCTCTTATTTAAAAACAAAATCGCTATGCCAAATACAACGGCACACCGTACAAATACATTAGTTCATAAAACGTTCTTAGGATTGATGCCCCCATGGGGTTCCATCGGTGGTCACAATTTGTGCCAAGGCATTATCCTTTTCTGTTCCCATGGGTCCCATGTTACAAGCTTATATATGTCAGCTCATAGTTTCTCGTAGTTTTCTCAGTGTTCAGAACGGCTCATGATGTTTTCCCATGGTTAACAAAATTCTTCCAATGGGGTTTTCAGTTTTCCCATGGTTCCCCATGGTACTAGCTTTGATTCCCATGGTGTTCAGGACAGCTCATGGTGTTTCCCATGGTGAAGAAAATTCTTCCCATGGGATTTTTCATTTTCCCATGGTTCCCCATGGTACTAGCTTTGATTCCCATGGTGTTCACGGACAGCTCATGGTGTTTCCCATGGTGAAGAAAATTCTTCCCATGGGATTTTCCATTTCCCCATGGTTCCCCATGGTACTGGCTTAGATTCCCATGGTGTTCACAGACAGCTCATGGTGTTTCCATGGGATTTTCATTGGGTAGCATGGTGTAGCATGGTGTGTCAGAAGATGCTTAATATTTCCCATGGTGTCCCATGGGAATCCCATGGGACACCATGGGATCCCCATGGGAGATTTCTGTAAGGGAACGCATATCCCAATTTTCCCCCTTGGCTACGCCACTGCGTACGGATACCCCAACTATGAGGCCATGTACCAGAGCCCCGTAGAAAGAAGCCCAATTTTCACATAGTGGCCGTCCATAAAGTACGTACGCAAGAAATGCCGAATTTTTTGACCCCCCCCCTGTACGCATACGCATTCCATATCTCTTTTTGACTCTCAGACTGCCCTATTCTAGCATTTTAAACGTCACAGTACACCTGCTGTAGTAGTATGATTCGCATGTCTCATCCAAAGCACTGGAAAATTTGTGTCAGTCTTTTTGTTGCGGTCTAAAAATAGGCCGGAGTTGGCTCGCGGTGGCGCTGGGAAGACTAATTTACATTTTTGTTGCCGTGAATGGTATTGTAGCGCAATGGTGTGCTTGTATACGCGAGTAAGCATAGCGCGTATGCAGCGAGCAGCTTGCTGCGAATTGTAGCAGCGCCCTCTTGTGGCCGGGCTATGCGCGCATTTTAGACAGTTGATTACAGCGCCTCGTTGGGAGTGGACGTGGTTGTGGCGAGCAGCGGAGACACGTGCAGGTACGAACCTTCAGGAGTTCGCCTTAGGACTTGGGTGGTCTGCCTGGAACCTTAAGGGAGTAACTTAAGGGGCGGGACTACCTGATACTGCAGAGGGAGGGATCGGTAGCCGTTGAGTACACTGGAGACCCGGAACGTCAGGGAACGTTGGTCGTGTGCGAGCTACAAGCGTGGCATTCACCCACTGGGATCCCGGGATTCCTGCAGTTGGCAACCTTGAGTTGCCTGAGTCGCTGGCACAGGCGAGCAAGCGTGTGCATTGCGTGCGCCCCACCCTTAACGCAGGTGCTGTCTGGTGATTCATTAATTGACATAATACTGAATTAAGGATAATCAAGGGAATTAAAGGATCGGGATACATCTTTGTTGTTCCACTCAAGGTGTCAGTGTCAGTTCTTCACTCGTTTGTCTGTCTCGTCAGTCAGTTGGTTTCCGTCCTTGAAGTATTGTCCTTAAGGCAGCCTGATTTGTACGTGTTGGTGGCAGACGGCTTACCGAACGGACTCATTCCCTAGGTCACCCGGATAACCGCTCGTCTGGGCTTACCGAGGATTAGTCTGGAGATCGATCGGGGCGACTTTGGTAGAGGTCACCTGGTCGGCGCTCCACATTGGTGTCAGAACGTGGGATATAAGCGTAGATCAGATACCTTGAGGACCAGAATTAAGGATAAAGGTCAGGGACTACATCATGGAACCACTGGACAGGGGTCAAATAGATGAGGAATTAGCTATCCTAAGAATGGAAGCACAACGAGGGGAAGAATTACTGCAGGGTGCCTTCGAGGAAAGGCAGCGCCTGAAGGAAGAACTTGACAAGGTGAGGCGGGAGTTGCTGGAGACTAAGGAGAGGGAACGAGACATGACACCAAGGATCACAACACCAGAGTTGTTTTTTACTACACCTAGGATGTCACCATTGGACTCAGTACCAGCAACCCCTGCGAACACAGCAGTAACCTCTTCGGTTAATGACAGTTGCAAAGCAGGAACATTAAAGGATGTACCTGCAGAAACTTCCCTGCAGGAGAAAACTGCAGAAGAAACGCGTAAGGAAAGGCTCCAGAGGCCGAACATTTGTCCAGACAGGTTTAACGGGAAGGTGCCTTGGAAGGATTATAAGGCACACTTCATGGCCTGCAGTGTGGCCAACGGATGGAAGGACGAGCAAGCTAAGGTATTCCTTGCTGCAAGCCTCCAGGGACCAGCACTAAGTGTACTGGGTTGTCAGCCGGAAGGCAAGAAATACTCCTTCCAGGAACTCATTCGATCACTGGACCAGAGGTTCGGGCCAGGCCAGCAGGCGGAGTACCACTTGATGGCGCTGCGACATCGCCGTCAGGGTGAGAAAGAGACACTACAGGAGTTAGGGCAAAGCATAAGGGAGCTTTCAGCTTTGGCGTACCCCGAATTCACAGATGAAGGATGAGATCGTCTTTCAAGAGGACATTTCATGGACGCGGTGTCGGACCGGGCCATAAGAGAAGCGATCTTTAGGGCCAAACCGGACACCTTGGATGACTCCATTAAGGCTGCCCTGGCTGCTGATAGCTACCTCAAGACTGAGGAACAACGGGTAATGGACAAAACTAAGAAGTACGCAAGGATGGTCAAAAATGAGCAAACCTTGGAGGACAACGAAGTAGCTGTGAGTAATAAGGCAGTAGTGGAACAAACCGTACAACAGGTCCTTTCACGTTTAGGTGAAATATCGAGACCCAGGAGGGAAAACCGGCCGTACGGACGCAGGATGGCAAATCCTGAGGATGTTTGCCACAATTGTAAGCGAAAGGGGCATTTCGCGCGTGACTGCAGAGAGCCGAAGGTCGGGAGAACAAGGATGTCGGGAAACGACATGCAGCCATCTCAGGGACCCGTGAGAGGGCTGGAAGTAGTCAAGGGTCACGGAAGTTCCGAGGAAGCCGTTCCAAGGACAGAGATAACTCAGTAGTAGACTATGAAAGGAAAATCAACCAGGAACAACTTAGTAGGAATGGACAGCCTCAGGGGAAGGAAACACTTAAGGAATCCACCTTAGGTAATGGACGACCAACCCTTGGTGCGTCGCCCTTTAGGGAAACGCAAAGGAGTGGGCTGTTCGTACCTGCTATGGTTAGAGGAGTAAAGGCCCATATGTTAATTGATACTGGAGCAAGTAACACATTGCTTTCGTCAACGATGTACTACAACATGTCACCGGAGAGGAGGCCTGTACTGACACCGGATGGAATAAAGGTGCTCGGCGCTGATGGCAGTAAAATTGAGACCATGGGGAGCGCATGGTTGGAGATTCAGGTTGGGAGGTCCACCAGGATGGTGTGTGTTGTGTTCGCACACCTGGAGGTCGAAGGAATCCTAGGAATGGATTACTTGTTGCCGACAAATGGAAGGTTGGACTTCCAGGACCTGGTGCTCACCATAAATGGGGAACGGATTAAGTGCATTGACAGACAAGGAGCAAATTTCTGCGCAAGAGTACTTGTTGAAGAGACAACATTGGTACCCCCTGGACACGAAGCCCTTGTACCAGGACGAGTAGTTACGAAGGTAACTGGCCTTGGAATACTTGAACCTGCGGAGGAAAGTGAATTGGCAGGCAGAGGACTGATAGTTGCAAGGCTATTAGTAAGACCCAACGGGAAGACGTTGCCTATTCGTGTGTTTAACCCAGGACGACGGGTGTGCGTAGTAAAAGAAGGAGCATGGCGGGATTTCTAACAGCTGTACAAGAAGATGACGTGGAGAAACCCACACGAGAACAAGTTGAGGACCTGCGGGAATTGCCTGAACACCTAAGGGACCTTTACAGTAGGAGCGTCAAGGGAGTTGAGTCAGAGTTTCACCCACAGATTGCAGGGTTACTTGGTGAGTTCAGGGACGTCTTCTCCAGGGACAAGACCGACATAGGACGCACGGATTGCGTGAAGCATCGGATAGACACAGGCAATGAAAGGCCAAGGCGTGAAAGGCCACGAAGGTTCCCCGCTTCCGAGCAAGAGGAGATAGAGCGGCAAGTCCAGGACTTACTGAAGGGAGGACAGATTGAGCCATCAAATAGCCCGTGGGCCTCAAATGTTGTTCTAGTAAGGAAAAAGGATGGAACAAAGCGGTTCTGTGTGGACTACAGGAGACTCAACGCAGTTACCATTAAGGACGCCTTCCCAATCCCTAGGATTGATGACTCATTGGATACCCTTTCAGGATCACGCTGGTTTTCAACCCTGGATCTAACGTCGGGTTACTGGCAAGTGGCTCTTGATGACGATGCCAGGGAGAAGTCAGCGTTCGTTGTAAGGGGAGGGCTCTATAACTGGCGCGTCATGCCCTTTGGCATGTGTAATGCACCCTCGACATTTGAGAGGCTCATGGAGCGAGTCCTTAGAGGCCTTCACTGGGAGACTCTCCTGGTCTATCTGGACGACGTCATAGTGTTTGGAAGGACGGTTCCCGAGGAGCTCAGCCGGCTTGGGGTAGTGTTCCAGCGTCTGAGGGACGCGGGACTGAAGCTTAAGCCGCAGAAATGCGAACTCTTTAAGAAGAAGGTTCGCTATCTGGGCCACTTTGTGTCGGAGGAGGGAGTCGAAACGGATCCGGGAAAAGTACAAGTAGTGAAGGACTGGCCGACTCCGCAGTCAGTGAAGGACGTTCGCAGTTTCCTGGGACTGGCGTCCTATTACAGGAGATTCATTGAAGGATTTTCGGGCATTGCTCGACCCCTGCACCGTCTGACTGAAAAGTCTCGACTGTTCGAATGGACAGAGGAGTGTCAGGAATCCTTTCTGGAACTGAAGGGGCGGCTTACCAGGGCACCTATCTTGACATATCCAGATCCTGAGGGTGTATTCGTCCTCGACACTGATGCTAGTGCTTCAGGAATAGGCGGAGTCCTGTCGCAGTTGAAGGACGGTGAAGAGAGGGTGGTCGCGTACGCGAGCAAGGTCCTGAAGAAAGCAGAGCAGAACTATTGCGTGACCCGTAGGGAACTGCTTGCGGTGGTTACGTTTATGAAGTACTTTAGGCCGTACATTTATGGACGAAGGATCACGGTCAGGACGGACCACGGAGCCTTAAGGTGGCTTCTTAACTTCAAGGACCCTGTAGGACAAATAGCACGTTGGCTGGAGACAATAGGACAATTTGACTACAGGATAGTTCACCGGGCTGGGAAATCCCACCAGAATGCAGATAGCCTGTCTCGCCGGCCCTGCTCACAGTGCGGAAGAGACGAGGGTATCAGTGACGCAGATCAAGGAAGATCTGCAGGCGGATGTGCAGTCGCTGCAGTCACCGACAATTCTGTTGAGGATACGGAAGCCCGAGCGGACCTACGAGTAGTAGGTGTATTACCCCACATCTCAAAGAAAGACTGGAGGAGGGCACAGCTCAAGGACGATCAGATGAACTGGCTCATCCAAGCGAAGGAGGGAGCAGGAGTTCGTCCTGACTGGGAGATAGTCTCCCCAAAATCAAAGGCTGCCAAGAATTACTGGTTACAGTGGGACCAGCTTGCAGTAAGGCAAGGAATCCTACAACGCCGTTGGGAATCTGATAATGGCCAAGAGGTGCGTTGGCAGACTCTTGTGCCACAGGAGTATCGAGAGGAGATACTGCAGGAGCTTCATGCAGGAAGGACAAGTGGACATCTAGGTACCAAGAGGACGATGGCTAAGGTGCGCCTTAAGTTCTATTGGTCAGGCCTGAGTGCAGATGTCAGATCCTTCATAAGGAGATGCGACTTATGTGCAAAGAGGAAGTCGCCGAGCAAGAAGCGAAGGGCACCTTTACGGCAACACTTAGTTGGGGCACCATTGGAGCGAGTGGCCATGGACATAGTGGGACCCTTCCCAGTGACTACGAGTGGCAACAGATACTAGTAGTCGGGGATTACTTCAGTAAATGGTTTGAGGCTTACCCCATCCAGGATGAGAAGGCAGCGACTGTAGCAGCTCGGTTTGTCGAGGAGTTCGTGTGCAGATTTGGAGTTCCTGAGACACTGCACACCGACCAAGGGAGAAACTTTGAGTCGAGGTTAATGGCCGAGGTATGCAGGATTCTAGGCATTCAGAAAACTCGGACGACGCCTTACAATCCGAAATCGGATGGCCTCGTTGAGCGTTTTAATCGGACCTTAGTGAACATCGTGTCGATCTTGATGAAGGATCAAGGAAACAAGAAGGACTGGGATAAGGAATTACCTTATGCAACAGCAGCATACCGTAGTACCCCGCAGGAATCGACAGGGGAAACTCCCAACATGGTGATGCTGGGGAGGGAAGTTTCCCTTCCCATTGACCTGACAATGGAGGAATCAACTTCAGAGGAGGAAGTGGAGGACTTGGATTACGCTCTGGCAATGCGGATGAGAATGCAACGTTCGCATGATAGAGCTCGCAAGCACTTGGTGAAAAGTGCCAGGAGACAAAAGCGTAATTACGACAGGAACACATGCAAGGAGCACTTCGTTGAGGGCAAGTTTACTTGGCTGCACAACCCAGCGAAGAAGAAGGGTGTCTCTCCCAAGCTGATGTGCAGATGGGAAGGTCCATACCTCATTGTGGACAAACTGTCTGACGTTACTTACAGGATCCAAAGGAAAAGAGGAGCGAAGATGAAGGTTGTCCACAGTGATCGCCTTAAGCCCTATCAAGGAAAACCATTGGAGCCTTGGGCCCAAGGGAGAGATGGTAGGCAGGAGACACAGGCGCAACCTCCAGGAAGTGATCTGCAGGAGACGAGAGGATCGAGGGAAGACGGGTATCAGCATGAGAGCCAGGATTCACCAGAACTAATGTCGCCTGAAAGGAGCAACATACCTGAGACAGCAGAATTATCTGAGAAAGATGAAGTGCAAGAGGTTCAGGAACCAGTTGAAGGAAGCTCAACTCAGGAAGTAGAGTCAGAGACTGTGCAACCCTTATCCCCTAACACCACTGAGACAGCACCTGTCCCCTTAATACCAGGCCCTGCGCAGGCGAGAAGGAATCCTGTGCGTCAGCGGCAGCGGCCACAGCGATATCGTTAAATTAGATGATCTGGACATTAATTAATACAGAAATATAGTTTGACAAAACAAATTCAGGAATTAGTGGAAATTCAATAACAAATTGCATTATTGTTCTCTGTTCGTGCAGTTGAAACACTCGTGAAGGATGGAGAGGAAGGAGACAGACTGGAGTCGACCCAAGGACTGGGACACGGTGAGGGTCCTTAGGTGTAGCAAGTGTTGTGACACCTTCATCCACAAGAGGAGATTCGAAAAGCACCAGGAGAGCCATCGGTCAAAGCAGATTCTGTTTTTCTGTCTGAGGTGTGAGAGGAACTACACCAGGAAAGATAATCTGAAGGTGCACTACAATAACCACCACCCTTCATCCCTGGACGACTTGCCCAAGGCATACCCTGAGACTGAGGAGGAGCACAAGACCAGGCTCGAGACAGATGCAGGGAGTAAGCAGACTTCTAAGACAGGCAACGGTGGACAGCTGGAACGCCCTGAGAAGCGCCGGTCACCAGGAACGGTGGGGGATACGGGTGAGCCCTTGCACAAACAGCTGAAGGTGGCTGCGGAGTCTGAAAGGAGAAGGGAGGAGACGTCTACTGAGGATGCCTTGAAGTGGCATGTTCCCTCCACTCCAGTGCGGATGGCGGCGGAGGAAGCCCCCGTGCTGTCCCTCTCCCCAGGTTCGCTGTCCTTGGTCGACCAGTGCCTGAACGAGGAGCCTCGGTCCTGGAAACACAGATCTGGTGGAAAGCCACGAGGAATGATTTCGATGGTTCGGGATCAGGGATCTTCAAGCGAAGATGAGCCTGAGGGGGAGGAGAATGTTCGCATCGTGCTTCCTAGAGGTTCAGGCAGTGCTGGAACCGAGACACCATCCCAGCAGATCAACCTTGGACGGGCCCTTGAAGGAAGTACCCTGAAAAGCCGGGATGATGAGAAGCGCAGCACCACGTTTCCTGCAACAATTGTAGAGCAAGACACCTCAATCCCCAAGCCTGTCCCAGCCAAGGTGTACAGAATCAGTGAAGATAACAGTGGGGCACGACGTGCAGTACCTGTGAGCACCCCCGACCTGGAGATCATGATGACTGGAAAGGTTCGTCGAGTGAAGGAGGTTCATACCCGTTCCAAGTTCCAGAACGGCTTGAAGGTTTCCGAGGAAGTCACCGAGAGGACCTACGAGGTCAAGTTTACTGCTGGTTTTGTTCTTCAGTAACTGTTACTGCATTGCTCCAGTTTCAACTTCTTCAGTTTTCATGAACACTTAGTTTTACACCAAAGATTATCGAGATTTTATGAATGTTAAAAACTGTATCTTAAGTTAAGTTGCAGTAAGGATAATTTATGTGAAGTTGTAATTTAATTTTGTTGTTTGAAAAGATCATTATGTATCGAGTTTTAAGATAAACCGTGTTGAGGATTTCAGTCAGTCAGATATGTATTTTTCTACTGAGAGCTCTATAAGGAAACTGCTTTGATGGAGCCTTATGTGAAACATTTGTTTAAATTGTTTAAAATATACGAAGCAAAATTTATGAGAAGGAAGTGTGTACTTAAGTATTCCTACAAATATTATCTTAAGTTCACCTTAAGTTATTACCTTAAGTGACGTTTTTCAGTGTTAAGATAAGGACAAGCACATCCCTTGCTTAAGTTAGTCTTTCAGTTTTTAAGACCGAGGACGGCCTGAACTTGAGTGTGGGGCTGTGTAGCGCAATGGTGTGCTTGTATACGCGAGTAAGCATAGCGCGTATGCAGCGAGCAGCTTGCTGCGAATTGTAGCAGCGCCCTCTTGTGGCCGGGCTATGCGCGCATTTTAGACAGTTGATTACAGCGCCTCGTTGGGAGTGGACGTGGTTGTGGCGAGCAGCGGAGACACGTGCAGGTACGAACCTTCAGGAGTTCGCCTTAGGACTTGGGTGGTCTGCCTGGAACCTTAAGGGAGTAACTTAAGGGGCGGGACTACCTGATACTGCAGAGGGAGGGATCGGTAGCCGTTGAGTACACTGGAGACCCGGAACGTCAGGGAACGTTGGTCGTGTGCGAGCTACAAGCGTGGCATTCACCCACTGGGATCCCGGGATTCCTGCAGTTGGCAACCTTGAGTTGCCTGAGTCGCTGGCACAGGCGAGCAAGCGTGTGCATTGCGTGCGCCCCACCCTTAACGCAGGTGCTGTCTGGTGATTCATTAATTGACATAATACTGAATTAAGGATAATCAAGGGAATTAAAGGATCGGGATACATCTTTGTTGTTCCACTCAAGGTGTCAGTGTCAGTTCTTCACTCGTTTGTCTGTCTCGTCAGTCAGTTGGTTTCCGTCCTTGAAGTATCCTTAAGGCAGCCTGATTTGTACGTGTTGGTGGCAGACGGCTTACCGAACGGACTCACTCCCTAGGTCACCCGGATAACCGCTCGTCTGGGCTTACCGAGGATTAGTCTGGAGATCGATCGGGGCGACTTTGGTAGAGGTCACCTGGTCGGCGCGCCACAGTATGTTATAACTGTTTTTCGATACACAAAAGCTGGTCCTGGTAGTTATTTATATGAGATATTACATTGATTTCATGACAATTCATTAAAAGCAAATTGTCGGTTGCGTACGGTACGCATTGGCTTAGACCCCCCTCCTCTTCCCCCGTACGCATGGTGTACGCAATGTCAACAACCCCCCCCCCCCCCCCCCCCCCCTTCGTGCGTACGTACTTTATGGACGGCCCCATAGGCTACTACAGCAAGAATATAGAACACAATTTGCATGCACTGTTTCACACTGTGCACTCAAAAACTGCTGCAAAGTTTACCCCAAAAATCTGTCTGTTGCTTACTTTACATCCAAGCAAAGGATCGGTCTAATCTGTCCCAGTTTAAAAAAAAGTGAAAAAATCCCTGTTCCAAACAAACATTTTGAATCTCAAGAATTGCTCAGTCTGGAACTTGCAGGGATTTTTTTCTCTGAAATTGGGACAGATTCGATCGATCCTTTGCTTGGTGCACACAAGTTGAGGATGTAAAGTAAGCAACAGACAGATTTTTGGGGTAAACTTTTCAGCGGTATTCTGGCAAAACGACACGAACCTACGCTGGATGTTCCCCTCGGACCCCTTTCTCTACAAATAAACACATGTCGTACTCGTAATCCGTCAAAAGTTCCAATTCTATCTTGCTGTGATTCAACAGAGCGTCCCAGCCGTCCTGGAGAAGTGTAATAACGAACCTAGTCTAATCCGTAATTTTTTTTATAAATTTTTCTAAAGTTTTCAAACACGTCAGCCAACAACAAAGTGTCTGTCAAGAAGTAAACGTCGTGATATTCACCCAGAGTTTAATGTCGAAAGCTTTCCAGACTTTTTTGGCGTGTGAGTAGGCCGAGTCATTGATGTCAGATTCGGTCAGATTACTGTAAAAATGACGTTTAGGAGGCAGCTGGGTTTTGTCGAACCTTTCAAAGCTGTTAATGTATTCGTACGGATAGATGCCCTTTTTAAAGCAAAAGTTGACGTTTTTCAATGTCTATTAAATTCATAGTATTGGTTAAAAGGTCCTTTGACTGTTTTTGCGGCTGCTTCGTCGATGTAGTTGAAAGCGTCTTTGGGACAAGCCTCTACCAGTTTTTCTAGAGAAGTAGCCAAGAAATGAAACGAATCTAAAAATCTTAGTTGACCTATAAAATGAAATGTATTTTTCGGTCGTTTTAGATATACACTTTAATTGTCCGGATAGTTGGAAAGTGGATTTCATAATTGAATCAGCGTCGCGCTCTAATTGTTCGGATAGTTGGTTTAAAAGGGATTGCATCATTGAATCATCGTCGGAATTGATGAGGTTTTTCGAAATGGATTGCATAATGAAACTGTGAATAATGACCGGTATTGGCGTTACACCAGGTTTTATCTGTAATTTTAAGTTATAACAAACATGAGCCGCGCCACGAAATTTACCTGTAATGTGACAGTGATCGCGACATTTTCCAAGGTAACATCTCTTTGTCACATTCTTCAAAAAATTTGGAGGATATTTCTCCTTGCGTGCGATTACGTATGTTATGACATCGGGGTCGGTATAGTCGGTATATTCATCCAAGTTCCACGTTCTTTCATGTTTTTCAACTACCTCTTCTTTTCACCGGTATTGGTTTTAAACATTCGCAAGTGTTTTCTTCATAATTGAATGGATATGAGCATATCCAACAAGTTGTTGCGCATTCGAAAATTTGCTTGTCTTGAGATGTATAAATCATAGGCTTTGGATTTGCAAAGATTTCGTTTATACGTTCTTGCTCAAGTTGTAAATTACTGAGAAAATTTGAGTAAAGCGATGATTATATTTTAATGTGAAGAATGCTACAGTGATACAGGAAATTGTTTTACATAACGTGTCAAAAGCCCAGCATGGCGAGTTACGGTGGAGCCATTCATGTACACTGTACATACACATACGTGTACGGTTAGAGGTCAGGGTCGTTCTTTCAATTGAATTGAGACAAATATGAACTTTCTGCCTTTTTTGGACTGATTTCAGTTTTTTTACCGAAAATCCTTCTTAATTTGAATGAGTTGAGCCACTGCTTCTGCACTGTTTTATTCGGAGCGCATTTAGGTTGGAGGTCAGGGTTTGATAATTTCCATTTGTTTAATAAATTGACTTTCCCGGACATTTAGAATGGTACAAAATCGTTGGAAAACGGCATCCGGCACTTTAAGACTGATTTTCAACTTTTTTGTTTCAGAATCGGAATTTTTAGTCGGATTAATTAGGTTGCCTGTGTTTTTGCACCGATTCAGTAGAGCCGCGTTTGGGTTTGAGGTCAAGATTTTTTTTCATACTGTAGGGGATAATATTTTTTAAATTCCAAAAGATTTACAAAAAGTACAAAATCGCTGGGAAAAGTAATTCGTCCATTGCAAGTATAGTCGTGCACACGTATGGTATTCTGGTCATTAGGCAAACAGAGAAATAGTTGTGTCGCCCTCAAACCGACCGACCGTAAAAATCGACAGATTCAGGTCGGCGTCTTTTTATAACTCAGCCTTTATCTCTCAAAAAGTGTTAAACCAGGGTGTTCGTTTAATGTGTAGGCTTAAACGCGCCCGGGTGAGCGTGAATACGAAAAGAAAATTCCCGACCGACTGACCCTCTTTTCCAATTTGTCGGCCGAGGGAAACAACAATTTTTGTTGGCCTTATGAATAGCGCCACGGTTCGCCTATAGGCCTAACGGTGCGTAAGCCTAAAACGTTTTGTGGTCTACTTAACTATTTTATATATTTTATTTTGCTTTTCTAACAAAAATAATTGGAAACCATCGGCAAAAAGTACCAGCATTTCACCAGTAAGCTATTTGAAAGAGAGAGAGCTAGAGACGACTTATTTTGAAGATTTACATTGATATTTTCTAATTACGTTGTTTATCGGCCACCGTATTGGCAATAAAGGCGAAAGCGTCTTGCCGTGAAAACAGCCAGGCATGAAAATTCGGCAAACCCAAATGTAATCCCGATATGCTACGGCCATTCCGCAAGCGCCAGTTCCGGACATGGTGACTGTAACCGGTACTACCGGTACCCCGTTTCGAGCAAACCCGCAGTCGCTAGTCGGCAAGGGGGAAATAATATCGCGGCACCACCCCACCGAGGATTCAGCGGGTCAGGCCGACCAACAGCCGACATGAAGATTGTAAACAAAGTAGGCGCCAGTACACATCCTTGCTTTACTCCATGGTTGATCGTGAAGGGGGTGGATGAGGTTCCAGCAATTGATACTTGGCCGGACATGCCATCATGGAACTTTCTGATCAGGTTGACTAACTTCTCTGGGCAGCCATATCTGGAAAGGATTCGCCATAGTAGATGTCTAGGCACTGAGTCGAATGCTCTGGAAAAGTCGATGAATGCAATGAAAAGTGGCATGTTTTGTTCCAGTGATTTCTCCTGTAGTTGTCGGAGGGTGAAGACCATGTCAGTGGTGCTGCGCCCACCTCGAAAACCACACTGACTTTCCGGCAGAATGTTTGCAGTAACCGTCTGCAGCTTCTTAAGGATCAATTTCCCAAGGATCTTCCCAGCAATTGAAAGTAGAGATATACCTCGGTAGTTGCCACAGTCTTGACGGTTGCCTTTTCGCTTATAGATTGTGACTATAAGGGCATCTTTGAAAGCAGTGGGTAGTTCTTCAGTCTCCCAGCAGCGGAGGAACAAGCTATGAAGTGTCGACTGAAGAAGTGTGCATCTCAGCTGGAAGACTATCCAGGCCAGGAGCCTTCCCAGTGGACATGCTTTTCACTACCTGTTTGACATCCCCAAGAGTAGGTGAACTAGTGAGGTCTTGATGTAGTGCCCGCTGGGGGATCAGGTCAAGAAGGTCCTCTTGTATTGGTGTATAGACCTATTAAGGAGAACCTCAAAATGTTCACGCCAACGGTTTGTAATCTCTGATTAATAATCGCAGCATGTTAATCTATTTTCAATTTCGGAATTTTCTGGATCCCCTGTAGGTGTTTACTATTTTAGTTGCATGGTACAATATTGATTTATATATTTGAAGGAAATTGTCCTTGGCCAGTAAATATAAACCAGGGTCTGTAAACTCTGATACATCTGTCATCACTTCATTACATGTCAAAACATTCACAAAGGTAGTAAGGGGATGTTGATACACCTAGTTCATGTTTTTAAAGCCCTGCGGTTTTTTCTCTGAATGGGAAAACAAACCTCCGTGTCGACTTCAATTCAACGGATGACTTGTCTCAACGGAAGTCTTGTCTCCACGGACGACTTGTCTTCACATTTGACGCAAAGACGGTCGAGTTGTCTCGAGTCGAGTCGGCCAACGGTCGAGTTGTCCGAGCCCCGACGGTTTAATATAATGGAGAGGTATTTCTTGCATGTAACAAGTAATTTCCCGCAGATCACACACCATCACCCATGTTGCCTGCCCGGTCTCGCCCGGCACCTTCCCCTCGCGTCGATCGTCACAGTTGCAAGACGTCGCATGCGAACACGAGCGGTGAACACTGTAGCGCATAGCCGGCCGGCCGCCCTGCATGCAATGCAAAGCATAGCAGCTTCGATCGCGAACTTTTAATACCAGCGCCCCTTCGGCCAGTAGTATAGATAGCTACCAGACTATTCTGCAACTTCATGGCAGCTCTTTTTCGTATATTATGTGCATGTGCGCTTGCGTGAAGAGAAAATATTCCTCATTTTCATACAGAATTGACGCATGCGCACTAGTTTCCCCCATTTTTCGGGGGGGGGGGGGGGGGGGGGGGGTAGTCTTGGTTCCAAGACGTCCTTAGCGCGGTGCGACGTACAGCGCGCACGGCAGCGCCCTCTAGCTACACACATACACACGCCAAGGCCAAATCGCTAAGAACGTCTTGGGCATTTCGCAAGGGAGCGCGCGCGACCTGCATAATTTAACAGGCGGGTCAAACGAATAATCGCGCTTGCGCACTGGAGGAAACTCATGTTTAAGTAATCTCTCAAGAGATACAACAGGTGCTGGACGATATGCGATCACGTGACCAGCTGTCTAAGAAAGCTCATAAATTTCTCTCCCTCTGACTGTAGGACTGCCAGATTTTATCTCCTTCCAAAGATTCACAAGGCTGGCAACCCCGGTAGGCCCATTGTCTCTGGTAATGGTTCACCAACAGAACGTATCTCCCTGTTTATTGACAGTTTTCTCAAACCCCTCGTTCCACAGATGCCATCATACATCCATGACACCCCAGACTTCCTGCGCAAGCTGGAAGGAATCAAGAACAAGATTCCCAGCACAGCCATCATTGGGACTTTTGACGTCTCATCCCTGTACACCAACATCCCCCACGAGGAGGGTATTCGTGCTTGTTCCTCGGCCCTGGCCAAGGCAGGACACATAACCCCACCCATCAGTGATATTGGCACCCTCATGAGACTTGTACTAACCAAGAACAATTTTTCCTTCCTAGGTAAACACTATCTACAGGTACACGGTACAGCCATGGGCACTCGCATGGCCCCCTCCTTTGCATGCCTCTTCATGGGCGACCTCGAAGAGCGCATGCTTGCCTCAGCACCATGTCGCCCCTGGGTATGGTGGAGATATATTGACGATGTATTTTTCATCTGGACCAGTGATCAGGACAGTCTGGAGACTTTCATTAATCACATTAATTCCTTCCACAGAACCATCAAGTTTACATCAGAGTATTCCGTGCATCAGACCAACTTCCTGGATGTCACCATCCGCAAGGAAGACAACTCGGTAACCACTGATCTGTATTCTAAACCCACAGACACCCACCAGTACCTCCACTCCTCCAGCTGTCACCCCAGGCATTGCAAGACAGGCATAGCATTCAGCCAGGCACTTAGACTCAGAAGGATTTGTTCTAATAATTCTGACTTTTCCCATCATGTACAGGTACTGAAGAATAACTTGGTTGCCAGGGGCCACAGCTCCCGCCAAGTTCAACGTGCTATCACCAGAGCCAAATCTATCACCAGAGATTTGGCTCTAAAGGAAAAGACGCATAGCACTAATGCCGACCCCAAGATTCCCTTGGTCACCACCTTTCATCGTAGTCTCCCTCCCCTTCGTAAAATAACTAATGACAACCATCATATCCTTCATACTTCAGATCGCCTTGCCCGTGCCGCCCCTGACAACCCAGTATTGGCTTATAGGCGCCCCCGCAATCTACGAGACCTGATTGTTCGAGCCGAGTTCCCCACCTTGGCTGCATCCCCTCCCATACAGCATGGTCTTTTAAGTGCGATTCCAGGTGTGTTGTTTGCCAGACTCACATGCAGGAGTCTGACTCTTTTTCTGGCCATTCATCTGGAACTACTCACAGAACCAATGGCAACATTACTTGCAACACCTCTAATGTCATATATCTCATTTCTTGCAGGGTTTGTGGTATCCAGTATGTCGGGGAGACCAAGAACACGCTCAAAAAGCGTTTCTATGGCCATCGATCGACTGTGAACACCAAGCAAATGGACAACCCCTGTTGGTCATCACTTCAACTTGCCTAACCATTCCATTTCTGATATGATTCTACAGGGCATAGAATCACTTTTCCACCGCAAGGACTCAGTTCGCCTCAGCCGAGAGAAAGTTTGGATGAAACGTCTTCGGACTATTCAACCACATGGTCTCAACATCCAGGAAGGGAATGATTAACTTTTAATTTTTCTCCCATTGTCATTTGTTTACAGATTATCCTCCTGGCAAACCCTCTTGGGGTCTCATGGCCAAATGGGGTTGTCTTTCCATTTCCTGTTTATCCTTGCCACTTCTCTTTGTTCCTTCTCTTGCCCTATTACCACCTTCAATTCAACCCCCCCCCCCCCCCCCTTAACCACACTCCTTTGTCCAATTCCCCAGCTTCAACCTTCATCTTAATCCCTCCCCTCCTTCATCCTTACCCAAACCACACTTCTTTGTTCCTGTCTTCCTGGCTGTCCTTTCCTCTCCCTTTGATGTTTACCCACTGCCACGCTCCTTTGCATCCCTCTTTTGTGTTTCTCCACCCACCCCCTCATGCATGTGTGTTCCCTACATGTTTGTTTCTTGTACTCTGTCATTTGCCTTTGAGAAAGAACTTGCTTAAGTTCGAAACGTCAGGCCAGCAAATGTTTTGATTAATAACTTACTAGTCAGTTAACGTTCTGAGCAGAGTGATTCTGGACTGGCAAACAGGATTGAGAAATTTTCGGATTGTTCCCAAAATGTGATCTGGAATATCAGACGTTATCTATGCCAATTTCAGTCCCAGATGTTCAGCACGATGTAACTGATCAACGTCCAGAGCTTTCAATGGCACGACGACAATAATCAGCGCTTTCTCCTGTTTGCATTCGGTTACTTCGTTCATGGAGGTAGGAAACACCTCCATGCTTCGTTCAAGAAATCTAAGACCAATGGAGCAGCTTGAAAAATTACACTCTTGCCAAATCCCGTTGGTAAATTAACAAACAAATCATGGCCACGTACAAATTGATGAATGGCACTGATCTGATGACTTTTCAGCTTTCCAAAGCCCAGTTTGTTTGCTGTAAAACCGATCGCTTGGTCCACGCGGTCAGACATTTTCCCAACAAACAACGAATGGCTTGGTACTGCGCTGCACGTATACGTACGTACACGTAAACCCGACGTGAGTACAGAAACTAGACTAGTGAGTGTTGGCTATTTACATGCGATAATTAATGCAGCTACGTCACACGCGCATGCAAATGCCACACAGTTCTGCTCGCGATTTCGCCTTGCTAGGGGGTCCGGGGCATTAAACCCGTACAGCCCAAGGGGGGGGGGGGGTGGGTTTAAACCCCCCAACCCCCCCCCCCCCCCCCCCCCCCCCCCGTAGATCCGCCACTGCTAAGCTGAGGTTTGGAAAACGGCAAAAGAAAATTGCAATTGGTTCCAAGACGTCCTTATTAGCCGACAGCGCCCTCTAGCAACACACTTACTGACACGCCAAGGCCAAATCGCCGTGGTGTGTGTGTGTGTGTGTGTGTGTGTAGCGAGAGGGCGCTGTCGGCTGGCCGTGCGCGCTTATACGTCGCACCGCGCTAATATAAGGACGTCTTGGAACCAAGACTACTGAGGTAGTGATAAACAAAAATCGACAAGCGCGCGGTGCGGCCACATATTCTGTTTTAGCTGTCATCTTGGTCCAAGTATATTTTTGTTCTTTATCGTGGCTCGAATAAGAAATGAGATCACAGAGTTCTGAAGAGTTTGGAAGAAGTTCTATCGTAAGCAACTGGATCGTTAGGACTAGGACTCGAGGCAGTTGGATCGGACTGTGCAAGTGAAACCGAAGTGGATGGTCAGGCTATGGGCTAGTGATGGTGGATTGGACAGGTGGTGCCGTAGGAATGTAAATTCTCATGTTCATCGTGTTCATCTGCACTGCAGCTTCCATTGTTGGCTAAATAACTGTCAAATCAACCTCTGATTTGCCTTCGTTCGGCAGTATACTGTACAGTGTTCTTGAAGACTACATGTACATTGTTGACAGGTAGGCAGGTAGGCTGGTGGTCAGTGGTGGTGTTTTTTTTTTAGTTGTTCACCTGCATTCAATTATTTATTCAAAATCTCTCGTTTTTCGAGATCGGCCCTAGGCCTAGGCTAGGGCGATTGTGTAGTGTATGGCCCCTCTTTAGTTTTGATCAAAATAGAGTCAAGGGTATTTTTTCTCATTCCAAAATGACTTATTTAACCTAAAGCAGACTTCTCTTAATTCTTTTGACATCTTTTTTGTAAATTTGAACAGTTTATTCCGGTAGAAAATGCAATTTTCTTACGCGCTTTACGCCTACGGCAGTTGCCATGCGAATCAACGCGGTTTTGCGTGTTTAAAGTGCGTTGCGGTGATCGCCATCTTTTATTTTCGAGTTGCGTTTTGTCATCTTCATCGCCGCTTTACCCCAAAATTTCCCTCAAAAACTATAACCCTGCCCTTTATCAACGGCATACCTAGTAGTTGGTTTGTAATGTCGCTAACTAGTTTGGCAATTCCATCAACCTAAAAGTGGTTTTTTTTTCTCCATAGGGAACAGGGCCTACACTACACAATCGCCTAGGCTAGGGCCTACATGTACATGTATGCCCTTTTATTACATTTTTATAAAGTTATTCCTTTGTGTGCTGCTAATTAATTTGACAGTGTTTGTGGTACCCCATTTCACAAAAGTTATGTAGGCTAAATAAATATTATACATCAAATTGAAGCTAATAATAAGTGGAATTCAAAAATGTTATTTGCTTTTTTTACCTTCTCATCCAGTGCATTATATTTTTTTTAATTTTCTGAAAATTGGAGTTGTGGTTGTCATGATATTTTACAAATACAAGACTAGTCCACCCCATTTTGGGACAATTCCAGATCGTCTATTCTTATGTTTTCTTTATGTTTGCAATGGCCTAGCCCTAGAAGGACGCCATGACATGGCATCCTAGCGCATGAAACTGCACAGCAGGTCTATTCTAGAAATTGAGGATCAAAAATCAGTTTACCTGCAAGAATATTCTTGGCATCATCTCTGCCAGCAGTTCAACAGTCCATCTTTCCCGAAAATTGTCAAGAAAAAGGAGATATTTCCGGCTCAAAATCCTCTCCACGCGACACTGACTTCACAAACAAGAGGAGCAATACCTTGTCACATCTTGAACATTCACAGGTGGTCATCATGCACGGCGTGTGCGGTGACCGCCTGTAAATTGCGCCTTCTGTTGTTAATGAACATTCAAGACATGCAGACAAGGTATTACTCCTCTTGTTTTCAACGAGACCTCCAAACCCATTCACATGTCGAAAACTACAATCCGCCGAAGTTGCACCCTAAAAGTCATCTTCAAAAACATGCACATTTGGGGACAATCTCACCGGTCATCTTAAATTGAAGCTAGGATCTCCCAATTTTTCCCCCTCAATGATCCCACTCCTTTCTGGCATTATAACGAGCCTTCTGTCTCCACTGAAATCCTCTCTCGAGTGGCAGATGCTACAAATATATATATATGACAAGAAAAATCTTAGCTTAGAGACCATCAATACAACGTGGATTAATTCTCTACATATATAAACAGATGGTTCACACAATCCCACCCTTGACACTGTCGGATGTGGTATATATCCCCCAACTTAAATACAGTAAAGCCTCCCGCCTTAATATTGGCGTCTCTATCTTTACAGCAGAACTTTTCGCAATTCTCCTTGCACTAGAATGGGTTGAAGATGTTCAGCCTATACATACCTGCATTTTCAGTGATTGCCTTATAGTGCCATGCAGTTTATCTCCAAAACCTTCCCCCAACACCAAATCGTATGTGATACATAGTACATTGTATTTGCCACACTTTAAAGGAACCATGCTTCTCAAATTGACCGGATCACATTTTATTTCATAAATAAATTATTTATATGTATTAAATGTGAATTAAAAGCCAAACTGGTTTAAGCGAAGTTTTAGTGTGATTATTTGCCGCTCAAAAATTGACGGCCCCTTTTTGAAATTTGTTGAGACTCAAATTGAGGGCGCTGTTCGTGACGTAGACCGAGGCACCAAAATTCATGGATCGACTCGATAGTCCGGACCCAGCCCGTATACACACACTAGGTCTACACGTGCAATTTCGTAAGTTGCAACAACAACTAACATCAATCTTACCCTGATTTTCTCCCTTTTAGCGAAGGCTCCTCGGGGAATGGGCCGTTTAACTGCTTTCGCCTTTATCTTACTCACATCTGGGAACTTTGTTGGGATGGCAGTGGACTTGAGCATATTTTTAATGGTCATCCCAAAGCATTTGAAAATACCAGTATCGAAACACGACGGCTCAAAGTGGTCGCTACATAACGCTGAAAAGCTGCTGGGCCGGACCTCTTTGCTCTTGTCACCTTCACTTTCGCCGTCCGAATTCTGCGATATTTCGCTTCAGTTGGAAATAAATGAAGGCTTACTCCACCCGTCGTTGTTTTGCTGCACCCAGCAGCCACACACCTTGTCGGCATGGCCGAAAAACCACTATATTTTGCTTAGATTTTGGACGAAGAATTTTCGCCGTACAATGTACACACAATGCATACCCGTGATGAATGGGTAATGTGCCTCGATCTACGTCACACACTTACATGTATGTTAATGAGGGTCCCACTCAGGGGGCGGAGTAGCTTAGACAAACATTTTCAAAAATTGTTTTCTCATATTTAATCTGGGAAATAATTGTCTCTGGACACAAAATATAATTGTCAAGATAATACTTTATTGTTTTAAGCAGGAATAATGCAATATAAATCCTATATCATGTTTCCTTTAAACAACATCCACTACCAAGGCATTATAGTTAACTTTGAATGGATCCCTGGGCACTGTGGGATCAATGGAAATGAAAAAGCTGATGAAATCGCCAAATCAGCCACATACAAAACCAGCATCGATCACCACATACATGTACCCCTCTTAGAGAATGAAATCAAACACATTCTCAAAGAAGAACTTAAGGAAAAATGGACCAAAACCATCCCCAACACTAATGTAAATAATATAGAATATAAGCCCTCTTTCATTTTCTCTAGCTGGGGAATGACACGTAACCAAGAAGTTATCATGCATACATGTAGACTTCGACTTGGCACATGTAAAGGCTTAAATAATTTCCTATATAGAATCGGCAAACATCCAAATGGATTATGTGAAGTATGCTCATGCACTGAGGACGGTAAGCACTCCAAAGACAAATCCTCATCAAATGACTTGGTCTCCCCAATACCCAAATAACACTGCAACAACTTCTTGAACCCAAACAAAACAGCCATCATATCATCAAATATGTACATAACTGTAATGTCAATATATAATTCCCTGATACACCTCGCTGATACTCTTGATATTGCACTAGCTTCTGGGATGGGAAAGTGTAAATGGTTGGCTGGACATAGTGTCACTCATCATCACCTGGAGGTGTTGCGGACATCTGCAAATCAGCCGGCGGGGGCCCCGGCCCTTAAATTGCATGGTACATGTACATTGTACAACGGTCCGACCTCGCAGGACGCTTGTGATGCTTTGTGTTTGGAGGACCATGAGCATTTCCCTACCTATTACCTGTATGTCCTACGCTAAATCCCCATCCCCCCACGTTATTTGTAGTATCGATTCTATAGTTTCCGAATAACCCACAGAGTCGCTAATACCGCATGACCTTTACAACGTCGTACTATACACGTCACGACCTGAATGTACAGTCGAGTCAAGTTTGTCTATCGTTAATGGCGCAAAGGGCATAATAATGCCGTACGCGCCACCCCTCTCTACAACAACAACAACAACAACAACTCTGCATTACTTGGGAATCTTACAGGGAGATTTGCGATCGTTTGGGCTTTAGGCATTTAAAAATGAAATAGTTTTTTATGTTGTGGCACATAGGCAAATGTGCTAACTGGCATTTGGGTGTCATACCTACTTATATGAATGGGGACCTACATGTAACCTTACAATCGCCCTGTGCAGCCCCACTGTCAGACGTCGGGATTATTTCCTTTTGACCATGTTGACCTTCTTTGAGTAGAAATAAAAATTTGCTTTGATAGCCTCGGTCATTGAAAGAGCCGTCATGGCCAGCATAGTCTCCAAGCTAACCCTAAAAGGACCCCATTTACCAAACTGCACGGGAGGACTACATTGTACATACATGTATGTATGCTAGAATAGAAAATTGAGGTTTAAAAATCACAGTTTATCTGCATAAATGTTCATGGCGTCATCTCTGTCAATAGTTGAATAGTCCATCTTTCCCGACGGGTAAATATTCCTCCAAAAATGTAAAGAAAAGGAGATATTTACAAATGTACAGCCTAAAACACCCCCGTCACCATCTCCAGCATTAAGGGGGCCACAGTGCCAGCTAAGGGGCCATCACAACTATATAAATTTGATGCTTTTGATTTTTGCCGGGGGGGGGGGGGGGGGGGGGGGGGTTCACGTACTCTGTGCTCCAAAAAGAAAAGGTAGATTTAAAAAAAAAATTTGGATTACGGATACCCGAAACGGAAAAATGGAACCGTGTCAACGTTTCAACAGTCGGTTAACCATGTAAACGTTTACAAACTGCAGCCCTAAAAAACAAAAGCCAAATTGCAAGCATTCATCAAGCAAAACAAATTGAAGTGTGCCAATATGAACATCAATGTGTGGTAAGAATTGCAATGACATTATAGCATTTAAATGATATTCCTTATAATCACAGGGCAGGCCTTGTGAGAGTTATGGTGATATAAACATGTAATGTGCATGAAGGATTAATGATTTGATTTTAATTAATTTTACCTAAAACAAGCAAACAAGCAAACAAAATTAACAATGATTAATGAATAATACAGGCCAGAATATGAAAATGTATACAGTGGACCATATAATGGAACATACCAAAAAGGAAATGGGGGTGGTATGAAAACAAACGCAAATATTATTCCTACCAGTACTCATCACAAAATGGAATGTGTGTGTATTTGTCTGTCCATATCTGATTTGAACTGCATCTCCAAGCTGCTTGCGTTCCTTCCCCCTCCTTTTTCTGTACTTTTTTTTTCTCTAATTGAGAAAATGTGTTCAAGGCTACATGTATGATCTTTTTTTAAAACCTCAAAAGCTCTTTTGAATAATTTCTCCATCCTGTAATTCACTAATTGCACACGTGTGTACGGTATGTGATGTAATCCAGCAAATTATAGTTAGTCACTGCAGTGTTGCCATGGTGCACTGTGTTGATTGGAATTTGCCATTTGATTGGAAGCCTGTTTTGACATGTTTGAGTATTGGTCCTGTAAGTTGAATGAACACTGTCCATGTGTGGAAAACAATAGGGATACGACCATTCAAAGTATTGTTATGCACTCTGATGTGAGTACATATGTACATATGTACATACATACTACTGTATTGTCATTGAAATAAAATTCATCTGATGCATTGCTGTGGATTTGAGAATTCTGTCAGTCTAAGGATTCATGAAAGGACAGGGTAAATTATTCAGATTGTTGTGATGAGGGGTCATCTTTCATCATTATTTTAGCTTCAGTGCCACGGTAAGTGTACTGTACGTTGCGGTATCATTTGAGTGGTGTAATTTTTGTAAAATGTACAAATGTCCATGTATTGTAGGTTTCACAAGCTGCACTCACATGATTCTACCATGATACATGTAGGTACATGTATATTTGTACAAATGTGCGAGATAGCTACATGTCTGCATGTATGTATGCCCCTAGTTTTGTTTCGGTTTTTCACATTTCACATTTCACATTTCACATCGAATTATAACTAATTTGATTGGGTAATATTTCTACTGAGATAGATCAATTATAAACATACTGTAGTTGTTTCATTAAGGGGATAAAAGTGTGATGACCCGGTCTTTACCACGTCAATAATAACCGAGGAGGGGCGTGACCGCTGTTAACGGAACGAGCCGAAGGCGAGGTCCATTAAGAGCGGTCACGACCCTTCAAGGTTATTATTGACTGGTAAAGACAAGGTCATCACATTTTTATCCCCATTCATAAATGCCTTCTTACGAAAAATGCAAAAACCTCCCATAAAAAGGACAAAATGCGAAGCTTTTTCACCCCACTTTTTCTCCCGTTTGCTCAGTACAAAACACATGCGTACGTATCGGCCTTGTGAGCACGTGAAAGCGCTCCACGCCTGTCTGTCGCGTGCGCGTTCGCACACCCACGAGATGCAGCGTTTTATACGCGTGCATTAGCGTTGTCTTACATTATGAAGTTCAGTATATCTTGTGCGCGCACCTACTACGCTCTCTCTGTTGTGTATCGGCTGAGAACAGCTGGTTATGACGCGCCGTGTTTAAACAACTTCCAGCCGTGTTTAAACAACCGTTTAAACACACCCACGTGACAGGCTCTCGACCAATAGGGATAGTGAAACTCGCTGAGGCATTTATGACTAGTAATTTAAAGATATAACTAGGGATGAGTCAAATCAAATAATTGAATATTCAAATTTTTGACCTTCCATTCAATCAAATATTTGAATATTCGGTTGTCCGGATGGCTGATTTTTGTATGTACATGTATATAGGCAGACTAATTAATGCATTATTATCATTATCATCATTATAACAGATTCTCACTTTTGTGACTATCGCTATCACCAAGGAATGATTTTGTAAACGTTTAGCGCACGTGCAAACAATTTGCAGAAATCTTTTTTTGCCCTGGTGTAGAACAGGTACATGTATGTACATTCATCATTACGTGTTTGTAACACCTGAACACAGATATATAGATAGCCTGCTGTCATGCAATTATTTGGACAGGAACTAGTGACGAAGTCACGGATGCAATTTTGTTATAAAAATGTTAACTTTTTCCCTTATATTCCTTTGCATTTAAACTTTAAATATTCAAACTCGAAAATAAATATTCGAATATTTGATAATCGATTGAATATTCAAATATTCGATACAGCCCTAGATATAAACACCTGTGCTCTTTTTGAGTTTTCTAGCGCTGCAAAAGTTATTCACTTTATTGAGACATTGAGTGAAAAACTCAGTTTACAATCGCTTAACTTTACGGAGTGAATGTACATGTACATGGATATAACCCTTCATTGTGCAAAGTCTTTACAAAATATATTAAAAATCAAAAACGAGAAAGTTTACTTTGTTTTATTTTGCATATACATTTAAACAAAGTTCCCTTTTCAATTAGGTCAGTTCAGTGATTGAAATAGCTGGAATCGCATTGCAAAATGCAATACAGTTTGCACGGAAAGTGAGACAAACTTGAAACTGATTAGCATATTTTTGCGATGAGATCATGCAGAGCGAAGGCCGACGCTCGACATCCCAACCGTACCTGCGCGGTGACGACGGAAACTTTGGATGTAAAAAATAGAAATTCAGACTCGACCTGCATGCAGATCATTTTTTATCCGAAACGTTCGATTGTTGGGCAAACACACTGGTGCAATCTCACCCCCAGTACATGTAGGTCTTCGGATTCTTGCAATGGTTTTGTGCGGCAAGGACTACATGTAGTTTAGGAAACATGGTTACTGCAGTTTTAATTGTGTGGTGATTAGTGTGTGTACAATGTAGTTCGGTACAGTGTCATGCGGGCACACACGTACACATACCCCACACTTTATGCATTTAATTGTACATGGGTCATTCCCTCCCAAATCACCTAAATTTATAAAAAGTTGTCAGGGGTCCGACTAAGGCTGTTTGATATGAGGGGCCGTCCATAAACTATGTACACACGAAATGCCGACCCCTTTTTTATCCCCCCTCCCCCCTGTACGCATGGCATGTACAGTGGCTCCAACCCCCTCTCCCCCCCATACGCATACGCATTCCATATCTCTTTTTGACTTCTCAGACTACGCTATTCATCATTAAACGTCGCAGTACACCTGCTGTAGTGGTATGATTCGCATGTCGCATCCAAAGACTGACATATATCACAAAATGTTGACAGAAAAAAATAATTGCAAACATTTTTATTAACGGACCTGCCAATGATTGAACAATGATGTGATATATTTTGAACCAAAACAGCAGTCAATGATGACACGAACCAAAAAAGGAAAACAAATATCCTGGTTTATTGAGATAGTGAATAACACTTTTCATATACGAGACGTATTTGTTCTTTTGTTGTACATGTAATTGTGCCTCTGATACGTTTTCGGTGTACACTGCCGGTTAGAGCAGTCTTTTTGGTGTGGTCTACATGTACATGTTTATGCCGGAGTTGGCTGGTGGTGGCGCTGGGAAGATACTCCAATCAGTTATTTCCAGCAGGCTTCACTTCACACATTGATGTAGCACATTTAATAGTGTACATGTACATGTAGCTCTGTTTGTAAGATAAAATCTTACTACAGTGGCACACAGCCAGAGTTTTTACTTGACATCGGATTTTATAACAAATACTGATGAAAAATAAGTTCTTTTATGGTGTGCTTGCAATAACCCTCACTGATGAGGCTGCTTTTCTTGTTTTTAGTCAATGACATTTTAATTTTTTTAATTTTTAATCACTGATTCTTACAAAAGTCTTATTTTAGCCAAATAAATCGGGGTTGGCTGATTTAAATCAGGAAAATCACTAATAAAAATCATGTTTGGATTTTCTTTTTAATTTCTGTTATTTTTTAATGTAAAAACAATGTCTGTTATTCAAACCTGACTTTCATTAACTTTAAATCGCTTATAGTTCATGTACATTTCTAAGGCCAGTTTCCTTTAACAGTGTACTACATTTATCTTGTGTACAATGCATATGATTCAGAAGTAATGTACTACATGTACATCTATGATACAGTATTCATCTCTTACATGTACAATAGGTTTAACTCAATGCATGCGCCTATCAATTGATCCCCCATCCATCCTCCCCCAACCCCTCTCCTGACCCCCCGCCCCCCTGCCCCCGATCCTCGATCCTTTTGCAAGACATTTTTTAATCAAAAAAATACATGTAAATCATACATGATACATGTAGTATCAAAATTCTAATTCCCACCCTATAAGGTGGGGATGTCCCCACCCATTTAGGTTGGGATTGTTCCTGTTATCGACTTGGATGAGAAATGTGCAGTATGATGGTGATGCTGTAACAGATTTTAAGACAAACTATGTATTCTATAAACGAATATGATGAATGAAAGGGATTTCAGTACTGATTTCATGAACAATTGTGTGTGGTTATACTTGACTTTCAGTGATGGTCATTTAAATTTACTTATTTTATATAATTTTTTATTGTTTTTAAAATCATGATTTTTATCAACCCTGATTTTTAGTAAATGGTTTAGTTACGTTTGATAGTTTTGTTGTTCATCTGGGGATGGTACATGTACATGTAGGGCTTGGTAAAATCATAGCTGTGATACACACCCAAATGAAACTTAGCAGTACATGTAGATAAAGCTACACCCTTTGCTTTTATGCATGATTATGCATCTTGAAAAATCTTTGAGGTCCATTTTATCCCATATGTGGGATCTGTCTTAACCCACCCTGTGAATCTGGAACTATAAGTAAATTTGGCCTCTAACCATGGTAATATGTACAACAATACTGCTGTAACATACAGCAACTAAAGTCATGGTTCTGAACACTTTATAGTGACTGGGGCTGTGGTAGCTCTACTTAAACTTAATGATACAGGCTCCTAAAGTTTAGGGGGTTGGTCTTACACCACTATCCCTAATTTTGAGTCAGTCACTTGAACATGATAACCAGTCATATTTCTGGATGTTTAAAGTTTGCACCATATTACGTACAATGTACATGTATGTAATTTAGGGATGATGGAAATTAAAAGAGATGTGTGCTCTTACAGACAAGTGTTAAACACTGTGTTCTTGGGCTTACTCATGACCTCCTGACTAGTGCAGACGTCTTAACTACATTGACAACTGGGCTTGCCGGGGTCGGCTGGCGGATTTGAATCTATATACACATGTACATGTAGTAGTGGGTTCAAGACTCACCTAACTAAACCTGTGATTTCTTTTCCCACAGGCTCTTGGAAAGCACAGAACATACTGTGCTAAACACGTTGGGAAGACAAAATATCTTCTAATATACACTACATGTACATGTATGCATTTCTGAATGACTTTGAAGCTTATCAGATGCCTGACAAATCTGAGCTTTATTTTATCTACTAGACCACAGTCTTAATTAACCCTAACCCTGCTAAATACAACAAACCCCAGCAAGGGTAAAAAAAGCTGTTGTAAATTTGTTGGATTTAGCAGTCAACACAATGTACATTCTACATGGTGTGCTGGATATTGTTGTATTCAGCAGACCAGCTAACTGTACATGTACCTGTTGGATTTTGTCATACATGTATTTAGCAGGGTGGAAGTTGGATTTTGTTACAAGTATTTAGAAGAGTGGAAGCAGACTTCTAGTACAATTTTTGTTGGATTTAGCAGTACGAGTGCTCATACAAACAAATACCTGTATTTTGTTTGCTTCATTAGGGCACATGTAGCTGGGTCTTTCAACACTAATGATTACAAAAGTGTGACATTTAGAGAGAACCAGGGACAGGAGTCGATACATGAAGTAATTTTCCATGTTTTCCCTCTTTTTCTACATCCAATATTCTAGTAAGAACATTTCCCTCCAAAATGTTTGATAAATTTCTCAGGTTTTAAGGAATTACAGAGGATTATCCTAAAGATTTAATGTTCATAACATGTACTGATGACATTCCATTTTAAATTGTTGGGAAGTAGTAATAAAATACATGAATTATCCCAAATTTTGACCCTAATGTAAAGCTATCCATTGTGGGATTGCCACTGGCCATTCGTAGGTTAAACCTCCAGGTATTTTTAAACTACAGGGTGTACATCTTCAAGACTTCATGTTTCAGGGACAGACATTTGTCACAAAATTCTGTCCATGTTATGAACGTTGTTCAAGTCGCATCCTAATTTCATAAATGTTACCTTTAGTTTGAGTGATAACAATTCTACAAGTAATATAAATGGAACAAGGGCTGGATTAATTATAACAAGAATATACATGTACCTGTATGATTCAAGAATGTCTGTCATTATGAACATTATCCTTCATTTCATCTTAAAGATGGCCTAGTAATTAATTTTCTACATATCCAGTGAATCAGCCTATTTATTTTTCAGTGCAATCTCGAATGATGCAGGAATGTCTAGAAAACCAAAATTAGCAAAAACAAAACTGCTTTGAAATCCACCTCCCATGTTTCACCCACAAAGTTGTCAGTTGTAACCGTTAGTGTGGACACACCCAGCTGTAGGTTGCCAAGGTTGGTGTGTGTAGGTTGTACAGTGTAGAATCCAACAAAATTTAATGTTGGATTTTGTTGTATTTAGCAGACTTCTCATTTCAGTTTTCTTTGAAGTTGTTGGATTAACAGGGCCACATGAACAACACTGTTCAAAGGGGTTGGGATTACATGTAAGCACTACCCCTTAATGTATTTATTGACCAATCACGGCCATCACAGAAGTCTGTCAAAAGTGACGGACATGTGATGTGCACAGCTCCGATTGGTTAACATGTCAAGAGTTGGTGCTCAATGGATTGGCTGTAAATAGGCTCATCCACTGGTCCAGTGCAAATAACGAGCTCGTAGTCATACAAAATCAATTCTTGTATTTTTATCTTGTAGAATCACTCTGAATTTGATGTGATGATCACCAGTTGGCACCAATGCATAGGAATAGGATGTCAGGTCCTAGCAGGCAAACAGCCAGCAGGAGGCTTCCTCCTCTACCGGCACACAAGCGAGGCCCTGCTGCTACCAGTCCTCATGCTCACAGTAAAGGACACTCAGTCTACCTTGGCCCAAGCCCACCCAGTCACAGGACAGAGGGAAAGTACGCACACATTCAAGGGCATTATGGCTATGGAATTTCTCGCTCGAATCATGATCGCATGATAATTACAGGTACAGTCAGGGTGTTATTTATAGCGTGAAACTCTGCTTTCTGCCTGTTCCCACCAATGATAGTTGTACCTACATGTACATGTAGATTTTGCAGAACGAAAAGCTATGCCAATAGCTTTTGCCCTCCTTCTGTATCTCTATGGAATTCTTTGCCTGCTGCATGTTTCCCTTCATCTTACAATCTTTCCTGCTTCAAGAGGAATCTTAATTCCTACCTCTTGCATCTTTTTCCCATGCTATTTTTCTCTTCAAGTGTAACTGTTTTTGTTATTATTTTGTTTGTGTTTTTTGTAAAGCGCATATCATTAACTTGGAATTGCACTACATGTACATAAGCACTGGTATTATTAATATTGCTATTATTATTTGATTCTTCTTCTTTTTGTAGCTCCATACCTTGAGTGGCTTTTAGCCTTGTTCGGGGCAAACATGCCCAAAAAAAAGAACAAAGTAAAACTGATCTCTATTGGGGTGAATGCTATATTTTTGGAGTGGACTCAGAGCAGGAATTGCATTCATACATCATGCATAAAATGCATGTCAGCGGTGCATCCTTTAATTCTACACACAAAACTGCTTTTGTTGTGCTGCTTGTGGTGGGGTTTCGTCTTAGATTTATCAAAACTTTATTGAGGTTGGTACAATGCACATGTAGGTCATCATACTCACTAGGCATTAGCTGGATTGGATTCCAGGGCAGCCAAAATGTTTGTGAATGGCCCGCTGGCAGCATAAAGCTTCCCTTGCAGCGTGATTGATTTCATTGACATAACAGCTGGCTCTGTGAAGTGCTGCGTGCAGTCTTTTCAGCGAATTGCAATCTTTAAGTCCTTTTTTTTGCTTCAGCGAGTTTCAAAATGATTAAGAGTGCCTTGATCTGACTTGATTAACGTCAATTGACTCCGAGAAAATTAAAATTAAATGCATGCAGATGTTGTTTTAAAAAAATACCTGAAACTTTACAACGATGTCGCAATCGTTCCTGGCTTGTGAATCCATGGAGGTATTATTCCTGCGATGTTTATACGACTAGGCCTACAATGTATGTACTTACGAGTTACGATGTCGCAACAGCATTGTTATTTCGAAGGAGCCCAGACACTATGAAAATCTTTGCCGTGAAAATGCCCTGAAAATCCGTGTTTTGCCATGAAATAAAATTCCCGGCAAATATTGGCAATTATGTTCACGGCGTATTCACGGCGTATTCACGGCAAATTCACGGTGAACCGGAAAAATGGATCCGGGTATTGACGCCGGCATTCGGGTACCCGGGTACCCAAATACCCGGATACCCGGCACAGGCCTACCTGAGATTCTGAGTCGAATAATGCAGACTCGCCCAAGCCTAAATTAAAGTAAAATTATGCTTACTGAAAAATGTATTCATATTGCAAGTAGGTTTTTGTCTGGAATATGTCCTTGGTCTGTTTGAAATTATAGAATAATGTTGTAAAGATGGCAATAGCAAATTCATCTCAGTATTGCGACTGAAACCTGGCAGCTGAGAAAGACACAGATAAAAAAAAAAAAGACAGATTAAAACACACAGAAAAAGATGCCTCTGGCAGTCGATGCCTCCATAACCTGAGAACATTCTATAATCAGGTGGTTGGACTACATGTACATGTACAGTGTATGTCACTTATTTGGAGATTAAAGAAAGAACAAATCAACCTTTACATCACAGATATTCTTCAGACACAAAGGCTACGTTTTGTAAATTGCTTGGGTCATGTCCAACGGCTTACAAGAAAGACATAGCCAAACAAGTAGTAACAAAATGGACACTGCTATGGAAACCATCAAGAGGAAGCACTTCAATCCAAAAGTTTGAGCCGTATCCACTTCAGTATGGAATTGCTCATGTCTGCTTTGAGATCATTCCAAACCCACTTTTTAGAAAAAGGATAGGAGTTGAAACATCAAGTAATTTGCCATGTTTTCTCTTTCTCTACATTCTGTACATCCCATATCCTTGTAAGAACATTACCTACATGTACCAACAAGTTTGATAAATTCCTTATTATTCCAAAAATTACAGAGGATTCTCTTCAAGTTTTAACATTCATAACATGGACAGACGTTTCATCATAAAGTGGTGGGAAGTGATAATGAAGTGAATAAATTCTCCCACATTTTGTCACTGGCCAATCACAGGATAAAAACCGATTTGAAATCCACCTCCCATTATTGTGGATAGACCTGCAATACTACTTTATCCGAGCATTGCAGATGCCCAAAATATTACAATAAAACAATTGGATAAATTGTTATTTGAAGAAATCAAATTGGTTCATTTCATCACTTCAGTGTTCTTTTCAAACCCTGCAGTTATCCTATTTGTTTAAACATGAAATGTGACTTTTTCTTGATACAGGTCAGTCATCAACCCTGAGTAATGGCATTGGCCGTCATCATCGTTGTCTACCTACACACCCATCGTTCAGTGAATCCATTGATATTGTACCAGGTGAAACCATAACCATTATGTATTTGCTTCAAGGCACATGTACATGTCCATTTATCTTCAAGCAAACTTGAATCCTTGATCCTGATTGGTCAATCCATGGCAACAACAGTGTGATATTATACCTAATCGCACTCTGCGTATGGCGCTGTTCTTACTGTTAGTGATGCGCGAGCATGTGCAGTACATATACGTGTACATGTATATTCTGGTTTCTCGTACAGCATGCGTGTTCCATCTTTATTGCATATTAAAGGAACCATGCTTCTCAAATTTGCCGGATAGCATTTTATTTCATAAATACATTCATTTATATGTATTAAATGTGAATTAAAAGCCAAACTGGTTCAAGTGAAGTTTTAGTGTGATTATTTGCCGCCCAAAAATTGCCCCCCCCTTTTTGGAATTTGTTGAGGCTCAAATTGAGGGCGCTGTTCGTGACGTAGATCGAGGCACCGAAATTCATGAATGGACTCGATAGTCTGGACCCGGCCCGTATACACACACACTAGGTCTACACGTGCAATTTCGTACATTGTAAGTTGCAACAACTATACATCGAACTTACCCTGATTTTCTCCCTTTTAGCGACAGCTCCTCGGGGAATGGGCCGTTTAACTGCTTTTGCCTGTAGCTTACCCACATCTGGGAACTTTGTTGGGATGGCAGTGGACTTGAGCATATTTTTAATGGCCATCCCAAAGGAGTTGAAAATACCAGTATCAAAACACGACGGCTCAAAGTGGTCGCTACATAACGCTGAGAAGCTGCTGGGACCGGACCACTTCGCTCTTGTCACCTTCACTTTCGCCGTCCAAATTCTCCGATATTTCGCATCAGTTGGAAATAAATGAAGGCTTACCATCCTTCGTTGTTTTGCTGCATCCAGCAGCCACACACCTTGTCGGCATGGCCGAAAAACGCTATATTTTGCTTAGATTTTGGACGAAGAATGTACACTCAATTTACGCGTGATGAATGGTGCTGGCTCGAGCAGAATATGTAATGTTCCTCGATCTACGTCACTCACTTATGTTAATGAGGGTCCCACTCAGGGGGCGGAGTAGCTTGGACAAACATTTTCAAAAAATGTTTTTTCATATTTAATCTGGGAAATAATTGACTCTGGTAACAAAATATCATTGTCAAGATAATACTTTATTGTTTTAAGCAGGAATAATGCAATGTAAATCCTATATCATGGTTCCTTTAAGTTTGCTTGAAGATATGTTCACAAAAGACTGTTTTGTTGCTTTTCCTTGCCCCACACCTCTGGATCACCAATGGCAATTATAATTTGCTGCTTAGTCTGGTTCAGGTTGTTTGTGTTATCTTATTACTGATAAAGAAAAGACAGAAACAAGCTAGGTACATGTACATGTACATGTACATGTATGTAGTTTCACAGGGGGGCCCTGAACATGGATAGGGAAAAGCAAAAAAAATGGCAGCACAGCAAAGTTCACTTGCGACAAATTTCGGGGATTTTTGCTGCATTATACAAAAAGCAGTGTTGTAGTCGAGACCCCGAAGTCCGAGACCGAGACCTGACGGTCCGAGACCGAGACCGAGACCTGGAAGACCGAGACCGAGACCGAGACCGGGACCTAATGGCCCGAGACCGAGACCGAGACCGAGACCGAGACCGAGACCGAGACCGAGACCGAGACCTCGAGACCTTGTATGTCATTTACCTAAAAGAATGCAAAAAGATCACAAATTTCCATATGCATTATGTGCAAAGGAGTATACATGTACATGTACAAGAAAACCGTATTTATTGACATCAAGAATAAGGCTGCGGTTACACGGTTAAAGGGACACATTGCTTTGGATTTTGCGATTTGGGCTATAAAACTGAAATGGATATGGTTGGGAAGCTTCACATAACTATCCATTCAAATTGCGTGGTTTTTGTTTAATTTCGTGACAAATAACGGTCCGCCATTTTGTAGAACCAAATTTTTGACTGCACAAAATGGCGGACCGTGTTTACCAGTCGTATTTCCAGTCGCAGCTGGTTGAAGTACGTTCTGTTGATCCATTTTGATGTACTGTGGCACGGCGCGCAGCACTGGCGATATGTGTCGCGATGTAGAGAATGGTACCTGGCGATCATCTGATAGGTTCACAAGGCCACTGGCTGCGGCGCCAGCCTAAAGACTCTTACAGTGGATACCCTGCACGATATGGGGAAAAGGGTACCCCCCTTTTATCCCTATACCCTAAGCACACTATAGATTATTGTTATCTAACACATCCCCCTAGATTTCTGAATAGAATTCCTGAGATTCCGGGAACACAATGACCAACATATATCGTGCTTCATATGTTACAGCGTATTTTGCGCATTATTTAGACGGTGGTATTTACTACTGGAAATAAGTACGTTTCGCGGGTCAGATGTCCGGGGTCAGAGGCCAATTTTTTGTTTTGTAATCACTACTCACTAATTACAACATATTATATGAGTTTTTTTGCATGAACAACTCTTATAAAAGATAAGGAACATTTCCAAACAGCAAAATTTCATGACATTTGAAGGCAATGTGTCCCTTTAACTGATCATTTATCCGGTTACATGTTTATATTACATGTACATGTATATCGACATCTTGACTCGAAAAAACAATGTCCAGCTGTAGAAACGGCCGCGATGGCTTTACGCGGTATAGAGTACACGCCGCTGATCGTAATACATGTACACGTAGTTCGTGTATTTGAGCATGTCGTTTCCAACTTCCCATACATGAAGCTAATGCGCTACATGTACGTTTGGGCACGCGTACACGGCAAAGAAACGAGGTTGTCATCATGTCATATACTGCACAATTATACATCTCGAGTCGCGTCGAGCGTGCTGTAATCGATTCTGCACATGTGCTGTTTGTATAAAATATTGGTGGTCTCGATACCGAGACCAGCAAAATACCGAGACCACGGGGTACCGAGACCGAGACCACAGGGTACCGAGACCGAGACCAGGAAAAACTGGTCTCGAGACCAAGACCGGTCTCGAGACCTACAACACTGACAAAAAGGTATTTACGAGGTGCAATCAAAAAGTTCCGAGACTGTTCCTGTTGCAATCGAACGGAGCGCAGCACAGTACTGTGCATAGCAGGTGTAAGCAATAACTTTTGTGAGTAAGTATTCCAGCACCTGTGTTACACGCATTTTTGTGACCACTGGTACGTGCGCATTTGCGATTTCACCATGGACCTGAAACTTGAGCAGAGAGCGAACATCAAATTTTGTTGCAATCTCGGGAAATCTGCAACGGCAATGAAGCAATGAGCCGGGCGAGGTGTTTAGAGTGGCATTCACGTTTGAAGAGGGGCAGAACGTCACTGGAGGACGACGAGAGGGTCAGAAGTGCAACCAAGAGCATGCTCATCGTTTTCTTTGACATTCGTGGGGTTGTACACCGTGAATTCCTCCCCCAGGTTCAGACTGTCAACGTTGAGTTCTACTGCACCGTTCTGAGGCGTCTGTGAAAGAATATTCGGTGTAAACAGCCTGAACTGTGGCGCTCTGGCAATTGGGGGCTCTAACATGACAACGCGCCAGCTACAGCATGTTGACAAGCGCGAGTTTCTCACCCGCAACAACACAATCGTCGCTCCCCACCCCCCTATTCGCTGGATTTGGCTCCCTGCAACTTCTTTCTATTTCCCAAAATAAAGTTCAAGCTGAAGGGTCGCCATTTTGACACTGTGGAGTAGATCCAGTGAGAATTGCAGATGGTGTTTGACGCGCTTAGGGAAACGGATTTCCAGGGAGCGTTCCAAGCGTGGCAGGAGTGCTTGGAGCGGTGTATCGCTGCACACGGGGACTACTTTGAAGTGGATGGCGGCCAGATTTAAATCACGTATGGTTTTTGCTTGTTATATGCGAAGTCTCGGAACTTTTTGATCGCACCTCGTACGAACCGGGAATAAATTTGCTAGGCAGTTCTAAACAAGTACGTTTAAAACTGCCTTGGGGCCTAGACCCTAATAATGACCCGGGCCGAAAATGATTACCTTATTTGTACACAAAGCTATGGAGACTCTGCTGTTGCACCTTGGATGACATCAGGCTTTGGTCATGAATATGGAAATTGTCATTGAGCATAAAAACCAAAATGTAGACATTTCTCCCTAGAATCGTTTAAAAGGTGGAAATTCATAGTATCCTGGCAAGAAAGCTGTCCTGCATGTATTCAAGTTATAAAAACCCTGTTGCATGATTGTTTTTATGGATATAAGATTTCATACTTGGAGTGAATAAAGTCTACCTTATTTTCTTTCACTTGACACAAATATTTAATTATTTACTTGTAGTAGGGACTCCAGTTGTAAAATAAAGTTTCAAAGTGAACAAAGAAAACTGGCAGGAGCGGGATTCGAACCTGTGACCTCTGGAATACCGTACCAAGCACTCTACCAACTGAGCTATCTTGCCCTATGTTGGTGGTCTACCAAATTGTCAGTATCTTTGTTCGGGTGGGCGCTAGTCAGAAGTCATAAACCCATAATGCCGTATTGCTAGGGATCACGCCCAATTTTATGATACAACCTGGGAAGCGACATTGTGGGGATCACAATAAAGTTAAATTTGTCAGTAACTTTGTTCGGGTGGGTGCTAGTCAGAAGTCATTATAAACCCATAATGCCGTATTGCCAGGGATCAAGCCCAATTTTATGATACAACCTGGGAAGCGACATTTGATTTGATTTGATTTGGTTTATTGCTATTTATATACAAAGGCATACAATAGAAATTGCCTTGATTCTCATGCTCAAAACATTAGACACATTAATAAATGTTAAAGATTAAAAACAAATACAGTATATGTATATTTAAAACATTAAATAGCCACTTAAATTTAAATTAATTTCAAAATGATTCAAAATGATTAAAGTTGAAAAGTGTTAAAAAAAATGTTTTCAATTAAACAAGATCTGATTGTTTACACTGAGAAGTTACTTAAATTCAGTCCCCTGATTGCAGTAGGATAAACGCTTCTCCTGAATCTTTCTGTATTGCACTTAATTACTCTGTAGTGCTTCCCTGATCTCAACATATCAACAAACTCATTTGTTGGATGAAATTCATCATTGGTAATAGCACTGGTTTTCTTCTTTAACCCTAACCCCTTGGGTAACTTTACTAGAAAGTATCCTGAATCTGCAAAAATCCACCTATTTTGTCATGCACAAAAAGTTGGTTTTGGTGACTGCTCAATATGGAGGTATCCTGAATCTAACAAAATCCTGCAGTACCGCTAGGCTTACAATCAATCCATCAAAATCCCCCAGTTTTCAATATGAAGGTATGCTGAATCTGCAAAATTCCTCCAAAACAGGGTTTGGATTTTGATGGATTTATGTAGGTTAGGGTTAATCTGGTGCTATAAATTTCTGAAACTGACGGGAGATCTCTACCAACAATACATGTGCAAATTCACATGGGAAAATTTGGGGTACTTTTGTGAAATGTGAATGCGAATGAGTAGAGGAATTCATTGCACAAAAAATCTCAAACTTTCAATTGTACATGTACATATATGTATATTACTGTACATTATGCTATCTATACAGGGAAAGTCTTTTTGCTTTTGAATAATTCACTAATTTGGGAGGTACCAATGAAGAACATGCATTTTACATTTCACAGATCACATCTTGCAAGAGCAGGTAAGAAGCTACCTGAATGAAAATCCTGCATTTCTGGAGGATTATGTGTTGAGTCATGTTGACTATGACATTCTTGAGCGATGGACTGGACAGGTCCGTGCACAGAAACACAAGGTGACCTACAGCAGGTCCAGAAGCATGTCTCGAGAAAACTCTGGCAAAAGTGGCTCCAGTCAAGGTACAGGTAAGATACCCAAGTTAGAATGCTTAATGTACACCATCTTATGGTAACAATATTAATTGGGGGGGGGGGGGGGGGGGGGGGTCCGCATGACAAATGTGACCCACTACCCCCAAATCAGGCTGAAGTCACCAAGAACACTTCTTATAAGCAATTTTTCAGGAAATTATAGCATACAAGCAAATTCTACCACCCTGTTATAGTCCACATTCATCACAGCTTTTCACACACAACATTGAGCTTTGGATGAGATTGAAAAAAATGAAGCCTGTTGGCCACACAGAAAAATCCCTAAATTAATGATTCCTACGTTGTACGTGTACTTCAGCCTACAATAACTGGGGATGAGTCCCTTTTGCTTCTACTTGTCAAAGTTACTCGAACATGTAAGTGTGTTAAAGCTATCTTAGTACATCACAACATGCCCATATCTTGTGATTAATTATCTGAGAGATTTTATTACGTGTACCGTCATACTTCTTTTGCGATGGCAGCAGCATTACGGGTGTCAGCTCTTAAAGTCTTTCTGAAACATTTAGAGGCAACTGCAGCTGTAGAGAGATGGCATTTTATTCAGATTCATCATGGCTAGAAGTTTACTTTCTCATGTTGGAGTTTAGATCTCAAAAGTCTATGACCAAAACCTGAAGAAATAGATACTTAGACTTTTGCAAAACAAAAGCTAACTACATATACAGGGTGATTCTAAAAAAGTACCCTCGAATATTAGGCTGAAATTTAGAGTGTATTAAATATTTCATCAAATATTGTCTACATTATAAAACTGTAGCTTTTCCTCTTTACAAGATATACATGTACCAAAATTATGTAAATCGACCCACAACTCACTAAATGACAGACAATTTAAAAAGGCACCCAAAAATTGTCGGTACAGGGATAGGCCTATGCCTTCAGAATGGAATGCGTGCAAATATTTTTATCTTGGGTCAGTTGTCATTGAATACAGCGTGCTACATGTCTGAGAGGACTTGGCGTAGCACATGCCTAATAATTTTGATCTGGGTTTCCTTTGACATCTGACTGTTTTGAGTAGCACATCACACATCAGCCATGCCCCAGTTAACGACTGAGCAAAGAACTTTTGTTGTTGGAGAATGGATAAGGACGAGTAGTCCTCAGGAGGTTGCAGCAAATTTTGCCGTGGAATTCCCTGATCGTGCACCGCTAACTATTTGTTATGGATAATACATCCAATGTTTACATTTACAGTGTTTTATTGTTGAAAACAGATTGTTTTCCCTGTTTGTTGTTTTACAATTATTTATTGCCAAAATGGCTTTTTTGTGTTATTGTTGACTTGTGCCAGCCATTTTTGGATGCCTCCGCAAATTGGCTGCTGTTTTGTTTAATTAGCAGAGGATATCGATAATTTTGGTGTTGTTTAAAAGAGGAGAGGTTGCCCTTTGTAGTGATATATAAAACTTGACTATACCCCTATTACTTTCGAAATTATGACCATGTGTTTCGAGGGTACTTCTTTTAGAAACACCCTGTATACATGTATATGTACATGTACATTAAACTTGCTTCAATTTGTATCTTAAAACTATTTTCCTATATTAACTTTTTTATCAAAAATGGATGTACAAATCTCTCCACTCAATTGACTTATTCACTATAAACACCAAAGCAAAGCTGCCTGAACTGGCTTTCATTGATGGGGGGGGGGGGGGGGGGGGGCTGATATGCCCCGCCTTCCCCGTTGAGTGCACCACTGCAAGCAAAAAATGAACCCTGCCTCAAAATCCTTTACTGTTGTTTGTTGTGCGTTGTTTTGATGATATTTACTGTAATTGGGATGACACTTAGCAATTGATCAATTCCTTCCACCATTCCAATATTGGCTATTTTTGTATCATTTCCTCTTGGCAGTTGACCTTCCAAATACCACCTGCCTCTTAATTTCCACATTTTATGCTTCTCTGCCTCCTCATAGAATGGATTTCCTGTGGGTGTTGCTGTGAATGTGCTCAGTAAATCTAATTTTTTCTCCTGTCCTTTTACCGTAGGTCCACCGTCACCCAAGCCTCACCATTGGAAGGTAGGAATGATACCAATTGATTATTGGTCACAAATTCTAAAGAAGGCTTTGGAGTTCGTTTTCAGTCCGTTTTGTTGTCCGTTGCATTTTAGGTCTATGGGTAAGCTAAAGTCTAAAACACAGTGGACACAAAACAGACTGTAAAACGAGCTTAGAAAAGCCAGCTTAAGTGTTTTAATCTTAGGTGGCTGAACAAGATAATTGGCCATCATATAAATCCCAGATCCAAAAGCAATACATTTTTGAAGGATAAGTTTAATATTACAGCTGTTCATTTTTAAATAATTTAGTATTCGATTATTCGAAACTGGGTTTGACCGAATATTTCGAATATTCGATACTCGCCGATCAAGTTTTTTCTGCAAAAGCTGTATTTGTTTGCTGCGCCGGTAAAAAATTTGCATGCAAAGCACGCCAGTGTTTTACGTGCGGCAATCCATATTTTATTGTATGCGCCTGTTATATCCGGATCATTATGGGTACGAAACCAAACTCCAGCCTGCGTTTTTGTAGTAATTATTTTATATGTGTCAAGGGTTTTACGGACGGGAACAATAAACCTCCGTCCACAAAAAATTTACGTCCACAAAAATGAGGCATTTGATACTGCGAAGTGACGTAACTTTTCTATTAAAATAGCATCAGAGTTGTATCTGTACGTGCATATTTTTTTCTTCGAATATTCGAACCGGCAAAAAGGTATTCGAATATTTGGTTGATGATCAAATATTCGGTACATTTGGGACAGCCCTATATAATATCAACATTTAAATGCCTTTACATGTTACACATGTACAAAAAATGTATGTCCTCACAACCAGAATCCCACAAACACAGATGTTATCTCATTGTGTCCCCTTTGTGTGTTTTTGGAGTTATGCTTTTGATGTGAATTGACCTATCGTACAAGTTAACCATGCCCCTTAGACAACCCTATGGGAATTTTGTGTGGTAATTTTTGTTTGTCTCAGATTTTGTGCGCTCCACGTGGAATTATAATTGATGTGATTGGACAATAATTCACAAGCTGCGTTGACGCCATTCGACCGCGATAGGTCAATTGCTGAAAACATGTTCATTGTACACAATAAATTAAATTACCATACTTATACACCTATGTACTTATGATTTATAACTTTGTAGGCAGTTTAAAAGTTGCTGTGTTCTTGCTTTTTAGTGAGGCACTCACAAAAATAAATTTGTTAATTGTATTTCTGATTTTCTAGCATCAACAAAGTTATTAGCTTTCCAATAAGATATTGAATGAAGAAATCAGCCAATGATGAGTACATGTAATCATTTAAGAAATTTTAACTTTTAATTGCATGTACTTGTGGGAGTGTACTACTCCTAATTCATCTGGATAGTACAATAATTCAGTTTGCATGTGTGTGATTTTCAAGTGATGCCCCAGGTCTGCATTACAATCGTAAAACCAGCGCAAAATGTACTATAAACTCACCCTACAGTCTGCCATGTTGAAAAAAGGAGGAAAATAATTTAAAAAGCTGTGAAATTTTTATTCCTAATCTACAGAAAGTCAGTTGTAGACATACATTGTATTCACAACAGGGGTGTCAGGATTTTGTGTCGGGATTTCAGAATTTTAAAAGAATCTCTTTTGCAATCTGGAATTCCTGAGGTGTTGCCTAAAGGTGTTTTTACCTGTAAAAGTGGATATAGACCAATAAAATTGATATTTTAAGGGGGTGCCTTTAGGCAAATGCAAACTATGTGGATCTGGGGTCCTCATGGATTTTTCATGGATTTTTCGTGGATTTCATGGTTTTTTCATTTTTGGTCAATCTCACCCCTGTCATAAGAAAGCAAAAATAGCTGTATCTCTGATACAGCTATCCAAAGGTATTCTGTATCATGATGTCTGCAATTTTGGGCTGAACTCATTTGCCATATTCATTATTTAGTAGGCATAAAATATCATTGCTTAATCTGCACATGTAGCTTACATTTGGTCTTGCCCCCGAAATGTAGCAACTCTAAAAACGCTTCTTGTGTAGGACTAAAGATAATCCAGAGTAAAGTGAATAAATATTTTGTCAAACTAGTAATTTTCTATGTTATTACATTAGCATGGACAAATCGTTTCTCTAGCGAGCTTTAATTTTCTTCAAATTACAAATAACGTTTGGTCATTAAAGAAGGAATTCCCAAGCCTTAAAAGCAAAATACAATGCTCAAGGCTGGCATAAAAATTCCTATTGTTTGTAATTCATTTAGTTGACAGAAATGATCAAATTACACCTGGACGACAGTCCATCAGCATTAAGTGTTAATACATCTCTTTGTAAGCTTCTGCCTGCTTTTATGTTTACGACCTAAAGTGCTTGACATTCAAGTTTGTATTATTCAGAACTCGCATGTAGTTCTCTTGTATGAAATTTCCATTGAACAGTTTTCTCTTGAAATATTGATAGTGCTTGAAAATTCAATTAAGCCTTCAGTTGAGCAAAGGGACAAGACAGCGCATCCGACCGTGTCAAAAAGGTAGTGCGTGTGGTGGAAGCGGTCAAACAAATAATTTTACTCCCTACTCCAGGGTTGTGTTTCTAATGAAAGGGAGGTTATAATATAGTGTAAGTTTAAGCCTTGGGCAAAGCTTTTAGCACGTCGGCATTATGCTGTTGCTGTCATGTAGATCTGATAACATTTTTCTAGTTGATTGAAAAGGGTAACTAGTGCAGTTAACAATTTTCAGTTCAGTTCAACCAGACATTTAAATTGTTCATATTGCATCTTCAGTATACAAACATTATTTGACATAACAAAAATCAATATTTCACACAACAAAACAATACAAAATAATTGACCAAAGTAAATTTGGAAACATACATTTATTGTTGCCAGTTTGAAGAAATATGGTGAACAAGGGCTTGTTTAGCTTTCCCTGGACTAGACCGGACATGAAACAGGTGCACGGTTGGGACAAGGATATAGGAGTTTACTTTAACCCTAACCTTCCCAAATCCTCCAAAATCCTCTTTGCCAAATGGCGGAATTTCGAGTATTGACCATCTTTTGAAGTTGAAGCATCAGAGGATTTTGCAGGATTGAGGGCATTAGAGGATTTTGCCTCTGGAGGAAAATGGAGGATCCTGGGGTGTTTATCCAAAACCCACTGGAGGATTTCGTAGGATTCAAGCACTGGTCCCCAGTAACAAACATTAGGGGATTTTGGGGATTCAGGTTACGTAGTAAAAATGATGATGTGAGTTAGGGTTAACTGGTGAGACTTGGTACATTGATTAAATAATTAATTTACATGTGTATTTATTTAAGCAACTAAGCGTGAGTAAAAGAGGTTTTTACAAATAGATGTGCGTATACCACACAATATGAATGGGTATTTGGTGTCTGTGTTGAGTAAACAATTGAGTTTCTCCAATTTAACAAGCATACAGTGCATGTGTGTATGTCACTTCAATAAATGTCATATGTTCCCCTTTCCATCTATCATTTTTGTAAAATCTATATTTTACAACATAGAAATACTTAGTCAGAACTAATTCAATAAAAATATAATTTCCTTACTTAAATGTAGTGTACACGATTGGTAATCCTTAAATTTTTTTTTAATGAATTATTACGAAATACCTTACTAGACTATAAGTTAATAGTCTCAATCATCCTGTGAAATGATGGCTTGGGGTGTGCATTTACGGGTAGTAAAAGAACCGGGTACCCGATTGAAAAAAATTAGGGTACCCGGGTACCCGGGTACCCGTTACAGAAACCCAACCCAAAACTTCCAATCCCGGAAGTTGCAATAATGTCTTTTTCTCTATTCAAAAGTCTGATTTCAGACAAAAGACTGAAAATGTCATGCCTGTCCAGTAAACATGATCACTACTTCGACATTACATGTTCCGGCACGTGCATGCGCCGGCATACCACAAAAGACAGAAGCTTTATACAGTTGTATTTATTGTGGAATGAGGCATGCTATTATGTCTCGTCGAGGCTCTTTATCCATACCCAGACTACAAAAACTACAACCGGTAAATTCCCTTTATTGTCAATTTTCGTGAGCGTCATAAACAGGAAATGTATGTAGTCGGGTTTTAATTTTGAAAATTCCCGACAAATAACATTCAAAACGTTTCCTTTTTCATTTTCTGGGAAGTTACTAGGCGATAATGTAAAGTCGTACGGGTACTCGATGTCAAATCATTTCCATTTTTATGCCTGATTTTTATGCCTGATATTTCTTGTCTTACATCGTTTTTTTATCGTGAATAATTGTTTTTCTTTTCGTTAACCCCCGCACGGAATCGATTCGACTTACATGGAACTTCGCTTTAATTATGTAATATATTTAAGTTTCAAAAGCGATGACTCCACGAAACGCACCTGATTTTTTTTATATACATTGTAGGCCCAGAGTCCGATTATCTCCTTTATTCAACGGTACATGTATATAGGAAGACGCCCCTCATAGACAATGGTTATGGTAATTCGCTGTCCCTTTATATGGTAATTCGTTTGTGCTATCCTATTGGAAGTTTTTCAGGTGAAACGCATTTTCGGAAGTATAAGTTTCACGTGTAGAATTGAATGTGAGAGAACCATTTGTGCGTTTAGGAGAGAGAGTTGTCCAAGAGTTTGAAGGTGTGAAGTGTTGTTGGGTCGCTGCCATCCGTAACCAGCAGGCGAGTGGAAACAGCCACCGCAGGTACAGGGCCGGCCAGCCAAACCGATAAGGCCAAGGGCCACAGTCAGAAGTACGAGTTCAACGTACATGATACTATGTGACACTCTCTTCCATCATCATGTTTGACCAGACGTCACAGAGCGTTAGCCTGATTCACGAGTAAATTCTCCCGAATTACCGTAAGTTTCATTTTATTGCCAATATTAAAAACTGATTTTCGAGATTTGATTGTTTTTACACTGAACTGGTATTCACTGTTTTTCACTGATTTGTATTTATACTCATTGTTCATACTTCATAAAGAACAGACATTTGTAGTGTTTTTAGGTTATTTTAAATCTATAGATGACCATTTTCCCTGGGTTGAGCAACCCCCCAATTCCTGTGAGACCGAACCTGTAGACGGCAGGGACCCAAGGTAGCCAGGTGATGACTGATTTCATACTGCATCCAGCAGGACAATCCAGTCAAGGTTATCCGCCTGAATTCTGGGGGAAGGTTGTATAATCATAACTAAATTGGTTGCTTTGGTTTACATTGATTTAAGTTGCTAAAGAGCGATTTAATTTGAGTTTACTTTGCTTTCTTTAACCAGTTTGGCATTAATTGAATACTTTGATTTGTATTTCTTTTATGACTTACCGGTATTATATGGATCAGTTAATTTCCCGTTAACATTTGCTTGAGAGATTATACGGGATCATTTATTCCAAGCTTCATAAATTTGCTGATGCAAAGTTTCTTTTTTATGCTGTGCTTATCATGCTAATTAACCTGCTATTAACTTGGTTTGATTTGAGAAGTTGCCTCCGCTATAATTTATCTAAGTTGAACTTATTGCATTTCGCACAGTTTTGTTTGAGTTTATTATTAAGGAAAAGCGCTGAATTATTTGGATCATTCCTGAGTTCTTGAGTGGCTTCGCATATTTTGGAAGATTTCGCTAATTGTCTTTGGCCATCTTGTAAATTTTGTAAATAATTTAATTCATTACATTTGTATTTTGTTAATTTCTGTTCCTTAATTAAATTGATACTTTTGTTCTTGAAATTAAAACTGCTTCTTCTTTGCATTATTTATTGAATTCACGGCAGAACTATACCGTCCAATCGGTTTGAGGGGAAATTAGTTGACAATTTTGGAAACTAGCTGACACTCGATTCCATAATCTGGAACCGGTTCCCGACATGAATGGTTGGGTACTCGTGTACCCGGTTCCAATGCACACCCTTAATGATGGCACCAGGTGTGCTGTCGTTTTCAAGAAAACTTTGTATTTATATCGTTTTCTGACGATTGTTTGGCTGAACAATCATTGGAAAACTGCCCTCTATTGACCGAATGTAGTTAACCCATTTTAGACAACACGGATTAACAATCCGAAAACGGGCGCACGCGTAGTGTACCAAAGCGATGCATTGTAACCAGTGCATGCAGTGGATCTTGGATGTTCCGCTCGGCCCTCGACCTCTATACAGTGTATATGTTATGTGACTAATTGAAAACGATTCTTAGTGAGTAGAATGCCCTGATAACTTTAATTATCTTCAAGGAAACTTGATTGGTTGATCCATGGCAACCGACACTATAATATTTACCCTTGTTGCACGGTCTATATCACACTCTGCGTATTGCGCTGTATGCAAAACACAGAAACAAGACTTATTTTACAAGAGGGCGCTATAAAAATTGCTGCCCGACAGTTGAAAACAAACGCCGTTTTTCTCTCGTTTTTTCGCCATCCAAGAACGCAAAACTTTGAACAGGTCAGTGGAACGATATTTCCTGTAAAATAATAACCCCCAAATCCGCCCATTTCTGAAAATTGCAACCATGACCAATCATGTACATTGTACACTACGATTAAGCAATCAGTGAGCCACATCTACATGTACATGTACCCTGAAAACCCTAGTCCAAGAACGTACAACCATCTTTTTCACATCTAAATTTTGAACTTTGAAAAAAATACCCAATTGTTTTCACAAAGTTTCTAAATATTCCCACAAAATTCACAGGGGAAATTTACCGCCTTCAAAATTCCTGTACAAGCTTGTGTAAGATAATGTATCTTAAGGAAAAAGATACTCCTATGGTATTATCATGAAGCACATGTACTGAAATACAGGTACATGTACATGTACATGTAGTTTCATGATTATTGGCAATTGTGTGGCAGAACTTCATGAACCTGGGTAGTCCAGATATTCACTGCACTGCATCATGTGTGGAAATCCACCTACCGCATGATCAGTCTACATCCCTGATATATATCCCAGTGTTGATCCATGTCACCATGGTGATTGTTACTATGACAGACTTGTTGGCATCACACGTGTATTTACCTTGGAGCTTCAACCAAAGAAATTAATTTGATCACAGTCAACGTGTAGTAGTGTTTATACAGGGAAAATGTAAATTGAATCCAGTGAGCATTGTAATGATATTATAATGCCCATGAGGATGTAGTGTGGAATCTGATTGTATTTACAATATACACACACAGGAATCACACATTCTTTTCAATAGAAAGTACAGCTGGAGATATGCAAAGAGAAGTTGAATTAGATTAAATTGCTTTATTTAGAATATCTTGGTTCATAAAATGCATACATAAACTTGTACATAGTAGATGTGGATGCTGATGAAAGTGCTAAAAATGGAAGAAAAATAAAATTCCTGACTATTTTGTGTGCATTCACACAGAATCAGGAAGTTCTTATTTTATACAGTGTCAATATATTTCTGATGATTTAGATTCATGAACAGTTGGGCTGTTTGATGTCATCTAGTCATGATGTTGATAAGATGTATAAGCATAGGAGTATGCAAGAAAAATTGTATTTTTCAGTATGTATGCAAACACCTCTTGACTGGAATTGACCAGTTATAACAGGCAAATTTAAATCAGGGCTCAAAATTCACACTGGACCAGTTTACCAAGTCTAAGTTATTTAGGAACCTAAATAGAAGACTAAAGTAGACCTGTGGGCTGTTGATTTTTAGCTACGTCGCATCGCAGACGGGGCTCTATAAGCGCTTAGCGTTCTTCTTCTTCTTTTTTCTTTTTCTTGTGCCAAATTTGTTTAGTCACGTGACAGTTTTCCTTGACGAAACTCTCACACACGCAAAGTCTATGAGACCGCAGGCTGTACTGTGCATGTGTCTATGATGAAACTGTCACACACGCAAGTCACCAATGACGCGGCTCCTGCACAAATTCGTGCTTGTTCTTTCAAATAATCTTGAACTTTTTTAAATCTCAAATTTCACATTTTGTAGGAATTGAGTCTGCCTTTATTTTCATTCACTTGACATTTTTTTAATTATACATGTAAACAAGTTGAGACTCAATTTGTAAAATGTATATAAAAGCTGAGCTTCATAGAATGCCCTGATAACTTTAATAGACACTAGTGTTGAACAAAATTACTCTGGCATAGTGGCTCACTACTGGCTGATAGTCAGTGGATATTTGTAAAATAAAAAACAAGTGTTATACATTGTACACTGTGTCCCCAAAAATAGGAAACCAAGAAAGATATCAATATGTTTCCATTATGGGGGAATAATCATAGAACCAAAGGATACAATATGGAGTGTTGGAGTTGAATCTGCAAATTCGAGTACAGAATACTCTGAGTACATGAACTTTATGGGCCCGGGCCCGGTCCCAGGCAGAGTCCAAGTACATACGTACATACACTGGACGAGTACTGAGTCTGAGTACATGTACATGTACACATGTACATGTACATGTACATGTACACATGTACATGGATTCAGGGCCCGAGTACAGGGGTGAGTCCGAGAACCTACATGTACATCCAAGTATGGGAATGAGTGCAAAAGATTACTAAACAAGAAACTAATAAAAAAAACAAATCCACACACCCACCCACATTGGGGGGGGGGGGGGGCTTTGTCAGTGGCTTGGATTTAGCATTAATGTATGGATAAAGATGGTATTAGCCGTACATATAAAGATGATAAATCTCCTGTTGAGACTGTTTATGGGTTTTTGGAGAAAGAAATAAAAAATAAGTGCAACTGTCCTAGTCTAAATATGTTGATTCTGAATTGATGTTAATCAGACGCAGTGTCTTCTAAAACCAATACCACTTTTGTGTCGCCTGAACGAATGTTTCAGGGGGACACTTAAATGTACATGATGTACCAGTCCTAAATTCTGTATGACCATACATGTAGCTCTGTATCCCCATATGTGTATGTTAAAGTTTTAGGTAAGTTTTTGGGAGAAAAAATTACTTTCTACAAGCTTTCATGGATTTTGATGAAACTTGTATGCAGTGACCCTTAGGTGGAAAGTTGCAATTCTACTTCGGAATGCTGAGGTCAAAGGTCATGTTGGGGTTATTAGAGGTTATTGGTACATGTATGTCGGTATGTATGTTTGTGGCATTTTGGTTATTTTCGAAAGAATTGGCTCTCATATGAAAAGTTTTAGTCCAATTCGGTCGATTCACAACTCGGTGCGCTGCCAGCGCCAACCGGGGAGAGGCCAAATCACGCAGTGCATCATGGGAAAAAAGTCGACATCGCAAAACCGGAAGTGGGTATCGCCAATGCATCGACCGTACGTCTTATACCCCTTCTCCGCTAAATCTATCAACTCCTCTCTCTTCTTTCCCGCACAAGATATTCCCAGATTAGTCAAAAATAGCTTTAACTCATCCACTTGCCTTTGGGCGAAATCCATTACTGCTGTGATGTCCACCATCTAATAAAACGCGATAGATGCGATGTCAGCCTGAAAGTGGGAAATTGGCCTTTCCCGGCTTTCCGCGGGCGCACCGAGTTGTGAATTGACCAAATTGCAATAAAACTTGGGTCATAGGTGCATTATGTCAAACCATCATATGATGGTGATGTTTAGGGTCAAAGGTCGTTTGAGGCCAAAGGTTGTTTGAGGCCAAAGGTCGTTTGAGGCCAAGGTTTAAAATAGGCTAAAACTAAAACTTTTCTCATTCGAAAAGTTGAAGTCCAATTGCAATCAAACTTGAGCCTAAGGTGCAACATGGAAACATTTAGGTCAAAGGTCATTGGAGGTCAAGTGGTAAAAATAAGATAAAGTGATAAATAAGATTTTGAATCTACTTGTGTACCTTTAAATATGCCGTTTGCAGTTTCTGTTTTATGTCACACTAAATAGAGAAGAGAAACTGATTAAAAAGGATTTAACATACATGTATCCTGTAGTCCTATTGACAATTTTGATTTTAGTCATTAGTCTAATACTTGATCTTGTCAATACTCAGGGTGGTCAGATAAATTAAATTTAATTAAAACAAAGTCAGAAGCAAATAACCCAACTTTGAAAAAGAAAAATTTAATTCAACAAATCTGATTTTTTATTTTGTTTTATCATGATTTTTATCAACACCGTCTGAGATGAATGCCCTTGACCAGAATCGATTAATGATTGGTATAATGTAGGCATTAAATAGGATATTGATTGCTCAGAGAAAAGTCTGCGTCATTTTATAGTTTTATGTAGATTGCGTGTTGTAAAATAAAACGGCCAATTATTTCTGCCATGAAATAACAAAAAGTGTCTTTTGAGAGCTGTTTTTTATCAAGTCCCGTCTAGCCCGCTGCTGCCATTTGTCTAAAAGTTGTCGCTGCAGGTAGCAAACAAATCTGACCTCATAAGATGAACTCCGCTTTTGTTCCTAGTGCTAGGTCTACACAAAAGAGGAGTTTGTCCTGTGACGTCAGATTTGAACTGCATGTACATGTATGCTGCATTTATGTACATTTTACTTACATTTATGCAATCGGGCAGAATGGGCAGCTGCAATATAAAAGCAATACAGAAGTATGCATCAGGCTTCTTGACATGCTTGATGACATTTCTAGCACAAATATAGAATGTACAGTTGAGGTTCAAAGTTTACATACATGTACATGTACACCGCAATCCTGCAAAACAAAAAATCCCAATTTGTCCCAAAGCTGTGAACCAAATCCAAATGATTAAACAAGGACTTTTGAAACATGATTTTATTGAGAAACTGAGAATTTACACTATTGAACAAAAGAAACAACAATTGAAGGAGCAATTTCCAAATGTATGTAAACTTTGACTGCTAAAAGGTATCGAAATATCCACTGGACCGCTGGAACGCGTCCAGTAATTTGAGCATTGGTCTAGTGAACTCTTGACCGAACTAGTCCGGAGGTCTACGGATTTTTTTCATACACTGCATGAAATGCTATCACTAAAGTCCATTTTTTTCTAAATCTGGTTAACTGAAAAAGCCCCATAATTACTGGAATGGCAATTTTTTGTTTTGAGGCAGGGAGTTTCAATCAAAACAGCATTTCTATCCCCACCCCCAACAAGGTCGGCAAAGGGGGAAAAATTGAAACGGCACACTCATTCAAAACACTGTGTGTTCTTATTTTTACCATTGGTCTTGTGAAATAAAATGTACCTTCCGGTCTAGTAAAATATTTGTGCTACTAGCCCAGCTGTCTAGTAGATTTTTACCTGTAATTTGAACCCTGGCTAAGTAAATCAAACTTGGTTTTGCAAGAAATGCAACAACTATTAAATGAAAAGTCTGAATTTTGTTGGGAAAAAAAACGTTTTTTTTTTCAATACTGCCCCCAATAGAGCACCGAAGTGATGACGTCAATGCAATGTTTGAAACCAGACTACTTTTGTTATGTGTTTGCATGACTGGCTGTTAACAAAGGAACAGTCGAAATTTACAGTTGTCATGCCAACTGACGTCAGACTTCGGTACTCTGTTTACCAAATTTAGTTACCACATTTTGTTTGCAATCGGTTAAGCATCAATCGGTGAAGTCAGCTAGTCTGGCTCCCTGACCTGACAATTCCCCCGTGTCTATAAATTGTTCCATTGTGGCTGACGTAGGGTCAGGGAACCAGACTACAAGAACAGCATTTTGTTCTTGGTTTTTTCAATATCTATGAACACAAAACTTTAAACAGGTCAATGCAATTATATTTGCCATAAAATACTAATCCCCACACCCATCCATTTCTGAAAATTACAGCAAAAGCAAATGTTGTATTATTACCTTTAAGGAATTACACCATGTATGCGAATTTGGTCCAGTGTGACGTTGTGAATAGATTGCGGTGCAGATAAGTGCCAACACATGCATGAAGCTTCACACACTTTTCACACATTGCATTTACAGTGAATCCGGTAAAGGGCAATCAGGTGCTGCAGGAAAGCATATTGCTGTTGTTTTCACACTCAATCCTGATCTGGCAATGATCCCCCATGATCCCCCAACGGAAGAGCATGTGAAAGGTTATCACAAATTGTCTTTGTTTGGGATATTGTCCCATCTAAAAAGCTTTTTCCCCCTTGTGTCCATATGTCCAGAAACATGTCATATTCTAAATCTGACCAAAATTCGCCACGAAAATGGCTTCACCAACAGACTCCATGTTTGAGAAAAGGCAGAGTGAAATGTACATGAAACGTTACAAAATGCTAGATTTTGTGTGTGTGTCTGCAGCGATAATAGACTTTTAAAATGTTATCTAAAATTTACCTCAAAAAATACCATTACTGACCAAATCAAGGTTTTGTAAATCAACATAAAAACAGGTATGAATCAAAGAAATTTGCAGAGCTACTGAGCCTGGAGGCGAGTTTCAAATGGCACGTAATGTAAACAGGAACGATATGTCGAAGGAGAATGAATCCGGTACATGTACCAACAAACTGATACTATGCATACATTTAACCACAGGGACCAGCACAGCAACTTTGTGTCCACTAGCAGGGCTTGAAATGAACAACGGCCACGACGGCCAGTGCCGTCGTTGCCTTCTTACTGGCCGAGGTGCCCGACAAAAACATCTCCGTTTTCGCAGCCAGTTTTGCCATGCCCTACATTTACCTTGGCCGTCTTGCCCAGTCTGCAAAAACATCCATAAGCCTATTACAGCCACTAGCGATCGCGAGCACGAGGCATGTGAATTGCATGTCACACCGGGTAAACAGTACGGTGTTTACACAAACTGAATCTGGCTTGGCGATTCCCCACATCATACTACATACAATGTACATGTAGAGTGCACACATACATGTACTATGTATACAAACTGAATCTAGTCCAGTAGTTTCGGAGTGTGCCGATCGATACTTCAAGCAGCGACACCCCCGCTGCAAGAATAAATGCCCGTTTTCGTACGCACACATACCAGCAGGAGTAGGTACGGCAGATCTTACGTACAAAGTCAACTGACTTTCCTTTTCTCAGTACTTGCACGCGCAGTGCACAATACGCATTGATGTTCGTGTACAAGGCAAACAACGATAGTCACAATTACACGCGTCACTCATGGTGGTGTTCCGATTGTCAAAAGTTTTTGATGATAAATAATTAAGTCTTCCTTTTAGTTTAATACCTTCTGAAGGGGGAACAAATCGGAAAAATAAACAATGCTACGCATAGATCGATTAAAGCGGGCAGCCCCAAAGCCAATTCGAGAAATCAGCTAGCAAATATAGACACAAATATAGACCCCAAGCTGAAATTGTATGCCGAAGAGTGACGTCATGATGACGTCATCACGTGATTTTTTATGAATTTTTGAATTTTTAAAATCATAACATTCTTTTCAATATATCTAGCGAACAAAACAAGATATTTTCAAAATTCTTTTTGTTATAGCATTGGTATGTCTCAAAGATATGTCCTAAAAAGGAAAAATGTTGTGACGTCATGATGACTACATCAAAAACAATTTTGTTAACGCATGTCAGGGTCGGTCCGATTATAAAAATGTATACGGTACATTTAATTTTTCTCTACCTAATTCCAAAATTTCATGATCGTGGCTCACTCAAGTAAGAAATAACAGCCATTTGAAAATTTAGACCAAATTCAATATAACACAAAGGAATTCTGGGAAGGGTAGATAACCATGGCTAAAATGTGCATGCTGTTTATAAAAATGGTTGATTTCTAGTCTTTTTCCAAGTCGCTAGACTATTGCCCATAGCATTTGTAAACGTTTTCTTTCTTACCAGCCACTTTGGCTACTTTTAAACTTGGCAGACCCTTACACCAACTGCTCACAATGTGTGCCGAACTTTTACGTCATGATGACGTCATCACATGTCACGTGACGTCATGTTAAAGGTGCATTTTTCAAGGGTGCATATCTAGAGAACCGTAGGTCCGATTGCATTCAAACCTGGTATGTTGGTAGATCAGCTCAAGTTATAGATGAAAATTGAGGTGACGTCATGACGACGTCATTATACGATTTTATAGTTATTAAGTTTTTGAATCTTAAAGTTTCTTAAAGCCATATCTCATCAACACATGCTAATTTCAAAATTATTTTTGTAATAGCTTTGTTAGCTCCTATATTCTTTCACAAAAATGTGAAAAATGTGTGACGTCATCAAAAATATGCTTTTTTTTTACACATAAGGGTACGTTTGATGGTCATAAAAATTGGTGGGTAGGTGGATAGTGCCACCAGCATGTAAAATCCAAAGTGACGTCATGATGACGCCATCGGCTGATTTTCTATTAATTTTTTAGTTCTATCCCAAATCCCTTAGACTTTGTACACAAATTTTGTAAGTGGCACTTTGGTCACTAAACAACCTCAGATCTTAATCAGACTTAACACAAACAAAGACCCTAAGCTGAAAATGTATGCCGAAACGTGACGTCATGATGACGTCATCACGTGTCATGTGACGTTATCTTAAAGGTGTACATTTGTATTTTTCAAGGGCCCATATCTAGAGAACCGTAGGTCCGATTGCATTCAAACCTGCTATGGTGGTAGTAGACATGTACGTGTTATAGATGAACATTGAGGTGACATCATGATGACGTCATCATGCGATTTTGTAGTAATTATTAAGTTTTTGAATCTTAAAGTTTCTTAAAGCCATATCTCATCAACAGAACCTGATAAATTCAAAATTCTTTTTGTAATAGCTTTGTTAGCTCCTATATGTGACCCGCTCTAGAAAAAGGTATATTATGTCGCAAATTATGAAAAATTAGTTTGATGTATGTTTGGAAAGCCCGCAATGTAAGCTTTCATTTGGTACATGATAGAGCTCCAAAGCCCTTTCCGTTCTGGAGATATCGCATTTTTGCATATTAATTAGTTCTATGGAGTTCAAATTGCACAACAGAGAAAACAGGCTTTGAAATAGCTAGTTCTAATACAATGCAATGGAACAATGCACTCTAAAAAGGTAATTTGTTTCACTTTATTCACTGAAATCAACATTGTTGTGCACCAAACCTGAAACTTTAGATATTTAAGATGTCATTAAAGACAAAAAACAAAAAATGAATTTTGACGAAAAATTTCACCCTCTCAACGTTGAAAAGGCCATTACACGTAAATGCATAGCGCGACTTATATCACCTTTTTCTGGAGCGGGTCACATATTCTTTCACATAAATGTGAAAAATGTGTGACGTCATCATGACGGCATCAAAAATGTGCTTTTTTGAAACGCATATAAGGGTCTATGATTTTTTAGTTCTATCCCATAGACTTTGTACACGAATTTTGTAAGAGCCACTTTGGTCACTAAACAATCTCAGATCTTAATGAGACTTAACACAAACATAGACCCTAAGCTGAAATTGTATGCCGAAGAGTGACGTCATGATGACGTCATCGTGTGTGTAAAGTGACATAAACTTCTACGTTAAATTTTTGAGTTTGAATTTTAGGTCCTACTCACCTAAGGCAGGGTTTCCCCTTAACTTTTTTTTTTCACTAGCCTGCCGGACCAGTAATGTTGACTTTTTACTAGCCCGCCAGCATTTTCACTGGTCCGCATGTTTTTTTCATCTTTTAGGCTACTTTTTTTGTAAGTAACCCTTTACGTCAATTACAATGTAAATAACGTATACACCGACGTCGTGATAATGGTAAATTGGACAGTGATGTTCCAGAATATTATACATATTATTATTAATAACAGGGACAAAGAATGGGCCTTGGGTTATAATTTGTATTTCCAATCCGAGAGAAAGAAAAGGCTCCAGGTAAACAGTTTTCGCAATACTGTAGGCTGATTTATTTTCCTTCAGAATTGTGATAAAAAAGTTCCACAAAATATTACACAAGTTATTTACTGGTTTGATTTATATTTTATTTCTCTTTCAATGAAGTAAAGTGGCAGGATGAGTGCCTAGTTAATAGTTCCTGTGTACATAAGTTATTGGCTAAAATAGCTTCTTTTAAATCATATCAAAAGAACTTTCATCCACTCAAAAACTTGAGCATAAACTACGGCCCGAAGGGGAAATAAACTGACCAAGTACACTGTATTTACAAACATTTATTACAAGCTGAGAGTAAGCCTGTTCGATATGACGATATTTCCCGATATTTCAATATTTTTTTCATATCGAAAATCGTATCGGCCCCTTAAAAATACCCCGGAATATCGGGGAATTCGATATACCGAAGAATATTACGATATATGTTCCTTTTGGCCGCATTACGTGTGGATTTGTCCAGTTTACTTTGCTCGAAATTCCAGTTATTTCCAATTATTGGACGGTAGGAATAGTATATAATGTATCATGATGTACCATGGAGGAATAAAAAAATACATACATGCACTAAATGTGTCTTTCTTTGACCGTTTTCTAAACCCCGACATGACATCTCTGCGCGATTTACCCTCCGCGCCGTACGTTGTCAAGTGGAAACGTCATTCCCAGTGTACAATGTACGTACCTACACGCTTGCGAACTCATCTTGAGATCGAGGGGTATGGCAATTGTTTGCAATAAGGTCAACCCCTGTAGCGCATCTGCGCATGCGCGTTGCTTTGTTGCTAGCCTTGGTCAAGTGCAAGCAACCGCAATGAACGCCACCGTCTTTCCCCAGTGTACAATGCACACGTAGTTAGGTGTAGTTACGTGTAGCGAACTGCGTCGCGTCTTGAGATAAGATTAAAACACGTGCGGCGCATCCATTGTACATTGTGCAATGTCATGTCGTCTTCACAAAATATACGACACGATCGTTTGTTGACAGCTCGCATGTGATCGTCCATGGTATTATCATCTGTGTTACTAATCAACAATGCTGAAATAGAAACAAACGCTAGTCTTTCTGGAGTGCCATAAAGTAGCCAACTGAAGGTAAATGTCGTAAAACTCCAAATACTCAACGAGCGAAGGGAAGCTTTGTCAAACCGGCCCCCCGTTCCTGCCGCTCAATCCCGGCGGGCCCGATCCCGGTGGCCCCGATCTCATTATGCCGTGGTGACTTCCGTCATGTATTTTTTTTATTCCTCCGTTCTTCCGGTAATGAAAAAGTGACGTCATCACGATAATATCGAATATCGCGATATTTTTCTGCCGATATTTCGGTATCAAAATAAATGGATATCGAACAGCCTTAGGGAGAGTAAACTCCACGCAATCGGGGATCGCTGTTGACAATCTGGCTCTGAAGACGCGCGCGCATAGCTTATCTTGGCATTTTTTTTCACTAGACCGCCGGACTACTTAGAAAAGGGTTTTGACTAGACCGCCGCTGTTTTGACTAGAATTTGTCTAGCGGACCAGCGTTAAGGTCGAACCCTGCTTACTAAGGTCTTTATTACATTTACCATACACATTCGCCGTATAAAAAATTACCCTAGTTTTTTCTTCACTTGATAATAATCAAGATAATATCCATTCAATGGTAAAAATAACGGAAAAGCCCTCTGTTCTGTTGACCAACAGACAGACAGAGCTCTAGTTTTTTTATGATGTTATGTCATTTTCCATGAAGTCATTTTTTTCCATTTTTTTTAAGAGTTGTTTGGAAGATCAGAAAATAACATCGCGGATACCATCACAGTATAATGTAGTTAAAAGGTACAGTTTTATGTTAAAAATAATTGTCATGGATTTCTCAAAGAAACCTTTGAGATGTTTTTCTACAATGTAGCTTGCATTTTATTGGATAATCAGATGAAGTAATTTCTTACATTCGTGATTTCCTTGTCATTGGAGTGTCCATTCTCATTAATCATTGTAAAACAGATGGGTTTATTTGCGGGTGAGCTGTGAACCTCAAACACGGCGGGCATTAATTGCTGACTCTCGATCATTGACTTTACAAGGGAAGGGAATCACTTGACAATTTCTTGAATTGTTTCACGCTTCATCATTTTATGCAAGGTCATATGTTTTGTGGTACATGTAAGGGTGTGCAAAACATGCTAAATAGTTGGGCCATGTCAAAAAGAGGCGGTGTAGGCCTGTAGACCTTTTTAACCGGTGTGAGTAACATTAAATCCAAACAGTGGTACCAGTGCACGTGTGGACCGCTTTGGAGTGATCATTATGCATTTCAAACAAAATCTCTTGGGAACTTTCCTCACTCATTTGAGCACCTTGGCAAGTCCTAGAATTCACTAGAAAACAATTAAGATTTCAGTGTTACTAATTGAAATGTTGAACATCTGCAAAGAGAACACCCGCAAGAATTTATGCATTGGCAGTTCTTGGAGTGATTGTGTAATTGAAGAAAACATGGTGCGTTAGGTATGGGACATTTTCTTGGACTTCCCACCTGCAAACTGACAAGAGTTTTTGGAGTTTTGGAATGAGAATCATTGATCATGAATTTGTATCAGACTACAGCACACGGATTCTGAAAGTCTATACTAAATTCACCCAGCAAACTATGAAAGTTTATACAAATCTTGATGCCTACTGTGAATATTTCGATGCAGGATGTGTGAGGGAAGTACTCGTTTATAAGATTCCACATTCAAACATTCACTGCAAATGCAAAACGAGACGGTAGCTAGTTTTCTCTCTGGGTTACTGCAAGCAATGACCTCTCCAAGATCAATACATTTTGTGCAGAAATTCTCTGAATGTGGCATTTTGAATAGACCTCTGTCTGGTACATGTACACTTCACGTTCCAATGCGGTCCTGTGTGACATCACAGGAAAAAGGCTTGTTTTAACAACTAAGCCATGAACTCTTGCTGTCAAGTTAATGCTCAGCCACAGGACTGCACTCCAAGCACGGGAAAACAAATGCAGATTTACACCATTTAAGGTCTCTTTATCCCATAACTGCTTATAAATCCCATTGGCGTAAGCCTTTCATTTAAGCAGCAAGATATATATATGTACACCTGAATGCCTTTGCAAATTTACAGGAGCCTCTGTTGTCTTCCAGTTCAAAAATCGATCATGTTTTCTCTGAATGTGTGTAGTGAGAAAAAAATCACCATTCAAGGCAAGTCTCGTTTATCTAGAACTCTGTGGCCTCATGGCTTAGTGTACAATGTACATGTACCAGACTCAAGATCTCGGTGATACTGCAGATTGTGGGTCCGAGACCAACTGGGGGTCATGGTGCTTGTGTCCTTGAGCAAGGCACTTTGTCACAAGTTGTTTATCTCCACCCAGGAGTAAATGGGTACCTGTGAGGGCGGTGATGGTTCATGTGTTTGATTAGCTTATGGCTACGTTCAGACATCGTTTTAGTTAAAATGGTAAAAGTTTAAACGGTTGTTCACCACGGGTGGCCTGTCGTAAAATTAAAACGTATTGAGCGTTCAGACATTGTTTAAAAGTATAGCGAGTTCAACTCGAAGTGGTTTATTTCCATTTTTGGGTCACGTAGAACTTCCTTTCAAAGCGCGCGCTAGTTCGTATGTACATCATAAAATTGTGTGTATGGGATGCATCATGTATAACGTGCACAGCTTTTTAAACAATGTAAATTTCCACTGGGAATTTGGGGAATTTTTGTAAAATATTTGAATTTTTTTAAAAACTTTGCAGAAACTTTGCAGGGAATTGTTTTTAGAAGAAAATACTCTTTTTATTAATTTCAGCAGTGATTGTGAAGTAATCTGAATTATATGTAACCCTTAGGAACCCTATTTTACTGGTAGTTGAATTCCCATACAGTCGACTCTCATTTATAAGAGCTCGGTTAACATGAGATCTCGGTTAAGACGAGAATTTTTGTTGGTCCCGACCGAAGTGTGCAGATTCCTATGGGAGAAAATTTCATTAATACAAGTTCTAGATTAGAATAACTGGTTTGCAGTAGCACCATGTAATCGATCGCTTTTGTGAGTTTGTGTGGTTCTGAAAAGAGATCGATTACATGGTGCTACCGCAAACCAGTTATTCTAATCTGGTGCCCTTTCGTCATGCAAACCTTTAAATCTCAATACGAGCTCTGTTTAAGCGAGAACTCGGCTAAGACAAGCATTTTTTACGGCCCGATTGAGCGCAAATACATGTATTGTTATCTATTTTCCCACGAGAAAACAACCTTTCAATCAGCGAATCCATTCAATTTGAAAAGTTATTGTAATTAGTGTTCATTAATTCTGCACTGCAGTTTTCACTCCGCGTACACATCACCTGTTTGTGTCTCATTCCGCTATGATAATGGCGCAGTCATAATGCTCGCTAATCCTGTACTGCGGTTTTCACTCCACGTAGACAGCTGTTTGTGTCTCGTACGTGCCACTAAAAGGGGCTATTAAAAGGTGGACTGTGATCGTTTGCGTACCGCTATAGAGGGGTTTGTTTATAACGTCTTTCATGCCGCCGGAAAGCCAAAACTTAAAGAATTGCATAAACTAACCCCGAAAAGGCAATCATAAAAAGCAGAATTTTGAATCCTTTGTTCAGTAATATAAATCCCGTTTATAACTCAAAATATTTAATTTACCCCATGAATATAAGTTAATTATAGAGCTTAATTATTCTCCGACAGTCGCACCCAAACATTTCGACAAATTTTACCGTAAACTAATCATTAATGAAGACCCCCCACAATCGAGAAACGCTCTCTGTTGTCCCAAAAAATGCACTGGTTTCCTCCTTTTTTTGTGCCTTATGCTAGTTTCTGTGATTGGTTACCAACTAACAAGAGCCCCATCAAGATTTGTGTGCGTGATTGAAATACTTACACGTGCGTGTGTAGCTTATGCAGTGGTTTTGCAGTGATCTGGGCAGCTCAAATCGCCCGGTTGGCGAACTCCAGCGGTCTTGTTCTTGTGCTCAGGTGTTGTTTTATTAAATATTACTGCTTGTTCTATTAAAAATCTGCTTGCAACATTTTCATATAGGCTAAACCAATGTAAAGCAATACAATTTTATTGACACGATGTGCATGGCGTTTACATTGTGTTTGGGGCCTATCCAGACGTCACATTTATACACAATAAAGGGGAAAACCTGCAGCCCGGATATGACGAGAGCCTGGATAATACAAGATATTTGCGTAAATCCGGAGGACCACTTATTAATGAGAGTCGATTGTATCTAAATATAGACTTTACAAAATGATTGACAGGAAGGGGTACCAAAAAAAAGGTGACATTTTACCAATTCCTGATGCCTTGGAACATTCTAAAACTTTCCATTTAAAACTTCCAAAATTTCCAGATAGTTTGCAACCCACATGTACCGGTAGATGCATGTACATTGTACAATGTAATTGATTTTCTTAAAGAGTACTCTTATCTGAAGAATTGTACAAAATATTTTAGGGTCTAGTTGATTTCTTCACTCATCACCTGCATATTTTATAAACTGGTGTGAATAGCCCTAATCGGCTATGGCTTTGAGTGTTTCATAACTTATAGTGTATTACCATACGGGTATGTAACAAAATCATGCTGCATGTAAATTTATAATTTTTTTGTTCAAGGTATGGCATGGCATTGGAACACATTTGCAGACAGTGCTAATCTTTGTGTGATTTAGGATATTAAAAAAAAAAACTTGTGAAAGTTTGAGCTCAATCCATCATCTGAGTCTGGAAAAAGTGTGAACAAATATTATGATTTAACATGGACATTCATATGTGCTTATTTCAGTTGTTGAAATCGAAATAAGCCACAACATTTTTGGAGGTCTTCAGTAGGGTCCGTCTATCAGAATTTTCAATTATCGATGTATCGGAGATCCAACATCGATTATATTCGATATATCGATTATACACACTTAAAGACTAAATTGAGACGGTGCCTGATTCACCGGTTTAGCGATTGATTTACCGCAGTTGTACCTGTAGCTCGTCCAAAAGATATATCGATGTGCCGGGCGCCGACCAGAATATAACTTCCTATAGATCCATGTCGGGTACGGGGCATATTTTACAGTTAATTTAAGGCCGGTTCATACAGAATGTGAATTTACATATGTACATATGTATAAGCACCACTCGTGGGAAGAATTTGGTAACGATCAACTGTGTATGCAGGGTACATGTACAGTGTTGAAGTGTTTATGATTTTGCCAAATTCTCTCTACATTCATGGTTGCCGCCTTATGCGTGCCTATCTACATGTACATATAGTAACCACACCCTTAAGTTCCATATTAGGTCAGCGATGCAATGGGCCTGCTATATTTTGTATTGGTTGATAATGAACATGCATGATGCATATTGCACACACGTGGCACATCAAGTCTAGGCTGCATCTAGTACATGTATCTGGGCTGGGAGCTGGAGCTACATACAGTATACCAGTCGCGGATCCAGGAATTTTGTAGACGGGGGGCCCTTAAGGCATTCCGTGGATGTTCCGTGGTGCAATCTGAGGCGATTCCTGGCCACTTTTACCTGACTTTTTTTTAAACCAAAGTTAAGATTTTATGGAGAATATATATCATTATTTTAGCCATTATTTTTTAGCCATCCTTTTAGCCATGTAATGATTACAAAAATCTAGACGGGGGGGGGGGGGGGGGGGGGGGGGGCACTACTGATGATCCTCGACATGAAGTTTGGGTCATCACAGGCCTGTTGATGGAGATCCTCACAGACTTCGACACGGTGCTGCTTCTGCTCAAGTTTCAGGTCCATGGTGAAATCGCAAATGCGCATGTACCAGTGGTAAAAAAAATGCGTGCTAATGTTGATCAAGCGATGTAACTTGGAATACTTACATGTACTCCCGAAAGTTATTGCTTACACCTGCTATATGCACATTACTGTGCTGCGCTCCGTTAGTTCACAACAGGAACAGTCTCAGAACCTTTTGATCGCACCTCGTACACCGACGGACCTTAGTCTTCAGACAATTTTGTTTTCAAAGTTGAAAACAGAATTTTTTCTCAGGATTGATACTGGTATCACCCTTATAAACAGAGAGCTTTCAGACTAAAAGTATTTGAAAAATGTTTTATCATTACCAAAACTATAAGGGTGATAGGGTCATTCCATAAATTTGGGGTCCCAAATAGTGTGACATTTTTGTGTGTGCATGACCTGTGTTATTTCCATCAAGTATCATTAAAATTGTCTTCTCACTGTTGTTTTGTTTGGCATGTGCTTTACACAATCACTCTTGGAGATACATGTAGAAGGCATTAAAGAATGTGTCCGGAATTGCAAATTCTTATATACATTGTACATGTATGTCACTATGTAACAGGGACACAAATATCACACTTTTGGACCCCCAAATTTATGGAATGACCCACATAATGTACATGTTCATAGTATGTATGTAGAAGTCCAAGGGCATCATGTGTGATTTAGTGAGACCTATTGCCACTTGTCCATCAGTGTCAATGTCATGTATGTATTTGATGGCTCCATTCATCTGTCTCAATGACAATAGCCTAATTCCTCCTTTCAGTTTCCATGGTTTCTCTTGACGTACAATGTACGTCTGAAGTGAATTATTTTGCTAAGGTTGATGATGTTGTTGCCATGACAGCAGTGCAAGAGGTCTTTATTGGGATAGCACTTTGGCAGCAGTTACATCTGTCATCTTTCTTCCGTCTTGTCGTATTTGACCTTGTGTATGATTAAGATTATACATCAGGCTTCTTATTGTCTGCAAATTCCTCTTTGTGTGATACATGTACATGTACATGTGTACACGTCACAGGACATCAAGGCCTCTGAAAGCATATTACATTGTACATAAATGTAGTTCAATTCATATATTTTGTTTAGCAAATGTGCATTGCTGCTGTTTCTTTTATTTTAAGCTGTAGCTTTGGTGACGATCTAAAAACAAAAATGGTTAATCTGAAATCTTACTGCTTATGAAGATGCCAGAACCAATCATCAAGGGAAATATTCCTGTCTGAAATGCTGTCATCTTTGAGAAAACTGTATTTGAAGATCTCCCAAAATGCTGTGGCTTGTTTTGCAATAAGCCAGTTCCGTATCTCGAAGGTCAAAGGTTATTCGGGATAAAATTGCTGACGTAATGCAGTGTTCGCCACGGCCTGAAATTTTAGCAGGGCGGCAGACACATTGCGAGCGCGACGCCCTTACGGCGTGGGGTCCAGGGCCCGCTTAAGGTCCCCGGGAAATTTTGGATTCTAGATGCTCTGTGGTGCAATCTGAGGCATTTCCTGGCCACTTTCTTATGAGAAAGTGGCCACCCAAACGTCTGAAATTCTAGCGTACGGCAAATACTTCTACAAATCATAGAATGTCACACAACTTTGCACCCGACAAGAACATTGAGATCACTTATTTCAATTTTTCACGAACGTCGTATATATACCACATTGAAATCACTTGCTTACAAATCACGGTGTTGCCCACTAACCCGGCTTTGAAACTATAACTACGCATGCGCGTCTTTTTGACTAGCCTTTTCTCAAGACGCAGGTTTGCACAGTGATCCTTATACACGTGTGCTTATTGCTGCAATACATCCTTTCAGGCTTTAACAGAGGCTACGTACATGTGCTACAACAGTTGAATGCCGCTGTATGCATGTTGTATCGTTACGTTAAATCATTCAATCGAATTTAACAATGTTAATTTTCCCAAAAATAAATGATAAATAAATTAGCAGTTACTTGTATTTACATGTTTTTTCCCCTTTAAATTGTAAATGTTTTCACACAAATTTATTGAGTACTACCCGGTCCCAAATGTTACGGAACATTGTAATTTAGGTAAACTGGTTCTCGACGCGACAAAGTGAAAATGATATTACCTGGGAGATTGGAACCAGGCCAGTTTTATGATGTGAATGCATATTTTTATGTTGCGTACGTTGCGTCCAGATATCTGTTCGATTACTATAAACGCTACTGCAATACTGCAATGCTTGCAAACTCTTCATGTTCGTTCCACAGAGTGCGGTAAACTTCTTCGTACTTAGATAAACTGTGAAGACGGTGGAGAATGGGGGAAAATCCAATGGGAAAAAAATAGCAGGGCGGTGAACATTTTAGAGGGGCGGTAAAACTTTAGCGGGGCGGCAAACCTTTAGCGGGGCGGCATACAATTTTGGCAGGGCGGCCCGCCCTGCTAAAACCCCTCGTGGGGAACACTGGTAATGTCACACAATGACATTACGCGAGCGCCCATTCTGATTGATTTAACATACATGTGTGCATTGTGCGACCACCTTGCCCATTCATATGCGCGCGTTAGGTCATCACAGGTCATTCGAGATAACTACATGTACATGTCATTGTGTACATGTACATGTACTGTACTACGTACGTTCGAGGACAAGGGGAGAAAGAAAATACAAAGGAATCTTTCTTGTCCTCGGGAGACGTGTTTTGTTAAAATCAGTCCTCGAACGTAAAGATACGTGCTTAGTCTATGGGGTTGGGTTATATTAAAGGAAGAATAGGAAACACAAAGCATTGTCCTCATCACGACTGTAGGAAAGTACGACTAAGTGCACATGTGCAGTTGAAACGCTGAACTGGCTTATTCAGTAATTGAAATAATTGCACGTACATGACATGCACAAAACCACTGTTCAAACAGTTTTTCCAGTTTTTCTTGTGACTCAGATGACAGATTGAGCTCAAATTTGGTTTATTTCATGTGTGTGTTGAATCACAAAAAGTACATGTACAGCTACATGTATTTTGTCAGGTCTTCTACTGCAGTATCTTATGTACATTAACATTTTTTAAAAGGTGACTGTAAGATGTAAAGATTTGTAGGGGGTTTGTTTTGATCTGATTACAGGGCTAAAATAAATTACACATTTTATTGTTACAAAAATGTAGTTGACATGTATAATTACAGTGATGATCATGGTGTTTTGTTTGAAGATGATGTGAATAATTCCCCCTCAGGCAGATCAAATGTACAGTGTACAGTATACCCTATGGGCATTTTCATCACCTGGGGTTGTGCATACGTACCTATATGTGCGCTCATACTGTGACTCACACCACAGCATGTAGTAAAATGTTGGTTACTTCAGGCCTCGACCTTAAGCATTTTTTTTTTAAGCCCACCGGGCAAGTTAACTGAGTTTTTTACTAGCCCGCAGAGATTTTCACAGAGATGTACACATTGTAACATCTCATTTACCATAACTCACTATGGTGTCGGAAATATCGTATTAAAATTTGAGAATTTATGTACATGTAGTACAGTTATAAGTGATTTTCAAACTATAAAATAGAAAAGAAATTACTGAAAGATAAGTTTTGCCTTAGAATTAGAAATCACTGTCGCTAGTTGTGGAGTTTGGATCCTTCCACTCCCTCCAGTCATTTTCATTTTGCGGCACACACGGTAAAACATAGTATTTCCATCCGTAGCTAAGCCAGCCAAAGTCACGCTCCTAGTCTTGTCTGTAGACACGTTGTCTTTTTGGAAGGATTGGATACATTTAGATATCACCACATGACTGAAAATGTAAATAAATGACCAAATCTTTTCACCAACCATGTACACGGCTGTCATCTATCAAAGGCCTACATACATGTACACAATACAGATCACGTGCACAAAACTTCACAGGAACTTCCTTTCATTCATTTCAGTGCACGCAAAGAGCTGCATCGCATCGCTGAGGTCAAGTGCCATTGCGCATGCTCAGTATACACGTGGAAATTCCCCGGATGGGCCATTTATCAAAGCTGGCTACAGTTCGTGTCACTGCGTCTTATAATTCCGGCAATATTAGTTGGCGTTTTTGTTCAAATTGACATGGGGCCAAAAATGTCCTGAATCATTTTTATTGAACATTGATGATGTACAAACTAAAAATGCTTCAGAGAAGACAGCGTAGCCGTGTAAGCCGGGCATTGAGAAATCATCCATATCTAGTCTTTTTTTGGGGTGCACTTTCATGGTGCTACACCCCTCCCACCCCCCCCCCCCCCCCCCCCCCCCCCCACACACACCCAACTCCCAACACGTACAGCATTTGGCAACAAATGTGCACAACACATTCTGGACTTGATATGAGACTACCAACCTTGTACAAGCCATGTGCGCTCGTGGCATCGCACAGTGAATGGCATGTGTGCACGTAGCCTCAACATACATGTACATGTAGCTGCTGTGTACAGTATTATAGTGTGGCGGTGCGGCACTAACGTTAGCACTGACTGCACGGGTCACCACAGCGCTGTACTCAAATTCACGCAAACTTCACAAAACGTCTGTTTTATTCATCTCAAGCTAAAATTTTGAACAGGTAGGCCCTAGGTAAACATTTTTTTCACTTAAAGAGTGCTTTTTACTAGCCCGCAGCAGTTTTTACTAGACATTGTACGCCGGGCTAGTGTTAAGGTCGAGGCCTGGTTACTTCTTCGTACATCATGCACATCATGAAAGCTTAAACATTAATTAATATTAAAATTTTAATAACATTTTCAAAGTGAACAAAGAAACTGGCAGGAGCGGGATTCGTACCTGCGACCTCCGGGTTACCGTACCTGCGCTCTACCAACTGAGCTATCTTGCCCTATGTTGGCGGTCTCCCAAATTGTCAGTATCTTTGTTCGGGTATTCAAATGTATTCAAATTTACCTAGTCAGTTTCCCTTGTGAATTGTTTGACGAATTAAAAATTTAATAAGTTAATTTTAATGTAAACTTGTACCTGTGGATCAATACAAATTAAGGTTCCTTGGCCAAAGGGCAAAAATGCGCTGAGCACAAAAATGTCTTAATAAAACTAGGTTATCAGCCAAAACTCCATGTAATTTCCATACTTACATGTAGCAAAGAAATAAATACCAGTCACAAGCAAGGGAGACTTTTCATGCTTAGCAATTTTTGTGCTTACATGTAGATGTAGCAGCTCCATGATTGAGATGTGAAAAAGAATGGTCTATGACACTAACCATTCTTAATAAAGCTGTTCTCATTGTCAGTAGTCAGTAACTGTTTTATAAGAGCGCAGAAGATTGTCAAACATATGGCTTCCATTCATAAATTTGAATTTTCTCAACACCAGAAATCCAGACCTTTTAATTGCATCCCCCACCCGCTGTGTGATTTTGCTTTAAGCTAAACTCTCTCAGACCAGGCTTAGAATAGAATAAACTGTCTCCGATATTCTTAATTTTGTGTGTATGATATTTATAACTTTGTTTTTGAGTGTTAATTTTCTGTTTAAGCACAAATAGATAAAAGAAAAGTTTCTAATTAACAAATTTTACAAATGAAACAATTTTGTCATTTTCCATATTTCGTGGTTTTTCAACCTCAATGTAGCCCAAGACAGTTTTTTGTTCCAAATATATCACTAATCATTTATTAAGTATTCACAAGTGAACCAAAGTGACCAGAGAAAAAGAATTTGCATTTTATTTTGAGTCACCCTTAAAAAACGGTGAAATTTTTGATGTTTTTAAAATTTTCTGACCCGATTTTAGGGAAAATTTGATATATTCTAGTCAATAAATACTTCCAGGATAGGTAGAAACCATACAAAGGTGTACAGTATGTTTTGGGAATTTAATTTCAATTTTTTTTTTTATATTCTGTACGTAATTAAAAAATATTTTGATATTTGACTATTTATTTGAGGTTTTTTTTCTCTGGACTTTAAAATTCAATAAAAACGGTTCCCGAAGGGCTAGAGAGTTGACCTAAAAAGTAAAATGACCACTAGAGTCTTCCCTATCTAATAACAGCAGTTTTAAAGCATTTTGAGATAGTCAGATTTTGGCCCAATGGACCCCTTTTGCCCCACTGTTCACAGTCATGTCTAATGAAATGATACGTGTAGATCTGGTTGTATAAATGTATTATTATATTCATCCATGAGTTTATAAAATGTACATGTAATCCAGTATTCTGTTTGTTTGTGTTTACAGAAGGGTGTAACCCTTAATGACCGGAAGAAGTTGGTGCATGAATTAACCCAGGATTTACAACATTATGCCAGCCGAGTACGAATCTTACAGGAAATGGCCAAGTGTGTGGCATCACAGATTCATGCAGATGGATTTACACTCTATCTGGTCACAGAAAGAGGAGCAGTAAGTTGACTTCAGTATTGTTTTGTTTTCGTGCATATCAACACGTGTTTAACCCTAACCTACCTGAATCCATCAAAATCCATACCCCAGTTTTGGAGGATTTCAGTGGATTCAGTGGGACATGAACTGTAAATAGTGCCCCAAGCACGCGCCCAATCATGTCCAACTGTGAATGGCGCCCCCATGCATCAAATAATGTCCAGCCCCCCCCCCCCCCCCCGCCACCTTTAATTTTCAAAGTTGGAGAATATCCCTTTTGTTTACGAGTACTACATGTATTGCCAAAGCTGTCTTTCTCCTTTTATTCATTCAATTTATGTTTGAACAGTTTTTTCCTAAATAAAAGCTATATTCCTAATTTTGATCAACAGAAATGATAAGTGTAATAGAAATTGTGATTCCCTTTGGTACATGTGCATGAGTGATCAAGCTGCACCAATGTCCTAACCTAAAACCCAGCAGGGTAGATTAACTACTGCAGACAAACCATCTTTAAAATTTCACCATTAAATCAAATGCATTTGCAAACAAAAATGATTTCTAATTTCAAAGTGAACAAAGAAACTGGCACGAGCGGGATTCGAACCTGCGACCTCCGGGTTACCGTACCGGCGCTCTACCAACTGAGCTATCTTGCCCTATGTTGGCGGTCTCCCAAATTGTCAGTATCTTTGTTCGGGTGGGCGCTAGTCAGAAGTCATAAACCCAGAATGCCGTATAGCCAGGGATCACACCCAATTTTACGATACAACCTGGGAAACGACATTGTGGGGATCCACTCAATGAGGATACGACTTTTTACTTATATTCGTCAAACAATCCACAAGGGAAACTGACTAGGTAAATTTGAATATAATTTCAAAGTGAACAAAGAAACTGGCACGAGTGGGATTCGAACCTGCGACCTCCGGGTTACCGCACCGGCGCTCCACCAACTGAGCTATCCCGCCCTATGTTGGCGGTCTCCCAAATTGTCAGTATCTTTGTTCGGGTTCAAGACCATGTAATAAAAATAGTGCCCATGACTAATCTTGCAAATGAAATTGATATAATGTGAGTCCAGGATTTTGATGCCTTTTTTTTTTTTCATAAACTGGCATTCGTGCCGTTTTCACGTTTTGTCATTGGCCTTGGTGCCCTTGTCACTGGCCGTGGAGCCCTAAGAAATTTTGTCTTCTCTAAAGCCAAAGTGGCCTTGTCCCCCTGAAAATGAATTTCATGTTTGTAGCTTTAGATTTTCTTACCACTTTATTTTTGTATGCATCTCCACAAATGAAAAGGGTCTATAGACAAGTTCATACATGTACAAAATTGTATTGAAAGAGAAAATGAATGTGTGAACATTTTGAAAATTGTTTCATCAAAATATGTGATTAACTTAAGGCAAAGCACAGGCTCAACATTCAGCATGTTATTTGTTACAGTAGTACATTGTGCACATCAGGGATTTGTAATGATGAAAAGTAACAATGTCACACACATGTATGATGAAAAGTAACAATGTCACACAAATATAATGATGAAATGTAACAATTACAATGTCACACAAATGTAATGATGAAATGTAGCAATGTCACACGAATGTTATGGTGAAACGTACACACAAATGTTAGAAAATTATGTTGAAACAAATGAAACGGGTAATGATGTTTTTCATTTGCAAGGGCAATGCTAATTGGAAATGCTGTTGAGAGAAATTCTGCAAAATGGCTACATCGTGTGAAGATTTTTTTCCTGTGTACATGTACTTACATATTATGTACGAGTACATATGTACTTGGCTATTTCCACAGTAAAGTGTACAGAGTGACCCAAAAATAGGAATTCTTTGGAGAAAAAATAAAAGATCAAATATGATTTGGTATACATCCATCTTCTCAGAAGTGTTGGTGAAAAGATAAGTTTCTCTTGTACAATAAAAATATACAGGGTTGAATGTAGTACTAGCAAGGGGTATTACTTACGTAACGGGGACGGACATGAGTGTACCACACGGAGACTACCAAGAAGTATTCCAAATTTTGGTGTGTTTTTATAAAGTAGAGATACGTGTAAGTATCCAATTGTAGTTTACTCTAGATTAAAAAAAAATTCATTTAGTGCAAAAATATGGAAAAAGTATCCCGGACCAGATTACCCACGTAACATTTTGACGGAAAGGCAGGTCTCATTTTTTTCTACTGGCTTTTAGGTATTCTTACATGAAAATCATTTATTTCATTACCCACATCAAAAATAGTATTCAAAGGCTAAACAGCAAAATCTTGAAATTATGGGGTCTGGGTATGAATTACCCACGTAACATTTTGACAGACACTGTTACGTGAGTAAGCATGATATTGCAGGTTGCGTAAATGTTTTATGCAAGCTTGCAGCAATTACATGATATAATTTTTTTTAATGGGATATCTGTTTTTCAAATGTAGTATCAACTTCTGTGAATAAGAACTTCAAACTAGATAGATAATGATAATTAACAGGCCTTCAATAAATATCACATTTTTTTCAGTGCAAGTTTGGGGGATATTCTGGGTGTGACTCAATATAAAAACAAGACACATCAACCAACATATGTTGTTTTATTTCTAATATATCTGTAATACATACTTGTTAATTTAACACACGCTTAATAAATCCTCACTGATGACAAGCAAAGAAAAGATGTATTGAATTTGTGTCCGTCAATGTACACTTTACTGTGGAAATAGCCATTTTGTAAAACTTCTATTGTATGTTTTTACACTGTAGAATGATGTCTGCAATGCAGAAAGCGACCGTCCACATCTAGATTGCAGTGTGCTTGTACAGTGTCCATTCAGTCTCTTTCTTGTTTTTTCTTTATAGGATTTATATGAGTACAATGCAGAACACAAAGGGTGAGTTGATTCATGTTAGTTTTCTTATTAAATCAGTAATGCATTGTAAATGGGTAAGCTGTCTGTGTACATGTAAAATCATCATGACATTGCAAATGAGAAAATCACTTTAAAAAAGTAAACAAATAATTCTTTCCCAAAAAAGTTTCAGTAAAATTACATTCATGAAGAAAATATGCCTTCAGTTTTAGAATTTTGATATTGAGTATATGAAACTACATTAGTGCTGCAGCCGAACCGAACTTAAAATTACCGAACGTGGCCTTTTTAACCGAACTGAACCGAACCTTTCCGAACTGAAATTGTCGGTTCGGAAGTTCGGCAAGCTTCACATGCACATGATTGATAGCACTAGGAATGCTTGCAATCGCGATCGGAGGGATTTTTTTCAATGTGCACTTACACATGTACAGGTACTTTCAAATTGAACCAATGTTCGGGGAAAAAAAGTCGAACCCGAACCGAACCGAACCGAACCGAACCACACGGATCAGTTTCAGCACTAAATGAAACACTTGGAAAGGATTTTGTTCACTGTCGTGTTGAGAGAACTAGATCCATTAAACACTTCCCTTGACATACATGTACATGTATTAGGGTCATTCTATAAATGTAGGGTCCAAAAGTGTGACATTTTTGGGTGTACGCCTGACTATGACCAGTGTAATTTCCCATCAAGTATCATTAAAATGGACTTCACACTATTTTTTACTTCTTTTGCAGGTACTTTGCTTTACATAATCACTCCTGAGATACATGTGTGTAGACATGGTAGAAGGCATTAAAGAATGTCCTGAATTGCAAAATCCTGTCACTATGTAACAGGGACACCAAAAATGTCATGGAATGACCCATTAACCAATATCACAGCTGCTACTACAATGTAGTCCATCAGAAGTATGATGAGCATGTGTGTGTTCATGTATGTCATGTATGTGCAAAGTTGATTGTTCATACATGTACAGTGTACACCAAGGGTTGAAACTGAACCCTAATTCCCTTGGTGGTGTGAAAAATCATATTGAAATTAGAGGAAATCAGGATGGACTGTTAGGGTTAATCGATTGATACCGATAGAGATTAATGTTCGGGCTAGAATCCGAATTTCTGAATAACCTGACCAAATTCCACAATCTGATTAGTAATTTCAAATTAAAGAAACAAAACAGTTTTTTTTTTTTTTTAAATGTTAGCAATATTTAGCTGTGAAAACCAAAAAAGAAAATTCAAAGAAAACTGTTTTACTCAAATGCATACATGAGTAGTTGTCTTGTGTCTTTATGCTTGGCTGTAAAACTTTATGAGTAGGGTTCCTTTGTCATCAACAAACTCATCTATGTTTTGCTATGCCAATTGCCTTTTTTTCTCATTTTGAAGATTTTTTCTCATTTTTGAATGAACTTTAACTCATAGAAAACCATGTCTTGCAGGCAAACCTTACAATAGAATTACTGTATAATGTGGTCTTGGAACTTGGCAGTGTATTTATGTGGATGATACTGCAGTGCCTCTAGCTATGTCAGCTGACTCTCTATGACAGCCTTGCAGAAGTGAACAAAGAAAACTGGTAGGAGTGGGATACGACCCTTGTGGATTGTTTGACAATTTTGTTAGTTTTTCTTTACAAAATCTGATTATTTTTTTCTATTTGAAGAAGTCACTGAAGCTACATGTAGTATTGTCTTAAAATTACTGTCTATAGCGCAGTTTTAATCTGTGGTCACAATCAAACTTACATGCATCCACTGCATTAGAAACAAAGGACTTGCATACAAGCCATGTCTTGTACGTACATTGTACATGTACATGTACACACAGTCGTACTTCCCCAATACGTCCGAGGACAATGCTTTGTGTTTCCTATTGTTCCTTTAATATAACCAACCCCCATAGACTAAGCACGTATCCTTACGTTCGAGGACCGATTTCAACAAAAGACTCTACGTTCGAGGACTGAAAGGTTTCTTTGTGTTTCCTTTCTTCTCTTGTCCTCGGAGATACATACAGTGCACGTACACACATGGATGGTTGACATTGTCATGATCATCGTAGCTGGCTAGCCGTGCTTCTATGGTCATGTTGATCATTATTTTCCTTGTCACTAAACTAAATTCCCTCATTTTTTTTATGGAAACTTTCTCTAATCTTACTATAATTCCAGGAATCTCTGTCTGTCAGTATGTGTGTCTGTGTGTAATTCGATTATCTCCAGAGCCAGAACTGTATGAAATTGAAAATCGTCAGGTGTATTACTCAGGACCCAAGAATGTGCAGTGTCAATTTTGAAGTTGTTTGGATGAGCGGTTCTCACAAAAACTGCAAAAAAACAGCAAATCGGAGGCCTAAATCTGCAAACGTGGCAGTGTAGACCGCACTACTGCACATTTTCAACGGGCACTGCACCACGGGTATAAACCGCTACGCATGCAATGGGGCCTGATTTAATATGCAAATAAATTAGACGCATACGCATCAGTGTTACCAAAAAGCTCTTTCAACTCACTTCAAAAGCTGTGATACCGTGATGGCATGGAAACGTACACCCGTGTTTTTTTTTAACAAGGCCAAGCAATTTGTCCGTTTCGAACATGCACATTTTGAACGGGCATGCACTAGTTGTACAAAATATAAATTATGACATTCAGAATGGCATGTTATGAGAAACACTGTATTCATAGATGACTTTGCAAAGGGCATCTATTTCCAATGTGAACATCTTTTCCTCATGTCTATTATTTATTTATTTTTTTGCTTCAAAAGCCAGTTGCATCTCTGGCCTTGCCTCTCATACAAGGACGAGACGAGAGATCCGCTCACACTCTTCTTGTCAGCTTCTTGTTCAGTGAGAGCAACCACAATCACAAATGGGTCATTCTATAAATTAGGGGTCCAATTTTGGTGTCCCTGTTACATCTGACATGTATAGGATTTTGCAATTCAGGACACATTCTTTAATGCCTTCTATCTCCAAGGGTAATTATGTGAAGCAAAGTGCCTGCCAAACAAGTACAAAATAGTGTGAAGTCAATTTTAATGATTCTTGATGGGAAATTACACAGGTCAGGTGTAACAGGGACACCAAAACATGTCACACTTTTGGACCCCAAATTTATATAATAACCCAAATCCTGGAAAATGGAAATATTTACAGGAAACAGTGCCCTTTAAATTTGCTGGACTGGCTGAGCTACACATGTACATGTATTACCAAGTCATGCCAGTCTTTAAACATGACAGCTTTAGAACTGATCTGGCATAGTATGCCAACTTGCTCATTTTTACCACGGCCATTCAGATTTCACAGCGCATCTTTTTCCAACCACTTTCCTTTAATACCAAGCCCCTCTCTCTCCTTCCTCCGCTCCTCATTGTCATCACCCTCCCCTTTTCTGCCTCTTTGTTTCCCCCATCCCCCACTCAGATTTTTTTTATAATGCGTGTATTTGTGATTTGTTATTTGTCATATTCTTTCTTAGATGCTTTATGTATTCCTACAAAAGTACCCTTGAAGATGATGTTGATTGCTGAGAGAAGTCTGCCTAATTTTTTTATTTTTATGTAGAATGCATATTGTGAAATCATTGAGAGCTATTTTTATCAAGTCCCCTCTAGCGCAGCACAGCCCGCTGGTGCCATTTGTCTAAAAGTCGTCCCTGCGGGCAGCAAAAAAAATTGACGTCGTAGGACGAACTCCCCTTTTGTGCCTAGTGCTAGACACAAAAGGGGAGTTAGTCCTATGATGTCAAATTGTTTGCTGCCTGCAGCGACCACGGGCTCGAGGGGACTTGATAAAAATAGCTCTCAAAAGTCACTTTTTTGTTATTTCTGTTTGTTTGATTTTACAATACGCAATCTACATAAAAATTAAAAATGACGCTGACTTCTCTTACCAGAGAACTTCCTCTTTAGGAGACACTTTGTCGTCACAAGTGGAATTAGGGAGATATTTCAGTGTCTCCCTAATTCCACAGCTCCAATTTAGAGGGCAAAATTTTACTGTCGCAAATAGGTTATATTGATAGATATTGGTCCAAAACATAAATATACCAAAATTTGTGGGGTTAGGATAGTGGAAAGTGTGGTTAGGCTTCTTAAAAGTTGAACAAATGTTGTGCACGCGTCCATGGCAATGTCTCCCAAGTCAGCCATTCTCAGTAAATTGTATTTTTTTGATATGATTGTATGAATGCTTTTTATGCTTCTACATCCACTGGAAGGGAAAATGTTCATGTTTTTCACATGTTTTTCCAAAACTCAATGACCTGAAATCTGGACTTGACAAGAGCCCTAGCTGGATTCAAAAAATTTTGAAATCGTTATGGTTCTGGGGTCATGACTGGACTCGGCAAGTCCAGACTCGGTATAATACCATTTTGATATTAAAAAGTACTTTAGAATCCAGCTTCAAGTCTACATTGTACATACATGTAGCCAGGGCTGTGGTGAAGTCCAGTTTTCAGCTCATTGTTTGAATTTTGGACTCCTGCACTGCCAAAAATGACTTTCATTTTTTGAGAAAAAAACTTAAAATTTTTTTTTTTTTAGGGAGTGACACAAGAAAACTTTTCTTGATTAAAGAAATCTAAATCAAAGGTTTTTGTAGATTTCTTGAATCAAGAATTTCTAATTTCTGATATGAAAAAAACAAGCATTTTTTTCTGGTGTTGCTTTCAAAATTTTCTCTCTGGATATTTTATTTCTTATAGGATTTCTAAAATTAAGGGAAAAAAAGCTGGAAATATTTTCTTATGAAATTTTCTAGGGAGTGACAACAGAAAATGCTGTTGTATTGTGAATTTCAGTCACTATGAAATACGGGCTCATTGGTGGTATTGCACATGCCTAAGTGAAGATAATTAGGAGATTGCCTGGTCACGTGAGAGGGTTTAACCAATAATAGGGAAAAGAGGTTCGATTTTCACAGGACTCTGATTTTCATGTGACACCGTAACTGTTCTTGAATCAAGAAAAAAATCTGTTTAAGAATATCAGTTGTGATATCTTAATTATATTATAAATCCTAACCTCCTATGGTTCGATATTATGGACCGCCCAATCTACATTTTTATGCCCCGCCGGAGAAGCCGAAGGGGGAAACTGCGTTTGCCTTGTCCTTCCGTGTGTGGGTGTGAGTGTGTAAATACCGGCAATCGTGGACTGGGGACAAAAGAGTTAGGGTGTAGGGTCCACGATTGACCATACGTCCACGATTGAAAATCGTGTTGAAAACATATGGGAGGCCTTCCGAAAAATATAAACAAGAGGGACAGTAGGAGGTCCGTGATTACTGGTATTTACACACATGTGTGGTTGGGACACCATTGAGAAGGATTTAGCATATCAACTTCCTTTTTGGTATGTGGGTTGGTCTTGGGGTCCTCCAGAACCCTATTGATTTTGGCCCCCATAGGTCAAAGGTCAAGACCATTATGCCTAAAACAAGAGAAATGGTTGGGACTCGATAACTTGCTTTAACCCTAACATAAAACAATCCCCATCCAGCCAAACTCCAACACCAGGTTTCGTTGGAATTTGACGGATTAGGTACTGTGTACTTTTGATGTGGTGTTGGATTTTGTTGGATTTTGATGGGATGGGTACTGTACATGTAGCTGCACAGAACAGTGTTGGGTTTTGACTGATTTGGGAAGGTTGGTTCGAGCAATGGCTACATAAGCTCTGGTGTTGGGATGTGTGTGTGGCTGTATGTTTTGTTTTGTTTTGTTTGACATGTACTGAACAATGGGGTACGGAGGTAGAACAAACAATGGAATCAACAGCTTGTATGGTGTCTTACATAATACTTCTAAATAACACATACATTGAATAATGTATGTTGCATAATTAGGGCTTGAATATTTTGCACATAGATACAGTTGTTGGATTTTGACTGGATGGGTACTGTATGTCTCCATTGTCCATGCTGTGCATTTGGCCAAGTGTACCCACTCAATCAAAACCCAACAGCTAAGGGGGTGTTGGAGTTTGACGGGTTGTGTACTGTTATGGCAATGGGCTGTTGAAATTTGACGGGTTGGGTATTGTTAACCAGCAACAAGTCAAACATGGTGTTGGAATTTGACGGGTTGAGGAAAGTTTCTAGTAAAAATGCTTAGGGAGTTCTGAAATAAGCAGTCTATAATCTGAAATAAGCAGTCTATAAGCAGTCCTATTTCTGTTGCAGATACAGTAAGCAGATCCATAACCGAAAAAAAAAAATTTCTTATGACATTTCTCAGAACAAGAATAATATTCTTCAGGCCTATTCAAGAATATTTTTCTTGCTTAACAAATTAATTTTTGTCAGTATCTCTGTTCGTCAGGGGGGGGGGGGGGATAGTGGGTGGGGGAGTGGGATAGTGGGTGGGGAAGTGGGCGCTAGTCAGAAGTCATAATGCCATATAGCCAGGGATCACACCCAATTTTACGATACAACCTGGGAAACGACATTGTGGGGACCAATAAATGAGGATACAACTTTTAACTTATAACTAGTCAAACAAATCACAAGGGAAACTGACAATTTGGGAGACTGCCAACTAAGGGCAAGATAACTCAGTTGGTACAGCACCAGTATGGTATTCCGGAGGTCGCAAATTTGAATCCCACTCCTGCCAGTTTTCTTTGTTCACTTTGAATATTTATTCAAATTTACCTAGTCAGTTTCCCTTGTGGTTTGTTTGACAAAGATTGAATTTGATTATACAACTTTGGGGACAATAGAAAAGGGTTTTTTTATGTTAAAATGTTAAAATCCCCAAATTGAATTCCCAATGTAGCTCAGAATGCCATAGCGCAACTCCTACTCATTTGGATGCCATGTCACAGTCAACAGAAGTTGGCAGTTGTTCTTTGTCAATGCTTTTCATAGATTTTTAATGGCCTGGGTACTGGAGGATTATGGTGATCAAGCATAGCTGTTAACAGTTAGGCTGAGTCCCAGAGGTACATGTATACAGTGGTTAAATATAGCTGTATAAAACAGTTAGATGGAATTGGGGAGCTCCGTTAATCGCTTGGCAATTAGGATCTGCTCAAGCATAATTTTAAAAGGCTGTGGTGATAAAGTCAATTAATGGAGTTTCCAAGGACTCATTAAAAATAGCAGAGAGGATTAAACAGCCATAGAGCTACACAATGTAGAAGGCATCTGCTAGGTCACAATTAACCTCTTGAATATGGACACCGGCCATAACTGCAGTTTGCAAAAAAAAAACACCAGGCTAATGGGGGTGCATGTAATCCATTCATGTTTCAACTATATTGTTCTTGAATGGGAGTGTAATGAATAGACCGGGCTTTTTCAAACCGAATTCATTCATATGAAAGGGGGCTCCAAGTGCGATGAATAGGACCACTCTATTCAGTGTGGTGCCTGTTTATGTTTATGCTTGGCTGCACGGCCTGTTCTTGGCATACTATCCCCCTATCAATAACAACTGGATAAAACTGGTTAATGGGATTTTTGCAGAAGTCAGCAAAAGCTTCCTCAAAATTTAATATAGAAAATGCTTACCTTTTGTTGATGCAAAAATAGTAACTAGATTTTTATGGAGCTGCATGTACATCTAAGATGTTGTTAAAGACATGTACTGTGCCAAAGAGTACCCCGCGCCGGATGTGACATCAGTTACTACCGGTAGCATGCTACATGTAACTTGCCATAATGGATGAAGCAAGTGCTGGGTACGTCCATATTTGTGAACAAACCTATGTGAACTCATACAATCTCAAACACAATGCCAGTCAAATTCATGACTTAAAAAGTGTACTCCTCAAAATCAAAGTCTGCAGAAATGGCTTTGTGAAACTTGGCTTTCTGCCTGTTCCCACCAATATACACGGTACTCTATAAACTGTACGTAGATGTAGAACAAAAAGCTATGCCAATAGCTTTTTTTCTCGATCTGTATCTCTATGGAATTCTTTGCCTTGTGCATGCATGTTTCCCTTCATCGTACGATCTTTCCTGCTTTAAGAGGAATATTAATTCCTACCTCTTGTATCTTTGATTCTTGTTCTTTTTGTAGCTCCGTACCTCGAGGGCTTTTAGCCTTGTTTGGGGCAAACTTGCAAACAAAAAGTACTTTCATTCATTCCACAGTTAATCACAAACTTGCACTGAAATACAGCAGTGCTTACCAACAAATTTCAAATTCTACCAGCGATCAGATTGTTATAGGTCACTGTGTGACGAGTAGACACATGTAGGATTCACTGTTCAAACACATTTGTCCATTTTACCACTGTCAATTACAGTTGGTGACAAATCAAAATGTTTTAAATTTCGATTATTTTTTGAGTGAAATTTTCCTGGCCCACTCACCCACTCCAATTGACTGGCTATTCAGTATATCCTGTGTAGTGAATGACAGTGATGCACAAACATGCAATCCTACAAAGCAGTCTTGTTTTGTCCATTAGTGCAACTGATAATTGTCGCATGCTGCATCTTGGACCGCGTTCCCACTCGAATTGGGAAAAGGTGGATCAAGATCCGGCATTTTGGTGTGACCGTTATCTAACCGCAACGAAACAGCAAGTCGCGTTCCCACTTATGCTTGATCCACCTTTTCGAACGGAAGTGTCGAGTCCGAAAGGTCACTGAGTTCAGTATTACGCATGCGCTTGCTTGCTGAGCGCGCGCTGTGTGGCTGCGTTGCATGCTGGGACGGGTCAAATACATATAGGCCATCTGCATTTCAATTATAATGTCGCTAAAGATCAAATCCAGTATCGTGTTCTCTTCAGTGCATGGTAGCACCTAGGCTTATCACACTAGTGAGAGAACCCCCTAACTATACTTGTATGTCTGCCTGTGCTTTTAGACCCCGTTCCCACTAGATCCACCAATTGGGGGATCTAATCCACCTTTTGCCAAATTGCCGGATCAGATCCCCCAATTGGTGGATCAGATCCTGCAATTGTGTTAGTGGGAACGCTAACCGTTATAAGGTGGATCAGGATCTGATCCACCTTTCTTGATCCACCTAAAGACCAGGATACAGATCCCCCAATTGGTGGATCACGATCAAGTGGGAACGCAAAAGGTGGATCTGATCCGGCAATTTGACCTGTCAACATCCGGCTGGTGCACGAGTGGCGCGAAAAGTTTGCGGTCTGATGAACGAAGAAATACGTTTAGGCGTGTAGCTCATGTGAAAATTTCCCACGTGCACGACATGCACAATAAACAACTACTGAACTACGGACTGTATACAAAATGTGTCACCACGCGTGCGCGATGCAAGCGTGCATGCATCCATTCAGCGTACATGTGTATTCCTTTCGTTCCGTACTGGAAAGTCATCCGCTTCTAAACCTTTTTCATTCGTGTAATTTTACTTATTTTTCCATCCACAAATAATTCCGTGTTAGTGTATAGCCTGCAGCGTGTCATAGAACAACAACCGTAGCAAAGTTTGAAGAAAATACGTTTTACGATCCGATTCGAGCCAGTACTTATAATATTACGATTAAGTTTGGACTGCTCTCCGCATCCATGGGCAAAATCAGACCGAGAAGCATTTGGATTTCTTCCTCCATGTTGAAACTTCGAACATCAAAACATCGCACATGTATTTGACCCGTCCCAGCATGCAACGCAGCCACACAGTGCGTGCTCAGCAAGCAAGCGCATGCGTAATACCGAACTCGGTGACCTTTCGGACTCGACACTTCCGTTCGAAAAGGTGGATCAAGCATAAGTGGGAATGCGACTTGCGGTTTCGTTGCGGTTAGACAACGGTCACACCAAAATGCCGGATCTTGATCCACCTTTTCCCAATTCGAGTGGGAACGCGGTCTTTCAGACAAAGCCTACAAATGATGTCACACACGTGTTTACCTTGCTCCATTCGTGGTATCACTTCATACATTTCAGCATACATTTTTGGATCATGTTTTTTCTGCCTGTTTTTGCAAGGGCTTAAAAACAGAAATTGACAAGTCTGGAAACACAGTAGTACCAGATGCAAGAAGAGATATAAAAGGGGAATGAGGAGGATTGGAGTGGAGAGGATCAAAGGAACTGGGGTGAGGTTTGGGGGAGGCGGTTGTGGTTTGGTGACCAAGAAACATCAATGGGAGAGAACAAGAGAATGGGGAACAAAGCGGTGATAGAGGAGTTGAAGGCAGCAGCTAGTGTCAATAATTAAGTGGGGAATAAAAGGGGATGAAAAAAAAACTGGATCCGGGGTCGGGGGATACAAATGAAGAGAAGGTGTTTGGTAAATGAAGGGGCACATTGCCTTACAAAAGCATTCATCCTAAAATTGCTATTGGAAAGATCATTAAAAATGTAACGATGTACACGACCATCTCTTGAAAGTCACTGTTTGTCTAAAAATCATTGAAAATACTTTCGGGGACAAAAGTTTGGTCCAGAAAAGTCGGACCGTTGGAAATGGGATTTTTCATCAATGACTTTCAGACAAATGGCGCATTTTCAAGGGATGGTCATGTACTTTGTTATTTTCTACTTTTTAATGATCTTTCCAGCCAAAGCAATTATAGAGTGAATGCTTTTTCGGCTTTCAAGGCAATGTGTTCTTTAACCCTCCTGTTCTCAAGGCCAAAATGGAGCCAGCTACCCTATATATCAAAACCTATCAAGTGACAGGTTGAAACCCCACACAAACTGTGAGAGTTGGTGTTTAGAGTTTTGGATAGGCTGTGATAGTTATAAGTATAGGATGGTTAATTATTTCCTTCCTAGATGTTGAGGCCATGGGGTTGAATGGTCCGCACACACTTCATACAGACTTCCTCTCTGCTTGGTGAAAATAACTATGACCATCCCTTGAAAATGTGCCATTGGCCAAGCAGTTCAATGCCCTGTAGAATCATGTTCAAAGTAGTATGGTTAGGAAGGTTGAAGTGGCGGCCAACTAGTGTCTCCAGTTTGTTAGTGTCCACAGTAGATCTATGAACCATTTCTGTAGGGTTTTCTCCAAGAACTGAATTTGATTTTAGTTGTTGATATCTTGTTTGACCCATTCACCCACCTTTTTCAAGAAAAATCAAAATTTGAAAATAATGATTCTAAATGGCCTCTTAACTTTTGTATATTCCTCCAGGCAAAGTGCACAATAGATTATCCTCAGCGGGAAGACCTAACTTATGACAAATTTATCTTCTTTTTTGCAGAGAGGAGCCCAATGTAACTTGGCCCATAGGAAGGGGAAAATCATTAGCAGGCTACGTGGCCCACTCACTGCAGACTGTTAATACCACAGAGATACACGCAGTAAGCTTCATGCTGTCATTTTAATGCAGATTTGTTTCCTGTCTCCTCTTGTCCTCGAAGATATATACAGAACCTGTACATGAATGCACGTCAAACACAAATGTGATTCAACTACATGTACATGTACATGTACATATACATGTACCACAGGCACATAATGATGATGTAGTTGGTACAATGTACAATGTATGTTTATGCCCATGAACACGATGGGAACAGCTGCCTCAGATAAATCCAAGACAGTGCCGGTCAGAGATACATGTATGTGCAGCAAACGCTTTACGAGTGCTTATGTATGCAGTGCACCGCTATATGTGTGCTCCACGTGTGCAAAGTTGTCCAAGAACTCACAAACAGCGATAAGTCAATACTCGATAGGCCGTGCTACGGTCATGAATTTTGGCATGCACGAGGACAACGTGACAAACTGTGTGAACAGTTAGATTGTCTAGCTTGTTGATTACCCTTTTCTTTCGGAGCATATTATCAGATTAAAGTTGGCTAATTGCCCAGCCCCTGAAGCAGTGCCCATGTAAGATGGGAGATCTGTGTTTGTAGAGGTAATATTATTTCTCTGGATTTATCCTGATTTCTGGAATTTTTGGTGAGACGTCCTTAAATTGTTTTTTTACATCACAAAATGACCTCTGTAACCTGAAAGTCTTCTTTAACCCTAACCTACGTAAATCCATCAAAATCCAAACCCTGTTTTGGAGGATTTCGGCGGATTCAGGATACCTCCATATTGAAAACTGGGGGATTTTGATGGATTGAGGATTGTAAGCCTAGCGGTACTGCAGGATTTTGATGGATTCAGGATAGTTTCTAGTAAACTTACCCAAGGGGTTAGGGTTAAAGACCCTATTTTGTGCAATTATGAACCATATCTTTTGGTAGAAAATGCAGTTTTCTAGTGCATTTTTCAGCAATGATATACAAATTAAATGCCTCTGAATATTTCACGGATTTTTCATTTTCCTCAAAACTCACCCCTGGTTTGGCGTCTTGACTTTACAACCATTTTGAAGCATCTCTACAGTGTGCACTGACTCGCAGATAATAGATAATAAGCTCATTAGGCCTAGAGATCAGAAGAAAAATGGCAAAACCACTGGAAACTGGGGTACAAGCAATTGGATTAAAATGTGTTGACTAACCAATCTCCATTCTGCATTACTTTTTCACTTGGCCATGGGTAGGGTCCGTCGATTTAACGATATTACTCGAATTTTCGATATTACTTTGATATTGATATTGTTGATGGCACTTTTTTTTATCATTTCAAAATATCAAAAAATCAATATTGAGGATTGATCTTGAAAGTATCAAAAGTGTGTCAGATCATCGTCAAAATACACCACCCATTACTTGCTTTTAACATTTGCTGTGAAGTAAAAACAGCTTGGTGGCAAATTGTGCTTGTGACTGGGAACAAAACAAATAATACCAGTGTATCGTGACATGCCAAGCGGCGACATTTTGTGCTCTTTGTTCTCCGCAAATTCCAGCACATCTCACTATCAGTGTAAACCTCAAAAGAAACCGTCCCACCAGATGTTCGGGAGGCTCAAACTCACATTGCTCAGATTGGTTAAATAAATGTTTGAGCAATTTTGCTCCAGATAAAGCCATGTGACATTGAGAATTAAGATCTTTTTACTTAATTGATTTGTAGAGGTTCCATTATCTGTAACTTCCCTGCATTCTCTCGCCGGTAATCCCCGACGCTGTGACTAGTTTAAATTAAAACTTGAGCGATGTGATATGGAGAGCGGGATTTACTTTTGGTTTGAAGAAGTCCCGTTGTCTCGGAGGGCCGTAACGATTCACTGATGCATCGATAATTACGATTATGATATGCCACGATGCTGCTAAATGTGTGACAAACAAGTTAAAGGCAAATATGACAAAAAGCAGTTCACCCTGATATTTCTGGCGTAAGGCTTAATTTTGCTCTCCAAACTTTTTGCCTATTGTGAAAAAAATGCCCCATACCCAACATGGATCTATAGAAAGTTTTGTTCTGGACGAGCTACAAGTCCACAACTGCAGTTGTGGACTCAGGCGCCGTCTTTAGTCTTCAACTTGTACATATGGGTATAATCGATATACCGAAGATCATCGATTTTGGATCTCCAATATATCGATTTTTGAAAATTCTGATATCGACGGACCCTTTCTATAGGCTCCATCTAGAGGCCACAGAAGTAGACGTTCAGATACTGTGTGGATGGTGTCTGCTAATTCCACATTAAAGGGATAGGTCCTGAAAGGGTCCCTATCTCCACATCTACATGTCTACATAGTTAATGTGTTGTCTTGGAATAATTCGGTCGATTCACAACTCGGTGCACCGCCAGCGGCAAGCCAGGGAGAGGCCAAATTACGCAGTGCATCATGGGTAAAAGTCGACATCGGTTCTATCAAATCATACTTCTTACACCCCTTCTCTGCTAAATCTACCAACTCCTCTCTCTTCTTTCCCGCACAAGGTATTCCCCGATTAGTCAAAAATTACTTTAACTCATCCACTCGCATTCGTGCGAAATCCATACTGCTGTACTGTCCACCATCTTTACAACGCGATGGACGTTATGTCGACCCTGGAAGTGGGAAAATGGCCTTTCCCGGCTTGCCGCTGGCAGTGCACTGAGTTGTGAATCGATCAAATTGGATTTGTTTTCTTTCTTTCAGGCTGATTATCCAGAGGGAGTAGTAGCTGATGGTGTAAAAGCCAGTGCTGTCCTTGCACTTCCAGTCTTACAAGCCAGTGAGGATTTAGCAGGTAAAAGATCACACTATCTACTGCAGTATCAATGAGGATTTAGTAGGTAAAGATCACACTATCTGCTGCAGTATCAATGAGGATTTAGTAGGTAAAGATCACACTATCTGCTGCAGTATCAATGAGGATTTAGTAGGTAAAGATCACACTATCTGCTGCAGTATCAATGAGGATTTAGTAGGTAAAGATCACACTATCTGCTGCAGTATCAATGAGGATTTAGTAGGTAAAGATCACACTATCTGCTGCAGTATCAATGAGGATTTAGTAGGTAAAGATCACACTATCTGCTGCAGTATCAATGAGGATTTAGTAGGTAAAGATCACACTATCTGCTGCAGTATCAATGAGGATTAGTAGGCGAAGATCATACTGTCTGCTACATGTTAATGAGGACTGTCTGCCGCAGTATTAATGAGGATTTAGTAGGCGAAGAACATACTGTCTGCTGCAGTATCAATGAGGACTGTCTGCCGCAGTATCAATGAGGATTTAGTAGGTAAAGATCACACTATCTGCTGCAGTATCAATGAGGATTTAGTAGGTAAAGATCACACTATCTGCTGCAGTATCAATGAGGATTTAGTAGGTAAAGATCATACTGTCTGCTGCAGTATCAATGAGGATTTAGTAGGTAAAGATCACACTATCTGCTGCAGTATCAATGAGGATTTAGTAGGTAATGATTACACTGTCTGCCGCAGTAATAATGAGGATTTAAGTAGGCGAAGATCATACTGTCTGCTACAGTATCAATGAGGACTGTCTGCCGCAGTATTAATGAGGATTTAGTAGGCGAAGAACATACTGTCTGCTGCAGTATCAATGAGGATTTAGTAGGTGAAGATCATACTGTCTGCTACAGTATCAATGAGGACTGTCTGCCGCAGTATTAATGAGGATTTAGTAGGCGAAGAACATACTGTCTGCTGCAGTATCAATGAGGATTTAGTAGGTGAAGATCATACTGTCTGCTACAGTATCAATGAGGACTGTCTGCCGCAGTATTAAATGAGGATTTAGTAGGCGAAGAACATACTGTCTGCTGCAGTATCAATGAGGATTTAGTAGGTGAAGATCATACTGTCTGCTGCAGTATCAATGAGGACTGTCTGCCGCAGTATTAATGAGGATTTAGAAGGTAAAAAGTTTCTGTCCTTGCTTCATCTGTTTTCCCAGGAGTGATCGAGTTTTACCGTGACTCTGATCGTGGGCATGGAGCATTTACTGAGGAAGCTCAAGAAGTAAGTTGATATTTTGCCGTTAATGTTTCTCATTCAGACTTGAAGGCCAGTCAGACTTGAAGAGCCTGTTTGTTTCACATAGATCTAGATCTTGATCAGTGATGTGATTGTTGATTCACACACCAGATCCCGCCCGGTGAATGGAAGGAACCCGTGGCTGGATCACTGATCAAGATCCAGATCTGTGTAAAACAAACGGGCCCAGAGTTTCTCTCAAACAGTTCCTAATCATAAAATCATAAAATGTGGTTGGATATGTGTTTGACTAGAACACATACTTTATATGTTCGCACATACTTTATATGTTTAAAAAGACAATTTCATGTGCATTATCATGCCTTAAAGGTGTTTTTTTACAGCAATCCACAGACACGTCTTAACTTGTCGAGGTACTCATAATGCCTTCAGCTCATAAGTTTTGTAAAATGATTCGTTCAACACATAACTACATGGTTGCAATGTGTTATGCATCGCAACTTAGTTATGATGCATCAAAGAGCTTTGTGAAATCGGTCGTAGGTGTCCTTTTATCTGTGAACTCCATATGGAGTTGCTAACATCCAGGACACTTGATTTAAAAACTGCACAAAAATTCAAATCTTTAATACCTGATTGAATGTTCTGTTTGTAAACTTACCTCTTATTCTCTTTGTTTGAATGCATGCAGACAGCCAGTGCATTCCTTGTATGGGGGAGTATTGCTGTTCATTATGCACAGGTAATGTCATTTGCATTTGCAGACTTTTTGTCAGGTCTATGTAACTCTATGTAGGTCCTCACATTGACTTATGCTGATCCCAATTTAAAATGTTAGAATCAAGATAGCACTGACAGCATGTCATTGTCATTTGCAACAATCTACTCATACAATGCATGCACTGTATAAACCATCTTCAAATTTGCATTCCATAACAATGATAGCTAAGGCTGTTCGATATCCATTTATTTTGATACCGAAATATCGGCCAAAAAATATCGCGATATTCGATATTATCGTGATGACGTCACTTTTTCCTTACCGGAAGAATGGAGGAATAAAAAAAAATACATGATTGAAGTCACCATGGCATCGTGAGATCGGGGCCACCGGGATCAGATCCGCCGGGATTGAGCTCAGATCCACTAAAATTTAATATCGGGGCCGGCCACTGAGATTGCGAATCGGGCCGTAGCTGGCAAGTTCGGGGCCGGGGCCGGCAAGATCGGGGGCCGGGCCGGCCGTCGGGGCCGGCAGGAACGGGGGCCGGGTTGACAAGGCTTCCCTCCGCTCGTTGAGTATTTGGAGTATTTCGACATTTACCTTCAGTTGGCTTCTTTATGGCACTCCAGAAAGACTGACGTTTGTTTCAATTTTGACATTGTTGATTAGTAACAGATGATAATACCATGGACGATCACATGCGAGCTGTCAAAAAACGATCGTAAGGTTTTTTGAAGACGACATTGCACAATGTACAATGGATGTGCTGCACGTGTTTTAATAATTTCTCGACGCATTTCGCTACACGTAACTGCACGTACATGTGCCTTGTACACTGGGGGAAAAGACGGTGGCATTCAGTGCGGTTGCTTGCACTTGACCAAGGCTAGCAACAAAGCAATGCGCACGCACAGATGCGCTACAGGGGTTGACCTTATTGCAAACAATTGCCATACCCCTCGATCCTCAAGACAAGTTCGCAACACGTTAGCTAGCGTGTAGGTACATTACACTAGGAATAAGACGGTAGCATTCAGTGCACTTGACTACGCACAGTGCGGAGATGTTATGTCGGGGTTTAGAAAACGGTCAAACGACACATTTAGTACTTTTTATTCTATCATGGTACATCATGATTTGATACATTATATACTATTCTACCGTCCAATAATTTAAAATAACTGGAATTTCGAGCAAGGTAAACTGGACAAATCCACATTTAATGCGGCCAAAAGGAACATATCGCGATATTCTTCGGTATATCAAATTCCCCGATATTCCGTTGTTTTTTTAAAGGGGCCGATACGATTTTCGATATGAAAAAAATATCGAAATATCGGGAAATATCGTCATTTCGAACAGGCTTAATGATAGCAGAATAATAGATGTCGTCTATAAGATGATTTTCAATGGCCATCTTTGTGCTGAGAGGATCAGAGGCACAGGGGCAGCGCTCTCACCAGGATTTTGTTCACGAGTGGTGGTAATCCATTGCAAATGGTTTTTAAAATTAGAGTGGTGGTAAATTTTTTAAGTGACCTGATTAGCGGTCATTTGACGACAACAAAAAATGGTGATCCATGATGTCAATGGAGCTGTTAATTTTTAACATTTTATGTCACTATAGCCTTTTAAAACTGATTCATAAATGCCTAAGACAGTTTACCCGTTCCTATTGGTCGAGAGCCCGTCACGTGGGTGGTTTTAAATGGCCGATAAAATACCAACTGTACCAATGTACATCATCCCGACGCAAATTCCAACTTATGAATAAAATACCAATGGTACCAATGTACATGATGTACATCATCCCGACGCAAATTCCAACTTATGAATAAAATACCAACTGGTTTTAAACACTTTTACAGTGTCACACGAAATTTAGACTTCTATGAAATCTGGTTCCTTTTATTGGTTGAACACTCGCGCGACCAGTCACTCTCCCAATTACGCAAGCACAATACTACCGTTGCGTCTGTATTTAAAGTACATAATTTCACACTACACCGGCACTGCTGCATTCTGGGCCACATCACGCCACATATCACACGCACGTCACGCACGCGTCAATTTCTCTTCTGTTTACTTATTTTACTTATATTTGTTATATCCATCCTATTTTGGCGTTCGCGCTGTTGGATGTTGTTGAAATAAATTAAAAAAAAAAAATAAATAAGTAAATTTTTAGCACTACTCACGTGAGGCACGAACCATTAAAAAGCTAAAGGGGTGTTTTACAAACCAAGGTAAAACAAATTTACAAAATCATTGGAAATATATAATTTTCTGAGGTTTTTGTTGAATTATACAAAAAGGTATTTTACGAATGGGAATAAATATGTGCTGGGCCGGTTTTATACGTACGTTTAAAACCGGCCCAGCACATATTTATTCCCTTATTAATATAATGAAAAGTTACACACAGAAGATCAAAATATAATTGATTTGATTTGTATATTTCAGGTCATTCCAGTCCGAAAGAAGTTTGCAGCAGTTTCAATTATATTCATGGATTATATATGAGACTAGAGTAACACTTTGCTGTAAAATAAATCTGGCTAGGCCATCTGAAGCCTTATAGGGCTCTTGGCCCATTCATCTGCTGCATGCTCAAAATCACTGGCAGGTGCTCCTTCAATGGCGAGCATCATGAGGGCATCAATCATTTGTGTTGACAGTCTGTTTCTACTTTTAGTTTTAATTTAAATACACAAATAAAATAATACACTGCCAAAAATGATTTTCTTAATTTCTTAATATAAGAAAATATTTCTTATTTCAAGAAAAATGTTCTTGTCTCACTCCCTTGAAAACTTTTCTAGGGAGTGAGACAAGAAAGGTTGTCTTGAAATAAGATAATTTTCTAATTTTAAAAAACCCAGTTTTGGCATTGTAAGTAAAAATACAAAATGCACTAAAAAATAATATTTCTGCTTCCCTATTTTAATGGCCTGACCATAAAGTTGTTATCAACAAGTTATTCAAAACGTTTCACGAAAACACTTTTTTCCAACAGCCTTTTACGTCAAAAACACACGTAACAATTTATTTTGTATTACCTTGTTCGTTTGCCTTCTTTCATTCGCAATTTTTTTTTTGGAAAAAATAATTTCTCCTGATAATCCGATCATCTGCTTTGCGGTGCCGGCGAAGCGCCCATGCGTGCATGCAGCGATGTTAGTCTAGTTCCTGCTGCGTGGCAAGGTCTACATCTATGCCAGATTACCCGGAACAAGTCTAAGGAAATATATAAGTCGAATTTAATTCACAGAACTTGGTCTCCCTTTTCTTGTTTGGTGTGTGTATTTTCCTTATTAATCTGTTGTTTGTACCGCACATAAACCTACTCGAAGTGATACAGCGTAACGCGTAGCAACGTTCTGCAGCAACATGTACATTGCCTGTTACACAGTGCAGTCATGCACGCTGATATGCGTGGACAGTGCTATGTTGGCCATTTAAATTCTCCATATTTCTTTTCGGACTCATATGCGACCTTACACATTTTTAAGGGACTTGTTTTTTTGAAGAAAAAGCTGATCCTCGACTGCTTGTCTGCCAATTTTGCAACCTTGTTCCCGGCCGGTGCCAAACGAAGCACAAACGAACATACGTATGTACATGTACCCACGTGTAAGGAATCGACGTTGCAAGCGGTAACCAGAAGATTTCATGTGGCACATGTACTAGTCATATGTGCACTGGCTGTGGCTGGCCGGCCGGCCGGCCCACACGGCACAGCACGCATGGCACGGCACTGAGCTCATACAGTGCGCGGTACATGGCAAGGCTTCTACATCGGATAAGTGGCTTCTTGCCAAGATTTTGTTTGGTCAGGTGAAATACTGGCCTGTGTAATGATGTACTATGCGTGATATTTTTATTTCTATTGTGCGTATCGGGGGCTGAAAAATATGATCGGCATTTTTTTCTCCGTATCGGCCGGCAATCCCAGCGCATCGGGCCCTATATACACATTTGTGCGTGGAGAGAACCCTGAATAATCTATGGAAGGTAGTGAGGGGTTGGCTGTGTTGCAGCCCACTGCATAAGTAGACTAACTTCCCTATATATGTAGCGCCCCACTCTATGTACAAAACGAATCATTGTAACTTCTTCACAAATTCTCCATACTGTGTCCGAAACAGGCTGGGCTTCCACTGAAGTTCCAGATATAGTGAACGTTGATCAGTAGGTTGAACATTGCATGCTGTGTGCATGCATGTATGTCTTTTGAACGGTAAAACCAAAGCATCGTTTGTCCACATTTTCTCGCCAATTTATCAAATTGAAAAAGCACAAAATTCATTTGAGGTATCATTTAATACAAAATTTTATTTTGTTTTTATGGATGTGGCAGGATGATCATTTTTCGCTGCTAGCATGGTGGGCCCGCCACGCCTTAATAGGCTTGGCAAGACCACTGCACCCTTACTCTTTCACGAGGTGCTCTGGGTTCTTTTAGCTACACTGATCCTATATAGCACATTGGACCTCAAGCTTAACATCCCATCTGAAGGATGTGACCCTTTTTCAGATGATATGTCATGTCCCCGACCAGTGTGCTGATTATTGCCAGGCACAGTAATGGAAGCAGTACATGGTGTGGTCTCCCGTCCTAGTATTACTCGCAGTCAAGGATGTGCTTAACTTTAGTAGTATGCCACTTGCTCTTCCACTGAGCCAACTGTCTGGAACAGACAATATTCCATGAATACCCTTTCGTCAGCTGAGAAATGGTCAATATTGTATCACAGCAAACAAATATTGACATATGTGATCAATATGATTTTCTATAAGTTGGACACATATTCAAAAGGTTCATTTTTACAAGTTATTTAAGCATAGCATCCAAATGTACCATTCTGTGACAGGCAGTAATGTAAATCCATGTCCAGAAGTGGGGGTATGGTAAAAAAAACTGTACCGCCATGGGTATAGACCGCCATGCATGTAATGGGGCGTGATCTAATATGCAAATTAGACGCATGCGCATCAGTGTTAGAAACACCAGCTCTTCCCAAGAAACTCACTTCTAAAGCTGTGATACACGTGTGGCATGGAAACATACACCCGTGGCTTTTTTTTTCGAACAGCTACATTTTGAACGGGCGCTGCACTAGTAGAGGATAATTCTTCAACAGATTTCAGAGAAATGATCCCAATTTTCAGACCTATAGACCCAGACGGGGTAACTTCCACTGTCGGTGAGACCAACTCACCTGCCCCATGCATTGTATTCTAATACAGCTACTAATGTGTACATAAAACGTGTTCCATTTTCAAAATAATGTTCGCCGTTTTCATTTGCAAGTAAGGCTTACATTCTGTTTACAGTAGTGAAATTTATATATACCCCGGGCTTTGATAAAAGATCTGAGTTTGCATTGCACTATAATAAATCTGACATTTCATGTTATTGTAGATGTATGTCACCATGAGCAAGCAGAGAAAACTGAATGATTTCCTCTTGACTGTAACCAAGTAAGTCGGTTGTCAGATTACATTAGACTAAGATTGTTATTATTTCAGTCATTAAAGATATACTGTCCGTACTCTTTTTGAGTTTTACTCCAAAATAGTTCTTTATTTAAATTGCTGTTTTTTCTAGAGATGCAAAAGTTATTCACTTTTTAATGAGACATCGAACAAAAAAAAACCCACCATTTAGTTATTAAATAATTACGTTACAAATATTAGATTATTTGAAAATTGACAATAATTCAAGCATATCTTTGTGTGCATTAGATGTGCATAAGCAACCAAGAAAAAAGCAAAAGAAAAATCGAAATCAAAAGAAAGTGTCAGAACACAAGGTTCCCCTGCCCCCTTCATAAGTTTTGTCTAAATGCAGAAAATGATACATAGCTGTAGTTAAAATAAAGTTTAATGTGAAATGTTTCCCTAGTGACTATTTTTTCAATGCCTTTTAGCTTTCTTGTTTACCGTATGTATCACGTGTTACATTTCCTACTTTCACACAGTCATCCTCATAAGTTTGTTTTTAAACCAAGCGATAAAATGACCCAATATATCGTTCTTAAAGGTAGTGTACACGATTGGTAATCCTCCAATTTTTTTTTTTACTGAATTATTACGAAATACCTTACTAGACTAAGTTAATAGTAGTCTCAATCATCCTGTGAAATGATGGCATCAGGTGTGCTGTCGTTGTCAAGAAAAGTGGAAATTTAAATCGTTTTTCCCAACGATTTCCAGCTGGAAATCGTTGGAAAACGCCCTGTAGCCTTTACTCAAGGCATGCATGGCTACCCAGATGAGTGGTGTGCCCCGGACATGCTGGCATATTCGGGGCGCATCACACGTCCAGGTAGCCACGCGCGCCTTGACTAAAGGCTATCATCCGCCCGACGGTTGAAAACGAGCGCCGTTTTTCTCTCTTTTTTTTCAACAACGCAAAACTTTGAACAGGTCAGTGGAACGATATTTCCTTTAAAATACTAATCCCCAAATTTCTGAAAATTGCAGCAATGACCAATCATGTACACTACCTTTAAAATATAAATGCAGAACAAATTTCATTAGTACTCACAAATGCGATTTGGTAAATTTTCCTATTAAAAAGAAAGTAGCCTGGACTGACAATTCCAAACTAATCCCTCTTATCTTTACTTTATAACTTTTTGCTTTATATGCATCTTCATCTGTACATTCAGCCGTACAAATGGACCATAATGGCCAACATTGCAGTGTCTGATGTAAACTGATGGGAAAAAGTACAATTACAGTCAAAAGTTTGCATACTTGTGTAAATTAGTCCTTCAATTTTTCCTGCAGCAGTTTTGTTTCTTTCAGTTTGCACTATGTTTAAGCAAGTTCCTTCCTCATGCATGTATGATCATTTGAATATGGTTCACAGCTTTGGGATGAATTAGGAATTTGTTTGCAGGTCTGCGATGTACATGTACATGTATGTAAACTTACGACCGTAACTGTATATCACAAAAGATGAATCGTACCTTCAATTTCACAGAGTAATGTCCTCGTACAATGTATTGGTTGTGAAAAAATAACACATTAACCCCTTGAGTACGGTTATCGTTGTGAGGCGCCGGAGTGTCACGCCGGCCTTTGCAGCCAAGGTAAACAACCACAATTTGATTGTGCAGTCAAGCGTAACATACACAATAATCCAACAGTGGATTGAAACTGCACAAATAGCGGCAAATGGCGTCATCCGGCCTGGTGCCACTAGGTTTTTTTGGCGCCATTTGGCCTCTTCCGTACGCAAGGGGTTAACATCAATATACACAGTTTAACGAACTAACAATAGCAAGTTAATTTTATTTTATAATATGTTTGCCAAAAGGTCAAATAATATTGCACAGATTTTTTTCTAGTTTGAGGATCAGATATACATGTAAATGACAAATGTGAAAACATCAAAAGATTGTCCCTCTTAGATGTGTTCAATATGACTTATTTAGTTTTTATGTTGTGCAGTTGTGAAGTGCTGTTATGCAATGTTTTTTTTTCCCCAGGTCTGTTTTTCAAGATATTATCAGCATGGATACAGTGATCATGAAGATCATGGTAAGAACTCATATGAGCATACAGCTACTTAATATGTTGCTACAAGTTAGCAGGTACATTGTGTAGGTTTAATATTATCTTCAAGCAAACTTGAATCCTCGATCCTGATTGGTCAAATCCATTGCAACAACCGTTTAACATTTTCTGATATTCAGTGGTCCTTATTTAACTCTGCATTGAATGTGTTATTTGGAGGACAAAAAAGCCTTTTGTTTATTCAAGCGTACGCATGAACAGTCAATGCGCTTGTTCTATTTTCCAAATGCACTCGATAAACACAAAACTCAGTGAACTTTTATTGACAAAGATGGACAGTTGAGAGTTTTGTTTTTAACTAATTTGGTTAAAGTGCTCTCCTGTTGCAATTGTTTTCGGCATAATGGGGCCATTCAAAATTTTCAATGTTTTAAAATTTTGATGATTTTTTTTTGAAATTCTTTTGACACAGCCACCCAATTTTCGATCTTCAAATATTGATTTGCCATTCAATTAAACAAATAATAAAATGCCCAGTTTCATGGCAGCTGTGGGTCTCTCCCACTTTGGCAGGCCCGTCACCAAGGGGGGGCCCAGGGGGGGCCCCCCTCCCCCCGGTGATTAATTGGCCCCCCCCCCATCTGTCAAACCATAAGCATAAAGTTGTGTTTCTTCTTGTGATGTGGCCCCCTATCAAGCACTGTGGCCCCCCTATCAAGCACTGTGCCTCCCCCCCCCCCCCCCCCCCCCCCCCTAATGCCTGGAGCTGGTGACGGGCCTGCACTTTGGATGTACCCTGCTGACTTCTTGTGTTTCGTTATCAGCTTCTGACCTCGCGCTGGCGATACTGATATTTTCCCCCGCTATATCGCTGATATGGCGATAAAATCGTCTACAAAGTAAGGCATGATAAAATGATACAATCCTAATGTACAAACGCATAAACAACTTTCAAAAACTTATTACCGCTAAAGCTCTCTGTCACAATATCGGCACTCAGATCGTTCACCCATAATATGGAGGAATGGTTCACCACACCACGTGGTGGCCAGTGTACATGTAGCCAACTTTTTTACCAAGTCATTTTTTTTCAAGTCAAGTCACAAGTACTTTTTTTTAACAACTTCAAAAATTCTTGAAGTTGGAGCCACACAATACTTCTTTTGAAGTTGACATTCGTGTAAAAATCACGCAAGCAGGCCTACATGTATTGTTTTCCTCAGGGCTTTGCAACGCGCAAGCAATGTGTATGGTTATTAGCACGGTTCCTGTCTCTGCTGCGGTATTTAATTGATAGCAGTAGAGACGGGAACCAGTCTACAGTGCGTACTCGATTGGGTATATTTTAATGCATGACTAATACAGAAAATTTAAATAAGTCTAGTATAGAATTTTACTCTCTCGATCTCAGACACCGTTATTTACATTTCAAATACTCTAAACAAATGTATTGTGAATGTTACTTCATCATTTTAAATGTTTGAAGGACATTACATAAAGCATTTGCCAAGCGTTTTTTGAGGGAAAAGAGGAATTCTTGCTACGCTTCAATTGTACATTTAAAGCAAAGATGATGTTAGTCATTGTATTAAGATGATGTTTCTTCCTTCATGCTTTTATATCTGATCAATAATGTGCAGCCCGGTACGGCAGTGCTGTGCTAAATGCCAAAAAGCTATATAAAGAAGTATAGAGTAACCACTCAGTTGAACAACGGATGATACGTCTAAGACTATGCATAGGCCAATGGGTATAGGGTTGAAAAAACAAACGAATCGAAGTGCGGGAGTGGAATTGGCAAGTCAAAAGAGCATTTCTTAAATTTTTCTTTATTTTTATTGAAAAGTACATTTCGATTCAAAATTTTAAAACATTGAAAATTTTGAATGGCCCCTAATGTCAATTTCAATCAGTTGTTCAAAATCAAAGGGGTCTTAAATAAGATTCACAGTTTTACTTGACAAGTTTGCTGCAAGATAAATTCATTATCTGCTCGCGTTTACGGAATACAGAAAAATGTTGTGTGTCTGTGTCGTGTATACCACTCAGCCTTTGACCTCGTGGCATACATTTTTCTGTGTTCCACTCGCTCTTCACGAGTAATAATATTGCACAGTCTACATTGCACCATGCACCAGGCCTGTATTGTACGCTGTTCTAAGTTGTGCGTGTTTTACTGCTGCACATACAGTATGTACATCCTCACTGAATGCGTATGCTTGGGTCTCTTCAGTGTTATCTTGGTTAAATGACCATTCAATCGAGGGTCTTTACTGTACTTAAAGTTTGCTTGAAGATAAAGTTTGCTTGGAGATAAAGTTTGCTTGGAGATAAAGTTTGCTTGGAGATAAAGTTTGCTTGGAGATAAAGTTTGCTTGGAGATAAAGTTTGCTTGGAGATAAAGTTTGCTTGGAGATAAAGTTTGCTTGGAGATAAAGTTTGCTTGGAGATAAAGTTTGCTTGGAGATAAAGTTTGCTTGGAGATAAAGTTTGCTTGGAGATAAAGTTTGCTTGGAGATAAAGTTTGCTTGGAGATAAAGTTTGCTTGGAGATAAAGTTTGCTTGGAGATAAAGTTTGCTTGGAGATAAAGTTTGCTTGGAGATAAAGTTTGCTTGGAGATAAAGTTTGCTTGGAGATAAAGTTTGCTTGGAGATAAAGTTTGCTTGGAGATAAAGTTTGCTTGGAGATAAAGTTTGCTTGGAGATAAAGTTTGCTTGGAGATAAAGTTTGCTTGAAGATAAAGTTTGCTTGGAGATAAAGTTTGCTT